>CM050650.1:79085958-79823458 GCA_027574665.1 Rhynochetos jubatus | reverse complement strand
CATATTGGGAAATCTGTTAGTGTTATGGTGTCTAAGTGTCTGACTAACAGGGCCTAGGAGCAACTACATCAGAAAGGTACTTTTTTACTTTTTTCCTTGCAGAATTCTAGGCAGAGTCTGGCGCTGGAGTTGGCTGTCATGTCCAAGTCTGTCAGCTTTTTTTGTTTGAAACAGCAAGGGTAAGATGAACTGCAGGGTAAGATGGGCTGTTTTTGAATAAGATAGTCCAGTTATGATACCACTTCTTTTTTTCCTTTTCTTTGTTTTTCTTACTTCCCTCTCCCTGCCTCCCCTACCACTCCCCCTACCACCCCACCGCTCCCCTGTTCATTTTTTTGTCATTGACGTTGGAAGTTTGGCATAATCTTTCGTTTATATGAAGATGTGTTACCTTGCTGGACCAGTTCATTAAATAACTCAATATGAAATCTAAAATTTAACAGGAATAAAATAGTCCATCTTGCCTTCATTCCATTTTACCCAGGAGATTTAAAAGCAAGTAAAGTGAACAATTAAAAGAAGTGATTATTTTGCTACATTGGAATAGTGGATATGGTAAAACTGTTTCTTTGAAAGCAAGTTTCTGGATACTTCTAACAGATATTATGTGAATTTTTTACAATGAAGCTTGAAATTGTTTATTTGATATCATTAGAAATTTCATTCCATTCAATTATTATGTTATGGGAAAAAATCCAGGCATGCTCATTTATATTAAATATCTGTGGGTTTAAATTATATCAAATTTTATTTTTTCCTATTTTTAGTAATTAGTTACAAGAGGAGTTTGTGCTTCAATTTGTCTCATTAGATTCTAAATTAGCATTAGTAATTATGCAAATTACTATACAGTGTCTGTCTCCCCCTCCATTCATTAGTGCCATGAGCAGGCAACTCCAGCTATGCATTATAAACTATCTTTATCTACTTTATGCTTAGCAGTCTAATATTTTCATTGCTACTCTATCAATGTAAGTGTGTGGCATAGCAACCCATGTTTATCTAAAATTGTGGGGCTAACTATAGAGATGGGAGATTTTAATTTTTTTCTCTAAGCATTTAATAAACAACCCTTTACAGCAATACAAATGACAAAAGTCAAAAGCATATTTATAGTAGATTTCAGATTTTGTATTTCAGATATGAAATAGCATTTCATATCTGCTCCTCTCACCAATAGCTTATTTTTATTTACTCAAGTGAGTTTTTACCAAATGCTGAAATAATATTCGTGTATTGACTTGAAGATAAAGAACTGTATAAGTGCTTCAGTATCAGTATTAACTTAGATGCTCAGTCCAGTCAGGATCTTTTGTGGAAAGTCAGTTCAAGTAACTGTTTGGTTTTTTTTGGTTTTTTTTTTTTTTTCCCCCCACATTTATATATATATATATATTTACTAATTCTATAAACTCACTGATCATTGAGTCTCCCATTACTATCTATTGATTCCCACAGCTCCAAAAGGATCTCTCTTTATAAGTATAATCAGTTCTTATTTTTCGTTTCAGTTGTGTGTGTTTGTACAAGTAGTACATGTAAGCCTGTAGCTTAAAGATTTTTTTGCACAGTGATTCCACCTCCCCACTGTGGCAAAAAGTGCTGAACACATTGTTTTCTGTGCATTGGTTTCACCTTTCTCCCCTGGTTTTCGTTAGGTTCTGAGCTCATGCCCAAAGCCCTCTCCACCAGGATAGTGGGAGGCATTTGGTGGTTTTTCACACTTATCATCATTTCCTCGTACACTGCTAACCTAGCCGCCTTTCTGACAGTGGAACGTATGGAATCCCCTATTGATTCTGCTGATGATTTGGCCAAGCAGACAAAGATAGAGTACGGGGCAGTTGAAGATGGAGCAACCATGACTTTCTTCAAGGTAAGCTTTATATTCTGTTTGAAAAGATACTATATCCCAAGTGTGTGGGGAAAGTTTGTGCACCTTGATGAGGAGCAAGAGCTATGATCCCCACCGCTGTCAAAAGCAACTGGAAATCACTTTTTTGAGTATTTGCAAGGTAGCAAATGAATCAAATACAAAATCTCTCAAGGAAAATAAAAGGTAATTTTTCTGATGATTTTCACATAAAGTATTGTATTTATAGTTGTGAAGTAGGTGAAGAAACACTGCTCTGACAGATCTTCTATAGCTGTGTACAATAATGGATTTTGAGTGTTACAGTATCACTTCAATAGCATTATACTTAATTGTTGGTTTTGTTCAAGCAATCATACTACAATAGTGGCTGGACTGAGAAAAACTTGGATTTTGTATTTTTCATATTTCTGAGAAACTTTTGAATTAAATTTGGCGTCCATATATGAAGTTTGTATTCTTCCATTTTTTTCTGTTCCTTTTAACTTGGTACTAAGACAATTAATTTTGACATACAGTGAAACATGATGCTGGATTAGAGAGAAATCTTTATTTTCTATCTTCATCAAGCATTTAAAGGGGCTTAAATCAGTGAGAAGTGTGCATGAAGGGAGTTCATCGTGTAGCTCCTTCTGTTTGATGATACAGAAGTGTCTCGTGTCTTCCAAAGAGACAGGTGTTTAACAATATTTGTCTCATCTTTGGTACATTTTGAAGACTTTTAGCTAGTGTATTCTGGTTTTATGAGTTATTATGCTATCACCTAAGCTTTGCAATGACTTACATTGGCATGTGAAATTAGACAAACTGAGGTCCAAGGTAACTTGTTAACTGGTGCTGAAATTGAAGAATGTGTATTTGGTTCCTCTCAGTTTCAGAGAGTACAGAATTTGTTTAGATATCAAGGCTAAATAGTTGATACATATGACCTTAGATCCAGTCAAAGTGTACATATGGTTTTAATTATTGAAAATTATTATAGGGCTTTTAACTTCTTCTTGGTAATATAGCTCAGTTCAACTTCAATATCTTGGAACGGTTTAGGCTGCTTAACTTACAGCATACATTTAGAAGGTTCTAAGTATTTTCCTCAGAATACTTGTTGGAAAAGGAGCTGATGAACTTTATATAAGTAACTAGTCAATGAGAGGTCTCTTGACATCAGGAAATATGTGAAGCAGTTAAAAGAAGCAACATTGAATATTTAAAGACAGGGTTTTTAAAGAATCAAAATTATTTACGGATTTGGACAAAAAGAGGTGATGCAAGCTATTTATTGAGTTACCAGAAAACACTTCAGGGTTTTAATTTACTTTTTCTCCAGCAGAAAATTTTGAACTTGTTCTAATTCAGATTTGAACTGTGGACCCTAAAAATATTAGGAAGCAGTTTTAAATCAGCAGTGTCTTTCCTTCTGGTTGCCAGGAGCACTTTTCTCTGAATCTTCCTAATTTTTAGTTTTCCTTCTCCCCACACTTAATTTTCCCTTTTGTTCACACTTTCTCCCTCTTGATACGCATATAATCTGTGGAGTTTTCAAGTGCATAGATACTATTTCTGCACATTCTTTTTTCTATGCTCCCTTTTCTGTACATTTTTCCCTTATGCTCTCTCTCTTCTTCTGTTTCTGTTTATCTAGATAATTATTGTGTTTAGTGTATTGTATCCAACAAGTAAAGAGGACTCACTTCTAATGAAATAGCAATTGTACATCCTGCATAGAAGTTTTTTGTTTGCAGTTGAAATAACCTAGACCTATACACAACAGGATTATGGCATCAGATCACATAATTTGGTATTGCTTTTGGTACACTAACAAATTCTTCATCTTCATTATGAATTAAAAAGAGAAATCAGAACAAAACAGAGGATTTCCTTTTTCAGATGAAGCATTTTAGGTCAAATTAAGTTTTAGGCTGTTGAATAAACATGTTTTCTGGGCTTCATGTGTGAACAGATCATAGATAGTAAATGTTTTATGACATGAAAATGCACTGATATTTAAGAATTTCTGTTCCAGCTAGCAATCAAATGGATCCAAATATTTTTCTGATATTTCTATCTTTTCTAGTGGTATGTAAATTAATTGGTATTATTTACCTAATGAAATGGATCCAAACTTAAGCATTAAAGTAGCAACAATTTTTCTTGTAATTCACTCAATAAGTGAAAATCATGTTCAAAAAGAAAAATAAATGGAAAGTATGCAATCTCCTTTGATTCATTCCATGTTTGAAGAAACTTCCAGGTGGGAAATTTTTGCTTAATGTAAATGCTATTAGCTAGAGCTACCTGTGTAAGGAATACAGTCTAATTATATTTGTATTCCATGAAAGATAAACCAAAACATTTGTATACAGTCTGTTACAGTGAAATTTCTGGTAAAATTATGTATTTTTGCCTTATGAGATTGAGTTATCATAAAAAATACTAGACTTTTCATCAACATTGTATATTTGCATTTGTGTGTCTTCAAAAATACTTCTATTTTGCACAAGCAAATTGTTTCAGGAATGTAATTTCCTTACATGAAGAAAATGAAGATGCAAGAAAATATTTTAAAATAAAACTGTTAGTGGAATCGTCTTAAAAGGTACTACTAGAGTTGAACAGCTTATAGATACTGCTACTAAATCACAATATAAAATCTACTTAAGAACAGGAAACTGATAAAGGAAGACAAAAACTGTCATAAAAATATCTTAAGTGACAGAAGTGACACTGGCAGTAGATAACAGAAAAGTATATGAATAGAAAAGTATAGATAGTATAGAAAAGACAAAAAAAGTTATGTACATTTTCTGCATTGTGTGTAAAATACAGGATAAATATTCACATTTTAAATTCCTTTCAGAATAATTTCTGTTTCATCAGTAAGCTAAAGGAGGTTTTAAAATAGTATGTGTTATATTATCTGATGTACAGACAAGTGAATATCAAGTAGGAAGTAACATGGCATTTTTATATGGCATTATGGAAACTTAATGAACTATTGTGTCCTGTTCTGGTGTCCTCACTTCAAAAATATGTTTTAAATTGGAAAGAGTTCATTAAAAGTGAAAGAATAACGGTAGGTCTGGAAGTAAGCATTGTAGTTAGAGGCTAAAGAAGATTGGTCGGTTTAATCTGCTGAAGAGAAGGTTAAGAGGTGACAATCATGGTCTGTAAGTGCCTTAATGGGAATGAGACTTTTGACAGTAGACAACTGTTTAATCTAGCAGAAAAATGCATAATGAGATACTGTATTTCAAAGCAGAAGTTGGGCAAATTCAGACTAGAAATAAAGTGTGCATTTTTAAGAGTGAGAGTAATTAACCACTGGTATAATTTATCGAGGGGTGGGCTGGATTCATCCATCACAAGCAGCTATTGTGAGGAAAATAGATACAGCATTGCCCAAACATGTTGTGCTTTTGATTTAGAGGCTACACAATGAAATAGATAGCATTCATTATACAGGAGCTCAGATTAGATTCTTGTAGTCTACTCCTACTTCACAAATCTATGAGAGAGGGTTGCACAAAGATGATTGAGAGGACAAATTTATCATCTGCATGTATGTTTTTCCTTAGCTGCTTTGTATTGTTTTAATGAGAGTGGATTGAGTAAAACCATGGCATTATGTTACAACAAGCAATGAAGGCACCAGATGGTTTCCTAATGTTAAATTAAATGATCATATCTTCGTAACAGTTATTAGTTCCAATCACAGTGAGGCTTTGTAGCTGCCAATGAGACTGACTGTAATTTCTGCATAAATTATCTATATAGCAGTCCACTGAATTCTTTCTTAAAAAAAAACTTTGGAACCTCGCCAAAGCTGTATGGTACTAAACCAAAGTGGCATTTTCTTGAAGGAGAACCTAAATGGGAATCACAGAAATGAAGTGCTAGATTAAAACCTGCTAAAGTTAAAATCTTGGAGAGCAAGTTACCTTTGTGAGTTAAACATCCCTGTGAAATAGCTTTGGAACACGTTGTTTCCAAAGGTTTATTAGGTCCATATCATCATATGCCTCCTCATGGTCTCAGAAACATGACATTACAACTCTGCTTAGAAGCCAGGAGGAGAAGGAAATTTTCAATTGTCTCTCTTCTTCAGATCTACTTATTCAGTACGAGGATGGAAAGGAAGTAGTTTTACAAGTCTGTTATAGGCCTGGTGGGTCTGGTGGGCCATTTCATTAGGAACAGGAAAGAAAACCTTAGTATTGTCCTAGAAGGAAAGAAATGTGAAAGTAAATTCTAAGCCATATCTGCTGCTAACCATGTGGTTTCCACTCCTGATACGTGTTTTGGTGTTTTTGTAACAGTGAACTTTTTCTTATTTATGAATGTCTTTTCCTTCCTATTGGCTGCTTTTGTCACTTTTGACCATTTTCAAGCCTGTCTTCCTTCCTGTTTGGAATAAAATAAAAAGCACTTATTATTTTAAGGAAAGGTATTTATCTCATGCTAGCAGTTCTTGAATAAAAAAGCTCAGCTATTTCGTCGCCTCGGATTTCTGTTGTCTCTCAATCTCTGTTTCTCAAACTCCCAGTGTCTGTTTAGTTGCTGAATGACAGTTTGAAAATTCAAAAGATCAATGTTAATTCCACCCTGCTTCTATTTGTACCACAGTCCATCCTCACATACATATGCTTATATGTGGTCTATGATTTTAAGATTTTTTTTGTGTGTGTGAAAGTGCTGTGTACCTTTGTTTTTTCTCATAATTTTTCATATCTGTACCTTTCAATGTCAGATTTTTTTCCTTTTATGTTTTTGTACAGTACCATGCTCAAAGAAACTTTTCTCAGTTACTGTTACCAAATACCAAAAAACAAAATAATTTTTCATGCTCCTCTAGCCGTAGATTACTGTCATTATTTCTGTATCACGAATTAAAGATCTTCTCAGCTCTCTATGAGAGCCGTATATTTTATATCCTTGTTTTGCTGATAAGGAAGCTGAAGCACTGAAAGGGAATGCATCATTTTCAAGATCACTTGGTGAAAGGCAGATAGGGGACTAATTCAGGAAAGCTGACTCACACACCTTATAATTACCTGATAGGCCATTCCATTTATACATTTGCTATTTCTTTCTTCTTCAGGACCCATTTTTATACTCCAGCTCTACTTTTCTACCCAATCTTCCATTTCTTCCTGCACTACTTTTTGTCCAGAAAGATACATGCGGCTGAACCTTTTCACTTCCACACACCCACCTCCTTGCCATCTTCCCCCACCCCAGCTTTTGCCCTAGTCATTTTGTTAACATCTCCGTCAGGAAATTTTGGTGGGCAACAATTCAATCCTTAGTGTCTATCATCTTCCTCTTGCAGATTCTCAGCCTATTGTTAAAGGAAATACCATGAAGCTCTACCTATATATTACAAAATCTCAGAAATAGTCTCCTAAGGCTGAAAGACAGAGTTGTAGTGGAATTTTCCCACTGCTCACAACTGGAGTACAAATGACAGACCACTTGAATAAGTTAATTAATAGGAGCAATAATAAAGGTATGAATGACATTCATTTGTCATGAGTGATGTTGGCATTAGCATGCATAAAACCAGTATAACTTCAATGGGTCTTCCAAATCTGGCTTTGAACATTATAATAGGCATATTACATTTATCTGTTTAACAAGTAAGTATGCACACACAAGAATATGGTCATATACACACATAGAACCTTTAGTTGAATGTTGTCAATAAAACATTATGAAGTTTAGCAGTGCCTATCAATTACTTGGTCGAATTGTATCAAGTCAAAGATGAAAGAAACCACTTCTGAACTTCTCAAATATCCACTGACTGACAGTAACTAATGAAAAACGTTTTTTTGAGTCCCAGGCTTTATATGTTGATATGGATAATGCTTAAAAAATAATTGGTAACAGATAGCACAGATATATGTTCAGTTTTCTTTAAAATTATTTCACTTTATGGATAAGTTGGATTGAATAACAAATACAGACTTGTTCTTATGCATAAAGCACATGTGGTACTTTTGACTAAGAAGGGAATTTAATATAGATACCATGTAATCTTTTTTTTCTTCTTCTTCTTTTTGATCACCACGACTTAGGCTTATCTGCTAGAAAATTTGAAACATATAGTCAAAATGCATTATTTCCCTTTTCCCATGATTATTCACTCTTTGCAGGAATACCTGCTCAGTTAACCACTACTTCCTTGAATGTACAAAAAAAGCAGGCACACTTGCAAACCTGTAAAGCAAGGTCTGTGGTCACTCCATCTTTTTATAAGAACTGAATCTGCAGTGACAGAGTCTGTGAGAATGAGATATAAGCTTTGTCCAAAGGACTCAAAACACCACTGCCTCACTGAGTTCTACTTATTTCTTTAAAAGATCAAGGAAGCTAGGTAAAGGTAGGTAGGCTAGATGATGCATTAACACAGCCTATAACAAGAACAGCAGAGCATTTGAATTCTAATAGAAGAAATTCAGATAAATTTGGTACCATTAAGTACTTTGAGGTGGACTGTCTTTCACTTGAATTAGGGCAGAAAGCACAACTAATTCACATGAAATGCCTCATTCCAACCAATTCTCTAGGTACTGGGAGAAAGTGCCTAAAATTGTTTTATGCTGTCTTGACCTTCCTCCTTCCCTGGGGTTGTCTGAGCCATTACTGTTCCTGAAGTAAATAAGAGCATTTGTTTTGCTTCCTGTTGCATTTCAGTGCTGCAGCGTGAAACTAAAAATGGATGGAATGTGGTAGAAATTCACTACCTTTCCACCCTTGCCTTTGTCCATCCCCATCTTTTCCCCTCCCTTTCCCTATTTCTCATTCCTTATACCCTTTTCCTCTGTTCCTACATTATTGGCTGAAAAAGATGAAGACAAGTACTGGTACAGTTTTAATTTCTGAAAAGATTTATACTGCATTATGCCATATATCCAGATACTAAGCACTCTTAATAAGCTCCTGGATCACATGCAGTATTCATTAATAATCAGATGCTCCAAAATCACAGGTTTCATTTTTATAATTTACACCTGTCTCCAGATCTTAGAAACTGGTGAAACACACCCAAATATTTTTTAGGATTCTCTCAAAGAAATATACATAACTTTCCAGTGAAAACAAGATTAATAATTCACAATAATTAAAATACTGAATTAAATTGTTTACATATTAATTGGGTCCCCACTAGTTACTTTTGAAAGGAAGCTGAAAAGAAACATCTCAAATAAATTAAAAAGTTGGCATTAGGAAAAGTCTTTGTCATTTGATCAATTAATATTTTCCACAGCTCAGCATCTGTTTCTGCCTTACCCCAAATATCCATAGGGGAAAAAGTTTTATGCTGATCTCCCCACAGGAATCTCAGGTGGACCAAACTATATAACCTATGGTCCCACCTGCCTTTCCTGTTCTATAAGTATTTCTCAGTGTGAATATAATTTAGAGCTAAAATGAACATACCAGGAAGATATTTTTTTTTTATTGTATTATTTTTCAGAATTGCATTTGACTACAATATGCATTAATTAATGCACGTGAATTAATGGTCCATGATGGTGTTTGAATAAAGCTAGGCTTTCTCAGTGGTATGGTAAGATACAGCAAGATCTAACTACCTCTTGGATAGAAATACAGGATGTAAGAAATCAGAGCACAGAGGGGGGAAAATATTACTAATCAACTGTATATTTGTCTGCAGAAAGTCAAGCCTAATGATAGAAAAATATTATCCAGACCATATCCACATGGTCTTGTGGAAGGTGTTCTTGCCCATGGTAGGGGGATTTGGACTATATGTTGACTAAAGGTCCCTTCAAACCTAAACTATTCTATGATACTTTGAGTCCTAAATTGTGTCAGGATTTTTTACCAGCAAAACCAAGAATTTCTACCAAATGTAGCTGATTCAGAGGAAAGTTATAATCTAGATATTTGAAAAATCATTTTGTAATTAAGAAAAACCCCATACTGTCTTGTTTTTGAGCATAGTGATTCCACTGAAGACAAGAAAAGTAAGGTGTTTTTCCTTTGAAGTCAGATGAAGTTTAATCACTACTAATTACTGCAAATTCCTTCTGGTCATATCTCTCAATAGCCTTCTTGTTTCACTTTGCAATCAACTTAAGCCAGTCTAAGCTGTGAGTAGTCCCACCTCTTCTCCTGCCTTCAACCGCAAGCTCTGTTGGCTCTAAATATCATAGGGCTGTGGCAAGAGTCAGTCCAGCTTTCTGATACACATGAAAATAAATATTTTTTTGTTGTTGCATGTTTATTTTTCAGTTGCAAAGAAAGCTGCTCTGGCTGCTAGAATGCTAGAACTGATGTAAGGAGAGCAGACGGTGTCCCTTTCCATGACAGGGCAATCTTATGTCACCCTGCTAAATGTGAAAGCCACTGGGTATCAACACCTTTTGGGAAGTGAGTTCTGTTGCTTAGACATTTGGAGGTGTGAGGATGAGAAAAACAACGGCGATGTAATTGCTGATACTTCCCAAATGTGTGTTGTCCTTAAGTACCATTGCCGGTGTTGTTTCAACAGATAAGCCATTTTGTTTCCTTTCTCTCACCTGATGAGCTTCACTTTCTGGCCTCTGCTGGGCCTGCAATGGCACTGCTGACAGGATCAGTTGTAACAGAATGACTGAACTCTAGGTTCTGATCATAGGTTTGGATGCAAGGCTTTTTCCTCAGAAGTGCATAACCTAATTGCTATCTAGCCTTATCACCTTTCTCACCTTCTCCTGCTATTTTCCCCCAGGAGGAAGAATACTTTCCTTTTCTCTTTCCAGCTTTTTTCTCTTTATGCCTGTCTTTAGATCATGAGCAAGGTGAGAAAGGGAACTGAACTAGATCATAGAGAATCCTTCAACGGCAAACAACATTCTGTATAAAAGACAGATTTCAGGGTTAGGGTTTATTTAGGAAACTGAGAGTACATCTGAGAATGTTTTTATCTATGGGAGTCTGAAAAAATATTATCTTGTTCTTCAAAGCAAGTAGATCTGTCACCAAGTAGCCATGTAAATTTTGCAGATTTGATCTATGACTCATCCTGGAAATGTGATTCAGAACCAATTCTCCAGAGTGTACTGTCTTTCAGTTTAACCATTTTTTTTGTGAGATCCTGCCATATGAGCAACATTCGCTGTGGAGTTCCTGCCCATTGAAACAATCTGAAATCCTCCATTCATTAGCAGGGGTGCACTTTTGGTTCCGCCTTGTCAGTTTATATATGATACTACTGAAGTGTTGTCCAACTGCATTAACATTGCTTTGTGTAGAGAAATATTTCCAGTAGCAGAAATACCCTGAGTACCACCTAAATTCTTATTATACTGATGAATTTCTTCTACAGTTATTATTGCTCCAAACAGAATATTTGTCGAGATGGGTTAAACCATCCTCTTTGCAATATATCTGTGGTAATAATTACATAAACTTTATTGGATATGGGTGTCTTTTAAGCATTTTTCAGTATACATGCTTTAACTGAACTTGTATTTAATGTATTCAAGATCCTTAACCTGCACAGTATTGATTATTCAAAGCCTCCTGTTACTATGTATTTTCCTTCAAACTTTAATATTCTCTTTACTTACACTGTATTGCATTACACAAACCACACTTTAATAATATTATCAACTGGTTTTTGTTGTTGGTGGTGGTGGTTTTGTTTTTTTCACTTTACAGTTAAAATGTGTAGCAAAGGTTATTTATTATTCTATAGATACAAGAATTGTGAAACCAAGCGTGGCATTTCTAAAGCCATAATGAGTAAAACGAGGAATAGACTCTACTCCTGAAGTTTCTTAAAATCTGTAGAGTAGGACTTTGCTAGCAATATATTGGTAAATGGCAAATTTACTAATAGATTGGTAAATTGGTGCAGTGGTAAAGAAAGAATATCAACAGTTGATTGAAAGGTTTTAATAGGATGTCATAGTAAGACCCACACCCCAGAATATTTGTTTTACTAGGGAATAAGTAGTTTCTGAAACATGTAGGGCAGGATCTCATCACTCCAAAATGTAGATACGTGCTCTCCTTTCAGGTAGTCATCTAGCTGCTTTTTATTGGCACTGGAAAGAAACTGAAAGGCACCAGGAAACAGTTATTCCATACTGCCTTATGTAACTGTGCTAGAAGGGCAATGTTCTCCAGTTACAGAACTTTTCCCATTGACAATAGAAACGCCTAGATTAGTACCTTGGTCTAGATTCTTAATGTGTAGGTGGCTACAAGTATGTAAGATGAATCTTATAAAAAATATGGTCACTGTTTAAGCACTAGGCAACTTTCAAATATGTATAAACTGCAGTCTGACTAAAGGGAAAAACTGTGATTAAAATATATATAGGTATGCTAATTAATTAATCTTACAACATGTCCCTGCCCATGGCAGGGTGGTTGAAATGAGATGACCTTTAAGGTCCTTTCCAATCCAAAGCATTCTATGATTCTATGATTATTCTATGATTCTAAACCAAATAATTTTAATTCTATAATAAATCTGACTGACTTAAGCAGCAGTCTGGGAATATTTGCCTTATTTAAATTATTGATTTAAAGACTGTGAAGAGTTTCTCTTCTTACCTGTTGGCACTGAAATTCACACACAAAACAAAGAGAAAAATCTTTTTCAAATCATAGAAAAGGTTTACATTTTGATTTACAGTCTGAGTTGGACTATGGCAAAAACTCTGGTCTGTGTTTGTAAACATCATACTGGAAAAGATTGAACTGGTCACGATGAGTGTTTCTAAAAGTAAGCCAGTGATTGCAAAGGCCCATTTTTCAAAAAGAAAAAGTAACAAACAATAAGCACAATCCATCATTTTGCTTTTATCACGTGCTCTGTATGTTTTATCATGTTAGAGGTTGTGTACATTTATCCTCCACCAGCAGGGCAGATGTTGCAGTGTCATTTGATGTATAGGTTGTCATTTTTTTTTACATTTATGGGTCAAATAATTTTTTTAAATTTTATTATTAAATTAGAGTGACAGGTACAGGCTTTTGATGTGTGCACCAGTAAAGTGTTTGCATTTTTTGGAAGCATGTGGTAATCTTGACATATTCTATGTCAGAATTTTCATGGAAACGCTGAAATGTATGGTTCAGCAATTTGGGCCAATTGAATTGTTAACCTCAGTAGGTGTTAATGAAGAAATGATGAAAAATGTGAGAATATGTACAGATTAGCATTTCCCAAAACACTTCAAGCTCCAAACATTTTTATATTGTCATCATGTAAGATAATATTTGGACTTCCAGAATTGCGATACAGGTTAATTTTAACTGTCAGAGCAACTCTTAATGCATTTAGAGGAAAGGGACAATTGTTTAATGTTGTTTGTCTGCTTGTTTTCCCTGGGTTAAGAAAGAGTAGCAAGAATAAGCAACCAAAAGAATTGGCATAGTGAATTTTTAGAATGTGAAATCACCTTTAAACCCAAAGATGACAATACTGCAGTTATTGAGTCAATTTCTATTCATGTTTGGGTTTCTGCATGCATGTGGGAGACTAGTACTGGCACAGCAAAACTAACAACTTTGTTTACAGAAAAATAAAATTTGCCCATATCCAGAATAAGCTATACCTTCTAATAGATTTTGAATTGCTAATTCTCTTTTACAAATTTTATTTTTGGGCTTATTCGTTGGACATAAAAAGAAAAAAAAACAAGGAAAAAAAAAAGAGATAATTCCAAGACTATACACAGAACAAACCATGGCCATTACAGCTTAAAGTATCTGAGGATTTAAAACAAATAAACAAAAAAACCAAAGACAAAACAAAACAGTTAAATGTTACACTTACCGAGGCTTGAAATAGAGCAAAGCCAAAATAAACTGCAAATAAAACACCAATGGCTTAATAGTTTCAGTCTGTTTGAAACCAAAATGTTTTATTTGATCTTTAATTTAAACATGCAGTGCTTTTCTTTTTGTGATGTTGGTGATTCCCATAGCATTATAAATGAGGACAATTAGATAATTGACACTATTTACTATTTTAATTTCAAATGAATACTTCATTAGTGTAATATGTGTCAAGAAGAAATTATTTCATTTTACTTGGAAAAAGAATCTTTGATGTCCATGTACTTAGGAAAAGCAAAATAAACATACTCTTTGTTCTGATATTCTCTAATGTGCATTACTGATTTGTAAATATATGTTTCGACCATATTTTAAGTGATGACTAATTTCAAGCTTATTTTTACAGTGAACACCATGTATTTTGAGATGGGTTTTTTTGAGTGAGACCCAGAATGACTCTTTATTTGCTTAAAAAAATCAAACCCAGATCTACTTTGCATAATTTTACATAGACAATGATTCAGTATAAAAGGAACAAAAGATCTTCTTCTCCACATGCATGTTTGTCTGCATAATTTGCACACAGCATTTCCCCTGAAGGTAGAGGAAACACACTACTATTTTACTGCACTCTTTTTGTTGAAGAGGAAGTGGTGTCATTGAATAAAATTGCCTCATCAGATGCTCTAGAAAAGTGCCAAGTTGTAGCAATCAATAGGGAAATAGCAGATGTGAAGGTTAGCTGGCATCAAAGAATATGAGTGGAAGATTTTCCTATGGGAAAGAAAGTGCTTCATTACACTTCATCTATACTAGGAATGTTGGTTCTATTAAGCTTTCAGAAAATTAGAGTATTATGGTTTTCATGACTCGAGCTCTGAGAGAGTCACATTAACAGTTTAAAAGTTAGATAGATATCCATCTGGGGAATTACACTAAGTGTTCAGGATTCTATTAGTTTTAAACTGGAATGTTGTGATTTCTTCTCTCCCTGAAGAAAGCAGATCCAGTGCAATGACTCTGGGACAAGAATTGGCTCCCTGTGTGATCACTATATTGTAGATGAGTGTAAATGCTGCTTTTGGAGTGTGTTCATAGGAAACAAACAAAATGCTATCATTTCTCTAGAGCATAAATATTTAAAGACTTTTGTTCAGAAAGTTCCTCGTTTCAGGGCTAGCTTGGGTATTTATGTTTGTTTCTTTTCCTGAACAGTATAATCAACTTCTCAATGTTTGTCCACACAGGAACTGCTGCAGAAAAACTGACTTTTAATACATCAATCAAGTGGATGCTCTTTAGAGAGATTGTCCTACAGGGAATGGCAAAACTGGAGAGTCAGTAAACAGAATGATGTTGAGCTGGCAAGTCAGTGGATCATAGATAGTATTTGTCAGTACCAAAGCTTGCGGTTACTGATAGCAGTTGAATGCTTTTCTGAGCAAGCTATAAAAAGGAGCAGGTGTTAGTGAGGATAGAATACTTGGAGGGAAATATTGACTGACAGATGATTTTGTTCATTCACTTTGTAAACTTGTGAGATACTTTATTTTCAAGAAAGGGAATTAGAGATTTTGTGTGCATGAGACTGAACGTGAGGGGTTTTGTGGTAAAAAAAAGCCCAACTCCTTAATCATATACCTTTCTCTAAGAATACCTCTGGTTACAGGGACGGATAGATAAGATTTTTCTTATAAAATATTGAAACAATTTTGTCACCTCACCACTCATTAAATTAAAATACTGCTTAATGCAAGTTCTGCCACTAGTCTTCTCAATGAGTACTTAGAGCAAATGATACTTATTTGCAACATGGAGGAGTCAGCAGTATCTAAAATCACATTCCTCACTGAATTCCAGCATGGATTGAAAATGAATTGTTCCTGGTCCTTGAAGTTTATTCACACTAATAAACAAATAAATGTATCCAAGCACACACTGAAACAAAGGTTACACTGACAGTTTAGATATTTGGTGCCAGAAAGGAATTTGATTGGCTGAGTACTCTTCAGTGCAACTTCCTGTGCCTCCTAAGTTCACAGCAAGGGGCAGAACTGAGGGCTTTGACATTAAGAATGTTTAAATGAACATTACATGGTATCTGCCGAGATTGCTCTTTCATTTTAGAATACTGTGCAATGATTACAAGCAAGTTGCTTCTTCCTTCATCACTTATAGATACATTTGGCAACAGAATTACTTCTCTTTCAGCTTTTAAGTGAAGTTAAGGCATTCCTGTCATGTAGTAGCCCAAGACCAAATATATTGTTTCTCAATAAACATAAACAAAAGCATCATAAAAATCTGTTAAATATTTGGGTTTTTTTTTTTTTGGTTTTGGGTTTGTTTTTTTTTTTTTCATTTTTGCTACTTTTGAGTAACAATTTATCAAAGCAAGAAAAACAGAGATAGCAATAAAATGTAGAGGTATATCTAACATATGAAGTAATTTACAACCTGGACTTAGGCTCTTCCATTGGGCAGCAAATAGTATTTTCTCCATTAGCAATGGAGAAAATAACTTTATTTAATTATACAGAAAAAGTTACATGTCAGCTTCCTGAAGTTATGAAAAACTTTAAGCACTCGAGGCTGAAATCTTCAACCTTCTTAGTTTAATATGAGTGAACACGGACAAACCTTTTTTTCTATTGCTATATTACAATGCTTCTGTACTTGCTCAGAAGCAGTGAAACACCCTTTCAGCCAACTGTATCTCCTCTGTGCACTGAGATTCAGGGTCAAGCTTACCTGTAAGTAAGATGACCTGTAAGTGATTACTCTGACGGCTATTCAGGTGGTCTAAAACCCGTTCCTTTAATCAAGATTGCTTTAGGAATGTAATGACCCCCCTTGTATATTATAAGTTCACTTACTATGCCTCTTTTATAAGAAGCAGAGTATTGTAGTTCTCAGGGTGGAAATATATGGTGTGAATATATGTAGTATGAAGCATGTTCTCTGTGTTTACATAATTCCATTAAAATTAGAATTTTGCAAGCTGTTGGAAAAAAGACAGAAAAAGGTAAATCTCTATAGACCAAGATTAGGGACAATATTTAATTGTCACTACAGATGGGTGTTTGGTTTATTAAATATTGCAGTTTAGCTAATTAGACTATACAAACTTTATTATTTTTCACTGTAGGTCTCCTGACAGTTTTCTGAAAACAATGAGCATTTTAACTGATTACCAAAACAAGAAAGTCAAAACAATTAGGTTCAACTTCTTTTCCCCAGGAACTACATCATAATGATGCAGTAAAAGATTAGGAATAGAGCTGCTTCAAAGCTCAGCTGCAGGAAATTCAACACGTGGATGCAACTGTCATGAAGAAGAATTGTTATCAGAAGAATACTATTTTGTGTTTAGTGTAGAACTTTTTATCACAATCCTAAATCTAAGACACTTTTTTATAATCCCAAGCTTTATAAAAACAATTGTATCAGGTGAAACTTTGTACACATTACTAAGGACAGTTCTTTCTTTTTCAAGTCCTGACCTTTGTATCCCTATGCAACTAAGTCCCAGTGAATTGTGCTGAAGGTTTCCAGCTATATAGTTGTGTATTAAATCAGATAATTAATTTGCAATTAATTAATTGTAGCCTTCTATGTACAGTTACCAAATGCTTTTTCCTCTAAATTTTTAGTTAAACTAATACACTCAGATCTACTTTGCCAGAATGGTGTCTGCTAAATTGATCAACAGAAAATGCATGACGATGTGCTGCAGGATGTTCTCAGATTATTTATGCAGAAATATACAGAATGAACACAGCAGTGCCATTGCTGGTGCCATCAAATGTATGCCATTAATAAGTTTGGGGTATTATTTCATTCACTGTGTTTTACTGAAGCAAGAAACTAACAGCAACTGGTATTTGAAAGATCTCAAGTAACATATAGATTCTTATATATGCTAATTTGTGCTTAGGGGGCATAGAATAATGGTAGAATGTCTTCTGAGCTGATTTTCTTCCTCAAGCTCCTTTATGACAACTACTGAAGTGTACCACTCCGTTTGGATTGATAACATTAAGCTCTGTCTTCTGGTTGTCTTTATGGTCTTGATTGCTCCAGGTCAGTTTGATCTCTTGGGGCATTCTGAAAAATGAATTCTTAGATTAGATCTCATGCTTTTGAGTAATTGTGCTTTAAATTCTACCGATATAGAAAGTTATTTTAGTGCTAATGTACTGTCAGAAATAAAACATCATACACCAATGAACTTTCTCTTGAAAACAGTATCTTGGTCTCTCACCTGTTTACAATTATACCATGATCATCCCTGCATTAACTTCAGAAACGTGCAACTCAATTACTGACTAACTATGGTATTAGTGATAATGCCTCCTGTTGTGGTTTTGGGGGTTTTTGTTTGTTTGATTGGCTTTTACTGTGTTACATTTGATTGTCTCCAATATTTTAGACACTGTATTAATGCAGATGTACATTAAAGCCATAGTACAATTCAAATACTTAAAATCTGGATGAAATTAGCTATGTGCTGCAGTTCATAAAAGGCACAAAATCCTGAATAGAATCCCTGCCATTTACATGACGAGATGATAAGGCTCTGGGGAGACCTTATAGCACCTTCCAGTACCTGAAGGGGCCTACAAGGAAGCTGGAGGGACTTTTTACAAGGGCCTGTAGTGACAAGACAAGGGGTAATGGGTTTAAATTGAAAGCAGGTAGATTTAGATTGGATATCAGGAAGAAATTCTTCACGGAGAGGGTGGTGAAGCACTGGAACAGGTTGCCCAGAGAAGTTGTAGATGCCCCATCCCTGGAAGTGTTCAAGGCCAGGGTGGATGAGGCTTTGAGAAACCTCTTCTAGCGGAGGGTTCCCCTGCCCATGGCCAGGGTGTTGGAACTAGATGATCTTTAAGGTCCCTTCCAACCCAAAACATTCTGTGATTCTGTGATGAGACAGTAGATACTCTTAAGCACCAATGATTTAATTTTCATGTGGTGACAAGACTTTCCCTTACCAGTAGAATCCTACCTGTTAATGTGATGTTCTGGTGACCATTTTCTGTACTAAAGAAAGTTATTCAGCTTTCACATGTACCAGCATCATCCTGTCAGGGAAAGCTTTTATCCTTGCATGGGCCATCTAAGGTCTTAACTGCTTGGTTGCCTCCAGTTCTTTTGGTTAATTCCTCAGCTTTATATTACTGGAGTGAAGTTTGTACATGCTGAGTATACACAAAGTATAGAGGTGTTTTGTAACAAGAGACAGTTGTACAGAAACAAACAGCTGTACAACAAACACCTGAAACAAACAAAAATACCCCAACAATCCAAGAACTAAAACCAGCCAACAACACCACCACCACAAACTCCTTCCCCAAAATAAAACAAACAAACAAACAATATGTGAATTAATACTAACATTTAACTGTTGTGTAGCACCCTGAACTTGTAACCATTTAATTAGTATCTTAATTAAACCAAACTGTGAGCAGAAAATCTGAAATTTGATCTTAGTTTTGAAGTTCATAGTATATGAAACTAGCTGGTTGAATCTAACTTAAACCATGCACATTTATATTCACAAAGTCTGTTTTCTGTCTTAAAACACTACAGAACCCAAAGGAATCAGGCTGTAGGATTTTCTAAATATTGCAGTTGGCTAAAATAACAAAGAATCAAAATCCAAATTAGAAAAAAACCCTAAAACATTCTGCCAGAGAACATTTCTTTTTTAACAAATCTACCTTACTTTCTCTTCTATTCCCATTGCTTGAAACAAGGTATGATTAGGGTTGTTAAAGCTTTGAGTCTTATTCTTTCAGATAGATTTGCTCTTTATTTTTTTAATCGTTGCAAAAAGGTTAAATTACCTGAAGATTTCAAATTCCTTGAAAACAATCTGTTTCAGTCATATGTATATTTGTTACCTTTTATTTAAAGATGTGCTAATGTGAGGGAATGTAGTGTCCCCATTGAAGTTTAATGGATTTCAAACTAAGGGAGGAATTTCTCTGCATTTATGAGGTTCTGAAGGTGATTAAAAAAATCTCTAATAGGGGAGGATAAGATTAATGAAAAAAAAATTGTATTTTTAATAATATGATCTTTCAGGCAGGAGTTACTTGTTAGCACTATAGTGAAAATAAGCAGTTTCAAGTGAAAAGGGAACTATCCCATCTCTTTAATTGCTGTGGTTAACATCATCCTCAGATACTGCAATTTTCTGGCTGCTTTTCTTTTTTAATGCTATATTTCTAACAATATATCTTTATAGATAGACTATAGTGGTTCTCTTAAAACATTTATGTTTAATTATTTAAATATAAACTTCTCTTCTTACACTTTTATACTCTAAAGATCATATGTGGTGAAAGAAAAGTTTTGAGATTTGTTTGAAAAGCTATTTTCAGACTTAACTGTCTCAACTGATTTCTTTGCTTTATATTCCTTAAAAACCAAATGTAATTAGAACATACGAGAACCTGGTTTCTTAAAAAATTCTCTTGAAACTAGGAATATTGAACTGTAGAAGCACAAACTAGCTATAGTACAATATGTTTTATGTGTCTTATTTTGTTGTGCTTTTTAAGCTTAAAAATATATTTGTTAGGCTCAATTACCTTTTTCAGACAATAAAGCAGAAAATTCTCAGATTCAGGTACGCAGCATTCCAGTTTCTGCCTCTGAAACACCATTAAGGAGAAGTATATCTTATCAGAAATTTAAAATAAGCTGGATATGTAAATATTAATATTAGTGCTGTTTTTGAAGTGCTCTCAGATTTGACATAAACAAAATTTTTAATAATTTCTTAACATCTTTATCATTTAATATTTCCTTTTTTTTTTTTTTTATGTTCATGGCTACAGCTGATGATACAAGCTTGTAAAAAAATAAGCCTATCTCTTTTAAATCACAGCTTGTCGAACTACAATAACAGCTCTTTAATGTTGATGCCGCCCCAACAGCAGGACTCCTCTGTCATTGGACATTACTGTAAAGATATAACATCTATGTTATACCTTTCCATCTGCCTAGCATTGATATTTATCACAGACAGCAGAGAAGTAAGTGCCTATTAGGTGGCCCTAGATCAGAACACTACAATCCCTTTAAAGTTCAGAAAGGGAGAGTACTTCTTTGTGATTGTAAGGTTTGAGGCCTGAGATTTAGGAGTGGCGGGTTTTATTCTTCAGAAAGTTTCTCTTTAAATTATGTACTATGAAACTTCATGCAATATTTTTTTCTCACTGTATTTCTAATCTCTGTTATCCTTTTGTGTCTTTTCTGCACAACAGTGAGGTTGTTAAATACAACTAGACCTACCCTAAGCCCTTTAGCCACTTAGACTGAGTTGTCTGTCATTAGTGTTATGGTGCTTTTGTTTTAAGCTCTTTCATTATTCCATAAAGCCATTAAGGCCATAGTTTAAAGGAACTATTTGAATTAATTTTATGACCTGAATTTTATGAGACATTGATGCTTACCTTGACATGTACTCTGGCTTCCCAACAACAGCCTGGTCCTTGCTTAGCTTTTAAGCCACAGAATGGCCAGTTATTATTCTCCTTTAGTAGGAATTATTCAAGACAAATTATACATGTCTATTGATATCCCACAACATGCCATTCTATAGCTCTCAAGTGACTTCATTTCATTCCAGCCCTTGGGAGTGGTTGACAACACCTAAAATTCATATTTCCGCATCAATAAAAAAGGCTGCCTTAAGATGAAAAATAAAATAAATTTATTTTTATTCTATATTTTTTTGGCAGAGGGCCTCATAAAAATCGATTCAGGCCCAAGGACATATTTTCCCACAGGATAAAATTAAGAAGAATCTCCCAGAAGGTCAGATAGAAGTGGAAGGTGGAAGTCTTTCCTCTCCCCACCTATCTTTATTTCCTGAGCCCATCTGAAGTCTCTGCAATGTGGGTGGTGTATGAACAGTGACAGTGCTCAGGGCCCCAAAATTCCTCATCCTTTTCCAGTCTTGCTGTCTAATGAAAGTATCTTGTCCTTGCAATTAAATGTTGTCCCCAATTATCTTTTATGTACGCAGAAAATGTTTCCAATAGAAAAAATATTTCAGTGGAAAAATTTCATAGGTTTAGTAGTTATTACTATCAGATTCCTCTGGATAAATTTATCTGAAATCACTCATCTTTCATCTTGGCTAGATTCAGAGGAGAGAAGCCAGTCATGCAACCTTACCAAGTGTTCACTTCTGTAGTTAGCATAGGATTGGGACATCTGGCAGAGTTGTTCTGTGGAAATAACCTCTGTTACCTTTTCTGTTGAATATAAAGTGAGTCTCTACAAATATTTTATCTTAGAATAGGTGAGTAGCTTCTAAAGTCTAAAGAAGCAGCATGATTTTCTCCCTAAATGTATTTTTATCTAATTTTCAGTGTTATTTTCATTCTAACACTGCGTACATACTTTTTGAAGTTTTGAAAGTTTATAAACACTTTAACCCCTTTGAAGCATAAGTCAGGTGTATACCTCACCCATGTACTTTAAAAATTCTGATATTCCATGTCCTTTATCTTTTGCTTTCTTCTAGTTGACCAAAACTCTACCTATCTTTACTTTTGCTGGTTACCAATTCAGTCTACTGGTCTTGTGAAAACAGTACCATGCCAGATTAAGCTCTGTTTTTAAATACACTGTCCAAGTACTAACCAGAACCAAACATGTTTTTCTTATAAAAAAAAGTGCTGAAGGAAACAATCCTGAATTTATTACACAGTATTTGTATTTTAAGATAAACTGTAGTGTTGATATATTGATTACAGAGTATTAGTATTGCATTAAATATTTATGATACTCTTCCCAAATCTACCTATCTAAAATTACTCAGATGAAATTATGTATCCATTATTTCTCCTCCTAAGATGCCATCTGTTTCCCAGATAACTTAGATAACTACTTACTGCTGTAGTCAAAGTACAACATTTAAATCCTCAATTGCCACCTGTCCCTGCAGTCATCAATTTCCTTATTTTCCTAAAAAAGTTTGCTCCTGATGTTACACAGAAATGACTAAGTCTGGTTATTCTGAACAGTTAACAGCCAGCTTCCAAGTCCCATTGGTGGGTGAAACATTCCTCCAGGGACTGGTCTGGAAACAGGATGATTGTGTCTTCTCTTACTCCTAAAGCGACAGCAGTGCTCTTATAGCTTGGTTTTAGCTTCCGACTCAGTTTGTAGAAATTATATTAGAAAGAATGACTGAATTTTTGAATGTTAT
The DNA here is from genome assembly GCA_027574665.1 of Rhynochetos jubatus. Classification (NCBI taxonomy): domain Eukaryota; kingdom Metazoa; phylum Chordata; class Aves; order Eurypygiformes; family Rhynochetidae; genus Rhynochetos; species Rhynochetos jubatus. Next base: position 79,800,548 of record CM050650.1, on the reverse strand, counting down.
AATACTCAGAGGGGGAAACTCTTTCAGTCCATACCATTTAAGATTCCCCATTTTTGTGGACTATTGTGAATGGAAGAGCAAATAAATTAATAAATTAACATTCTAAGATAAGAGAAGGGAAATGACACTCTACACACCTGCAGTTTCAGGGTTTGCCCTACTACAACGCATATGTATTTCATCCCAAACAACCCTTTTTTACTCAGATTAGTCATATGGAGTGTAAATTTTTTGCCATTTTTGTCAACGGGATACATTCAGGATGGAAAAACATACCATACCACTTGTTTCTGCATCCTGTTCATTCTGTATGAATGACAATTTTGTTTCTAGTTAGTCTATTTCAATTTGGTCTATTTGTTTCTGTTTAGTAACTTAAGTAGATATACGCCCTTTCCTTCTTGGTATGATGTCGAAGGTACAAAGCGGCAAAAATCTGAGGCCATTCTACTTAGAACAGTGAACACAAATGAACATGAATGTGGTTGTTTTGTTGTTGGTTTGGTGGTTTGTGGGTTTTAGTCTTTTGTTCTTTTTTGTTTTGTTTTGTGTTGGGTTTTTTTTGTAAAAAAAGGACAAAATTTGCACTTCAGAGAACACTACAGATTTCAGGCAAACTAGGGTAGCTTTTGTTTGTGCTTTGCCTGTTTGAATAAGGTATTTAACATAGTAATTACTTGAATATTCATGTTCAATAATTGCTATAGCACATCTGCAAAGAGTCTAATTCCCCTGCTTTAATATCTGTAAAATATACAGTATATTTTCTGTTCATAATCTTTAATATTCTATTTAGTGAAAGTAAACATGAAAACAAAAAATAGCAAATGTCCAAAAAAGGTGATTAAAGTGTATATATTGAAATACAAACCAGTAATTTTGCTTATTGCTGTGACTTATTACATTGTGCATATTACTGTGATGATGCTGAAGTGCTCATATCACCATGTAGTAGAGGTACTCAGTTCATTAAAACAAACAAACTAAAACCAAACAAAATTAAGAAGCCTCCAGCTGGAGCTGATTACTACCTCCATCAAGTATCTTCCTAAAAAGAAGTGAAGTGAGGGAAAAGACACTGTTGGTAGAAATGAATCTGACCTGTGCCAGAGAGATTGTTCCTGGACTTTTGATTTCTCAGGGAGTATTTATCCTGATCAATCCAATTAATTAATAACCTAGGGTAGGATCTGAAGGAAGCCTGTTCTGAGGTCTTAACATTTGGTTTTACAATGCAGCTAAAATATTTTTTCTTAACTCTAGTAATGAAGTAATCGTTCTCAAGCAGCTGTCACTCCCATGGTGAGTGGCTTGTGAATATGTTAATGCTGGTAAGGAAACAGTGCTTCCTTAAGGTTTGTTTGGAACTTTTGTCTCTTTACAATGTAGCACACACATATATATATATATATATCTCACATATAGCACTTCCATTCTTGGTTGCATCTTTTTTGGCTTGTCATGTATACTTCAGAGGTGAAGAATTCCTTTACACCCCAACGCTTGATCTTACACTTCACATACGTGATATTAAATATCAACAGTCCTTATGGCTACACCTGACTTGTTACCTCTCTGTTATTCCATTTGTTCACATGTCCAGAATGATAAAGGATGTTGTTAATCAGTAGAGTGCATTTTCTGAGCACTAGATTTAGTTGACTCTTCCTTATGGTTGCAGTATTTCTCACTGCCATTCAGTAGCTTTCTTGTGAATATGATCCCAGAAAGGTGAGCTGAATAATCCTTATAAATGACATTTAATGACAAAATGGAAATGCCAATAAAAACGGTGACAATGGCTTATTGTAAAACTAGATAAACAAGTCATTAGAATTACAGGCTGTAGTACTTCCTATTCACTGTTACAAAGTAAATCATTATCAAGCAACTGCCTGTTCTCACAAATATTAAGTTTCTGTTTTTAAAGCTGTTTCCTGTAACACAGTATGTTCTGTCCATAAAGAACATTTTGAAGATGAAGGTCATTCACTAAAGAAGACGAACTGTCAGATGAAATAATAAATATACTTTTAAAAGACTATAAATGAAGATAGATGATATAATTAAAAGCTAATTATGAGGGCAATGCTTGAAGGAAAAAGATCTTATCTTTCTCTGGATCTTACTGTAGAAAAATGTATGATGTTTGGTGCAGACTCTTTCTCTCTCCCTGCCTGATCTTATCATCTGACATATGGGAGATTATCACTAGTTACACGCCTTTTCAGATACACTGTTAGATGTCTGTGCATTCTTTGGGATGTCTCCAAAGTCTGTATCCTAAGAGACATAGTAACCTTGTTCAGATTAATTTGTGCAGAATAAACTAGCCAAGTGAGGGAACCTTTTGGATCTCTGTGGAAAGCATACAGGTTAGCAAGTATTTGCAATGGTCACAGGTAAACTCCAGAGTAGAACAGATTCTTAATCTTTAGGTGACTGACAATGCAGCTAAGTTACAAGGATGAACAAAGGCAGTTAGAAATGAGTGTACTGTCAAACACAAATATATAGAACTTAGTGGTTTAGATAAAAAAAAAAAAAGTAAACAACCCTCCAATGTACATTTATTTCCTTCAACCTAATTTTTACCTGCAGTTTTTTAAGCCTGTGAGGCCTTGGAACTTACCTAGTACACTTGTGATTTTGAGAAAACTGTGATTTTCAGTAATTATGATGTGTCAACATATAGATCAATTGAATTGCTCCATAACAGAAAAAATATGAAAAATATAGGTATGTTGAAGTATTGTTTTTCTTAAATGTTTCATAAAAATCAAATACTTGCAATGAGTGTGTGAGGCACTGGTTTTAATGTCTGTATGGGCTTTTCCTTGGGTGTTGTTTATGCCACAGATGAGTTCTGTAGGCCCACAACAGTTACACAATGGAACAGTAGCTTTCTGTCCCTAGGGCTGATCCTATGCCAAACACGGTCTAAATTATGACAGCTGGTTGGTTACGGCTCCCAACAGTGTTTTGTTAGCAAGAAATTGCCTGAGCACTCCAGTACTCCAGCCATGCCGAGTGACCATATGGAAGTTAAGAATTTGGCTAGTGGTTGCTATTGCCATCATTGTATGCCAATTGTGAATTCATTCCCCAACACCGTAGATCCACATTAAAGACTTCATGGTTGATGGAGACATTGTAAGTTTCTTTCTGTTTATGATGATCTTTTCATTACTTAGGAGAACATGTACTAAAGTTAGTTTAGGGTTATTTCTAGTTAAATGAAATCTGGGAGAGTCTAATTGTATTGTCTCTTTGGATTTAGTTTCTAAAACATATAAGACTTGCAGCTTTGTCTTAGAAAGGCATGAAAATGTCTGTTTGCTGAGCTGAAATAATATAAACCTAGGAATATGCTCTGTGCTTCTGTAGTTTTGACATTAGAACAAGCAAAGTTTCTCCCATATAGATACGTATAATTTAAGTCAATCACAGCAAGTGATTAAAATATAAGAATATAAGCATGACCACTACTGAATCATTTAGCTCAATATCTTGTTTATGACAATAGTCAGTCTAGGGTGAAATATGAGAACATGGCATGCACATAGTGACACTTGTCTGAACTGGCAGAGATTTGTAGCTCATACTTTTATCTCTATTGTTCCATCCCATACGCAGAAGTTTTTGTGTCAGGTATCTCAAAGTGTATCAAGACTTACAGGGATCTGCTTGTTGTACTATACTTGAAAACATCCATCAGGGTGTTACACTTGAAAAATCCATCAGAGCATCAGACTGGACAAATTCTAAGTAGAGCAGGCTATTCCAGAAGTGCGTTTTGGCCTGGTAAAATTTCTAAGCAGCATAGCTACATCAGGAAAACCTTTAAATATAGTCCAAACTTAATTTCCTTTTATTACTGATTATCTTGCAGATTACTGAGGTTTTCTTTTCTTCAATATCTTTGATATCTTTGGACTGTTATGTATGAACAACATTATTCCTGCCTTTAACTAAGGGATCCCAGATGCCATTTCTTCCTTCCACCTACTGTGCCTTCAGTGAATGTAGTTACATTTAGAAAAAGTAGTAATGAAAAAAATTATGTGGGAAATATGGCTTGGGAAGTTAAGCTTTCATATGTATATAGAAAAGGCTAAGGAAAGGTCATCTTTAAAGTAACTAAACATGCTAATGAATACTTCTGATTAAATGAGTATGGCTTTTAAGCACCAGTAAGTACACTTGACTACATTTTGTTCAAGAGTCATAATGCATAGTACAAGACCCAGATTGGTAAGAATATAAGTTTTAGATTAATCTTTAATATAGGTTGTGAATAAGAAAGGAAAAAAACCCCAACCAAACAAACAAAAAACAAAACAAAACCCAAACATGCTTTCTTGATATGCTGAATGGCAGTGAGAGAATTCTTCTCCATCAGTTAAGTGGTGTTTCAAGGGTTGGGAGAATACTCTGTACCATTATTACCTGCAGAATCTGGGTTTTTTTTTGAACTCTTGAGATAAAAGTGCCATCATTATGTTTAGCAACTACATTGCCAAAATAGGAGGACTCAGAAAGCAGAGAGAGGAAGAAACTATAAAGGGAGTGATTAATAAGGGATCAGACCATATTAAGTCTTCAGATTCAGTTGGATTACAGAAATATTTTGTGTTACATTCAGAAATATTTTTGCTGGTTGGGAGATTGCTGCTATGTTATAGCAACATATTTGTCCTTCAAATCACCTGAGTATGCTTTTTGTTTTGTAATAGAAATGCTTGTCATTGTAGTAACCGTTTTTGTTGATGTTTCAGGGATAGTAGAAACAGATCTGTGAAAGACTTGTTAGGCTTTCAGGTCTCCATTTTCAGATGTAAAAAACCAGGAAGATTTGTTAGTGGAGTAAAAGCTGAAAGGCTAACTGTGAGTGAAGGTAAGGTCTGGAAGAATTATGAAGGGTCAGACAGATTGTGCGTCCAGTGAGGACTTGGCAAGGGGAATAGGATCATTCCTGACATGGAAGGGGACTGGACAGTTTGGCAGCTAATGTCAAGCTCAGTGCACTGCTCACCTGCTGCCTTTATCCTGGAAATGGTGTGCAAGATCTCTCCCAGTCATTATTCTGCAGCCAGATCTGACTGTGGCCTTGTAAAGGGCTCCAGGAATGCAGTCTCGTCTCATTCCTGCTGTCAGCTTGCTCCAACTGTTCACACACCCGGTCAAATAGACCCTGTCAAGCTAATTTCATGATGTTAGAGGTTAGACCTCTCTTTTCCCCAGTATCTTGCTTGGAGAGTTTTGTTTCTAACAGGAGGGTTTTGCCCATCTGTACTGTTAAACGATGTATTGAGTTAAAAAACATGTTGAGTAAAAGAGCAATGTAGATTGCAGCAAAAGCACCTATAATGTGTGAAACTTAAAGTGAAAAGCACCACCATATGTTTTATATTTAACTGTATCTTTACCTTTTAGCCTGCAATCCCAGCCTACTGATAATTAGAGTTTGAAGAAGTAAGCTGTTTATTATATACTTTATAAAGTATTCTGTTATGAAGTTACTTGTGGATTTAACTGTGAAAAAAAATATCTGTATAGAGAGAGATATTTCAAAATGTCCTGTAACTCTTACACATATGCAGTTGGTGGTATGCTGGTGTTTGGACTTATGGTAAGAGGATATAAAAGGTTTAGTCTTCCTTGAATTCAGGGAACACTTCCTGCCTTCTGAGAAGTAAGAGGGTATCAGTGAATGACAAAGATACTGTTGGTAACAGTCATTATTACCTGCTTTCCAGTGTAGGTCTTTACTAACAGCATGTGAAAAGGGTTGCACAGGAAAAGATGGCTTTATTCTGAAAGGGAAAGACCCGTGACTGTGAGTTAGCATGGATATAATTGCTCCTCTATCAACAGTCACTTATTTGGTTTTGTTACCTGAGTGGGCTCTGTTGATGATGTGAAAACTCTATTAGCCATTACAGTAGCTCACCCTGTTTTTCCTCCTATTTGTTAGATCTATCACACATTCAGGCCTGAGTCCAAGTCTAGAGTCCAAAAGTCCTGAGTTCAACCTGTTTGTCAAGTGATTTTATTACAAATTCAGGCCACAATACCTGGTTTTACTTCAGTTTCTGTATTAAAAGAAAGGAGATGATATTTACATAATTCAGTGGGTGATGTTAGAAACGGTTTGTAACTGTTGCGTACTTTGAATATGGAAGGTTTAATTTTGCATTATTTTCTTTCTCTGTCTGAAGACTTATCAGCAGAGACTGAGAATTTTTTTTTTTTTCATTTTCTTCTCTGACCTTCATTTCCCACATTTTTCCCTCTGAACAAAGGTTCAATATCTTTTTTTCTGAATTATCAGTGAAGGCTACCCAGTCAGGAAGAAATGTCTTGTGCCAAAGAGAGATAAGTTGGATTCCTACTCTTTTTCCTACATGTGTGGGAGGAGAAAAAGCTGAAGGATGCAAGGAAGCTTTCACTGGAGAATTTTAAGTCAGGAATTTTCTCCAATTTTCACAACCACTATGAAATAAAAATATGCATCATATTTTGAGGTTAAGTCACTAGTACTGTGTGCTCTGTCATACCGAGGAAGTCAGTTAATACTTCATAGGAATCCCAGGAATGTAATTTCTTTCCCCGACTACTCTTTGTGAAGTGAACTCTCTGGAGAGAGTTTGCAGTTTTTCCTCCATACTGTGATGGGTCATTTAATTTTCTGGTTTACAAGCAGGTGGAATACATAAATAAATAACCCCACTCCCACTCCCCCCCAAAAACCCAAAACCAAGAAAAAAACCCCAAAAAATCCCCAACCAAGGTGAAATAATACCAAAGCTTTTAAAAGCAAGGACCATAGCCATGCTATTGTGTTTCACACTTTGTGTAATTGGAACAACAATTTGCAATACTTTTACTTTCTGTATCACTTTAATAGAAATCACATGAGATCACCTTAAAGGAAAGAGAGGGGGAAAAAAAGACATGAATGTACTTATGGAAATGTATTATTTAAGAATAGTGTAAAATTAAGTTAGGCAGTTAAAATGGAATCCTCCCACCGTAGAAATCCATCTTAAAAATATCTTAGAAATGTTATCATAAAGAGATTGCAATGTTGATATCATAGCTTATCTTCTCACCTATGTCTCCAGAAAATTTCACTGGGGAAAAAAGAAAAGAAAAACCCCAAACCCAACATAAAAACATTTGATGCTCTTTAAGAAACTATTAAATGGAAGTAGTAAGTTTTGCATGAATGAGAGTATGAAAAACTCATCAGATCATTCTCATAAAACAGTTCTATAAAATAATACAGGTGTTTAGAGAAAAGGGAGTCTTCAGTAAGTATTTTCCAATTTTTCTACTTTTGAACTTTTTGTTAATGCCATTTATGTACAAAAGTGTATATTGAAGGATTGCACGGACCTGTTAGACTGTAGACAATTATCAAGTGCCAGCTAAGTGTCCTCGTAGTTTCATTTAATTCTGATTGACAGCTGTTAGGTGTTCACCCCCATCTGATTTTTTTCCATTAGAAAATTGCTCACTTTGAGCAGCAAATGTAGCAGCAAATGTACAGAAATGTACAGAAAATGTAGCAGCAACAACATCATGGAATTAAGTTCTCTGAGCTCACACAAAAATTTAATAGAAATAAGATTATATTAATTATAAAAATTAAGCACTTTGAAAAAGATCACATATGAGTTAGACTACTTTTGTTCTTCCTGATGAATATCAGAGCAAGACTTCTAAGATTTCTTAGTTATAGTCTTTCCATACCCTCTTCCAAATGGTTGTCTGTCCCCTATAAACATTAAGACAACTGGTTATTATAACAATAAACGATATATGGGTTTTTTCTGCGTTAAGTTCCTTGCCTTAAAATGGAATTGATCCTGTCTATGCTCTGATTTCATGTTTGTTCTTCCCACTACCTGTTAACACTTGCTGATCTTCTAATTGGATTTAGCATAACACAACAGCTTTCTTCACAGAAACCCCTGCTACCTTGATTTCAGGAGGTAGCCATTAATGATGAGATAAATACACCCTGTATATTGTAGTATGTGTCTAACATTTATTTATAAACACATTAGGAAGAGCTATGCACATTAGTGCAATATCTACCTATGAAAATACCTTAATATCTGAGTGCTTTTGTATGTATTAGATAGTCAGGCATGAAAACTTGGCCTTTTGCACTTTCTGCAAACTTTTACAGCCATGCTCAAACCACCTTGAGGTAACAAAATGGTTGCCTACTTTGCTTTAAAATTTTTGAATGTAAAAGAAGTGGCATCATAAATTCTCATGGAGGTAGATTGTTGAATAATCATAGTTGTTTATTTAATTTTGCCTTTGCCTTTTTCTTTCCTGTTGTGTGTTGTCTTTATTCCTACAACATCAGGAAGTTCCACCTTGACTTTGAACCGGTATACCTGAAAGCTTAAAATGCATCTTAACAATAATAACAAAACAAAAAAATCTATTAGCCAAAAAATCCCAGTACCCTTTTACCAACCTTCCCCACTGAAATACCTCTTACACTAGCAGGAGTTCAAGCAAGAAGATTCCAGCAGTTTGCAAAGTACTTTGGTGCTACAGTTACTCTTTCAAGGGTCAAATTTTGTTTTAAGAAGTAAAGTGTATCCTGGCTTTTGGAACAAATATCCTGGGATGCTGTAATACATATCTTGGCCTGAGCTGGCTAAACGGCTTTCACGGCTTTTTTTTTTTTTTTTTTTTTTTTTTAAGGACACAGAAAAGAGAATCAATCTTATTCTCTGAGAAATAGATCTAAGACAAAATCACAAGTTTCACTTGCTTTTCTTCTACAAACTGCATTTTCCTGGTAATTTATTAATCATAGAGCTTATCTGGGCTGATTTCTGTCATTGTTTGCAACTGCAGCAAGCAACAGCGATTGATTTAAAAACAGAAGTCTCCAGAAGCAAATTCAGAATTCATGACTGATTTTTTCTCCTTTTCCTTTCTTTTTGTTCTTTCCCCTAAATTCTGCAAAATGCAGCAGAAAAATGTAGAGAACTGTCACTCTTGAAAATTCAAACCTTTAATTGACCAACAGATAAGACTATTTCAAGTTGCTTTGAGTTTCATCAACACTGAGGCGCAAATTATGTTCATGTTGATAATACATATTAGATAAAATCCTCCTTAGTAATTTGAGTCTTTGGAGTCAGTGCTGCATCTATAATTCTGGGAATTTTGTCAACACTCTTTTGGCTGACATTAGCTTGTGTTTACATGACAATTTAACCGGTTTCTTTTTGTCTTTCTTTTTACTACCTTTGGAAAAAGCTTTTTGCTATAACATCAAAAGTAGTGGGGCTGAAGTAGGTCTTGGACCATAACCAACAAGTTTTATTTCATGCATATCATAAGTGAAAGGCTAATGTGTTCTTTGGAAAGGTGTATTTTTAAATAAAGGATCAATAATAGTATTATTCATAATTTAGGGGTATATTTCTTTGATGAATTCATAGCCCAGATGAAATATAGCTTTCTAGATTGTCAATGTGTGCCAACTATGCTGTTCACTTGATCTCTTACACTTACAGCAATATTCGATAACCTAAGCAGTGTGTATATGAATTGGTTTTTCACACACTTAGAATTCAATTTACTTACCAAGTCATATAGTTTTGCTTCAAGCACTCCTCTCCTCGACAATGTTATTCTATCTTTGTCAATGCTTTTCAGGCCATCGCAAATATGTACTTTCAAACTGAAATTTCCTGGCAAACTAGAGGCATTTGAATATGTGGGATCACTGTATAGTCACATTTTCATTACTTTTTATCCAATTTTAATTCCATTCTCTATTACATTAGAACCTTGTGCTAGGAACTGGTGTTATCATATGTGCCAGCTACAGTCTTCTTTTGGATATAGCTAGGAACAGGTATAATAGTAATGTTGACAATGCATAAATAATTGGAAGGCATATGCAAACTGATAGTTTTTTATATCTGTGACTGTACAGAAATTAAAATTTATTCTTAAAAGATAGTATTTTGGATGTTCTAAAAATATATACAAGGTTTTATAAACCTAGTTCATATCCTCCATGTCAGAGACTAGGACACAGAAATAATTCTCTTGCAGTCTATGAATGCTCAGCCTCTTCAGAATGATGCAAGTCTCTCTTGTGATATTTTACAGTTAACTGCACATGTTCATCCATATCTGGGGGCCCTACTGATGTGTATAATCCAAATTAACAGTCAAGCACTACATCTGGTTACCTGTAACATGCCAAGTAACCTCATATAGCAGTTTCATAGAATCATAGAATGGTGTGGGTAGGAAGGGACCTTTTAAGAACATACAGTTCAACCTATTTGTCAGGGGCAGGGACATCTTTCACTAGATCAGGTTCCTCAGAGTCCCATTGAACCTGACTGTGAACACTTCCAATGATGAGGCATCCACAACTTCTTTGGGAAATTGTTCCACTGTCTCACCATGCTCATCATAAAATAAGTCTCCCTTGTATCTAATGAGAGTCTACTCTCTTTCAGTTTAAAACTCTTGTCCCTTGTCCTGTTACTACAGGCCCTGGTAAAAAGCCTCTCTGTTTTTCTTATAAAGTCCCAGTAAGTGTTGAAATGCCACACTTAGGTCTTCCCAGAGCTTTCTCTTCTCCAGGCTAAACAACCCCAACTCATGGAGTTTTGTGGAGTCTCTTCTGCTCCAAGTAGATGATGACTGGAGCTCCAGTAACCTTCACCACCCTTGCTTGTATTTGACTTACTGGAATATTATAAGCAAAATTTCAAAGTCCAAATGTGTATTCATGGGTTTTTACATTATCATTAATAGACCCTGAATACTGACAGACTGTTCTGGGTAGGTTTTGTTTTGTTCATTCAGAATTCTCTAAGTCTCTGGTAATGTATGTCCATACTGCCTCTCACAAGCTAGTATCAGATGTTACTCCCCATGTTGTAGAGGATAAAACGCATGCATATGACATAGTTACTTTTTTATACAGTCTGATGTATTTGTGAGACACGTTAGTTTATGTCTAAAGAATTAGCGGTTCATTTTTGAAGGTGTCTGTGCCATTCTGTCATTCAGACTAGGACCCTCCAGACATGGTACAAACCTGTTTGAGAATTGTTTCTACATATTCCTCTATGAATATTATATACAAACATTGTGCTTTAATATTAGGATTCTTGAAACAGTAAAATGGTAGGAAAGAATGAAGGCTTTAAATGAGGCAGATCTGTATGTAAATATAGATGTTTCAAAATACAGTCATGTGTGAGACACATCAATTATTCAGAATGACCTGTGTGCTGGGTTTAGTCAGGAAAGCGTTAACTCTCTTTACTGTGGCTGCTAGGAAGGTGTGTTCCTCGATGCAGAGAGAAGCACTGATAAGGTCTTAGCTGGCACTGGCCTGCACCAGATTCAAGGTCTTTCTCTGCTTCTGATACTGCAGCTGCATTCCCAGCTCTTGCTGTCTCGCTACAGGCAGTGTAGGGGACACACAGTTCAGACAGCTGACCCAAACTGACCAAGGAAGCATTTCATTCCATAGTACATCATGCTCAGGGCATAGGCCAGGAGGGCGTCAAGGAGCCGTCACTCTTTCTCTTTCTCTCTCTCTTGCTCTTTGACTCCCGGGCACTTGCTAACACTCCCCCTGACTCCTGCATTAGCTGCTTTGCTAACTCCTGTGCTGGCTCGTTCATGAGGGAGTTGGTGGGTTGTTTAGTTTTAGTGGTCATGCTATTGCTGATAGGGTTTACTTGCAATCTGCTGTGATAGCTCTTGGACTGCAGCTCTCAGGCTGCGATCGCTCTCGGACTGCAGCTCTTGGTCTCTCTGGGTCTGACTCTCACTACTCAGCACCTGGTTGTGCACTGGTCAGTGGGTGGTGAGCAACTGTATCATAATTTTATCGTATTGTATCATATGTTTTGTTTTCTTTTATATTATTTTAAACATTTATTAGTAGTACTTGTATATATTAATTTATATTTAATTAGTAAATAGTTCTTGTCTCAATCTTATGAGCTTCCTTATTCTTTTTCCTTGGATAGTTCCCCTCCACTGGATGAGGGGAGGAGGTATTTGTGAGAGCGGCTTCATGGTATTTGGCTAGCCAGCGTTAAACCACGACAACCTGTTATCCTCTTAAAATAAATTACTAGAACTATTACTTTTCTGTAACTAACAATTGTAATTTTTAAGTGTTAAAAACAAGAGTAGTTTTTAAATGAAGCACGCTATTAGAGTTACTTAGATGATGTTGGCCATTTGAGAGAGGCACTGTTGTTTGCGTATGTTTGACAACAATTGCTATGCTAAATATTCAAATGCCTTTTATACTGAAGCCTACAGTAATATCCAATTATCTTGTGGTCTAAATCTATTAGGTACTATTTATGACTATGTTAAAGAAAATCTGAAATTTTGCAGAAATATTTCTTCTCAATATACTGATGCCTAACTAGGACAAAGTTTAAGCAAAAAATATCAATAAATACTATATTAAAAAATAAAAGATATATTTGTGAAACAGTAGTTTTTAATGGGAAACACTACACTTATAATTTACCCAGATGCTTGTAATGAAAATGAAAGCATTTGTTTTTCTAAAACCACTAATATGCAGTAATTTTTTTGAACAAAATTCTTCTACCAATATTTTTCATTAAGCATTATTTTTCATGTTTAGCTGTCCTCTATTTTAATTATTTATTTTGCATTAATTGTCTTCTCTCTCAGAGTTGGAAACCTGTTAGTACTCATATTTATAGATTCCAGCCTCAGAGACAGTTACCTTGGAAACTGTTTAAAGTACATCTTCTTGACTATTTGTTCTATCAAATCACTGAACTGCCTTCTTTCCTCTTTCATTTATTGCTCCACAAGGCTTGGTAATAGCAAACAGACATGCCCAGCTTCTTTCTTACTATAACTCCTTTTAGTTACTCAAAGTGACACTGTACAATAAGTGTCTGCTCATTTTCAGGTGATCTTAAAATGTCTAAAATATATACTTTTGTTTAAGAACAAATAAAGAAGATCTAGATACTCTTTTCTGCTAACAGCTACTGTTGCATGCAGCAAAGTTGCACAGCAATAATAGGTGTAAGAAGAGATTCCCTCTTTTCAGAAAGCAGAAATAGTTACTGCTTCCCTTTCTCACACATTCCCCTTTACTGTGATGTGGAAACCACAAAACTGAGTATTATTAAGAAAATTATTTACTTAATAACAATAATAATTTTGAGACTGACAGTCTTAGAATAGCATAAATAATTTAAAATCTTTCAATAATCAGATTTCTAGTAAAACAGGTAGAAGGCTGGAGGTTCTTATCCTCATCTGGTCTTTAAATAGCTCTATTGGAATTTTTTGTATCTCAAAATTCGTGTTTTGGTTATATCTTGATGTTTCTCTGCTTTTCTATCATATTCAAACTATTAAAAATCCTGACAAAAATAGGGATTCTAATATTTTACACTGAGAGTGGCAGGCAGTTGGAAAGATATTTATGAACACAATCAGGTAAGAAAAGAGAATTTATGTTTTGTTAGAGTAAGGTTCAAATTGATTGTGCAAGTTGAGATATTCACCTGTGTACCATTACTTTTATAACCAAATGAATTTTATTATATTCTCCGAATTTTCATACAGTATTTATAAACATTAACACAGGCACTAATGCTTCATCAAGAATGTAAGAAATGTCAGGGTTAAAGCCCTGTGAGCTGTTGCACCTTTCTGAGTTTCAAAATCTCATGACATTTAGAGTTCACGATGGCACACAATTACATGAATCCCATCTCAGTTTACTCTACAAACCCAGAAGTTCTGCATCTGATAGAAAACATATATTCTTGTTCCTTTTATAATTAATGGAGAGCAGAACATTAGAAGGAACTAATGACACAAACAGCACAAAGATCAGTGCTAAAGACAGAAAGAATTAATTACCTTCACTTATGTGGTTCGTGTCCCTCTCCATTGTCAACATAACAAACCAGAATACTGGGTGTAGTTTAGATGGCTGACATTTAAATACTTAACATAAGATGAAGCTAATATTTTGTTCTGAAACCTAGGAATAAAATGAGAAATGAGGCCTTGGCATTACAAATAATTTTGTCAAACAATGCCAATTTGCCAAAAGCAAAAGCCTTCATGTAAAGATTTGTTTAAGCCAAATTTTTTTTCGGAAGGCTTAGTCATGTCCAGGAATGCCTGTCTCTCTCTAAAAAGTTTTCTTTTTTGTTTTGCTTTTTTTGTCAAAAATATCTCCCTATATATGTAGATATATACACACACACACAGAGTGGAGACTTTTAATCAATTTCCTTACATCAGGCTTGGGGAGTGAGTCTTTAGAGATGTGTCTTTAAGGGGAGTAAATTGGTCATGAGTGTTTGCTGCTGTGGAGGTTCACCATATTTCTTTCTGTCTTTCCCTTTCTACCACTTATCTCACCACATTAAATGACAATAAAGAAAAAAAGTTCTGATTCTCTTCCTTCACCTCAATAATGAATTGTGCTGTCAGTATTTTTTATCAGAACAAATTGTATCTTGATCTGTTTAGGTGACCTCTAGCTTTCTAGCCGCAGGTCATGTATTTGAAAGGATAATGAGTATTTTACTTCCAAGGTTTTCAAAGAAGATATAGTTTCAACACTCACAGATGACATCTCTCTTGCAGATCATTGCAGATATATAAGGAGATACTAATTTCTGAATACCTTTGAGAATAAATGGACAGAAATATAAACAGACACAAAGAAGGTGATTTGGCTAGCTGGATATAGCAGATACCACGTATTTCTGAGAATCATCATGAATATAAGTCTAAATAATGTATAGATTCACTGGAGTCAGTATCCAGCAAATCTTGTATTGCAAGGCTGCAATATCTTCTACTTCAAATTTTAAGATGCTCTTCTAGATCCAAAATGCCTAATTCTTTTCCTATCTCTTCCAGAAAATACAGGAGGCTCAAGAGAAGCTGCCACATAAAAATGGTTATATCTGTCAAGACTATTTAGTCTACTTCAATTCAGTTTTTAATCTAGAATCTGCAGGAAACACATTTTAAAAATAAAAACACACAAATACATACATATGTATATGTAGACACAGAAACACAGAGCGATGGCTGTATCTCTATCTGTATATAAAGATATATGGAGAGAGATAGTGTTCCAAAGAACTAAAAATTGGATGATTTGGGGATTCAGAGAAAATGTGGTAGTTGTTTCTTTAAGAAAAAATGCCTTCTTCCAAATCTAGATGCACTTAGGCAGATAGACGCTATTGCTTCAGTGTAGTCTCTTCTCAGATTGTCAAGATAAAATAATTTCTTATATTGCTTGAAAGGGGCTATCAGTGAGTAAAGAATGTCTACCGGAGGAGGCGGGGGGAGGTGAGTGTGCTGTTGTGTGGTATTTAATTTTATTTATTTATTAGTATTTAATTAGTAGGTGAGGTGATTAAACCATGACTCTATGTCTTGATTCTGGTGATATCTGTTCAACCACAGTACAAGAAAAACATTTATCTTTCAGAGTAATTCAGAGAAGGACCACAAAAATAATCAGAGGGCTGCAACACTTCTCTGAACACAGGCTGAGAGTTGGGGTCGTTTAGCCTGGAAAAGAGAAGGCTCCAGGGAGACCTTAGTGTGGCATTTCAACACTTAATGGAAGCTTATAAGAAAACCAGAGACAGACATTTTACCAGGGCCATTTTATATTGGACACAAGGAAGAAAATTTTTACAGTGAGGGTGGTGAAACAGTGGAACAATTTTCCCATAGAAGCTGTGGATAGCCCATCACTGGAAGTGTTCACAGTCAGATTGGATGGGACTTTGAGGAACCTGATCTAGTGAAAGATGTCCCTGCCCCTGACAAAGAGGTTGAACTGCATGTTCTTAGAAGGTCCCTTCTTACTCAAACCATTCTATGGCTCTATGAGTGAATGTGACATGTTTTATCAATCTATTATGTTTTCGCCAATTTACACCATAGTCAAGAATTGAAGGCTGGTTTTATGGATGTGATTTGCTAATACCAATGATTTTCTTTATTGAATAAGGGTTTGATTGAATTACTGAATCATTTAGCAGAAAATAGAAATACAGTTGATACTATTCAATCAAGCACCCTAAGCATAATCCAGAAAGACTAACAGAAATTTTCCATGTGAGTGTCATGACAGAGGGTCCATAATATTTATGTTTGACTGTTCATAAAATATGTATATTTTATTTCTCACTGATGTTTGACTGTGACCATTATTTGCACTCCATTCTAAACTAACCAGCTCAAGCTGAAGTTCTGTTAAGGATCTGTGACCTAAGTGTAAATTTTTGATATCTTGCAGCTGGGAAATAATATTATCTTTCACATACAGCTCCTCACAGTTAAAAATGATCTATAAAAATTTCCTTTTTGAAACATCCATACCTATACCAATTTTATATAATGGGTGCAATATATACACAACTCATATTTGATATATGTAACATGTAGGTCTTCTGTTTGTTTTAGATGATAATTTCAAAGAGACAAAATTTCCTTCAGATATTTGAAATTTTATTCTTTTCCTCAGAAAATGAAGGTCCTGAGGCTTCAAAATGAAATATAAATTAATTTATTTAGACACAAGTATTAAAAGGACACTTACTTTAGTATCAATTTTTGAGTGATTATTAGAATTGGGAGAACTAAATAAAAATTAATTATAGGTTGTAGGATGTTTAAGAATTTTTTTTAAAATAAGGTGTTTTCAGTAAGCTGTTGAATTGTACATTCTTCGATGAATGTCATTTGCTAGCTTTTTTTATGTCTTTCTCAACACTGCATATTTATATTAATGGATGATAAACCCCAAAAAAGTATACTAACTTATACCCTGTAAATCGATCTAGGACAGCTGTGTAGACAGTAAGAAATAGATTAATCATTGTATTCAAGGAGGTCAATAAGAAGTAAATTTATGCATGAGATTGTGCTAGTCCCTTATCCATCCTTTGATAATTCAAGTAACTGGGTTTCTCTGCACCCCAGAAGAAAAGGTACTGCACTGTGGGTATTGTATTTGGTATTGCTGAGAAAAAGCCTGTTTAAAGGGAGAAAAAATAAGGTTGCCATAAGCCTCTTGTCAGCTTCCACTCTGAAGTAAATTCATATATATCAAAAAGGACTCGAAAAAACAACCAACAAGCTAACCAACCAACCAACGAACCAACCAAGCAAAACAGACAAAACCCAAAACCAAACGAAACCCCAAACTGGAAAAAATAAGCTGCTCAAAGCAAACACTTAACACCTCTGCTCTAATCGTACTATATGTGATTGAGGGTCAAAACAGTTGAGGCGAACAAGTATTTTGTTGCAGAAGTTAAAAAAACCTACCAAACCCAAACAACTAATTTAGCGATTTAAAACAGATTGAAAATTTTAAAACAAGACATAAAGGTCACAAAATCAGATTCAGATTGCTAAACCACAGTGGGTAAATTTTAATGAATTCTCAGTAAAGCTTCTTAAGACACCCCTCATGATGGAAAAGCTGAGATAAACTTTATTTTTCTAATAAAAAGGAAGAGACCCAAGGAAAATTCTGGAGAATGATCAAATTGAATTATGAAAGCTTGGCTTTGAACAAAGAAATTTGACTTCCTAAGACTGACTTTAGTAACTTTTCTACAGAAAAATTGAAGTTTTTCAATGATTGTCAAAATGTTACTGATCTAACATCTGTAAACAGTAGAGAAGGTGAAATTTAAATAGGACAAAAGAGAATCTCGGACCAAGCCATTATACCTAGCAAGCAAACCAGTTTCATGATAAATGGAGATATATATTAACATTTTGTACTTGAAGATGTAGACAATATATATATGTAAATAAAACCAAGATGTTTCTTCAGTATAGCAGAAATCCATTTTGTCTTCAAAGCCTTACGATAAGTATAATAAAAAGACTTTTCCTTTAGGCTGTTTTAAATTACTTTACTCAGCCTTAGAGGAGAGGTCAATACAAGGAAAGGACAAGAAATTGTTCTGCTCTATCTATGGTGAAGGGTATCTTTCTAGTCTAGTATGGACCAAATAAGTGGAGGGTGAGGAAGACTGAAAACTGGTTGAACTGACAGGCTCAAAGGGTTGGTATGAACAGCTTGAAGTCCAGCTGGAGATCACAAACAGTAAGCCCACAGGGTCAGTATTGGCTCCGATACAGATTTATTCATAACCTGGATGATAGGACAGAGTGAACCATCAGCAAGTTTATAGATGACACAAACCTGGGAGGAGTTACAAATTAAACAGTACAGGAGATGCAAACCTGGATGATAGACCAGATGGTTGTGCTGCTATTCAGAGGAACCTCAGTAGGCTGGTGAAATGGACAGGAAGAAACCTCATGCAGGTCAACAAAAGAAAAAGCCGAAAACCTGCACCAGGGAAGGCATAACCCCATGTACAAGTACACATTGGAAGGCTGACCAGCTGGGTTAGATTAGGCAGCTTTTCAAGGAAGGTGATTTTTATCCTCTTATTTAGCACTGCTGAGGCACATCTGGAGTGCTGTATCCCATTCTGGGCTCCCTGGTACAAGACAGAGAGTGTCGTACTGCAGGAAGTCTATTGAAGGGCAATAAAGTGCACTGAAGGATTGGAGCAGCTGTCATTAGAAGAAAGGTTGAGAGGGCTGGGCTTGTTTAGCTTGGAAGAAAGAAAGGTTCTGAGTGGGAGGCACCGATTGATGTTTAGAAATACTTCATAGGAAGATGTAAAGAAGATGGAGCCAGATGTTTCTTGGTGTTATCCAAGAAGAAAAGGCAGTGGGCACAAATTGAAATATGAGAAACTCCATTTAAACATAAGAAAACCCCTGTTTTTACTGTGATGGTCAAGCACAGGTTGCCCAGAGCGACTGTGGATTTAAGGGCAAAAAAACTGGCAGGGATACCATAATATCTGTTTATTATCCACCCTTGTAGGATAAAGTTAGCTATAGAATAAGTTTGCTAGGAAAAAACCCAAAACAATCCTAGAATTAAGCCAAATACTGCCGTGATCTGAATGGACAGATGCTATCACATCTGTCGCGATGAACATGAATATACTTGTCCCAGAGATCTTCAGTAAATTGGCACCTTCCTGGAAGGTTCAGTGCAACTTTGTCAGATAAACATAAACCAGAATCAAATTATGAGAACATAAATGCAAATTAATGGGATTATAGTACTTGTCCCCATTTGGGAAATGACATTGAATGAATAGTGTTGTTGCACACTAATCAAGTTAACTATTGCTAAGAGAAAACAATAATATTTGATTAGGGTCTCATGACTAAAGTTAAAAGATGTTTATAGAGTTATGCACCTTAAAGCAGGTTATTTTTCTTTAATTAACTTTATTGCTGACAGATCATGTTTATCACTTATCTGTAGCTGTTCATTGCACAGTGAACTGGTGGTGTATCAGTCCAACTGCTGACCGAGGTCCTCAGTAGAAAAACATGTTATGTTAATTGGCATCAGTTTAAGTAACTTCAGTAGATGACCAATACACAAAATAGTGATGAAACCATTCCCTTCCTCCAAGAGTTTCGTCCACTTCATCATTTTGAAAGCTGCTTGTATTGTCACTGGTTCGGCTGCTTTTCTTCTTGGAGTATGTAGAGAAATCAGGTTTGCAATGTTGCTACAACACATTTCCCAACAGAATGGCTTTCCATCTTGCAGGTGATCTCTGCAATCCTAACTGTGAGTAGTGAAGGGTCACCTGAAACCATACAACCACAATAACACATTGACAGTGTCATCAGTGAATCATGTCAAAATACAACCACAAGCACTGACAGTGCAATTGTTTGGTTTTGTCAAACTACATGGATGCTAGATAAATGTAAGTGGTATGGTATAAAATTTAGAATAAATTATATTAATTTTCTGTGCTTTCACTTTATTTTTGTTGCCATTGTTTTCAGTTTTATGTGATACATATGAACAGCAGAACATGAACTTAGCCACAGGTAATGATATTAACTTCTATTATAGTAATTTACTACATATTTAGTTATGATTCATTGAAGGTTTGTCAAATGGTTGTTCATAAATTAGTTTTCATAAAATTCCATAGAATGAAATTTTCGGACTTTTCAAAAATAATTAAAACAACAAAATGCGGAATAAAGTCAAACACTATAGTCTCAATTGTTGTTATTTGTAACTTCTCAGCAGAATAATTTTGTAGCATTCAGAAAAGATTGGCTTGTTTTGGTAAGGAGATTAGCAAAGATATTAACATAATTTTAGCTAAATTTAACTTAACGGATGCTCAAACTTAATCAGAAATTGTGTTTCCCATTAGCTTTTTACTGAATGAATAACAGAATTATGTTCTGATGTCCATCTGATCATCTTAGTGACAGATTGAAAAGGGAAATGTGTAATCTGCAGTGGGATACACAGCTACACCCAGCAGTTCCACAGAGGAAATGTCTAGAATCCTTAGCAGTTCTGAAAATGTCTTACAATCATTAACATACTAAATTTTCTAGGAGTTATGATATCACATACCATCCCATAAAATATTCCTATGATGGCACACGGATTTCCACTAGAACATGTCTGTATATAATCTCAAATATTTGTTCATTCTCTTGACTGTATTTCAGAACTCAGATGTCACATACCACAGAGAAATTATGAAAGCCGTGACTGAAACATTTCATTGTTGATACAAAATTCTGTGCAGCCCCAAAAATTAATAGATAATAAAGTGTAATTGCTTTTACCATGTATAACTATAAATACATAAATATTAATTAATATGTTAGTCAAGAATAAAATTCTTCTACTGTGGGAATTAGTAGAATTCTTTAGTTATAAATCTTAAAATGTCATTAAGGCATCTTTGTAGCTTACATGGTGTGATCTTGCTGAGTACCACAAAAATATTTTATGCCAGCTCAGTAATTCTCTATTAAAAGAAATTTTTTTTTGCTAAATGAAAATTTTTCATGGTTAAATTCAGATTTTTATCATTGTCTTCATTTTTTTTTTCCATGTGAAATCATGATGAAATTTTACTCTCTCCTATTTTCTCCCTGTCATTATATCTACTTTGTTCCTAATACATATGTTTACTTTATCACTGAAGTTTCACATTATCTCTGAAGTGGGATATATAGCTGCCATATTTTCTCATGTAGCAAAAAAACCCCAAAAGATAAGAATCAAGGGAAGGTCACATCAGCCTACCTTCTTATTTCTTTGTTAGTTTCCTCAATGTTAGTATCATTTTAACTTTCATTTCTGTCACTGAAGTTGATGTTTAATAAGTCTACAGTTGGACTTATGTTTGCATCATAAATGCACCCAGTAAATGCTGAAAATAGGAAGAAATAAGAAGTTACAGTACAGGGCAAGTAACAGGAATAGAACATTCATAGTTTTCAGGCTACAATGCTCAAACTACACCAAATGATGGACACTTCCCAGTGAAAACCTGATAGATCACTATTCTCAGAGAAAGAAGTATCTGTTCCTACAGCCATTATCAAATGTGCTCTAATTATAATTACTTTTGCAATTTAAAGTTCTAACTTATTCCTAAAGAATATACAGTAGCCAAGGTTCTACTGAAACAGCAAACTATGTCTTTTGTGGGTAGTTTCTGAACAGCATAAATTTCTGCAATTGATATAGGACAGTGGAAATACAGTGCATGAGTTTTTCATTGATTTTGCTTTTCCTTTGCAAAAATATATAAAATATTGGAATTTTGGATTCAATATATCAGAAGACCACACACAATAATCCTATTCAAAATTATTTTTTCTACATTTTTTTTTCCCCCAAGAATGGTTTTGCCTAGTTCAGTTATCTATTAAGACCTTTGTAATAAGCAATAATAAAGTAAGTAGTTGCCACAGAATTAGCCTGAGAAATCTTAGAATAGTCTTTGACTAAGTTTTGGTGTATTAGTCAACAGAAAACACTAACATGACTCATTTAAATCACTGAACGGACAAACTGATAAACTGGTGATAAGCTTTATCTTCCTTTTTCTTTCCCTGGCAATTCCCAATTACTCTTTTCCTACTGATTCTGAGCACTTCCCTCTGACAAAACTGGAATACACCAGTTAATAATGCCCCTTTGTTCTGCCATCCACTTGCTGTTCTGGATGTTCCAAATTATAAATAAAGCAGAGCCTTTGCAGGTTCTCCTTAGTCTTCAAAAGCTATAATATATCCTTTGCTATGTTAAACTACCTTACCAGCTGTGTTTACACTGCTGGTACTCACATATTACAGATGTCCATATTTCAGGATGCAAACAAATGCATGACTTGTATCTTACTCTATCTTTTGACATTTTACACAATTTTGTCAATACCAAAATTTTCCTCAACAACTAAAAACTACATGTTATTGCTTGTTTTTTCTGTGCAGATCACTAATTGAACACAAGTAAATTCATCTATGCATGTAGATGAATTCTTCATGATATATCCTACAGAAAAAGTTTTGTTGAAAAGGTCCTAGGTCTTTCACTATAGCATTTAATTCCAGAGTTTTTGGGGTTTTACCTCTTCATTGTTGGAGGAAAGCAGCTCCTTAAGTGTTATGTTGCTTATCTTCTCAAGTGTTTCAAGATAAAACTGTCAGAATTATTCCAAGACCTAACAGATTTGCTAACAAACAGTTCTTCTGATCAGTATCCTACCAGTCCTCTACACCTTTGATATGAACCACAAGTGGCATCAATCCTGTTTGTTTGAATTAACTCCAATTTTCTAGTGACCAAAGTCAGATGAGTACAGAGAAAGACTCAGCTGTTCTTAGCTAGCACATATGGTCCAGTTTTGTTGATAATTTACTTCCTATAATAAACCAGTACTGAATGCTAAAACAAAATCCCACTGCAGAATACCTCAGTGGTGTTTTATGCTAATCCATAGCTGGCAAATATCATACATGAGCTATATTGTGAAAAAATACTTGAAATTATTGACTATTGTGGATGTTCAGAGTTTTGTTAGGTGTGGCAACAGAACCGATAGGGGAATTTATTGGGGGAAAAAGGTCTGTCACTAGACTGATTTTGATGACTATTATTACAGGCAATAACTAATGTTAATGCTGCTGCTTGACAGGTGCCAAAAGAAAAAAAAAAGTTACAATGGAACTTCCATTAATTTTTTGAAATCTGTAAAGATAATGAAACAATAATTATTCTTAACTGTTTTGGGCAACAAATTAGCAAATAATAGCTTCTCATCCTTTCTCATCATTCAAATTGATCTTGAATCCTATAAGTTTAATTTCTAATGATGCCTGATTAGTTTATTACAAATCACAATGACAAGAGGGCGTTTTGGTCTTAGTGAATATTAATTTTGCTTTGAAATGCACAAACATCTTCCATGCCAGTGCTGATATTGTGAGAATACAATTGTTAAAATCATGGTGTTAAGATAAATTCTTACTCTATTGCAGGTAAATATTTAAAGTAGTATTTATGAACTTCATGCTCAGTTCCAGTGATGAAACTATGCACTTACTGCTTTTGGAAAAGGAGGTTGCTTCCAGATACAGTGCAAAGTGTGGAGTTTCGTACTGCAGTTTGTATCTGAGAACAGGCAGAGTGAGCAAAAGTGGATTTATCTTTACAGAAAATGCAGAATATAGGATCTGCTTTAAAAACAGATTAAATTTGCTTAATGTCTTATTTCTACTATAGGAAGAGACCTACAGAAGTGTGAAAAATATCACAGTTGTCATATTCCACAGTATTTTACAGAAAGAACTGTTGTGGCATTGGTTATAATTCAGCAGAGGAGTATAAATCATTCTGGGATAAAAGGCAAGGAACGTTTCTGAAATCCATTAGTGATTTCAGAGCTATAAAATCCTTACTTATTTCCAGGTTAAAGCTGATAGTGAAAAGTTATTTCAATAACATTAGGGTTTGGGGTTTTTTTAACCATAAATTACTTTAAATATTTAACGTTTGTTCAAAATCTTTGGGTTTTAAAACAAAAAGCCAGCACAATCAGGGCAAGAGTAAAAATGTCTTTCTCTAAGCGCTGCATTTTTCATTCCTTGTAGCTCTATTCTTGACAGAAATACCTTTCCTACCTTTTTACATTTGTGCTCTATGGACCATGAAAACTGCCTTTATAGGGAAGAGAATGCTATATGCATTGGTTTTATTGTTTTCATGCTGACACAACAAAATCTAAATCTGCTGGTTCACTTAGGGGTTTTCAGGCCTCAGCAGTTCTGAAAAAATAAGGTGGGGGGAGGGGAAAGGAGTGGGGGGTGGTAAGGGTGGAAGAAATGTCCTGAGGTCAGAAAGTCAGAATTCATAAGACCAGTCTGATAAAAAGGAGAGTGTCTTTTTCTCTTTTCTTTGATGACTGAGAAAAATCCAGTCTCATAGTTCTAGGAGACAATAGCAAAAATACAGTATTATAAAGGTCATTTTTATAACTCGTTGCTAATCTGATCAGAAAATCAGGTGATCCTCGGAAGTTCACTTGAATTACCACAGTCTGCCTGTTGGGTGATAGAGGACAGCTGAAGTCATTGTCTGCTGTCCAGTACAGGTGGAGGAATGTATGAGATTTTCGGTGTACTTAAGATGTTAATAGTTAGCACAGGGCTCTGTAAAAGCTATGCCTTTGCCTCCAGCAGTGATTCAAAACTCTGCACTACACATGTGTGATTGCAGAGTCTGGAACGTTTATGGCATCATATTATATTATAGGGGCATCAGGTGCAGTTATGCAATTAAGACCAAATTGTGTTTTACACATAATGTGCTCAGCTATGTTAAAATCAGTAAATATACTGCTTCTGCTGCCTCAAAAAACAGCATTTACTTTTGGAACGTAGAAAGGTTTACCAGAAACCAGAAATTAGTTCAGGAATTAAAACAAATTTAAATGGATTATTTAAAACAAAATTTCTGGCAAGAGGACACGTAGTGTTACTGTGTAAAGCTAAAAAATTAATAAGATCTGATAACTTCCATTCTGATTCCTGTAGCTGATTCTGATATTTATCATTATTTGCATATATTGCTGTTTAGCTCAGAAGTCCCAGTAACAGATCATTGCTGTCCACTTCAGAAACATTGAGCAGTTTGGATAAAACAGTGCCTATTCCAAAGAATCCAGAATCATATTAAGAACTGAGACCAGTGGATCAGTGTACACAGATATAAATTACAGAAACCAGATAATTCAAAAAATGCAGAACAGAAAAAACACATCATTGGTCATTGATAGATATTTGAACAGTAGCAATCAGCCAAATTTCCGTTTGGTGGCAGTTCAGGAAAGCAAGCAGGCTATTTATGTTTATTTGCAATTTATTTTCACTTATGCAAATGTTCAAATTTTTTCAGATAGTCTTATCTTTGAATTTCCCTGTATTTGTAGTGCTTGAGGACAATTATAGGATTCCTAGAACATGCTTTACCTTAGGCTGTTGGTTTGTTCTCTCGGCTTTAAGCTTGTCATACTGTGATTTGAAATTTATTCAATCAATTAACTTTGTTTATCTCTCTATTAATGGTACTAATCCTCTGTGGCATAAAATACTGGAGACATATCCCAAATATGTTAGAACAGCTGTGAGCCATAAGAGGATCGTCTATAATGTTTGCTTCACCTAAATTTCACATCTAGCCTTCTTCTGTTTAGAAAAAAACTGTTAAGATACATTAGTGCTTTTGCTGTTGTTAAGAACATCAGAAATGCATTTTCTAGCTTATTTCACAGCTATGCAAATTTAGGGCATGTGTCAAAACAAAATGTCAAATTTATTAAAATAAGGAATTAATAAAATAAACGTATTATATAAGCAGTTCAGTTTGGATTTCCATAGTGGAGTTCAGAATTTCCAAGGAGTCATGTATGAATCAGTTGGGATGAGTCAACTTAAGTTTCAACAGACTGAAGGGTAAATAAGACAGGAAAACATGTTTTCCAGGCCAATAATGGGCTTGCGTTTGGCTTGATGTATAAACTGCATAAGTTCACAACAATTTTTGGGTTTGTTTTACTTGATTGGGGTCTTTTTCCCAAACAGGAAATGATACTTTTTGGTTTGGAATATTGAAATTGTTCAATGTCAAAATTTGAAGACTCAGAAACCCTTATTACTGTACATAACTTCATACTGATAATCATAGAAAGCAATGAAAACTCGAAGTTGGAAGGGACCTCTAGACATCCCTTCCTCTTGTTGGAGCAGATCTGCTTTTCTGATTGAAAACAAGGCCTTAGATTAGTTTATTTGGGGCCATGTTAGCTGTCTCAGATATTCCCGTGAGCTGATTTCATTACTTCTCTGGGCTACCTGTTCCAATGCTTATTTGTTCTCATGCTGAAGAATTTTTTTCTTACATCCACACAGAACTTCAGCAGCTTGGGCTATTGCCTCTTAACCTGTCACCATTTATCCTAATGAAGAGAGTACCTTCAACTTCTCTCTAGCCTCTTCCATGTAATGGAAGAACCTGATTACATTCTGTGTAGGCCTTCCATTCTAGGTTGAAAACTGCCATTTCCAACAATCAATCTTTTCAAGTTAAGATCACCAACCCCCTGATCACCTTGGTGGACACTCTCCAATTTTAAATTCTCTCATGAACCTGGAGCACCATACATGGATACAGCACTTCTGTTGTGGTTTGACAAGTGCCAAGTACTGTGGATTAATCACATCTCTTGTTCTGTCAGCTATAGTTGTGCTAGTACAGCCTACAGTTTGCTTTCCTGCTGCTTACTAAGTTGAGCTTGCTGTCCTGTTGCATCCTTATGTGCTTTTCAGCCAAGATACACTCCTGCCAGTCAATTCCGGGCCACTACAGATGCTTAGGATTACTTTCTCCCATTTATCTTTGTTAAACCTCATACAATTCCTGTTATACTAATTTTCCAGCCTCTTGAGGTTTCTCTGCATGGTAGCTCTTTCTTCCAGTGTATCCATCTCTCCTCATTGTTTGGTGTGATGGAGAAACTTGGTGAAGGTGCTTTCCATACAGTTTTTCAAACTCTTGATAAAGTTACAGAATAGTATCAGGTCTATGACTGATCCCTGAAGCACTCCACTCATGACAAGATTCCAGTCTGGCCTAGAGCTATTTTCTACCACCTTTCAAGAAAAAAAAAAAAACCATCACAAACAGTTGTCCAGCTGTAGGTGCTCCATCTGTCCAGTCCGTATCCTACCAACTCGTCATCAAAGATGATGTGAGTGACCATGTTGGGCACCTTTCTAAGGCTCATATAGATGGGTCTTTACGAATGAACTTTTTGTCAGTGCAAACAGGTAAGTAAGTGATGAGCTTGGTAAAGGAATTCAGAAGTGACATTTCATAGTCTGCGTATTACAGAAGGTCAGAATAAATGTGCATAATTGTTTCTTTGCCCTTAAAAAAAAAATCCATAAGCAACTTTTAGAAAAGTGGCCTGTGTGCACTAAAAATGTAATACTCAGGAAAACAAAAATCACATAGCTGTTATTGACAGTGTCATAAATAGAAAATAGTGCAGTAAGATTGGGTGCCTGTGTGGATTTTTTTTTACGTAAAGGTTTTCATGGTTTAATTCTTATGTGATGGAGAGTGCTGTAATAAAATATATAAGAACTGGACTCCTGACTTTTCATTTATTTTTTTTCTCAAAATTTAATCTTAATTACCTTCACTCTTTTCTTTGTTACTACATCTTCTTTTGACTTTAAATATGGCATGGATGAAAGCAAATCTGAGGCACTGTCTGGTACCCAAGGGCTTTAGAAGCCAGGAAAGAAGTTCATTACTATCATCAAAATAAAAATCTTCATTAATGTATCTGTAATTTTTCCTTCCTAGAAAAATGTGAGAATTTGCTGGCACACTGGCTCTGCAATTATCCAGTCTTGTCTTGTATCATAAGGTCTGCTTCTTTGTCCTTTGATCCTTGTTTATTCTGGCATTCATTCAACATCCTGATATTTTTCTAACCTTGTGGTCCAGTCTCACTGCTCAGATTATTTGTCTTTCCTAGGCAGCACTTGAGGTTAGAGCAGTAAGTAACACATTACTAATGATGATTCCTTCTGTTTCCAGCTTCACATTTGTAGATAGTATTAGACTAATTCAGAGTCTTTGCCACGTTTCCTTTTGTGATTCCTGACATGGGCAGTTATCTTCCAACGATCTTTAATTTATGAACAATAAGTATGTCACTGACAGTATTTTCTGAATGTCATTGGGAGAGTTACCATCCAGCTAGATGAGTTTCTTGATTTGCTTAACCTTTTAATTTCCATCTTTCCTGTTAGTTATTTTTTTTTTTTTTTTAATTTATTTCAGTGACATTCAAATGTTGTAAAGCATAGAGAGCTTTCTTACTACTCTGTTTTGTCTTAAGCTTTACTGAGGGAACACAAGCATGATAAATCATGTCACCACAAGTTATCTTATACAGACATCATTTCTGGTTGATTTCAAGTCAGATTGGATTTCCAGAAAGTGATTTTCAGTTAGACAAAACAATATGGTGAATTAAGAAAGATAAAATACATTTCATTGATGGAGTATGTAAGTTGATTAACCTGATTGATTTGCACACAGTAAGGAAGATGGAAATATGATGTAAATTGCAACATCTGCTTCTATCGGTATGAATGACACAGTCGTAAGTGCAAGAAGTGTTATGTATGTATTGGAGTGTTACGCTCTTCAGTTCAATGTCAAATGTGCTCCTGAAGCTTTTGATTGTTCTGGCTGCTTGATTTTAGTAACGTGAGTCTGAGCGGTTTGCCAAACACGGAACAAAATAATTTATGATTGTATTTTCTTGAACCAATTTTTGTTTTATTTTATTTTTCAGGCAAAACATTCTGTTGTGTGTAAAACAAATCTCATAGCCTTTACTATATACTATTTTTGGTAAGAATTTCTTAACACTAGTTAGAATTTAGGGGTCACAGTAGATGGGCTGTTTTCCTTGGCATCATTTCAGTTCCAATTTTTAGCATTCAGGGGTGGAAGAAAGTAGTGTAAAGACCTTCTAGTCTTCTGCCTATATGAGAAAATTGAGAGACCACTGTGCGTGCATCCATCCCCCTTGTTAGCTTTCTAGTGGTGAGCCATGTTCAATGATGTTCTAAGTTTTGTGTTATAATAATCTACAGTCTCACAAAACATGTAGACTTTTTAAATTATTGTTTTAATTATTCCAGTGACCAAGCTATACTATGCAGTAACTTCCTCTGATTTTGTTTTGACCTTTGTTCCTTCCTTTTCAATACTATCTCTGGCTTCATCCTGGCTGATTAAATCAGTCATTGTAATATAAGCACTCTGTCCTTTAAAGGATATTGTATATTTTCACATGCTCTAATGCTTCAGTAGACAGCAATCATTCTCCTTGATAACATGTTTTCATCCTGGATTTTTTGTTTCAACAGAAATACAGAAACGTGTATGTATTACAATTAATTCTTTATTTTCTATTGTAGATAATTTGGCTTTTTCTCCACCAACCCCCCCCCCCCCCCCCGCCCACCCTGTGTGTCAGCAATTTGTGTCTAACTATATATATATCAAAATTATTTTCTCTGCCAATTTTTTCAGATTACTTACACTGACTAATTTTGTGTGTGTGTGTGCGCACTGAAGTAAAGATTGTATGTCAAAAGAATTAAATACAGGTTTTTATTAAAATTTTACAAATATTGAAAAATACTTGTTTTCCATCCTTTCTATATAACATAGTAATTTAGATTCCTACAGAGCTGATGTGCATTGCTTAAAGTATGTTATGCTACAGTGAAATATTAAATGCTTGCAAGAATTATTTGGTTTTCAAAACAAACCTTATGAGGAGAAATCATATCTGGTCTTCTCTATCCTATGCATTCACAGTATATTCTGAAGAATAAATATTTCTGCTTTCATTGTTACTAAAATCTTTTGCAATCAGCCACAGACTATGCTCAGTACAGTAACAATGTGTTCATGTAGAGTCCTAAAAGGCTTCAGTTTTGTTAGCATTGACACTAGAGTTAGTTCAAATGCTTGATTTTCTAAGTCCCCAGGCAGAGTGAAATAACTCTTGGATTGTATCTCAGCAGGGGGCCAAAGTAATCTTTTTTTCTAAATAAATGTTCTTTTTATTCCACATACACTGCTAATTCTCCTTTGGGGCAGAATTTATGGCTGCCAATCAGCTGAACTTCAGAAAGGTTTGTAATGTCAATCTTTGTTTAGTATCTCCACCAGAGCTGATGGCAGAGTTACTTCTAAGGCTGACATTAAAAGATGAAAGACTCCTTAAAAAGTCTTTTTATACTAGTTCTCATGCTGTATTTCTACATTTTGTTTACTAGCCAAGATTTAATGTTACTGAACATTTTCTGATACATCTTGAGTTTAAAACATGTTATAAAGAGATGGAGCAAATGTAATATAAAAATGTTCAGTACTTTTAATACCTTCAATTTATCCAGTACTTATGATCTCTTAAGCACTGTGTTTTTCAACGATGAGGGAAGGTAATATCTTTTCTAAAAGGCAGCATTTATTTCAATAAAGGAATTGAGTCCTCTATAGTCACACAGCATCACTTTATGCCAAACTACTGTCTCCTTTGTCCCAGACTACTCTCTTCCTATTAATACAGGGAGGTTTTTGCATATTGGGAATATTAAAAGAGAAAACACAGTCATTTTTAGGACTTTTGGTAGTCTGTTTCTGGATGGCAAGCTAGTAGTAGTGTGACACTGTCTCTTAGCTAAAATCTTTCTCCAAGTATTTTTGCAGTGTACCATGGATAAACTATTTGCTGCCCCCTCCCTCACAACTGTTTTCTCCATATGCTGCCATGTGTAAGTGTTTCCCTTGCTTCAGGTTGCCACACTGTGCATTAGGTTTTCAGAATTGCTCAGGAGTAGCCGAGTGATTAAAATAAAAGTTTTTCAAGTGTTCCAGAATCCACAGATTTTCCTATAACCCTAACCAACACGGTTTATGAACTTGGCTACAGTTAAATACTTAATAGTTTTCCACTGACTTCAAATACTGTAGGACTTCATACTACATAAAAACATCTAAACAATGAAAACCAGATAAAAACCAGATATTTCACATCTGGAGAATCTGTCCAACATTTTACACAGACAAGAGGAGGGGTACAGGCACCCTTAGAAGAATGCCTTGGTAAAACATGCTACATCGTAAGATACAGTAAGAGAGCAATGTGCAAACTGAGAATTTGCTTTTACTTTCAGAAGCATAGTATTCTAATTCATGTTGCACCTAATATTTGTCTTTCAGAAATCCAAAATCTCCACTTACGACAAGATGTGGGCCTTCATGAGTAGCAGGAGGCAGTCAGTACTTGTCAAAAGTAATGAAGAAGGTATCCAGCGTGTGCTTACCTCTGATTATGCTTTTTTAATGGAGTCGACAACCATTGAGTTTGTCACACAGCGGAACTGTAACCTAACACAGATTGGAGGACTGATAGACTCAAAAGGTTACGGCGTTGGAACTCCCATGGGTAGGTGATATGTCAACCATGTGTTCCCTGTTCATTAATCTTAGTTGCTGCAGTAGCATAGAAAAGCTCCAATACACTGTTTCTTTTTCTACATTTTTGACATTTTTTCCTCGTCTTTTTCTCACCTGGGGAAAATATTTCAGATTTTATCAACATTTATGGATTTTATTGAATTTTTCTAAACAAAAAAATAGACATTTACATATGATATTTCTTACATGGTGCCTTCCATATGTTCAACAACAAGAAAAAGTACTTTTCACAGCATTTTTAAATAAAAAATGTTTTTAAAATGTTGAGATCTGTCTTCAGAGAATGTGGTGCTAGTAGTACAAAGCTTGAATTAGCAAATGGGGGTAATGCTTCTGTACTGAGAGGGCTAATCACTGTGATTCTTAAAAGAGGAGGAAAGATTCCATAACATGCCATGAATAATCCACAGCTGTAAGAAATACTGAATTAACTTTGTGGAATATGGCTTTGCAGAACAATTTCAACCTTGTAAATACTTTCCAGGTCAGGCGTTCTAAACTAGGTACAAGACTTTAGTTGCAAGATTGGAAGCCAAAGACAGATATTAGTTTGGCTGCTATAACCCACAGGATGAGATTCAGCAAGCACTGAGGTGCTAAGTTCCTATTTACTGCAGTGATTTTTAAAGGATATGAGCTAAGGATCAAAACTGATCGGAATATAAAATGGTGTGACACAAAGACTGTCAGTACTGCACAATGATCCTATTTCATGTGAGAATGTTCTGCTGACTTTTTTGCAAGGCCAATATTTGTTTTAACTTTATTTTTAAGAATAATTTGTCATTTTGTGATTCATATGAATGCTTTATGTTTTTCTAAAATACGTTTTACATCTAGTACTTATTTTATCTGTTATTACACTGAACCATTGTATGGCAAAAGTTCTGTCCAGCACTTTAAATGAAGCACATGGTAATGAAGGTTAAGGAATAAAATGTTATGGAATATATTGGATAAAGAGGTATTTAATATAAGATTCCCTATATGTTGTAGACACTGCAGCTTTAACATCATCTTTATAATTTTCATGATTTCAGCAATTTGCTACGAAATGGAAACCTCCTGAAGAACTGATGATTCTGTTCACTCTGTCTTGGAACTGTTGTTAGGAATCTAGTTTTAATCCATATACCAATTTTTCTACCCTCTGCTATGGGGACTTGACTTCTAGCCCTGTTGCTCTTTTTGGCATCTTGTATTTTCTTATATATAAACCTGTTCTTATTTTGAGGGTGAAAGCCACCTTCCTTTTAGGTTTAGTATGGGAAAAATTAAATCTTAATGATAGTTTTAAACCCTTGAATAAGCTGCATACAAACCTGTGAAGTGTCTGAAGCATGCCCCAGAAGTCTAAATGCACATGGAAGTGCTAAAGTGATAAGAATCAGAGAGACCAGGCGGTTTTACAAATTATTTTGATTATGTGCACATCAGAGAAGCAGCATAAACACCAGAGAAAACAGAAGAAAAGCAATGATAAAGCCAGAAACAAACTTACAGAGTTAAAGTTTAGAGAAAGACGTATTTGATGTAAAGAGGTGAGGAGGAAGCAAGCAAGTAAACTGTCTTTAGTCTTTGTCCCCTATCTTATCTGGGGAGAACTGGCACTATTCATGCAGTATTTCTTCATGAAGTTTGAATCATAGCAAAGACATTATTCAGCTGCAGGTTCCAAGTAATAGCAAGTGATCTGTGTCAAGAGAAAAAATAGCGTTTTACAAGGGGATCTGTGAGCTGACAATTGTCTTGAATCAAGATGAAACAAAGAGGACATATCTGCAGGAATCAGAGCCTGCCAAAGGAAGTAAAAGAAGAGTTGAAATAGTGTTAAACTAAGCAAAAGAAGCTGAAGGAAGCAATGAAAAAAAGATGAGCTTTTGTAGTGGTTTAACCCTAGCTAGCAATTAGTAACACACAGCCACTCATTCACCTCCCACCATCCTCCAGTGGAGGAGGAGAATCAGAGGAAAAGACAAGGAAGATCAGATTGAGATAAGAATAATTTAATAATTGAACATAAATTAATAAAATAGTGAAACTAATAATATTAACAATAATATGCAGCAAAAGTAAAACAAATTACACAATTGCTCACCACCTGTCAGACAATACCCAGCCAGGTCCTGAGTAGCAAGAACCAGAGATCCTGAACCCAAAAGTGAGTGCAGCAGAGTCCAAGTAGGCCCCATGAGCAAGAGAGTGACCTAGAAAACCAAATGACTTACCAACTAATTAATTAACAAACAAAAAATGAACCATGGTCCCTCAGCCTACCATTGATCTATATATTGAGCGTAACGTTCAATGGAATGAAATACCCCTGTGGTCAATTTGGGTTAGCCGTGGTGACTGCACCCCCACCCCTCTGCTTGTAGCAAGGAAGTTGGGAACACAGGTGTACAGTGTTAAAGGCTGAAAAAGGCCTTGAATTGGTGTAAGCACTCCTTAGCACCAACTAAAAGACACCAGTGTTATCAGTACCCTTCTCAGCACAAATCTGAAACATAGCCTTGTACTAACTACTCTGAGAAAATTAAATCTGTCCTGACTAAAACCAGCATGAATTTTACCACACATAAAAAGAAATATCAACATAAAGGAAATATAACAAAACCTAAAATAAGATGTGAAGTAAGGTTTTCACAAAAGAAATGCAAGTGCAATAAAACAGCATCTGGAGGTTTCCCAGAACAGCTAAGATTATAAGAGTAACCGAGTAATGTTGTGTTTGGGAAGTATCTGTAAAATGCTATCCAGAGAACTAACATTTATAAAAGTTTTTTATCCTATGTATAAACCACATAGTCACAGAGGAAATAGATTGGGTAACCTCTGCTAAAATAATGCATAGCTCACACGTATTTTAAAGGAAACCATATGGAGAAGCATGTCCATAGTGCCTGTCAGAGCAGTTTTTGTTAAATATATTGCTACATAGAAGCAGAAAAACCTTACAGAGCAGTGGACAATACAAAATAAGCTCATGTATTATAACTAATCTCACTTCCATAGGAAAAAATCATTTTAGTCTTTAAA
This sequence comes from Rhynochetos jubatus, assembly GCA_027574665.1. Taxonomy (NCBI): domain Eukaryota; kingdom Metazoa; phylum Chordata; class Aves; order Eurypygiformes; family Rhynochetidae; genus Rhynochetos; species Rhynochetos jubatus. The sequence goes on along the minus strand of CM050650.1, from coordinate 79,765,900 downwards.
AGAACTTATGACATTGTTAAATCTACAGAAATAGATTTCATCATTATTTAATGATTATGGAAGAAGTTTATAGACAAACAATTGAGTGACTATAACTGTTTTTAGGGCTAATAGTTCTAAGAGTAGCTTGTCCAGTGCTTGGAAAATGACAGTGTAATGGTTTCACAAAAAAAGCACATGTTACTACTTGTGTCTATTTGGGAAGCAACACATCTCTGAGCAGAACAATACAGAACTGTTTTTATTAGAGGCATGGTATCCCCAAATTTACAAAAATATCCAGTTTATTTCCTGGAATAGTGGCTTAAAGTTGCAGAAATATTTGCATATAAGATTAAATTTATGGAATACAGTTGTTACAGGCTTTATGTTGAATACAGTAGAATGGATATGGTTACTTTTGGAAAGCAGCATCACAGCAAGCAGGTGCAACATATCTTGTTCCTTTTGAAGCCTAATAGAATAATAGTGAGTGAGAACATAATTTGCTTGAGTCTAAGTAGCTACAAGCAGAAGAGCTAAAAGCTTTCCTAACAGAAACTTAGGCCATCAGGGTAGTTTTTGATAGGATAATCACTTGGAAAATGCAACTACCCAAATATAGCACCAGTTTAGAGTAATGTAGTAAAAGCTCTCTGCTCGTGATGTGAAAGTTTTAAATTCAGAAAAAGAAAGTTGCTCAAGATGAGAAGAAAAATATATCAGATCAGGCAGTGTATAGGCATAAACTCCTAAACACACTGAAGAACCAAAACCTGAGTTTAGATGATTATTTTAATCCTACTAAAACCATAAGTGAAGTAAACAAAGTTTAGATTGCTAAAATGTAGTCTTGAGGAAGGAAATTGGAAATTATGTACTTTTGGCACAAAGTAGGATCAGTATATATGTTTAAAGTCAACAAAATACACCAATGTTTGGAATAGATGCAAGGCAGCATTCTGTATGGTATCTTTGCTGTTAGCTTTATTTAATATCGTAGAATCATAGAATTGTTTATGTTGGAAGGCACATTAAATATCATGTACTTCCAACGCTCCTGCCAAGGGCAGGGACACCTTCCACTAGTCCAAGTTACTCAAAGCCTCATCCAGACTGGCCTTGCACACTGCCAGGGATGGGGCATCCACAACTTTTCTGAGCAGCCTGTTCCAGTGCCTCACCACCCTCTCCATGAAGAACTTCCTGATATCAAATCTAAATATACCTTCTTTCAATTTAAACCCGGTACTCATTACTTTTCTTGTCACTACAGACCCTTGTAAGAAGTCCCTCCCCAGCTTTCTTGTAGTCCCTTTCAGGTATTGGAAGGTGCTATAAGGTTTCCCCAGAGCCTTCTCTTCTCCAGGCTGAACAAGCCCAACTCTCTCAGCCTGTCTAGGAGAGGTGCTCCAGCCCTCTGAGCATCTTCATGGCCTCCTCTGGACTCCCTCCAGCTGCTTGATATCCTTCTTATGTTGAGGACTACACAGCTGGACTGAATCCTAATGTCACAGATGACTCCAGCAGCACTAAAAAATTAGCCAGAGATAGTCAGTTTGATAAGTTAAATATACAATGAATAATTCTCATGGTACATGTTTATAAATTCAAGTCTTGTACATACTTGAATCCATCTTCAGTCAGCTTCCTCTAGTGCTAGACTGGAAAAACTTAATTTATAATGAAAAAGGAAGGGAAGAACAGACCTGGAATGAGATGTTTGGTAGCAAATGATACTTTGGAGAAGATAAGGGAGAACCCATTTGTAACTGTAGTTGTGTTTATTTTCCATCTTTGCAACTTTGATTGTATCTTTGTAACGAAGAAGGTAACACTTGCTTTGCTAGAGCACATTTGTGGGTTTTTTTGGTTTTTGTTTGTTTGTTTGTTTTTGTTTTAATTCCTGTTTGAAACTCTACGTGCCAGGGTTTTCTATTGGCTTTATTTTGGCATGTCCTATTAGGAGGGACTATAACGCCAGTCCTTGTTCTTCATCAATGAATCTGGTAGACAGGAAACCTTTTGTTAGCAATCATTAATCTTGAAGTATGTTGCTCAGTTTATTTCTATTAACATATATATGAATAAGTATTATGTACAATTATCTGTTAGAAATACATATGTATTTCTTTTAGAGGTTTGAATTTGACTTTGTGTGGGCGTACACCTCATCATCCAAGGCTGATGTTTAAGGGAGAAATGAAGGAGAGGAAGGAGGGTGAGGGTGAGGGTGAGAGGGAGGGAGGAAGGGTCAAAAGATACATAAACAAAACAACAAAGAGGGTTGGGGGGCGAGAGAGAAAAAACTCTTTGGGTATGCAGAATAACTTCTACTTTTAATGACAGATCTTCTAAAGTATTACTTATCACCTCCAGCAGTTTTAAATGTCCCATTTCTTCATCCTACATTATACAGGTGTTTAAAATTGGGATTGTTCTTGGATAAATCCCAGTTGGGACAAATTTAGAATTGCAAAGGACTCCCAAATGTTTATGATAATTCCACATGCTTATTTTCTTCTTATTAAGCATAACTTGTAAACTTTTTTCAAGAAAATCTAGTCTACCCAACAGTATAGATTTCATGTCCTACTGAAACACAGTTAATATGACTTTACTATGGTTAACATACTGTAAAACACAGTAACATTGTGTGATAAATGCTATTTTCCATAATGAGTATTTATTAAAATCATTGTTAATATGAAGTGAACCACATGAAAGGTTAGAAATTTAATTTCTATATGCTCTGTATTAAGGCCTTAATAGTCTGGAAAGATACTTTTCACTTTTTTATTTTTTTTTTTACATTTTTTACTCTCCAATTGGAAGAAATCTATCTGAAATCATGTCTTGCAAAAAATAGCAAATCTTCATCTCTCTGGGGTGGTGTCAGGTTCTTACTTATTTTCCAAATTCCTGTTCCTCTTCAGCATGCTAGACAGCAGGCTGCTTTCCACCTGGCTTGGGCAGATTTTCTATTGAATTGTCGCTTTCTTCTGTGTTGAACCTGGAGTTCATAAATGTCTGACAAGTGTATATGTCAAACACATTCCATATGAGCACATATACTAGGCATGCACCTTTCAGATGATGTGCACTTATGTGGCAACTCATGACTTTCCTCTATATGCCAAACTCTGTATGTGTGGAGATATATGCAAAGTAATGCCTTTGACATTTTGGAAATGACGAACTGTAGGTGTAAGTAATTCTAAAAATTTGCATTTATTTCTTCTAACTCTTAAGAAATACAAATTAGAAAGTGGTGTTTGAGAGATATGTCACATATAAGAAATTAGAGCTAGTCATTTCTCTACTGTTTCTCTGTGATTGTTGAGTTGTGGGAAGTTACAGAATTAGACTAAGAGCGGCTTTAGATGTATTGCAGTGATGTTCCTGTAATATCTGGTAATGGTGAGGTAAAAATAGTTTAAGAAAAAGTTGAAATACACATTTTTTTATCCTTTCTTCCTGTGCAGCTATTACAAGAAAATAAGTTGCTCTATTAATATTAATAATATGTCAGTTGTACAACAGAGTGAGCTGAATCTCTACATGACTCTCTTCCCTTTATTAGCTTTTTGGCTTACTTTTCCCTTGCTGCGATCCAACAATGACTTTTCCTACTAGAGGGTATCATTTGTATCCCTGATCTTTCCATATCAATGGACTAGCAAGATAACCTGAAAAATATTGGAAAGGGTTCAAGGCTCAGATCTCCAGTATTTATTTGTTAACTTAAAAATTGCTAAAAAAGAAATGTGCATTCCCCAACTATATAGAGACTCTTCAATGTACAATGGAAGAGTACAATATAACTCTCAGGATATGAATTAAATTAAACAATGTATTTTGGTGTCAGTATATCAAGCGGATAAAGTTACTAACATTTCATTGCTAAGTTGTACAGAACTACCCATTATACAAAGCTGCAAAAACTTGCAATAGTAAAAAGGTATCAAAATATATATATTCATGTACCTACATAAAATATATCTGCATGATGTGTATTCACAATAGAAACTGACATTTACTGTGATACAAGCAAGTTATACTTCCCATGTCAAGAAGAAATTTGTATGTATAAAATAAACAGCCTTACAACAGTAATGCATTGGCTGCAGGTCCCAGATATCAGTAGACACACTTAAGTTCAAAGTGTGAAACAAAAATTCAAGTCTCTCACATTCTATTCAGAGCTGCCATTTTTAGTGAAGTTATCTTTTCTGTAAATTCTAATGAAATATAAAATAAAATGTCTTTGTTTACAAACATTTTGATTTCTTAGAGGAAAAAAATAATAGTTTTCACAGTACATTGTCCTTAAAGATTCTCAAAGTTTTGCCAACTCACCTGACTTCCAAAAAGTCTCTTTGGCCAACTAATGTAATGTGCAGATAACTTTTATATAGAAATGTATTTATATACTTTTGCACAATTTAGTTCATCTTAACTTTTTTTTTTTTTTTTTTTACTTAGGAATTCTAATGTTTTATTTTTGGAAAATAAGGGCCAAGAGCAGGGTTGGGTTTTTCTTGAGATTCAGTCAGCTCTGTAGTATGTAATTAAAATGTTGTTTGGAGTATGCACATTTTGAAGACAGTAGTATTCATATATTTTCATCAGACATGGAATCTAGAAAGAGTATTTCACACTCCACTTACCTAAATTAAAGATTTCAGTGCAGAAAAAAAGGGTTTCAGGCAATAATTTATGATCTGCTATTTCATATCTTCTCTAGGAACATGACTTCATGAATTATTTATATTTATTTGAGCCATTAACATATGCAATACAATAGTATTCTTCCTACCCCAGTGATAGGCTGCTGGATTCAAATGAAATTTAAACAAATACTTTAATCAGCAAAGGTATAACACTAAATTATCTTGTTGTATCCATTAACACCATATTGGTTCAGTTCATTTATATTACCTAATCTGCCTCAAGGGGGTGACCTAGAGAAAATATTCACAGGAAAATTTTTGTTTTATAATATTGAAATTTTTAACTCACCTGAACATATTCTTATTGCAAATATTTTACAATAGATTTCATTACCTGCCACTTTTATTTAGATGCACTTTTTCAAACACAGAAAAGTTTAAATGGAGGTACAGTGGGGAATATAAACTGCTTAAGAACAACAGCTTTCAGTAGATGCTTGCAATTTCAAAGACTAAAGCTTCATGTAGTAAAAATATGAACAAATAAATGACTCTTAATTCCTAAATATGCAATAAAAAGTTAAAAAAAGATACTATGAAGATGATCTCAAAATAGTATTAACTCTCCTCTTAGGATTCATTCAGCCTCCTCCTTTCCTGCAATTACAGTTCGAGACAGAGATTTGCAGTGTGGTTTTGTAACCATCTAAAATTGTTTACTTTTGGAACTTTCCTGTAAACTAAAAAGTAGAAAAATTTGTGTAAATGCCTTGTAAGTGTAAGCACAACACTTCATCATCCTACAGAGGTATAGGATGTTGCCTCCTATGTTTTGTCTAGCTCTTAAAAGACCAAAGCCTTGAATACTGCAGCTGCATGTCTGAATTAAACTTTTTTTTTGTTGTTGTTAAGCAGTTTCTACAGTTAGAACATGAAATACATCCAAATTAATATTTCAAGCAAATGCACTGAATGTTTTCTAGTAAAGAAATCAGTTGTTACATATTTAAAACTTAGAGGTGCTAAAACATTTTCCTGTCATATGTTACCTATAACTCTGGTAAAATGAAGTCCAGTTTAACAGAGATTAAAGTATAAATAGAAAATTTCCATTTTCAAGAAATAACCTAAAAAATTATCTCAGAATTGAAGGTACAGTTGTCCATAGCCATTAGAGCCACCAGCAAAGTAGGGGGTAGTCGATTCTTTAAGCTCTGATTGAAAGAGCATGCATAGTATGGTTATCTTGCAGATTCTTCTGAAGGGAGTAGGATTATAGTACAGATGAGTATCATAATGATAATGAGTTCTGGGCCCTACAAATTCAAAATAATATTAAGGTTCTTGAGTGCATCCAGAGGAAGGCAACAACGCTGGGGAAAGACCTGGAAGGCATGTCCTATGAGGAGTGCCAGTGGACACTGGGTTTGGCTAGTTTGAAGGAGACCAAGGGATGACCTCATCACTCTCTACAGTTTCCTGAGGAGAGAAGTGGAGAAGGATGTGCTGGTCTTCCTGGTGTCTAGAGATAGGACACATGAGAGTGTCTCAAAGCTGCACCAGGGAAGGTTCAGACTGGACATAAGGAAGCATTTCTTTACCAAGAAGGTGGTCAAACACTGGAACAGGTTTCCTAGAGAGGCGGTTGATGCCCCAAGCCTGTCAGTGTTTCAGAGGCATTTGGACAATGCCCTTAACCAAATGCTTTAACTGTTGGTCAGCCTTGAAGTGGTCAGGCAGTTGGACTAGGAGATTGTTGTAGGTCCCTTCCAACTGAAATATTCTATTCTAGTCTAGTCTATTTAGTACCTGGATGCCATTTTTTATACAATTCTTTTCTCTTTTCTCTTTTTTTTCTTTTCTCTTTTCCTTTTTTCTCTTCCCACTCCTCTTTTCTATTTTCACTTTTCATTTATTTTTTCTTATTTTCTTTGTCCTTCCATTTTCATTTTTTCTTTTTTTTTTCTTCCTTTTTTCTCTTTTTTTTTTCTTTTCTTATTTTTTTTCCTTTTACAAAGGTTGTAAAAGCAACAAAGCCACAGGTATGAGTGCTGTGGGAACCTTTCAAAGAGCAGGCAGTTCCAAATTTGAAAGGCATAACAGGTAAATGACGTATTATTTAATCCCCCAAATTGTTAATAATACACTTAACTACCATAGCTGAAATGAAATTCTACGTAACTGAAAATATTAAACAGTTCAGAAATATAAAATTTGCATTGATGAAAATATAATCCTGGATTTATTCTGTAAAGTACTAAACCCAACTGTCAATACTGGCTTTCCATTTAATCATTCTTGAGACTTCAGACTCTGCAGCTATTTCCTGTTTATATTGTGTAGCACACTGAGGATATCTGAGCTATCCTTATCTATTACCTGTTGTAAAGTACTGCTCTTGAGGAAAAATTTCCATGTTACAGTCCAGCACTCTGTCTACTTAGAAAATGTGCATATGTTTTTATGTATATATTATACATTCTTAGGTAATTTCACATAGCAAGTTTTATGAACACTGTGCAGTTTTTGCACTCTTGAACTTCAACACTAAACATATAAACATTGTCTCCTGCCTATAGTTTTCAAAATCTTAAGCACTGAAACCAACAATAGTGATAAAAAATAATTTCTAAGCAATCATTTGGATTTATTGTTAAGACACTCTGGTTCTCTTGAAGCTGTTTATTACCTTCAGACCACACATATTATGTAATACGAATATTTTTTTACCAGTCCTTGGAGATGAGACATATAAACAGACCTGTCTCTGTAGGAATAAATAGGAAACCAACACAGAAGGCCATTTTCTTCTGCTTGCCTGCACCTAATCTGTAATCCTTCATATAATTTGACCTGTAATATTAATCTCTTATACATGCATAAAAGTGCTGAGCTTCAGTTCCTGTGTAATTGAAACAAATTAATACATTTGTCTTAATTAGTTGAACATAATGCACAAAAAGTAAGTGCAAATTCTTTATTTTTATGCAGGTCAAACCATGTATTGTAACTAATTTTAGAATTTCAACTGCTTGAGCTGTTAATTTATTGTTGCTGAAATGTAAAAATGTATAGCTAATATATATGATGAAAGAATTGTTTATAAATTACCACAGAAGTATAAGCATATTGAAGTGTTTTCTGAGAAGCATGCTAAGAGACTATGCTTTATATCAATAAAGATTGACCAAAACTCCTAATGTCCAGTAGCTGTTGTGAGCAGACTCTGCCATAGACAACTGGTTTCTAGTAGGAATCAATGAACAGATGTAACTGAAGTAAAGATTTAAGTTAAGCTAAAACTTCAGTTTTGATCTTACAATGCCTCGGACCATATGTATGTATTGTATTGTCAAAGACTCATCTACAAATGTAAAATGTCTCTATCCTGATATGTCACCCCTAATTAGAAACAAAACTTATGTGTTGCATCCCAGCATATGGTGCTTGCATGCTTTTAGCCATTCTTGATCTGAAAAAGCTGCAGCATCAGCTATTTGTTTTGTCTGTCTTGCATTTCCTGGCTAAGTATCCCTTTTTCACTGTCTGTTAGAAGTAGGATCTCATTTCCCATCAACCCAGGCTCACTGAATAAGTATCACCCACCACCCAATGTTCTGTACACACTGCTTACTGTGTAAGTATTGCCCTCCACCCGATGTTCTAACTATAGTGCTTCAAAGTTTGTCTGAGGGACATGTAATAATTGAAAGAAAACTTACCACAGCCTTTCTGAAGGTTACAGGAGTGGCTGACAGAGCTAGGACTTTTAGCCTGGAGAAGGAAGTTCAGGGGGTATCTGATCAATATGTGTGTAAGTACATGATAAGGGAAAATAATGATGTGAGAGTCAGGACTTTTTCATTGGCACCCAGTGACTAGACAAGACGCATAGGACACAAGCTGAAATGAAATAAGTTCTATTTAAATGTGAGAGGAACAAAACCACACACACAAAACTTTACAGTAAGGGTGATGAAACACTACAGCAGGTTGCCCAGAGATGTTGTGGAGCCACCATTCTTGGAGATTTTCAAAACCCAACTGGACAATGTGCTCTGAGTAACATACTATAGCTGGAGCAGGTAGGGTGGACTAGATAATCTTCAGAGGACACTTCCAAAGTTCTGCCTTTTATAGTACTGAAATACAACAGTTTTGTGATGAAAATACTTCAGACTTAAACTACAGAATCAATGCTCTCCTCTTTGAACAGTGACTTGAATTGCATTACAAATGGGTAAATAGAAGCTACTGGCTGTCTTTTGGTTTGAGCCTACCTAATTTCATTTTCTGCCCCCAAATGATTCCCTTGTAATGAAAAAAAAAAAAACAAAACCAACCAATAAAAATCTGAAAGCTCTTCATAAATCTGAGCTGGCACTATTCCATCCAGCCCCACTACTGAGGACAGAATTCTCATGGACTAGCACCATGGCTTTGAATCTGTCACGATGCTTTATAGAAAAACAGTTTAGTAAATGAAACAATGAAAACTGATGTTTTTAAGTACGCTTTGAATAGTTGAGCTTCTTAATCTCATCATATATATGATGCACAAAGTTAGCTGATACCTTCTTTTCCCAAAGATCAAGCAAGAACTGACTGCCTTGCGTCCATAATCACTTTAACCTGAACAGAACAGAAATCTGCATGGAAAGCCTCAGAGTCAGCTTCTCCTATTTATCTAGGGGATTAGAAATATACAAAACATCACTTAATAGAACAGTAGCAGCTGAAACTTCTTATCATCACCAATAAATGCAATGTGACACTTCGTTGAAATTTTGGCAGCTCCAAAGGTCTAAATTTTTTTTTTACATATATAACTTCAATGAAGATTGCCCAGATTTAAAAAGGCATTGCAGTTAGATGTACCCAAGGCCGCTTCATACCTCACCCAGGATGAAACAGCTAATGGCAAAACACTGACATTAATTGTTTTCAGAATATCCCTTATAGCTTGGCAGGGGTTGGGGTGTTTGGGTGAACTGGGTTTTCAGGTATAGACACTTTTGTTATGACCTTACACTTTTTTGTTTTCCAACACACTTTTGTGTGCCTGCCTGAAATCTTCTCATGTAGCAGAATTGCATGTAGAATTTTGTTAAACTTCTTTATTCAACTATTTATTGCTGGGTAGTATAAGAGAAATATTTTCCACAAAGGAGGCTGTATTTGCAAACCATTCATATGTGACTGATACAGATTTGCAAGGAGAACTGAAAAAAAAAAAAAAAAAGCACTATATAAATACAAAGTAATTTTAGCTGTGGTAAAAATATCACTGATTTTCTCAGTACAAGTTTCAACAAAGGTGTCTTCCTGTTCTGCAGCTGCACGGCTCAACAGGGGTAGAGAGATAATAGTCTATTATGATTATGATCTTTTCAAACTGTCTGTGATGTCACAATGCATGAAGAGTCTATGAAAAACTTACTAACTTTCATTTGCTTGAATTCAGTATTTTATCTAAAAGAACTATGCTTTAGAGCTGTTTACAATGATAGTTTAAAGAGGGGCTGGGAAAACTAAAAACATTTTAAAAAAAAGAAAAAAATAGGATAGAATATGCATGTCTAATACAATAATGTAATATTGATCTGAGCATTTAAAAGAGAGGCCTTCATTCTGTTCAGGTTATCTTGGTACTACAAGAAGAAATAGAGACAAATGGTGTATATTAAATATTAAACCTGTTATCATCGTATCTTATTTGAATTATTAATTATAGGTAACCACTATACATGCATTGTTTTGTATCTTACTGTGGAGGGTAGATATGTTTTAAGCTAGTTACAAATTAATATATTCAAGATGTCCCCTTTCTAGTCCTAAAACCATAAGTATTTACAAACACAAGAATTCATGAATTGCTGTTGTAGCACTAAATATGCCATGTATTTATCTAATTTTGATATCAATTATGTTTTATAATTATAGATGGAAAATTATGAGAAATTTAATGTGAAATAAACCTCAGCTACATGACCCCTCTTTGTTACATTTCATCTTCATAAACTTATATGAACTTCTTGGTGACAGTTCTATAAAGAAACAGTGAGAAATTGGCATGGGTCAGGAATGGTTATGACAGGGAATAAGTGAAAACAATTAGAGAACACACCACTTGTGAAAAGGTTTTGATTACATTTGGCATAAAATACTGATTTAAAATGTTTCCTGTTCTTTCCAGCAACTTGTCTTTTCCAAGCCATACATGTAGGAATAGTGAACAGCTTTGTTTTGTTTTGGATTTTGTTTTGAATGTTTGCAGTTTTATTTAGATATGGGCTAGCTTAGACTTCTGTAAACATCTACTGAAAATTTTCCATTTTAGTAACTGCAACTTAATGAAAATTTAAAGTTTACAATATGTCTAAACTACAGTATGACAATCTAAATGTAACATGAAGTTTTAGGGTTAACAATCAGAATCAGGACTGATTTTGTTTCATCCTGATACACCCTTTAGAAAACAACAGTAAATTCAAAGTTATGTATTTAATCTGAAACACAAGAATAGGAAATCTAATGTATATGCAGCACACTTAAATTAAAGTTGTAAGTATTTCTTATATTAGGCCTGTCCCTTTATTATGTATTCCCAATATTGTCCACAATATGTGGTGTATGTAAAGAACTTTGAAAAAGGCTTCTTCAAGCCCATAAGTATAAAAGTCCATAAGGAAGTAGAAGGAGAGCTGGTAGAAGCAAAAGAAGTATACTTTTTATTAGTATTTAAATCTATTAAATACTTTAATGTATTAGTCATAAATGAATAGGAAATGTATATAAATTAGTCCTGGGGTGCAAACCCCAAGATTTTCACACTGACATTCAAAAGACCTGTGTCTACTCAAAGTTTATTAATATAGCGGTTTTTTCCAGTGTACTTGGAAAGTATGTTTAAACTCTGTGTGATTGGGATGCTTTGCTATTAATTCATATGTACCTTTGAGGTGAGAAAGCTGTAATGTCTGATCATTTAATAAATATAAACCAACAAATTTGCTGTGAGGCACAGAGGAGCTAAGAAACAGGAAAAAAGTGTTTCAGTTAACATCCCGAAGAAAGTCTCTTATCAAAGCTACATTTAGAATCACAACCACCTCCTGGTGTAATGCAATAATCTCAGTTTTGTTCTATATTCTTAAAAATACCTGACCAATCGCTACTTCTTACAGCAGTGGATTGACTGTTTGGTTTTGGGTTTTTTTTGTTTCTTTGGTTTTGGTTTTGTTTTGTGGGGGGTTTTTTGGTGTTTTTTGTTTGTTTGTTTGTTTCTTTTTAATTGGTAAGCCTTGCTCATTTACTTGGAGTTAAAATAAGATACAGATTTTGGGATAAAGGAGGATCTGCTCCTATGTACAGTTTGAAGGAACTGTTGCTTTTTCTTTTGATTCATTGTTTTTCTCTTCACTGTGGGATATTGTTTGCTTCCTATGATTACCAAAGTATTCTAATCCATCAAATCCCCAGCTATGGCAATGCCATTACTCCATGACCTGGAAAGAGTCCTCAGTGATCTTTTCTTATGTGAAAATGAGCTGATTTTTAAAGTGGAGCCAGGGCTGGGAACTGACAGAATCCCTTTTCTTTCTTTGTGTGTTGCTTGGGGACTTTTGAATCCACAGATAGGAAGAACGGACCCAGCTATGTTGACCCTTCTCTCTGTCACTGCTCTCCCATCCCTATTAGAGAGGGTTAACAGAGTTAGGGAGCAGAGCTGGCTGTGACTGAACTCTACATACTGTATCACCCGTTATCCCCTAACAAGGAATGTCTGTTCCAAAAGCCTGGACTAAATTCTGTCTTGTAAAAACAAAAGAGAAGCTTCATCGCAGTAACTGATGGACAGAGAGAAAAATGTAACAAACAAAACTTTCAAATATAATTTATCTAAGCAGACTACTACTCTAACCTGGCAGAAATTCTCATTCCTGCAAACAACAGCTAGAGTGGGATAAGCAAATAATGTATAGAGAAGAATATATTTCTTATATTCCGTAGGTGCTCCAGTCCCAGTTTGTCATGGGAATAGCTCATCAGTTGATAGAGAAATGAAAGCAGTAGGATCCAGGAAAAGAAAAAGTAGAAAAAGTCAAATATTTCTGCACTGGACTTCTCAATTTGTCTACACTCAATGGAAGACTATATATTCACCTTTTTCCCTGATTTTGGGATGCAGTTTTAAATATCAAAGTGTCTGTCCCCTCCCAGTCTTACACACACAAAAAGACTGGTTAGATTTTTTTCAACTGCTGGTCTTTTTATTTGAAGTTGAGATGTGAAGTTCACATTTCGTCCCATGGCAGAATGAAGCAGAATAAAGTTATCTCTTATTATTTTTTTTGGTCTGCTTATTTACTTTACTCTTATTCATACTGTATTTATTTTGCAGATACGTTCATATACATTGTCTGGGACTCTTAAAGTTTCTGGGGTTTTGTTGTTTTTTTTTTTTATTTTATTTTTTTTTTCTCATGAACAGTATATTCTCTTGAAATACTTCTGATTTAAAAAAATGTAAAAACCAGCACATTGGCTTCTTGCAACACTTCATGGAAGGGCTTGATTCATCTTTCAGTCATGTGATAGGAGTGATAGGAAAAATTAACAGTTAACGTCAAAAATATTTTACATTTAACTGCTGAAATTTCATTTCTGCAAAGAAAACAGTTTTAACATCCAGTGTGTAATCTGGATGTCTTGCCCACATTTCTCTATTTATTTTCTCTTCTTTTTGTATGCTAACTTTGTCATCCACAGGTCAGGCCATGATACTTTTAGCCACTTCAGGTGGTTCTGGTTGGATTTTCCTTTGTTAGGACTTGCAATTCAGACTAGAAAATAGAAAAACTAGAAATTAGAAAAAAATCTGTGAGCAAATAAAAACATAGGAAATAATATAATTCCTGTGCTTCTTTTGTTCTCTTAATAAAAAATTGAATCAGTATAAACAGCATTAAAAATTACTTCAAATATCAGAGTATTAGGTATACTAATTATTTGTTGTAAAACATGCATCAATGTATTTAGCACAATGTACTCCATTCAGAAATAGAACTACAATATTGAATGTTAGCTTTTTCATGGATATAAAATTTTAAATGCTTAATTTAACAACAGCAGTATGCAAAGCTGGTCATCCCCCATTGATCTTTACTTGTGAGATTATCACTTTGAAGACAAGATAATAAGGTATAACAAATACAAATATTGCAGTAGAAACACCAAAAGCCATGTAATCTGTCCACTACACCACTATTTGTGCAAAATTTTTCAAATAACCAAGAGAATCAATATTAACTGCATGGTTCTAATGCAATCCTCATGAACAAATAATAGTAAATAGTATTAGCCTGTGCTTTTTGGTCTATGAATCCCTCAGTTAATTCATTTTTTTAAGTACTTCAAATGGACCAGAACAGTATGTGTACAAATTTGGTCCCTAGAATATATAAATAATACATGAAGAATAGTTGGTACTGCCTATATTTAGACCAACAGAATGTGTGGAAAGGAAATGCAAATCAATTTAATTAGAAAGCAGCCTGTCAGAGGATGGTTTTAAACTAGGTCCAAGACTACATCTCAGAATCTAATATTATTTAAGTTGTTGTTGTTAAATATTTATATGCAGTGAAATGCTGAAAATATTCCCAAAAGATTATAGGATGCACTTACACTTCCCCAGGCTCTTGTGAACTAATCACTTTCTTTCTTCCATCTGACTGAAGAAGTGTGTCAAGTATAGGGCTTTGCAGAGTTTCAGCTTAATCAGGATGCTCTGAAATGGTGTGACTTAGGTCCCTACATGCACAAGAGAGTAGAAAAGAATTTGTTTTCCTTTCTTTGTGTTTCCCCTATAGTCCTGTGTAAATACAGTTTAGCTCATAGTACAAAACAGGATTCTTTTCTAACCATAGATGATAAAAGCACAAGTTCTTGCAACACAAATACTTTCAGGCTAGCTTTTCCCACCTTTTATTCTGGAATAATGGAAAAACCCAGAGTGGTTTGTAATTAATGGCCCTTTCTATGTTTTACTTCCATGCTGGCACAGCAACCCTTTGCTATTAGCTTTATTCCCATGATAAGCTCTAGATATGTAAGAATAAATTTAAGAAATAAAAAACAAATTGAAAGAAATTCCAAAAGAAAATATATGTTTTCTGACTGTAAAGAGTATAAAATATCCTATCCATGCATTCCTTCAGATCTTTCTCAGTTGATCACAGGACATGAAATAGTCAAATGGGCAACATGTCTCTAAATGATACTGAGGATTATTTTTTAAAAGGTATAAAGTTGATGAAAATGTATTTTATTACTCAGCCAAATGAAAGTCTATAAGAATTTTAGCTAGTAAGTAGCATTATTGTGTCAGAAAGAGAAAGGGGAGGGATTCTTTGTAGAATTGCATATCACATGAATGAAGGAATGTCATGCCTTTTCATCTATTTCTTTTTTTTTTCCTGGGATTTCTTAACCACTTTAATAAAGAGTCTTTTTTTCCTGTTTTTGAAGGAGGAGAAGAAAAATGAGGGCTCTGTTCTCTTCTTAAACATTACACAAATCTTAACACAGAAAGCACCTCTAACAGCTGTGATTTACTCTCTAACATACAGAAAAGAAAAGGTTTCTCCATTGGCACTATTCATAAATTAATGTAGATTTAAAATCCCCATTGAAAAGCCCTTATGCACTATATAAAGAAAAAGAGAGCAGATGACATATAAAGATAGGACACTGTCCTTTGAACTGCCCCTGAATATGCTGAAATGTTAAAGCTGCAAAATAATCATGCCTTGTTAAGATACTGGTTATGAAAAAGATCTTCATTAATATATGACAATTTACATCCCTGCTATCCAAACACACTTAACATTACTTTTGTGAATGCATTGCTACCTGGTACTGTTAATAAGTGCTTGCTTGGAAGGCATCATGACAATCTATCAAAGAGAGACCTTTGTGGCCTTGTCCTTAAGCATAAATTGTTGTTTCTTCTTTTATTAAAGTAATAGAATAAAACATTCATTACATATCAGACCTTGGATTAATATTAGGGTAACAAGCTACAAAGCAACAACCTGTAGATTTATGTATATTAGGTAAATCTACTGCAGCATAATTAAAAGCTTGATAGAAATTGAAAGATTAATACTATTTGGTTGAATATAATAGTTGGGCATGAAGATGTTTGATACCATGGGACTAAGTGTGATAGGACTTCTTGCATCAAGTTTTCTGGTTTACAGGCAACACCTTCTGGATTACTTTTGCATATATATATTTATTTGTGTGTACATGCATGGGTTTGTATTTATGTGACCAGTGTGACCATGGTGAGATGGAAACGGCTTTTCAATAAATGTTCTTGTTCTAGAGGATATAGTTTTCCCTATGACATTATATTACATTTTATTCTTGTCAGGAATAATTAATTTTCCTTAAAATATACCTCAGGCAATGCTATG
The DNA here is from genome assembly GCA_027574665.1 of Rhynochetos jubatus. Taxonomy (NCBI): domain Eukaryota; kingdom Metazoa; phylum Chordata; class Aves; order Eurypygiformes; family Rhynochetidae; genus Rhynochetos; species Rhynochetos jubatus. Next base: position 79,749,762 of record CM050650.1, on the reverse strand, counting down.
TTCCCTCTGGTCTCTTTAGGTTCTCCATATAGAGACAAAATCACTATAGCAATTCTTCAGCTGCAAGAGGAGGGCAAGCTCCACATGATGAAAGAGAAATGGTGGAGAGGCAATGGCTGCCCAGAGGAGGAAAGTAAAGAGGCCAGTGCTTTGGGAGTGCAAAATATTGGAGGAATCTTCATTGTGCTGGCAGCAGGATTGGTGCTTTCTGTCTTTGTGGCAGTGGGGGAGTTTTTGTACAAATCAAAAAAAAATGCACAGTTGGAAAAGGTAAATATTGTTTTTTTCCTATTTTATTTCATATTTATGATTTATTTAAAGAATCCTTTAAGTATTTGGTAGCTAAATGTAGGTGATGCATATTGATTATTCATTGTATAGTACAGTACTTTTTAACAAAGGATCACAACAAAGTATCCAAAGTTTTACATTTACAGCTTTTAATTTGTCTTCAATGTGTTTAATTGTAGCCAGATTTCAGGACAAGTGACTATTTCTCCTCTTATTCAAGCCTGAAAAAAGACAGCTTTTTACTCCTGGAAGTTCACTGCAGTTAATTTTATGGATGAAGAAGAAATCCGAAACTGTAATGGGAAACAAATTAATCTTCTACAGATAATTCTGATTTTCAACAGACAAACTGTCCATAGCTCAAAGTGAAAACCCAAAAATGTCTCTATAAAAATGTTCTTTGCAGAAGTTTATACTTGCAAAATTATCCTGGTAGCATCTGGAAAAGTCTACATTAGCATGATTTTTTTCTGTTGGGTTTACTACTGATATGGTATCCTGTAATTTCAAACTGACCAGGTTTTGAAAATTCTAGTGTTAATTTGTTCTGTAATTGCAATTTATACAGTCAAAATACTGTAACTGTGCCAACACTACTAATATCCTGTAAAATTATTATTTGGAAATATCATTTTTCACATAATAAATAAATAATTTTATATATGTGTGCCCATGTTTAAACCTAAACTCAAACTGTATATTTTGTTGTTATGAAATATTCTGAATTTTAAAAATTGAGAAAAATATCAGATTTTACTAGTTTTCTTTCTTCTTCTCCTTTTGAGGAGCTTATGACCTATGGCATATTCTATAGTTCTATTTAGAAGTTTAATTTAATAAAATCAGTAGTAAATCCAACAACTGTATTTATATTGGGTTTTTTCCCGGTGTTTCTGGTAAGTTTTTGTAACTTGAATTACTACTCAGATATTTTACAATGTTTTCACTTTTTTGAGGCAACCTTTTGGTATGCAAGTGTCCTGTTATATTGTTAAAGAAGTTTTTTTCCTAATACACTAAAAGGCAGTGTGAGGTTACAGGGTCCTAAACGCAGTTTGAACATGGATATATTTTATTAAATTGTTAAAGGACCATTCAGATTCTCTGCTTTATGATACTACAGGATAATTCCTTTCTGTCAACGTACCATTGAAATGTTATGTTTCTGAAATTAATTTGTGAGCAAAGAGATACCAGTTACTTAAGTAACCCATGTAAGTCTCAGTAATTTTTATCCATTCCTAAGGTAGATATGGATTTCATATGGAGATCAGTATAATTTAGTTTCGCTTTTCTGGATTTTTAACAAGCACTGAGAAAAACAGGACTGTTTTGATAATAATTTTGTAACATGAGTTCCATATTTGCAGGGTGTGAATGCATATTTTACATGAAAATAGAAGCATATTGGAATTTGTGTGGGGAAGCAAACAGAAACTTCTTAATTAAGGACTTGTTTCTTTAAGCCCTATGATTTGGGCGAGGGAGGGTGTGTGTTTGGATTTTGTTTTGGGATTTTTTCCTATTTTATTTTTGTTTGTTAATCATGGATAGAGATAGCAATGACTGGAGGTATCTGACTGTTTAACATTACTTGTACCAGAAAGATCTCATGACCAAATATTGAGATACTAAAAGTTAGGAGTGAATCTGAAGCAGTTGAAAGAGTCAGATCTCCCTCCTCTCTTTCCTCCTTGCCACCAATCTCTTACCTTCCCCACTACACACACATACCTTGATGTCCGGAGACCAGAAAATTTTCAGTAGACCTTTACCCGTGGAATGAAATTCACAGGAAAACGATACCAGCATCCCTACATACAGCCTACCCCAGCATCCCCTCACCTACTCTTCTCCCTGCACCCACCAGCCTTCAGTGAGTGTCGTCTTCCATCCTCTCCAAATGTAGCAGATCCTCTCTGCCTAGGACAGTGAGTAGCAGCAGCCAAAGGCAAGATAAGCAGTAGTGTCATCTTTCTCCAGTCTCTACATCTCCTCTGCTGAGTAAACCATGCAAGTAATGCTCCCTTGGCTATCCCACAGGGAGAGAAAAAGCACATATTTTTGGTAACATTTATCATTTCATCCCTTTAGAATCAGAGTATCATTATGGCATTTGTGTAAATCTTGTCAATATTTGGAAACAGGAAAGATCAAAGGTTATATTAATAACCAAGGCAACAAAAGAAATAAGCTAACTTCAGCTGCTGAAAATATTGAGTATCCTGGGATATAAATGGGCATATTAACATGTGTGTTTGCTTTTTAATGCATACAAAATATACAGTTGCACTTTCAGTGGGGAGGCAATGCATATTTAAAGTGCAAAATCTAGATAGGGTTTTTTAGCATTTTTTATGTCAGCCCGCTCCTGGAGTGCACACATAAACAGCAACATTGGCTGGTGTGAACCTAGTTGGAAGAGTGAAATTCTGAAAGGAATTGTGATCAGAAAAGCAGTAGACAAAATCATGCTGTTTGCTAAAAACTGTTGCATCTTGTAACCAAAGCGGTTCAAACTATCCATGCTCCTGTGCTAAAAACAAACAAACAAAAACACAAAAGAAAAACATGATATGGACTGTGGCCTTTCTGGGAAACAGATGAATTCATGCCATGACAACACTTGCCAGACACAGAAAAATTCCTCTTTTATTGACACCTTTCAAAGGCAAAGGTAAGCCTGGATGTTATCACAGTTAGACTGTCGGTCACTGACACTTACTATGCCTAGTTTGTTTGAAATATGAGTATCCTAATTTTCTAAGTATTTTTAGAAGATTCAGACCTGATGGATGTGAAAAGAACAATATATGGATTCAATTCTGCTATAATTTATAGCCATTCAATACTCATTAAGCCATCAGCAGGTCAGAAATACGTCTGCTGAAAAATTAACAGATATACATTTTATTAATTTTGAACTGTTAAGTACTTCAAATAATGTGAAATGAGACACATTTCAGTGTACTTTAAGTATTTCACTAGGTTTTATATTTTACATACATTGCCCAAAAAAGACAAAACTGACTGATCTTTCCATGGTAAATAATTCACTGCTCAGCGACACAACTGAGTTGAAAAAGATCAGTCTGAATAGTTTATTTCACAAGGTACAATGAATGAGCAGTTAGCAGAACTGGACCCAAAGCAGATATCAGTAGCTGTACATATGCAGATGTGTTACATACTAAACAGCATTTTGCTTACAGCTGTAGATTTTATTGGACAAGAAATCCTGAATGTTGAACTGTGACCTGGATATGAAACTAACTATGTCTTCGAAGATGGCACAAACTTAACTGGTTGACTTTTGGCCCAGATATATTGTTTACTAAAATTTCAAACATATTCTGCAAAATGCACAAATAATATTTTGTTTGTTTTCCTGGCTCAAAAATTCATGCAGCTTTACTGATCTGCAGACACTTTAATTTATGGTAGTATTTGATCTTAAACTTATTAGAAATTGTGGGGTTTTGTGTAATTGCCAATAATTCTGAATTTGCTGACTACCACAAACACACACATTTGAGTAATGTGATGCCCTTGGGTGTATTGTGAGATAAATAACCCCTCTAGTCCTACCAAGTGCACAGTATCACTGTTGGTTTTTTTTTTCAGAGGAAGTATTGGGAATAACAAAGCATTGTCCTTGTCTATGGCAGAATTTTGACATTTCAGTTGACACAGTGAGAAGGGGTAGGAGGAGATGATAGGCTGGAGGTTGTCCTGACTGCATTCCTCCACAGTAACCACAAGATGGTGCCTTCTAATTTCTCAGAGGGAAATATAATTGTTACTTTTTAATAGAATTTATGTCACAATGCTCACCTATTTTTTAATTGCAGCCTTTCTAAAAAGAAATGCTAAAGGCTTGTATTATTTCCTATTGTTTATGATACAAACATCTAATTATGTCATCTGCTTGGAAACATGTTATTAAGCAGACGTTTTTTATCTACCTAGTCTTGACAATAAATGCTCAGTCATTTGCATTTTATAATTGCTTTTGCTGGTGAATGACCTGCTCCCTGTTTTTAACAGGCACTCAGAGGGCAGTGAATAAGCAGTGTTAGAAACAGAAGCCATTTAAAACAATTACTATGTCCTTTTTGTTTATTGATGTGCTTCAATGTGTTGTGGGTTTATGACCATTTCATACATTTAGTTTTGTATAGCTCATATTATTAACATAAAGGCCAGGGAAAACATTGACCTTGAAGAACATTAATATTTAACATAATATATTGATGGTTCTCAGTTTGAGAATTTACTGACCTTTTCTTCATGTTGTGGTGGGTTTCGTTTTGTTTTGTTTTGTTGTGGTTTTTTTTTTTTTTTGCTGTTTTTAAGTCTTCTTAGAGATTATTTCTGTTTTGATACCACCTTCACACCATGGCTATATATTACCATGAGTGTCAGCTGTGGGATAGAAGCTATCCATGCACTATTGAAAACATTAGGATGAAATTCACAGTATTGCTGAAGGCAGTGTCAATAATATATAGAACATTGCTTGTTGTCAGCATTGCAAATGGTTGTCCTTGTACCTATCTTGGTCATGATTTCTTTGGAGAAGGTGTCGTTGGCTTGAGAAGTTACCTTGAAACCAAGTTTTACTAATGTAGCAGAGCTGGCCCTTCCTAAGAGGCAAGGAGGGGCCAAGGGCTGCTAGGTGGAAAAAGCTGTTGTGCTGTAACCATATACAGTTGATGCCACATCAACTGATTGTGCTTCTGTCAAATGCAATTTAATTGTTCTTGATTTGTTCACATGAAATTACTGTAAATGATAATAAGATTATTTGCCAAGTTCCTTCTGCAACCTGTTTGCACCAGGATAAATTAAATGCATTATGTCTTAGAATGTTTCTTTTTAGAATAGAGGTGAGCTAAGTGCCTACATGTTACTTGTCCTAAATGGAGTGATCTTACAGGAAGAAGTTAATAATGAAATATTGTTGATCCTTCTTTATTAGCAGGATATGTAGACAGTCAGTATTTCCCTTTTTGTTTTGTTGTCTTAACAACAGTGCAAAGCAAAAATACCACAATAACTTCTTCTGGAAAAAGAGAAGATTTTTAGGATCTCTTACTTTACCAGAATATTTTATGTTGTTTTTTTTTTTTTTGTTGGTGTGTCGTCATCCCCCCCCCCCCCCAATTTTATCGGACTCAAAACATATCAGTGTTGTTGTAGCTCAGACAATATTCCTAATAGTTTAATATCAAAAATTTTGATATTTGGGGAAGTTATGATAGTTTTGGAGGGAAAAAAGCGCCAAATAAAGTAAATCCCCAGCCTAGAGATATTTTTTCCTTTCCAGGGAGAGGCAAGTTCAAAAGATTTTAAAGTTGAGAAGCGTGTTCCTTAGTCTACAATAAATAAAAGAATGTGGGCATTCTTGGTAAATCAAAGCAAAAGCTTTGGGATCTATATCCCAAGTAAGTTTTATACAACATGCTGTCAGTGATGTAGTCAGTATTGTCATGTCACATTTTGTAATGGAGTAACCTCAGAATTTTTATTGTTGTCTGGGAAAAGTAGCAGCAGTGGTGACAGCTCATAAAAGGAAATGTTTTTCCAACTTTAGCACATCATTGCATTCTGAAGATATGTGGTTAGAAAATTGGGAACTTCTATCATGTTGTACTCCCTTGAGCACTCTATGTGTATGTATAGACTTGTATGGCTAATTTTTATGTGTGTGCGTGTATAGATTACTTGAAGTTCAGGTATTAATTATAATTAAATGCCCTCTTGGAAACCACCTAAGTACATATTGGAGGATATTTTCTAATGGAAGGAGCTGTTATTAAAAACAAAAACCAAAGCAAACCAAAAATCCCAAACCCCAAAATCAAACCCACAAAACCTCCCACCTTTTACAAAAAAAAAAAAAAAAAAAAAAAAAAGATATGAGAAGACAAAATTGCAAAAGTGGAAAAAAGCAATTTATCTGATGGTGACATTTTAAAAATAATTTGCAAACAATAAAACATTAAACCCAAGATTTATATTTTGATTTTTTGATTTCATCTCAACCAATATCTATTTGGTAATGGATGGTGCTTCTGAGGTACTTTTGATATCTTAATTTGTATCATTCCAGAAAAAAAGAACAGAAATATTAGAAAGTGAGTATAGCTGACCATTGCACAAGTATAAATGTAGGTACATGATTCCAGGAAGCTCAGTATCGCTTCATATTCAGTTGAAGATCAGGGTTTAAAATACTGATCTGAGTTATGGAATATTTTATGTTTGACAATAATTTAAAGTTTTACAAAAAATTTTTTAACCCCCCTACATGTTGTTTATTTTATAGCAAGTATAGTTCACTTTCACTCATCAGTAGAAAGAAGAAATGTTCACATTATAAAATCATTGGATCCTCTGGGAAAAAATATTTTCTTCAGTCTCAAGGAAAAGATAGATTATAGAACATTTATGTCTCTCTAATAATTTTTCATTGTCTTCCCCTAGATATTACTTTAACATGTAATGAGTATAAATATTTTAACATATAAATATTAATATTTGCATTTTGGATTAATCAGCTATACTATAGCTAAATGTAGTAACAAACACAGTTTAGTTCCTCTGATTTAGATTACTTTGCTTTTTGTATAAGACAGCAAATTATCAACAAGCACTTCCAGCTGCCTTCTAGATGGAGAAAATATCATAGATTGCCAGATGAAACCACGTAATTACAGACAAATGGATGCTAACCGTTTTGACATTTTGTAGTGCAATATTAGTGTTTCCAAAACAGTAGAAACCATTGATATTGAAATAATACTAACAGTCTCTCTCTGTTCAATATGATTTGAGACCATGCCAAATTTTATGTTTATACTATCACACTGAACTATAAAACTAGTATAATTTTTTACAGTGAATAATGCACAGTTGACTTTAGCTCAGCAAACTTTATAAAAACTATTTAGATACAGCTGAACTCAGGTAATAAAGGTTGTATTTATTTTCTAAAATGTCTCTGTAAAATGGGCTATTTCTTTTCCAATTATACTCTATGGTGTTATATACAGTATTTTAATCCAGATAGATTCATACACCAAAGGGTTAATAACATATCACCATCATTTTCTTTCACCATGCCTGAAGATCAACAAACCTGACTTTCCTTGGATGAACAGAGAATGAATTTAGATCTAGGATCAAAAATTATTTAACAGGTGAATGAACTTTTGCATCCAGTGGCTAAGAGTGCAAGATCTTAGGTGGCTGATTTCAGTGCAATCACGATCATCTTTGCTGAAAGGCAGAGAAATACCCTGCACAACTGTGATTGCAACACACAGAACATTAAAATGTTGCATTGTATGTCATTATAAATCAGATAGACAGCACCGTATATTCTGTTATTTATTTGCTCAGCGGCAGCTACATGGCTGAAGTAGTATGAATTGCTATCAGCGCTTAAACATCTGGCAGTCATTTGTAGCCATTGTCCAGGGACACTGGACTGCAGTAATATGTTCTAGAAGAAAACCTGGACTGGTGTGGTAAACTTCACACCAGTTGAAAATATTGCCATTGTCCTGGGACACTGGACTGCAGTAATATGTTCTAGAAGAAAACCTGGACTGGTGTGGTAAGCTTCACACCAGTTGAAAATATTGCCATTGACTGAAACACAGGTAACAAATACCACCACTGATCCAATCTGAAAACTCAGAGCCAAACTTAGGCGCCTTGATAAATCTAAGACTGTAAGACTCACAAGATGTGGAACTGACTGATAAAAGGTAGATAATATCTTCTGAATGCTTCCCCTTACTTGTCCAACATAGCACCTCTCTCTCTGGGATTAAGCTGCCATCATACCCCTAATTCAACCAAGTACTGGAAGCACAAAATGACGGCACCATCCTGGTCTGACAAGAGAGTAGGACTGTGTAATATCTGTGTGCCGGTGACGCCACAGCCCAAATTATTTCGTTATCTCCTCAGTGGCCTCATATACATGTTGAAACGAGGGATGACAGGATGAAACCCTGTGGAATCCTACATGAGAGAGAGCCCTCAGGGCTGATGAGCAATTGCCCCATGACATCCTCTGGGATTTCTCTGAGAGGAAAGAGTGGAACCACACAAGTGCAGTCCCATCTGCCCCAGCCTAGGTCCACAGGTGAGTCAGAAAAACATCATGGTCAGTGCAATGGCTAGAAAGGCTGCTGGCAGAGCTAGAGAAAGCCACCTTTGAAAAAGCTTTATGCACTGTTAGGAGTTCCCCATCAGCCACAGGAATTAGTGTAGCTGTCAGGATGTACTCAGGCTGGAAACCAAGTTAAATAGTTTCAGAAGACTAAATGGACTCAGAGTTTGTCAGGAAATAAATTTTAGAATTTGAGAGTGACTGAATTATCTCTTTCAAAAACAATTAATAATGTATTTAAGGCAAGCTAGAATCTTATAATCCCACTGGGAGACACGAATAATGTATGACAGAAGTGGCCTGCAATGAGGTCTTTTATGCTATCTAAATTCATCACATAACTCCAAAAGTCAGTGAGCACTTCAGCCCATGGAAGATTATTTATTTTGTTACAGAAAGGATCAGTCCCATCAGATTCTTGTTGATCTTCTCCACAAAATAGCTAGAAAAGTCCTTGAAATAATAGTTCAATTCAGTTACACGGTGAAGCACCTCATACTTCACCAAGCTGTCTGGAACATCTCCACTGGTCTTGACTTTGTAGACACTAGGGTGGAAGCAAAGCTTAATTTGTGGAATTAAAATTTTCATTTTGCTTGGTATTGTTGACTTTATTTGAGGCGATGAAATCTCCCATATATTTTGGCCTGAAACTATCTTCCTAAAATGGCTGTTCATTCTACTTCTACCAAAAAAGCAATAATTGCTAAATCTGAAGTTGAGAATATATTGGTGATATGTTCAGCTAATTGATGTGAACTTAATCTGCAGTGTAGCTGTGCATTATACTTGCTATGGATTGAAAATATACTATATTCAGAAAATTCTGTGGCAAAATACATTTAATGTAGATATATTGTGTATATATAGATATATGTATATACATATATATGTGTAAAACCTTCGATCAATAATCATGCCTTAGAGTAGGTATTTAACTAAGCAACCTAAAAATCAGGTCATTATAAGTACATTTTTAATTCTTTTGAAATGGTAATGCTTCAACTACAATAAAATACGATTTCTTTTTCTGAGGTTATTTTCATCCCATTAATTGTTCATCTCTTTGTGACCCTAAGTCAACATTTTGCTAGCATTCATGTTTCTGTCTAGGGGATTTAAGACTGACAGGTTTTCTATATACACATTCAAAATCTCTGGAGAAATGGCATATGGAAGCAGAAACTGATTAGGAGGGAGAGTCAGCGTAGGACTGTGCATTCATTCTCAGCTTACTTTAAGATGACGAAATACAGTTTGATAGATATATCCTACAAGATGCTAGAACACTGACCCATAACATAACAAGACGATGCAGCATTACCACTCTAATTGCTTTAAGAAAATTAAACAAGGCTTCAAATAGTATCTGACACACAAGACTGGAAGTAATGAAATTCTGAATAAATCTTCTAGTTTTATATTGAAAGTTGACAGTCTACTTTGTATTAACTGCATCAGAGGGGAAAAAACATTAAAAAAACAAGTAATTGGAGATTGTTATACTTAAAACACATTGAATATTATTCACTTAAATCAGAATGTTATGAGTGTTGCAGGCATGCCATCCCTGTTGCTCTTTTTAGGCTGTTAAAACGAAAATCTATGGTGATAGTCTCATAATTCTGTGTCTAACAAATGCTAATATGATTTCTAATTACCTTTCTAAATTTCTATAAAGCAATATAATGAAAACAGTTGTCTGCCTTTCATATTAATGTACACATGCAAAGATACATTTTTTTCTCAGGCAGTAAAGCCATGTACAAACACAAATAGATTGTAAACAGTGGTAACATTTGCAAAATTATCATTTTGATTCTATGTGTCTTGTGAGCTGTCAGCTGCAGCAGAGCATGAAAGAGGTATCTGTTACTTCTTTACTCGTTTTCAAAATTGCTTTGCGTTAAAAGGCTAATAACTACATCTATGTTTAAAATTGTCCTTTGTACATGTGAACTCCCCACTTAGAATTGCAGCTCTTTTTTCTAATGTTTTATAGTGATTTGCTGCAACAAAACAGTGGCAGTTAACTGCACTATAGTTTAGAGAACTGTATGCCTTCCTTCAACTCTTCTACTATTTGATTATATCTAAGATGACTTGGAGGCACCATTTACTTTCTGGTAACATTTAAGAAGTCAACTTACAATTTTGTAAGGGTTGGTGAAAAATCAATAATAACTGATGTTCTCATAACATGCCTCCAGTGTGGAAGGTAAGTTGAGGGCAAAAGGTTATTTTCTTTGAATTAAGTAGGGAGTCTTATATGTACTAAGAGTGTTCAATTGCATGATGGGCAAGAGTTTTGAAATACAGCCTATAAATTCTGTAAACATTTCACTGGTTTTTCCTAACAATCTGAATGGTCAGTTGAATTTAGGTTTGAGACATTGGATTGTTTTCTAAAATTGTATCTGAAAAAGTCATTTATCTGTCACAAGAAATGTATTTTAAAGTTGCTCCTTTTTTCCATGTCTTATTATTCCAAAAGTTGTACCTTAACAGTGAAATACAAAGTTTAACTGTACAGAAAATGGAGACTGTAGACAGATTGGAATTGAAAAAAGACAAGAAAAGAATTTCTATTAAAAAAAGGTCAAACATAAAGTAATCCTTTGTAAACCTTTTTGAACATGATTTTGCAATATATGACAAAACACTTCCTTATATTTCTCAGATAGAACCCAAAGAAGCATAAGGATACAGGTCATGAACTTTTACATAATCCTGAATTTTTTTTTTTTTTTAAATACATGATTGTTTCAGTGAATGAAACTTGGGGAAAAGAAAAAAATCTTATTCAGTGCTCAGTTACCAAAACAGTGATACTGCCTGGGAACTAATACTGTTTACAGTTTTCAGACATTTAATATTTAAAAATACTTACCATGCGTAAAAAAAAGATTAGTAAATTCAGTAGTTAAAAAATGTGCTAAATACAATATGTGCAGATAAGTTTCTATGAACTTACTTTATACCAAAAAATTGAAAATGCGAAAGTATTTTCTAGGTAAAATAAGTATCTCAAATTTGTGTTAACTGCCTTTTTGTCTGTCAGTCTTGCCAATATTTTTCACTCAATAAGTTTTTAAATCCAGGTAAAATTATCAGCTAAAATATGTTGGCATGTGTATTGAGATCTCATTTTTAGGATATTTCAGAATGTTGGCATCAAGTGCATCTATCTGCTTATCTCTTGGCTATTGATTGTAATCCTGTTCCTACTGATAATACCTAAAAATTTATATGCTTTGGTAAGTGTTTGCAGATCTTTGCAAAACTTTTTGGTGAATTGGTGAATCTTGAAAATGATTCACTCTGTTGTGGCACTCTTGTTAGATGTCTTGGTAAAAAAGATAAAGGACACAATCCTGAAAGTATTAGGTGCTAATACGTCATCTTCAAATTTAGAACGATTTTGTTCCTCAGAATGTTTCAGTTAGGTCTTTGATTCCAGAGCTGAAAGCAATATATTGTCTGGAAGTGGTGTAACACTGAGAGTTGAGAGCTTCTGAATCGATTCCCCATGAAATTCCTGAGTTATGTGCTAGGCTAATAATAATAATGTGCTAGGTTTTCCACATAGGAAAATGTCAAGATCTGCAAGCCTTAGAAATTTAGCTTGTAACCCACTAGGAAATACTAAATTAAAACTTCCCCTTCTGAAATATTTCAGGGTTAAATTTGGATTCATGATCACAACTGCAGTTCTGATGTTAAGCAACACTTTCTTAAAAAAAAGAAATCCCTAAGAGAATTGAATATTTTCTTTGGAAGTACAGCTGAACAAGGAGGGGTACAGTTTTCTGCTTTTTACACAATGCTAAGCAAAGATACCTTATGCATGACCATTCATTTAGAAATTTTAGCCACCTCATTCACAGAATGAAAGCCATAAATTCTGTCTTGGATGTCAGTCCAGTGCACTAGAACATTTTTAAGAGGGATTGCTAATGAGTGTCCATTGCTGAAGTCACTCCAAACAGAAATGCCAGCCAGAAATGATGAAATTTTGTCCTGAACTTTAGTGTCTGAAGGACTTGTACTTGGCTCTGCACCAGAGAGATATTCCTTCCTCTCTTTTGGAATCACAACTTAAACTTTTATTAGTTATAGGTGGCTAAACCCTTTCTGTCATGAGTTGACTAGGTGCCATTCCTTTATTTCAAACTCAGCAGAGGAAGGGGATGATTGAAAGGAAGAGTATCACAGCAAGAGTAAGATTACCCTTTCCTTCCCACCTGCCTATTCCATTATTCATGCAAAGGATTAGGGAAGAGGTCATTTGCTCAGGATTTGGGGCACTAAGGTTCAGTGCTAACACATAACTGAGGAAACTCATGTTTGCGCTTTCACACCGAACAGAATTTTACATTACAATATTGAAGTCGCCACTGAAACTACCACTGAAGCCTTTCATCTGCCATTGTGTGCTCTAATCCCTAATCCACAGAACAGCGCAATATTCTCCCTCTCTCTCTTTCTCCTGCTCTGCCTGTTAACTTCGGTGCAAACTGGAACAAGATCAGTAGGTGGAAACTGCAAGTTTTGTCTTGAAATGATCTAATACCTGTAGGTTACTGCCCTCCACTGAGACAGAGGCTTAGATCTACTCTGGCAGAAGACACTATTGAATTGACACTCTCAGTTGTGTTTCACATTCAACTGATGAATCACCATACGGAAGAAAGTTGTGTCTGCCACATGTCCTTCTTTAGCAGTTACCATTTTTTTTGTGGAGCTTGATTTCTTAAGTCTTTAAGAGCACACCTACTGGATTGATGACCTTATGTGTGGACTAAGCATCCAGGCATCCAGGACTAAGCCAAGCACCAATGCATTTAGCTGATTTTCTACTGGCTGTTGCCAAATGACAAACTTAGAAAGTTTAGTGTGGAAAACTGAGTGCTTTACTGCTCAGACTGCCGTCAGCCCTGGAGGTTGGAAGCTAAATGCAGATTTTAATAAACACAGTCTTAAATTAGCCTACCAAAGAACTAGGTAGGGTGAGGTGCTTAAATATTTTCTGGAACAAATCTCTCCAGGTTTGCATGAATAATGGATATTTAATAGTTCACAAATAGAGTTCTTGATTTGCAAGATAAATTAGACAATTATGTATTTGCTTATGATCTACCATTAATCACACAAAGCCAAACAATGATCAAGAGATATTTACAGTAATTCTAGGTGCTCTGTATTTTTTTTTTCCAGATCATCTCCCTGGACTGGAGATTAGTTGTTAAGAAAGCAAAATGCAAAGGGCTAGATTATACCTCAAATTTGCTTTGGGTGAGATCTATTGTCAGCGGCTTGTCATAAAATCTCAGGCTCTGAGGGAAGAAGGGAGATTTTATTATACTTTTCAAATTTCTTGCACTGCAAAATGGAAAAAGGGCTTTGAGTATCTAGCTTTTGATTAAAACATGTTAATAATCTGTTTTTCTGATAATATATTCTTCATAAAGATCAGTGAAACTGAATATTTTTAAAAAATATATACTCCAAAAATGGTAGTCAGTAGTGGAAGAAGTGTTTACATACAGAAAATATTAAAAATAATGGAGTAGATATTTGTTTTCATTAATGGGTCACCATTTTAACAGTATTTAAAAAATAATTTAGGTAAACTTTCCATACTGAGGCCTGTTGATTTGTTGAGGAACAGCTATTTAAATCATAAAGAAATTATTCTTTTGAAATATGGGCCAGGGGATTCTACTGAATACCTAATATACATGTTACATTCAGAACCTGTTAGGCTAACCTATGTTAACAGAACATCTGTTTGAAATATTTTTATGTATCACATGCATCAATAGTCAGTAGCTGCCAGATAAATAATTGTAGAGACAAGGTGAGTTTTTCACTGAGTCATCACCATTTGGTAAGTCATTTTGATTATTATATGATGCATATTTAAAAGACATCAATTTGTTATGAGTTCCAGGCTGAGACAAGCAGGACTGATGAGGCTGTGCCAATAGAGTGGATCTGCTTCTAGACATTGCAGCTAGACATTTCTTACTTTTTTTTTCTTCTCCCTCTATTTCCCTTTGTAGAGGTCCTTCTGTAGTGCCATGGTAGAGGAGCTAAGGATGTCCCTGAAGTGTCAGCGTCGATTAAAACACAAGCCACAGGCCCCTGTTATCGTGAAAACAGAAGAAGTTATCAACATGCACACATTTAACGACAGAAGGCTGCCAGGTAAAGAAACCATGGCATAGAGCTGGGAAGCCAAATACCCCAAGCACAAACTGTCGTCTTTTTTTCCAAACAACCTTGCAAGAATGTTTCCTGTGGAAATATGCAACCTGTGCAAAATAAAATGAGTTACCTCATGCCGCTGTGTCTATGAACTAGAGACTCTGTGATCTCAGCAGTTGCAATGGCCAGACTCGAATCACAAGCATCATGGATCAACCAAGTTATGCGGGGTTACACTGTTTGTCATGGGTTTCCACCATTCTAAATGAATGAATGTTCCATGTAAGTTTTGTGGCTGGTTTCAAATGCAGTCTCAGTGAGAAATTACAGGTTCCTTTTGAAGTTCAAAGGTTGCCAGGAGGTGGAGAATAAATGTCCACGATGATACTAACCACAGAAGGAGTCTAGTAAAAATAATATCTCAGAACTGTAGTGGAACAAGAAACCATATGTTCTTCTGAACTTCCAAGCACAGAAGAGTTGGTAACTGCTGGTAGACTGAAACTACCATCTGGACAGCTGATATGAGCTTTCTGGATGGGAGAAATGTTAAAGTGAAGAAACATGAATCCCATGAAGAAAAGGATAAATATGTGGATGCTCACCTGCTTTTTGGACTGTCTATGTCACTGAACTGAGTAAATAAATAATTAAAAAAAAAATCAGTAACTAAAATTTACTGGGGCTGGAACTTTGATCTGAAAAAACCCCCCAAATATCCACAATTTTGACCCAATTTTTAGATGAATGAAAGTTTCCTTCGTACAAAGGAATGTATCTTGCAACCTTTAGATATAAGCAAATACTTTTTTTCTTTAATTGTGAAAAGAGGGAGGGGGGTGGGAAGCAGTGTATTTCACACATAGAGGGCTTGCATTTTAGCCTGAATGAGTTCTGAAAACCTTGTTCCTGCTACTAATTGAACTCAATGGAGCCTGTGCAATTCTCGCTAATATTGGAAGTGGGATGGGTCATATAAAAGAAGTGAATGCGGAGAACTTTAAGGAGGACTGCATTTTTCAATACAGTCACAGTACTAAATGAACAAAATTCTTGAGCAGGTTTTTTTTTTTTCAAAAAAAAAAATGTTCAGGTTTATTTGTGGAAATGCAAGATTTCTATGAAAATAGTTTTTGTATGGAAATTTTTGTAATACTTTTTATCAACAAAATAAGAACATGTGTTTCTGTCGGGGTGTGATGCCAAGCATGAATGGTAGTGCGTGTGCACCACCAACGTTTGGTGAAAACTATTTTTATCAAGAAAAAGGAATCTTAGAAGAGACATATTTTCAAGTTAGATAATATAAAAAAATAGGTGCACTACCACCACTGCTTACCATGCTACACCCCTGGTTTCCACTAGGCTGATAACATGCTGTCATGAACAATTGTGTGTAAATGGTAAAAGACACAGACCTCTTGACCACATTGTGATAACAGTTAAAGTGCACTCAGTTTGCTGTTTGAATCCAACTCACAAAATTAAAAAAAAAAAAAAAAAAAATTATGTCAGTTTTAGTTGTTTTGGTTTTTTCTGTGTGATTTGAGCAACATAGGTATAGTACTTTCTGTCAGTACTGATACTTAGCCTCAGCTTAGTCCCCTATCCTGCTGATTCTTGCCACTAAATGTGTGGCCAGAGAGTTTGCTGGGATTTATGAAAGAAGCCAGTACACCACAGTGTGATAAGTTTTTGCAGGATCTGGCTCTTATCTGCTTCAAAGATAATTTATATGTCCTGCCTGTGGTGAGTTCCCAGACATAACATTTTGAAATACTGCCCTACAGATGCTGAATCTTGCACCTCCATCCACTGTAAGTTTATTTGTATGTCAACAAAAAATGTATAGCATGGGCTATGTAGGAATGTTATGCCAACCAAAAAAGATTATGAAGATGGCCTTTATATGGAAAATAATTTATTTGACTGAAAAACTTTAAAAATTATCAACGATAATCAGTCATTAGTGAGTAATGAGATCATTTGTTTACTGCGGGTTAATTTAATCTTGCCGTATTTTAGCACAGGAGTATAAGATATATAATTCAAATTGTAGAAATTTTGGGGGAAGGGTGAGGTTTGTGTCTACTACCCAGTTCTCATAAATCTTCATAGAGACTGAGCTGGCCATTTCCATTGTGGGCAGGGACTGAGAAAGTAAATTCTCTTATATTTGTGAGAGTTTCATCCCCATTTATGTGGTAACAAAGAACAGGCTATCTTTGTCTGAAGTATAAACAAGATAAAAACACATTTAGCAAAGATTCAAAGAATGAGTATATTTGCATCACACATATTTAAGTTTAAGTAAGTTAATTCTTTATAATAAAAGGGGAAGCAAGTAACTGTCATACAACACAGTGAAAACTAATTATGATGGCTTGGAATGGAAAAAAAATTGGCTGTTGCATTTGATCAATGATTTCCAATAAAATTTGTAAAATCATTTAATAAAATGCTGTATTATATTCAAACAAACCTTTCTTTTTTCCATTAAGGGTGTTGAAATAAGCAGGATTCCATCTCACCTGGATGCACGTGACTAATACTCATTAAGCTTTATGTGAGCCAAAGTAAATGTGAATGCAGTACATGTCCCAAATGCTTTATTGGGTCAAAATCCCCCAAGGAACAAAAATCCTAACACAGTAGTGTGGCTTAATTAAGATTTCAGTGAGAATTTCAGCCTTCCATTATTAAAGGGAAATATGCAAAGTAACTGGAGATTTGTATTTAAGACCAAGACTAGAAATGCATGGCTCCACAGATTCATAGTAGGATAATGGCTTTCTTTAAAAAATCATACACTAATTCATAATGTTATTTTGTTGTGCATTAGTAATTATTTCTGTATTTTTCACAGAAAATTAAGACATTTAAGGAAAAATGTCTAACAAAGAATTGAACCCACAGCAGTAGAAAAAACTACTGATAGTTTTGTACACCAAAAAGCTCAAGAGTTCATTTTCCTTTCATTGTTGTGAAGGAAATCCTCAGCTCTGAAGA
Organism: Rhynochetos jubatus; assembly: GCA_027574665.1. NCBI lineage: Eukaryota > Metazoa > Chordata > Aves > Eurypygiformes > Rhynochetidae > Rhynochetos > Rhynochetos jubatus. Next base: position 79,732,064 of record CM050650.1, on the reverse strand, counting down.
CAACTTCCTCATTTTGAAAGGCTTCTGGATGGCTAGTCCCAATTTCTCATGTAGTATCAATTTCTGTAGTGTCATTAAAATCAATGGAACTACACTTGATAAATCAAGTGAGTATCTGGCCCGTGAAGTTTCAGAATCTGTACATAACTGCTTTATTTGCTTTCATATAATAGCTCAATTATTCTGTTGATTTCCCAGGACAGAATGATGGGTGCTTCTCTGACTGACCTTGAATGTCACTCCAGAGAAGATTTTTAAAGTAGTTGTAACTCAGTTATATGGTGCTACCTGGTGTATGTCAATTGGAGGTAAAAACTGAACAGGACTTTTTATTTTTTTTACTTTATCTGTTTCAAGGAAGATAGATGTCTATAATCTTTAAGGATTCTCAAGACACACAATATAGATCTTCAGGTTGCCTCAGCATGGTTCTATAGCAATAGATTACTACATGGATATTACAGAATAAATGACAAAAACCCCCTTTAGTTTATTGATAAACTTCCTTTGTGAAGGACTGGTAGTGAAAATTCTGAGCCAAATAGTTGGATGAAATTGAGAGATATGTGGTGCTTTATAGTAATTGTGGATTTGCCCAATTATAGACATCAGCAGTCCATTTCATTGTATTTTCCTATTACATAAACACAAATAAAAACATATCCAGGGAGTTTCTGGCAGGTTTTGTATGAGATATTACTTTCTGAAGTTTTTCTGTCAGTTTTCATTTGAAGAATTTGCTATATGTTTGAAAGAACCTTTTCTTTCATATTTATATTACTTGAGGCTCTGTACATTAATCCTTCCTGGTTTCATCCATTGTCTTCCAAAAAAAACCCAAACCCAAACCAGCCCACTGTTTAGCCCTACTGCACCAACTAGTTGATATTTCAGAATGGAAAAGACATGATTTCTGAAGAAAATACACCACCAAAATCCAAAGCATCTAGTAGAAGTAGGAGAAATATCCTGGTAGTCTACAAAATACAAATGTTTTCAGGTAAAAAGGGTCATGAGCAGAGATAAAGAGGTAAAAGACAATGCTATAAAATATTTTTTTAAATATTATTATATTAAGGATATTAGAAAAATATTGGAAGTACACAAGACAACCTCACTTAGTCTTGGAATACATTAGAGTCTCCAAGTGCATTAATGATCACAATATATGATGATTGAAAAGCTGACCACTTTGAAAGCACTGTCAAAACTCCCACAATTAGAGGAGTCAAGATTTTGTCCAATACATGCCCAAATGTGTACTGATACAATATTAAAGACCTTAGCCAAATGAGTGCTGATACAATATTAAAGGCCAAATAAGATACCATCTTGAATTTAGGTGTACAGGAACGATTGTGGGTTTTGTCATATTTTCAAAGATGTGCAGAAAAAGAAAGGGTCACTGAGGTTTTCTTGTCTGACATCCAAGATCATTGCTTTCCAACTTCAAATATGTTAGTGTCCTGTTCCCTCACAGTCTTGCCTCTCTGCCTTCCTACAAGCACCTCTGACACAAACTTATTTTCAAAAACATTTTCTTCTGGCTTTCCTATAAAATGTAGTTCTAATTAAAAATAAGGTTACTGAAACACCCCATTTCCCCAGTTTGTATTCACTGAGATAAACACACTAGCTTTTCATGTGACTGTAATCTAATTGTCCTTCTTTTCATTTATTACCCCTCTCTGTCCCCTGGCTGTGTTATCTTCTCCTGTTGTTCTTGTACTTGCCTAGACTGTAAGCTCTTAGGGGGCAGGGAATCTGTCTTTGATTTGTTCTATGTAGCACCATGAACTATGGAGCTATATAAATAATAAAAAAGTAGATCTTCTTAAATGATGTTTGAAGTGATAGTGATCTGATTGACTGCCAGACTAGTAATATATTGTTTTAGCTCATTGCCTGAAATGCTAATCACTACAGCAATAGAATAATGAAAAATAAAAATAATAAAACCAACCCAAAGGGGCTATCACACTGATTCCTCTTACTGGAAATTTCCCTACATGATCGGAGTATAAATATAGAACATCGTGTTCACATAGCTTCTACAAAGGCTTTAATATGAAGTCAGCTACATTAAAAATGAAAAAATTAGGTTAACACATAAAAAGAAGGGTTATATACAGGATGAGCTTTGCAAAAGAGAACTTTTAATTGGTTTAGTTTGGAAAAGCTATGATTAAGCAATTTGTTGAGTTGAACACCAGGCACCTTCCCTTCCTACATTATATCTGCCCACTTAGATCAACAAGCCTCTCATTGTCAAAACATATGCCAATCTGTTTTGTTAATTATTTTATGGATATAATTAGAAATTTTCTATGGAAGAGAATTTTAATTAAAACTAAAGAAATACTTCCTCTTTTTCCTATCCCCAAACACTAGCTTTCTATTTCAGCTGGAATGACAGAATTATAGGAATTTGAGAAAAATGCTAACTGTAGATAAATGAAACAATTGTTGTCTGGAGGACAAACATATCTTCTTTCTCTTTTACATTTTTCTTCTTCAAGGAATGCCACTCTGTAATGCTGAACTTTATTTTTCTGAATCTTGAAGTGTACACTGGAAATGATTCATCAATATGTGTTTCAGGAATACTGACCCAAGAGAATGCCTTTCTTTCCTTGTCATAAAATGTATACATAGTTTTCCCAGCTACTTAGGAAATCTAGCATGAGCTAAAAATAATGGAAAAATCTTAGAGTTCATTTTTTTTGCCAAGACCATAGGAGTTTTGCTTGGAAGAAATGATACTTAGTTCTACATTATGCTTACCTGAAAATTCATAGGAAAACATTGATGCTTGGTAAAGGTTTGAGCTGGTTTTAATGTTCCTTGGGCTACATCATCCATCACAGACCAAATTCATAGTGATTTGATTTTGGAAGTATAAATTCAAACCTGATAATGGATTTATGCCAAAGGTTGTCTCTTGCTAGTCTCCCACAAGTAGACTGCTGGCTGTTAAGTCCAGAGAGTGGAAAGCAACCTAATGGAGTGATGGCAACCATACAAATCTGTTTATGCTTTAACCATGCTAACTGTCTGAGACATTTAGACTCAGGTAGATAAGTAGAAATTTCTGATATGTACATCTGCTAAGCCATTCTATGCACTAATGTCTATGTTAAAAATATACTCATTTGTGATAAGTAGAAATTACCTGTGGGCTTATCATACAGGCATCTCTTACAGAATCATAGACTCACCAAATCATGGAAGCATTGATGTTTTGAATTGCTGAGTCCAATGACTTTTCCATATGGAAGGGCCTTCTGGAGGCTGTCGAGTCCAATACCCCTGTTCAAAGCAGGGTCAAATAGAGAAGAATGCCCAGGATGTTGTCGAGTCAGGTTTTGAATATTTCCAAGGATGGAGACTCCATATCCTCTCTGTTTCCAGTGTTCAATTACACTTAAAGTGGAAAGGATTTTTTCCTCACATTTGAAGATAATGCATTTCAGTTTGTGCTCACAGCCACTTATTATCTCACTGGACACCACTGAGGGTCAGGTTCCATCTTCTCCCCATCAGATTCCACTAAGGTTTCTCTTCTCCAGGCTGAGGAGTCACAGGTGTCTCAGCCTCTCTCTATATGACAGATGCTCAATCCCTTAATCATCTTTGTGGCCCTTCACTGTCACTGTTATGTCCCTGTAGCTCTAGTACTGGGGAGCCCAGAACTGGACACAGGTCTCAAGAACTGTCCCACCAGAATGGGAAGGATCACTTTCCTTGACCTGCTAGCAATGATCTTCCTAATGCAACTGGAGGTTCTGTTGCTCTTCTTAGATGGAAGGGTACATTGCTGGCTCATGTTCAGTTTGCTGCCCACCAGGACCCCCAGGTCCTTCTCTGCAAAGCTGCTTTCCAGTTTGTTGGCCCCCATCCAGGGTTGGTGCATAGAGTTATTCTTCCTCACGTTCAGGACTTCTTTCCCTTTGTTCAACTTCATGAATTTCCCATTGGCCCATCTATCCAGACTGCTGAAGTCCCTCTGAATGGCAGCACAAACATCTGTTTTATCAACTACTACTGCCTTGCGTAATGCGTATATTTGCTGAGGATGCACTCTGTCCCATCATATAGGTAGGTCATTAATGAAGATGTTAAACAGTGTGAGACCAAGTATCAACCCTTTGGATACACTACTAGCTATTAACCTCTGTCTAGACTTTCTGTCACCAATTACAACTCTTTGACCATGACAGTTGAGCCAGTTTTCAATCTATCTTACTGTTCATTGACCTAGTCTATACTTCATCCGTTTGTCTGTGAGGTTGTTATGGGGGATAATGAGGAAAACCCTGCTCAAGTAAAAAATAAACAACATCCACTCTTCTTCCTTCATGCACAAAGCCAGTCTTCTCATTATAGAAGGCTATCAGATATTGCTTAGACATGATTTACCCTTTGTAAATCCATGCTGACTACTTCCAGTAACCTTCTTGTCCTTAGTATGTTTGGAAATAGTTTTCTTGAAGATTTGCTCAATTACCTTCCCAGGGATGGAGATGAGGCTGACAAGCCTGTAGTTCTCCACTGCTTTCTTCCAGTCCTCAGGCATCTCTGCCAACCACCATGAACTCTCAAAGATTATCAAGAGTGACTTCACAATGTATCAGTCAGGTCACTCAGCCTTTGCAGGTGTTTCTCATCAAGTCTAATCAACTTATATATGTCCAGTTTGTTTAAATGTTCCCTAACCTGATCTTTGTCCCCCAAGAGTAAGTCTTCCTTGCTCTAGATTTTCCCACTGGTCTTAGAGACCAGGCTTTTCTGAAGTCCACTCTTATCCATAAAGACCCAAACTGAAGAAGATACTGAGTACTTGGACTTCTCTGTGTCCTTTTTCACCAGGCTTCCAACCCCATTCTGCAACTGTCCCATGATTTCCCTAGTCTTCCTTTTGCTGTTAATATATATGTAGAAACTTTGTTGTCTTTCACGGTGCTTGCTGGACTCAATCCAGATGGGTTTTGGCATTTGTAAGACTGTCCCCATGTTCCATAACTGCTTTCCTTGGGATACTTCCAAACAGGTCTTGGAAGGCCAAGGCCAAATTCTGAGAGGCCAAACCCTCTCCTCTCTGCTCCTCCAACACCCATGTCACAAAATTATCATTAAAGCACTGTATAAATCCCAGCTGATTGTACTCTGCTGTGTTGTCCCTTCAGTAGGTATCAGGGTGCTTCAGCTCCCCATGAGGACTCAAAGGGTTTGTGAACATAAGGCTTCTTCCAGTTGTCTGAAGACATAATATACTTGCAATTTGCAACATGCAAGGCAGATTATGAACTACCCTTCAGGCCATAAATATCCTTTCATTGCCATTTGCAATATCCTTTCATCTTCATTCACTTGGAACTTCTATTCAACAATAAATTTTTTAAAAAATCTTGGTCTCTGCTTAAAAAATAACAATTTTTTTACATGTCTTTTCTGTTGAGTCATTTCTGAACATTACCAAGAGAACCATGACTAAATATCTGTCCAGCTGGACTTGAAATTTTAGTGACTTCTCTGATTAGGTGTAAAAAAGCAGAAAATTTAATCTCTGCAAATGTGCTGGACAACATTTACTACCTTAAAGTGAGCAGAATGTTGACTGAAAGCAGCTGTTACACAGTTCTGTTCTGTAGCATTTCAGACTTTTGTTACTTGAAAACAGATATCCATTTTCAGCACACCTTATCAACAGGCATGTTTTCATCTTTCTCTCTGAATGTTTTTAAGCAAAGTAGCCTGATGTAGGAAAATAAAACCCCAAACCCAAAAGCTATTTGTGTTCAAGGTTCATGTGATCCAGCATCTTTTTCTAGACCAGAGTACTATCTTACGACTCAGTAATCTCTCAGTAGGATTTTACATCACAGACTCATATGTACTTGGTAAATGCAGAAGCACATGCATAGCTTTCAAATTACCAAAAGAAGTTGAAAAAGCTGCCATTATCTAAATTACTTCTAGACTCAGAAGAAAGTGTCCAAGAAGCATGGTTGAAATACATCTATATTTGTAGTTCTTTTTGATAAAGCTTATCAGGCTTTTTCATTTTATGTTTTGTTTCTTTCAATTAACGGTTCCCATATTAGCTCCAATCTACTACTAACCACTTGTTCTGGACTCATGTTTGTCTCTGTATATTTTAAGGTCAGTACAGTGTTCTACCAGACAGATGATCTTTGATCAGAATCTAGCCTGAGGTAGACAACATATAGCCCTTAGAATCAAAATAACCTGATTATAACCAGGCTATTGAAATTATCCATCATCCACATTTCAGCTCAAAAGCTTTGTTTTCTGGTGATGGGTATTTAGATTGCTAGACTTTTATTTTCTTTATAATTTTCTTTATTCCTGCTGTACATGGGTTCTTGTTATAGGAATCCTTACTCTAACATCGTATTCCAGAAACTACTCATGAACCATAGGAATCATTTTAGTTTCTGCAAGCCAGTGAATGAACTCATATTCCACTTGTGAATCTGTGATACCTGCTATTATAGTAGTGGGCTGAGTTTCATGATAACAACTTCATTTTTCTTGTAATTTTATTGCCTTTTCTCTAAATTTTTGGTTTTATCCTGGTAGCTAGATTTCTTTTTTAGTTTTACCCTTTGTTTTCATGTAGAGTGCCTGTAAAAATGGAAAGTGAACAAAATGCAAACATTATGTAATAGCAATAAGAAAAAAAGGTAAGTGATTTCTCAGAATGTTATCTATCTTGCTTCCAAGATATTCTGTTCCAAGAAGTTTATGTGATGACATCACATAAACTTGAGTTAAGGACCCACTTCCAGGCTACAAATTGTTCAAACTTCCGTAATGTGCTTGAGCCCTCTGTAATATCAAAAATCTCGACTGCTAGCATTGTTTTGAGAAGACAATCATGCTGCACATCAGCTGTATGTCTGTTATGTCTTTTGCTATCTACAGAACAAAATTAATGTGATATGATTACAGAGATGCTTGGACTTCAGTTTATCTACACATCTAGCCTGCAGGCCTACCAAGATTTCTTTGGAAGCTGGTAAAAAACCACAAACGATATCATAAATCAATTAGCTATTCATAAACTGTTGCTCTGAAAAATGCTAAAAGGTGCCATTCTATTTTAAATGGAAGATACAATTAAGTATTGTCTTTGTAAAAAGCTATCCATGGATGAATACACGTTAGATGAACTAAAAGGAAGCTGGTTCTAGGATATAATTGAATGACCCAATTTTCCATCTCTTTAGGATGTTGGGCTCTTAACACATTATAATTAATATTGACATCTTTGACACTAAAAGTTGAACAGTGTGAACTTTGCTTGAATGTCCTAAATTCTACCGACTTTTAACCAGGTTTATATATTTCACTTGTTAGGAAAAGGTTATGAGAACTAGATACTTGATCCCAAGCCTGGTGAATTCAGCAACCTATTGGTGGCACTGATTAATTTTTAAAATGGATGCTGTCCCTGGTCAGTCTTTTTTTATATATTTTTTATACTCACTGACCTATTAGAAAGGTAAGTGCTTATGCTATAATCATGCCACTTACTAACAGCTTGTCCAGAATAAGTGAAATTAACATGGATTTTTACACATTTGGACTGGCAAATTACAGGTATCGATATGTATTAGTCTACACTTGTCTTTGTTCCTCAAGACTTATTCATATACATTAATGCACTGATTGCTATATGCAGCCTAATTTCTTAGCCTCCTAGGCAGATACACTTTATGATTTTGCTGTCTCTTCTTAGCATAACAAGGCTTTGTTGAGATAAATTGGGTAAGCAAATGTAGCTTAAGTTATTTATTTTAAAACATCTTAGGAGATGGATCTAAAAATTATAAATGTGGTATGAAAATATAAACACTGATTTATCCATTGAAGAGTTGGTGTTAAGGCATTAATTAAAAATCAGTGTATAAAAAGGCAGGTGAGAATGCCTGTTCTGGAACGAAACATTTTTTTTAGCTTCACATTAGTAATCATTAATTCTGTTTCTATCTTGTATCAATCAAGATAACCAGCAAGTGGCTGATAAGAGATTTCATCATTTAATGCTCTTAAATTTTCTTTTCATTAATCTAGATTATTCATAATTACAACTGACTCCATTTTTGTCTGTTAACTTAAATATGAAATCCTTGCAGTGTGTCAGTTTCTTTAAAGACTTTCAGATAACTAAATTATGGATAAATTTTTTTATAACTGAAATAATTGCTCCAAATTATGGATTTTTTTTAACTTTTCAAAGGTGTAATCTATGTTCTTTCTGTCATACTGGAGGCTATTGAAACAGCATGTGGATTAAATTTAATTATATATTTATATCTACAACTGTTGGAGATACAGTTATTTTGTACGTGTTCCTCAATGCCTGTAAACAAAATTTTTGGTTTAACTTTCCTTATAATAGTTCTACATAGTATATATTTCCAGTGGGGATTTTATTACTGTATTTGATTTTGTAACAGGCATTAATGTTCACACTCTCATAATGACCTCAAAGTGTCTTGCTTTAAAATTTACAGAATAGAATAAGTGATACAATGAAAAATGTGTTGCCCAAACTTAGAAAGTCTGTGTCTGCAGTCTCCTAAATTCTGACTTAATGTGGGTGGATTCTGGTTACATGGCCATTTGAATGCGGCATAAATCCAGGTTGCTGCCAAAGAGAGATATTCTGTTGCTTCTCCATTTTCTAGTCTTTTAACAACATTACCTCCTTAGGGCCATCATACTTCTTTTTGGGAACATATGATGAGAAGGAAGATGAATTTCCGGTTCATGAGAAGGCTTAAGTGAGCCATGCATTATCACAACCAACTGCTGTAGGCAATTGTATTGGGTTTACATTGCAAGGGGGGGAGGAGGAGGTGGGGGTGTGGGGGTGTGTGGGGGAAGGCAGTGCTTCAGGGTTGGTTTCTGTGTGAAGCTGCTAGAAGCCTCCCCTATGCCATCCAGAGGAACCTTGACAGGCTGGAGAGGTGGGTCACTGCCAACCTCATGAAGTTCAACAAGGCCAAGTGCAAGGTCCTGCACCTGGGTAGGGGCAATCCCAAGCACAATTACAGGCTAGGCAGGGAACAGATCGAGAGCAGCCCCGAGGAGAAGAAATCGGGGGTAATGGTGGATGAAAAGCTGGCCATGAGCCAGCAGTGTGCGCTGGCAGCCCAGAAAGCCAACCGTATCCTGGGCTGTATCCAGAGAAGTGTTGCCAGCAGGTCGAGGGAAGTGATTCTACCCTTCTACTCTGCTCTCGTGAGACCCCACCTGCAGTGCTGTGTCCAGCTCTGGAGCCCTCAACATAAGAAGGTTATCAACCAGTTGGAGTGAGTCCAGAGGAGGCCACGAAGATGATCAGAGGGTTGGAGCACCTCTCCTATGAAGAAAGGAGGAGAGAATTAGGACTGTTCAGCCTGGAGAAGAAAAGGCTCCAGGGAGACCTTATAGCAGCCTTCCAGTACCTGAAGGGGCCGACAAGAAAGCTGGGGGGTGACTTTTTACAAGAATCTGTAGTGACAGGGCAAGGGGTAATGGGTTTAAATTGAAACCACGGAGATTTAGACCAGATATCAGAAAAAAATTCTTCACAGAGTGGGTGGTGAAACACTGGAACAGGTTGCCCAGAGAAGCTGTGGATGTCCCATCCCTGGCTGTCTTCAAGGCCAGGCTGGATGAGATTTTGAGCCACCTGGTCTAGTGGAAGGTGTCCCTGCCCATGGCAGAGGGGTTGGAATTAGATGATCTTTAAGGTCTCTTCCAATCCAAACCATTCTATGGTTCTATATCCAACGGAGCTATTTCAGTCAGCTTCAAGACAGACTTGCTGCTGGCCAAGGCCCAGCCAATCAGGAACAGTCATAATGCCTCTTTAGTAACATGTTTAAGAAGATAAAAAAAACTGGAGAGAAGGGATATTTGTAGCAGAGAGTGAGAGAGAGATCAAGATGTGAGAGAAACAACTCTGCAAACACCAAGGTCAGTGCAGAAGGAGGGGAAGAAGTTGCTGTAGATGTTGGAGCAGAGATTCCTCTGCAGCCCATGGAGGACCCCATGCAGGACTAGGTGGATGCCCCAAGGCATCTATGACCCCACAGGAAGCCTGCATAGGAGCAGGACACTGGGAAGACCTGTGGACACATGGAAAGAGGAGCCCAGGCTGGAGCAGGTTTGCTGACAGGACTTGTGACCCCACAGGAGACCCCAGACTGGAGCAGGCTGCTCCTGAAGGACTGTACCCTGTGGGAGGGACCCCACACTGGAGCAGGGGAACAGTGTGAGGAGTCCTCCCCAGAGTGGCAGAGACAATGTGTGATGAACTCACCATAACCCTCATTCCCCATCCTGCTGTGCAGCTTGAGGGGAGGAGTAGAGAAAGCAGGAGTGAAGTTGAGCCTGGGAAGAAGGGAGGGGTGGGGGAAGGTGTTCTAAGATTTGGTTTTGGTTTCCTTTTACTCTGATATGATTGGTGATAAATTAAATTTTCCCCAAGATGAATCTGGTTTGCCTGTGGCACTAACTCTAAGTGATCTCCCTGTCCTTATCATGACCCACAAGCTTTTCATTATATTTTTTCTCCCCTGTCCAGCTGAGGAGGGGGAGGGATACAGGTGCTTTGGTGGGCACCTGGTGTCCATCCATGGTCAACCACAATACCAATGACAGCAATCTAGTCTCCCCTTATGCAAAAATCCTTTTTTCCCCTAAGTTGGGACAAAAATATTACAAGAGCACATCTCTGTGCTTGGAAGGGAACTGGAAAATTATGCTGGGTTGTATCAGCTCTAGCACAACTTGAGTAACGGGATGCCTGGCCCTGGCATCACAGGCTGGGATGCCTGTTTGTCTTGGAAGCTGGCCAGCCATCCTATGAACTGCTGTTTTAGGAAGGAAACTCCTGTAGCAGGTTACACCCCAGCCCCTCTGCTAATGAGCACCCACAGTTGCTCTGCACACTTCCCCGAATGGTTGGATATAAGGTGCTCAAACCATTCAAGCCCTACTTTTTTACTCTCTTCAGTTTGAGGACTCATTTCTCCCTCTGACTTGTTGGCAGCTGAAGTACTACAAATGAAGTGAGGAGATTGCAGCAGAGCATAGGGGACCCCACTTTGGAATGGCTTTGAATCAGAATTTTTCTCTTCTGCACCATCTTAAACATAATACTGTTTTCCAAAACAATAATCAGCTATTAGTAATTTAATTCCTATTTTCTGTAGTGGAACATAGATATCCACAACTACAAATAATAAATATTCCTGGGGAAAAGAAAAAGAAAGGGTCTAGAGTGCCCCAGAAGGTGCGCTGTTAAATTGCTTGGAGGCACAATTTTTCACATCATGTTTCATTTTTTTTATTGTTGTCATTTTATCTCTCATTTTCCCTGTTATTTATTCTTCTTCCTTTATCTCTGTAAGAGAGAAATATGAACAGTGGAAAGTTCACTTTTATTCCAGATCTGTTCTTCCTTGGTATCTTCAGATTCTGCTATCCAGACTCTCTCTGGGACAGAAATGTAGCAGTGCTTACTTTTTTCAGTACAGACCAGGTGCCTCTTTCAAGTTTATAGTGTTTTGCCTGCTTGAAGAACAATTCTGTATGTTAATGTAGATAGACTTAGTTTCTCAGAAACTGTATCTCAGTTAAGATGCTATAGAAATACATTTTCCAGAGAGAAAAAAAAAAAAACCAAACTGATGTCTCATTTCATGGGCTAGACAACAGTCTGCAGATGGACTTCTGCGTAAGTTCTGCATTTGGGAAATGTGTGAAGCATGCCTGTTGTGGCTGCCACGGCATGGGACATCTCTGCTACAGAAGCAGCCAGAGCCTCTGCCCAGCTGTGAGCTTGTAAAGTGGAGGACTTGAAGGTGCCTTTGGATCTTTGTGCTGTTTCTTATTATTTCTCTTGTTAGCATACATTCAGGAGCTTCACCTTAGAATAGAAACAACCCTTTTCTTTTTCTTTTTCTTTTTCTTTTTCTTTTTTTTTCTTTTTCTTTTTTTTTCTTTTTCTTTTTCTTTTTCTTTTTCTTTTTCTTTTTCTTTTTCTTTTTCTTTTTCTTTTTCTTTTTCTTTTTCTTTTTCTTTTTCTTTTTCTTTTTCTTTTTCTTTTTCTTTTTCTTTTTCTTTTTCTTTCACATTCTTCCTTTTAGTTTTTCTTTTGTCCTTTCTTTTCCTTCTTTTTTGAAAATTTTTGTTGACACAGGAGAAACAACAGTCCTGTTATAATTATGTGTGCTGTACTGTTCTGTCTGTATTGATAACAGTTTGCAAGCTGCATTGTGTCATTTGTAGCTTTTCTGCTTTAGCCTGGGCTGCTTGTGCTTCTTCTACTGTGAAGAACATTACATTCACGGAACATTTATTTGGTACTGTGAAGAGAGATTTGCGTAGCTGCTGTGCAGGAAGGGAGTTAGAAAATGAGAGTGGAAAAAAAAATAATCAGTGTCTAATAATCTGTCTTTGTCTCCATTTTGTTAGCTCAATTCTGTGTAAGTATTGTCTGGAGAAGGTAGTAAGTGAGAAAATATGCCATCAAGGGATTTCCTGCAGGAGGGGTTATTACATGATCAAAGGCCCATTAGTGAATAGTATTGGCTAGGTGCTATTTTCATACTTACTCTCTAAAACTCTGCACATTTTATTGGCAGGGCAATCAAAGAACTGAACTGCATCTGGTATTTTTAGAGGAGTCTGACTCACACCTAAACATTAAAATATGTAGCCTTATTTTTTCATTCAGCTCAGCAAGGCAGGAACAGGTATAATGCATCCTCTTATAAGAATTTTAGCTGCTGAATACGTGGTCCTCCTAATCAATGGTCCTAAGGAACTTTTCAGATGTGAACAGAAATGTTGATCTCAAACAGCAGAGGAAGCTAATCTTGAATACAGGATTGTAAGACAGGGAGTTCTGGTTTAGCTTGGTTCAGAGTGGACCAAACTGCTCTTTGAGAGAACTGCCACAGGAAAACATGTTGAAATTATTTAAACACTGACTTGATTGATTTGAACAGCACTTAAAAAAATCCATTCTTGACTCTTGTTCCCCAAATGTAAGACAGCAAGTATCAAAAAGGCTCTTTTTTACAGGTTATCTAAAATGGAGAGTATTTCTCAAACTCATTTTTAACATTCTGTTGTTTTAACTGTAGCCAATCTTAAAGATAAGCCTTAAGAAAACTTTTGCTTTTGTTTTTAAACTTAACAACATAATCTGTGTACTATAGCAAAGACAGTATTTTGCGTATTATATCCTTGGCATTTAGTAAGCACAAATCATCCATGGTTGACTTGTCCTTGACATTTTTAGTTCTCTCAAACATTTCTGGCATATTCCTTTTAAAAAGGAAATATTGGCAATTGTGTCCATGATGCTTATTCTGAGACCACACTGTTTTCTGTATGGTTCCAAAGAGACATGCTAAGGGTACTAACAATGTTCCACTGAAGCTGCAGAATAGTTATCTTTTCTTGGGGAATGATGGTGCACCATAATGGAGACAACTGCCAAATGTAGCAAAATTACAGTAAGGAACATTTTAGTAACACAAGGAAATTCAGCATCCAGATCTATAAGAACATAGGGGAAAAAAAAAAAAATTAGAGTTGTACTGCTCTGCTAAATCACTTCATGTCTGTTTGTAAACTTCCAGAATAAACACTGTACAGCAGTGGCTGTATCCCATAAGCACATGGCTGACTAATTCTGGACATAATCTTGCCCTTCTTACTTCTTCCTCCAGACTGGGGAGGATTATCTCACTCTCTTATATGGAGTAGTTTATTGCTGTCTCTGCAAGCCAGCTACTGCAACCAGCACACAGAAGTCTTATGTTCCTCCATTCACTAGTTCTCTTCGCATTTTTGCAGAATAGAAGGGGAAAATAAATGGTATTCTTTGCTCTCCTGTTCCTCCAAGACAGGACGGTGACAGTCCAACCTTAATCATCTCCCTGACAAATGTAACATAACAGAAGCTAAGTAAATATAACACTAATGTGTTGTGTTCACATTTAAAGCTGGAGCAAAACACTTTTTTCCCCCCTAATTTAATAGTTCTAAATGTTTTCTTATGCAAGTGCAAGAGAACAAATGGCTTAACTTTGCTAATCTTTCAATCTACTTGGCATTTGCAAGATGAGCTTTGTAAAAAAGCTGGGAGCGTCCCTGACAAAGGGGACTCAGAAGTGAAGAGCCTGTGCTCTGTTTTGGGCTGAGAAAGTGGGTTTACAGGGTCTGATACAAAAGAATGCAGTTATAACACTGAATCAACCTACAGGCAGTTTAACAAGGAAAGAAGAGGGAATATGTCCTTGGTGAGTGTTTGAGATTATTAGAGATTAAAAAATATCTTTTAGACTATGGAAACCCTGTCAACACTCCAGCAAACCTAAATATAAACTATGCTAGTGGGGGTGTAAATTGAAAATGAAATTGGCAACAATGATTTAAAGAGATTTGGGATTAATTATTTATGTTGTTTACAGAACCCAAACCCCTGCTAGGTCTTTTAGAGAACATATAATAGACATGACATTTTTCCTTACTGATTCTTCCCTTCCATTTTCCTTGCCTGTCACTGTCACCAGAGCCTTAGACAAAGAAGATGTGACAGAACTTGCCAAATTCTTTATATCTATCTCTATATTCCATTGTGTATTCCAGCATATGTAAAAGTATCGTTGGAAGAATAATTAAACAGTCAGAGCAAGACATCAGTTTGCTAAAAGGTTTTATTTACCTTTGTGTGTAGCATATAAACTCAAGTGTGTTTAGACCCTAGGTATTTGCAGAAGCCATTTTCTAATTATCCATTTACATTCAATTATGCCTTTTCTAGACTTCACTGAAACAATTACTATAACTCAGAGAGCAGCCTTTTAGGTTGCTACACAAAAAGCATGTTATTATCATTCACTGTTAACAGAGGCAAGCTGAGAAAACTGCAACAAAAATAACAGCAACCTGCTCTTGTGGCTTTATTTGTGGCAGTACTGTTTAAAGGCTCCCTTGTGTGAAGGTTATTTGCTGACAAAGTTCCAGATCATCAGGAAAGCAAGGGAATAAATGACACAGCTAATGGCTGAACTTGGATATTCTGAAATTTCAGACAGACATACACACAAAATAAGCTGGAAAGTGCCACAAGGCAGGCTGGAGGCTTGTGAGATATTGTTTCCTTGATACCATGAACCAGTCAGTCAGTTTACATGATGTATACACTCCACTGAACCTAAGAAACTAAAACTTCAGCCCATTCAATTACAGGTTTAAAACTGCAATGTGTTGAACAAGAAGTAGCAAGGACATGACACAACATGAAATACTCTTTATTCCAATTTCCCTTCTCTTTGAAATAAAGAAAAGGTGTGGAAATGAAAGCAGAGGGACTGTCTCCATAGAGTATAACACACTTAGTGTGGTAGTCTGGGTTCTAAGATACATCCTCTGAAAGGATGAATAGTGTTGATGTATACAGACTGCTGACAATGTCTATATCATAAACCCCCACCTTTTTCTGCTTCTGCTTGTGCTTCTGCAGCTTGTCTATACAGGCTTGCTGTGCTAACCTACCAACCACTCTGACATTCCATGTACACTTTTGTAATATAAATGTAACAACATAATTTTTAAAAGTTAATATTTGAGCATTTAATGTGTTGTAAGAATCAATGAAAGCCGTTGTTATCTGTAGTAATGAGTTAATTAAAAGATTTGTTTCTTGGGAGCTGCCCATTTTCTCTCTTAGTATCTAGCACTGGGTCCAAGGACCCTATCGGGAGTGTTGTGTTTTGCTTCAGTGCCTGTAACTCTCCATGACACAGCAGAGGAAGATAAACATAAAAGATATATTTTAACTCTTGTTGTAGCAAGAACAAGGGACAGAAATAGTTCTCTCTATTGGTATTGGTCAGCTAGCTGTAGAAAGACTGTTTCCTCTAAGCACTGAAATACAGCTGCTTTCACTAAGGGCTAACTAAGCAACAGAACTATTCTTATGGATAGTTTTTTTCAGGATAAAATGTTTTCTTCTGCAACATAAACCAGAGTTAAAGGTGGACTCATAACAGCTTTCTTCATAAAAACTGTGTTTGTGTGGCTAATCATGCTGTCCTATACTACAAATCACTGACAGGTGGTATAGACCCTTCTACTTTTTTTCAGTTGGTGGTCACAGGGTGAGTGGCTGTCCTCCTCATGGATCATGTCCCTCTCAAAGCCATTCTGTGTCCTGATGTGCTGGCTAGCCGAAGAATGGCTCTGTTTCCATAATAATTCCAGCTCTGTATTCTGGCACAGGAATAACTAAGGTAATTCTGTTATGTAGAAATACTGCCTGGGGCTGTATGAGCTCTGTGAGCTTTCTGGTGATGGAGGTGGGAGAATCCCCATGTGTGGTCAGCTTGTCACCTGGATTCTCCTCCGTGACCGCTCTCCAATTAGAGGAGAAGCAGCAGGGAGGTCTAGCAGGAGACAAGAAAAAGGGCCTATTTGCAAAAGTCTCCTTTTACCTACAGTCAGAGATTCATACTTCTTTTTTCCAGAAGGTTTACAGAACTCCTTAAAATAACTGCAGGCAGCATCTTGCAGATGAAAAGAAAATACCATTTTTATTTCATGTATTAACACTCATGTTTTGAAATGTTCTGAAAAATTTCTGTAGCACGAAAGGAGAAGTCATCTAAATCCTAGTATGGAATTTAGCCTGTGATGCACTTTAGAAGGTTCTACGCATTTTTCCAGTTAGAAATAACTCGCATTCCAGGCACTGTAGCATGTTAATTTGTGTTAATACTGGAATGAAGACCTTGTCATGTTTAGAAATGTAATATATGTTTGACATAATCAGAATTACCTGTCACCTATGTGAGATTTTTTCCCAGCATGTGTAACAAGATAGAAGGTGTACAGACCTCAGAAATATTGACTGTATATAATCTTTTTAATTATACATCAATTAAAATACAAGTATTTTTCTATTACCTGTGAGAAAAGAGAAGAAAAAATCACACAAAACAAGGCTAATAATAAGTTATAATGAGACACAATATTGAAATATCTTAAACATAAGCAATGACATACTAAGTTGAAGTAATAAATTAATCAGGAATTCTGTAATTATGAGAAGACTACTGTTAAAATATGAGAAGACTACTGTTACACTGTATAAGGAGAACAGGTAACTATGAAGATTGTAATGCAATCTCTTTTAGTTTATAGCTTGGACTGAACTGAGACCTAAGGACAATGAATTTCAGCAGAACAAATTTTGGAAGTATGCAGGAAATGATGGGTGAAATTGGATGATTTTGAGTAATGGAGAAAAATTTAAAGTGTTTAGAGATAAATTTCTTAGGCACAAAGATTACTCATAGCACCTAGCAATGCATATAGTAAGTGGTAGATATTATTCTGTTCTTTTTTTTTTCTTTTCCTTTTTTTTTACAGCCAATGCAGATAAACAGGCAAATGAAAAAATGACCAACATTAAGAAAGATGCTTACAGTGTGTTAAAGAAAATACAAGAAGTTGTTCAAACACTGGCAAATTGCTTCAGAAAAGAATAGTAGATGGGGCAGACATTGAACCAAACTTGAGAGTTCTGAATATTTTATTTGCCTTAGATACATAGAATTCCCATATTACCTGAATATGAACACCCTAGTGAATATTAGCTACTATGTTGCAAAAACCATTGCTGTAGCCTGTGGATTCTGAGGATTTCTAGGCATTCAAATCAGGAGGATTTCACTCAGCTAGTAAAGAGCTGACTTCAGTGCTTTCAAGGCTGTTTTTAAAGCAGTATTATTTACATCAGGAACCTGGTTAAGAGATAGTACAAGTCCTGAATTTCTCAATGCCCAAACATGAGACTACGTAATCATCCTTTATCTTGTTCTTTCTCTTTCATTTGACTGAAGAATCTGGATTTACAGTTTTTTCCCTGTAGAAGCTGAGTGAAAAGAGGATGAGACAGAGGAGGCAAGGGTGTTATCTTCATGTTACATTATTTTTGCTCTCTAGGCCATCCCATGTTTGTGGATTAAGTGTTTCTTCTCTCTCTTAGATCTCTAAATCAGAGATTTAGAAACAGAATTCAATCAGTTAGAATATTTTAAATTAAGACTTTTTCTATGGGACATTAAGATTAGGTGCCATTAATCTGTTTTATATGTATCCCTTAGGATATGATGGGCTCATAATGTCTTTGGTGCTTCCTTTGAGACCAAAGGATTTTCTTCTCATTCCTAGTGTATTTATATTATTCCTCTTTCCATTAGTTTTCCTATTCATTTTTATGCTGATATATGGGTGGGTTTTTCTTATTCATTGGGACATGATTTAATTTACTTTGAAAGGACGTTATCGTAGTTCAACAGTGAAACTTTGCTGATGAAGCATTATCTCACAAGATCAGCAATGATACTGATGCACTATATTTTGTTAGGAGATATTAATTTTCAGCTGACATTACATGATAACACTATTGATAGCCACTCCTGAACTAGCCACCCTGTACTCTTCTGAAACTAATTTTTCCATAGAAGCACTAGGGCTTTAAAATGAGATTAGGCTTACTGTTTCACACCAAGCTGTCTACACTGCAAATAATAACAGCTGATCAGCAGGTGGCTCTCATACTTAGTGACCCTTCACTTTTCTTGATGATGCATGATGAGAGCATATGATAACTCATGGCACCCATGTGCCATGCTGTTGAACAGAGAACAAGAAATAACAATAATAAAACAAATTAGTTTCAAGTTAATTGAACAGACATGGTAGAAGACAGAATAGGTAAATGCAATGCATGCAGAAAGACAAGTCAGTATTTAGCACTTAAAAGAAGTGCAGTTCAACTAAAAAGTTAATTTCTTCAGCTTTGTGTGTAAGAGCTTAAAAAAGAAATGTTCAGTTGTCTTGGGTTTCTGTGGTGTGAAGTTTTGGTAATAGGGGAAGGGCCACAGGGGTGGCTCTTGTGAGAAGCTTCGAGAAAAGTTCCCTTGGCTCCACGTCGGACCCACCTCTGGCCATGGCTGAGCCAGTCATCAGAGTGGAGACAATCAGCATGGAGAGAGGAGTGGGATGTGAGAAGGACAACCAGGCAGATACCCAGGTCAGTGAGGAAAGGCTGGGGAGGAGGTGGGCCAGAGCAGAGGTTCCCCTGCAGCCCATGATGAGAGGGCAGGCTGTGCCCCTGCAGTCATGGAGGGTTATGGGGGAGCAGAGACTCCTCTGCAGCCCAGGGAGGCACGCACACAGGAGGAAGTGGCAACACCAGAAGTCTGTGACTCTGTGGTAAGCCAATGCTGGAGCAGAGTGCATGCCCATGGAAGGGACCCGTGACTGAGCAGTTAGAGAACAAAAACTGCAGCCCATGAAAAGGACTTATGCCAGTGGAGTTCATGGAAGACTGTCTCCCCTGGGAGATGTGGCAACAGAGGAAGAGTGTGAGGAGTTCTCCCCTCTTGAGGAGGATGGAGTAGCAGAGACAATGTGTGGTTAACTGACTGCTAAACACCCATTCCCCCTCCCCCTGTGACACTGGGGTGGGAGAAGGTACCCTGGGAAGAAGAGAGGGCTGGGGGAAGGATGTTAAGATCTGGGTTTTTTGCTTCTCATTGTCATACTCTGATTTGATTGGTAACTGATTAAATTGATTTTTTTTCCCCAAGTCAAGTTTGGTTTGCTTGTGACCATAAGTGGCGAGTGATCCCTCCCTGTCCTTGCTTCAGTCCGTGAACCTTCCCTTGTATATTCTCCTCCACTTCCCACCAGGAGGGGGAGAAAGCTAGCAGCCCTGTGGTCTTTTGTTGTCAGCTGGGCCTAAACCATGACAACATTCTTGCTGAGAAATTGTAATGAAATGATAAATTGTATTATTTTTTGAACTATTCTAATATCTTCATATTCATGTATTTGAGGTTTTATTTACATAAAAGATTATTCCACATTTTAAGGAGTTCTGTATTGTTCACAGTCTGGTGAACAAGTATTGATATCACTGTAGCTGATCAAGAACATTAGGAATTCTGGTACTGGAGAAGACTTTAACACAACATTTCAACACCTATCATCAAGTGGGTTTGCTAAGTTTTATACCAAATAGGTGACTAATATGTTTTCTAAGAAATCTGGTAGTTGCTTGGTTGACCGACCTCTCCAGAGCTAAAAATTACTCTGCTGCTCAATATATTAGAAAAACTAAGTTCAAACTATATATTGCACAATGTTGTGAATTTATTTATAGGCAATGTGTTTAAACAATCAACACTTACAGACCTTGAGGAATTTTATTCCTTCTCTTTAGTAGAGTCTACTCTAGGCTTTTTGGATAGAGATTTTGTTTCCAGATTTCCAAACTAGTTGTGTTAAAACTAAACCCGTTGGCTGTGTTCATACTAGCAGGTTAAGAAAACAATTTCTGGGCACACTAGAATATAAAGCTCCCTGGCTCCTAGTAGTATTTTGGGTGGGCTATTAACACTCTCCCCTTAGAAATCCTTGTCTTGATTCAAGATTGAGACGATGTCCTGGAACAAGGTGATTTGGATGGGTTGTCTTCCTATAATGCTAAGACATTTCTGTAAGGTTGACCTTAGTGTCAGAGACCTGTTTCATGATGTTTAATCTACCAATATACAAAAAGCCTTGGAGAATAATTCGATTAATTAAAGTGATGTGCAATTTTATATAATATTACTCACTGCGATGTGGACAGGAAATTAGTGTTGTAATACAGCCACCTAATCTTAAAAACATATCAGGCTTAGAGTAAACTCTGCAAAACTGTAGATACTCCTAACTTAAATCCATTATAGCCTGTTCTTTTAGTCATGATCTTAACATGAATATTCTTGGTTTTTTAGGAAACAAACAAACCTGCATAGTCAGGTTTCTTGTTTTTCCCTTATTCAGGGAATTCCTTGCTTTTTCCTTATTCAGAGAAGCAATACAGAATGTGTAAGGCGTTAACTTCACATGCTTTTTCTCACTGAAGTGAGCTAAGGTTTTGAATGAGTTGTCCTAGAAAAGTATAGCTATGAGGCTAGAGGTAGCTTGGGGGTTGGGTTATCTCAGACTATTGTGTTGAAATTCTTCAGTTCAAGGTGCCATAAGAGTAGTAACTAGAACCATATTGAATGCCCTACTTACTGAGTCCCAGTGCAGAATGCTAGTTGTCTGTTGAGGCAGATGAATGACAGAAATAGGAGAGATCAAGGGAAAAAATCTGCTATAGTCCTGTAGGGCACTGCTTCAAAACCAAGTCCTCACATTCCATATTAAGGATCTAATGAAGTGATACTTCCACTGGATAATGTGGCTCAGCAAAAGATGAGGCAGGTTTGGACAAATATTTTTGAAAATAGCTGTCAAATATCTATCCCTGTAAACAAAATAGTATTCAATTAAAGTTTTATGTGCTGCTTTTATTGAAGATATTACGTAATGTGAGTGAATATATGTGGTATTGTGTATTTACACAGAGTTAAGTAAACCTGAACAATGAGTTGTATAGATGCTGTATTTGTATGTCTAGGTGTCTAGGTACTTTTATTAATGTAACCCTTAGTGGTTGAAGCTTCACTAAAAGCCAGTGGGATGTAGGATGCCAGGCAAATCTGTTTAATGGATTTAGGGTCACAAAAATTATAACACAGAAAATCAGACATCAGAACAAAGAGCAACATTGTAGTCAAGCTCAAGTTGTCAGTTGAAATCTTTATGCTGGTTTGTCATTACACTGGAAATATATTGTATTATTGGGTGTTCTAAAACAATGCTTTCTAGATGATGTGATGATGTGATATCATTTTATTATTCTGTACTATAGATAGATGCTACAATACAGTTCTAAAGGCTAAAAGAAAAGCCATAATAATGCAGATTGTCAATACTCTGGCTTTATTTTTCTATTATTATTATTTTAAGGAAGACATTGCTAGAATAAAAGGGAGACTTTAGTTGTTTACCATTTCAATTGTTATTAAAAGTATTATTTTGTATAATACGTAAATATGTGTCTTATATAATATTATAAATTATTTTGATTTGTGTAATATAATAATTAACTTAATCAAAGTTTAGATTAGTAGTAGTAGCATTAGTATTCATATTGATGATGATGCTGGTATTGTTATTAGCATAGTTTTCCTTTGAATTATTGCTTTCTAAGAATTCTTACTGTGCTTAATATTATATCCTACATTACTTCTCTAGATTATATGTTGAAAGTCACATTGTGCTAAGCAACCTTGCAATGAGTGTATTTCAATGTAGTCACAATAATATTTATTTGCAATTCTTGTAACATCTGAGTTTCTTATACAAACTTTACTTTCATGTAAAATTTTACAATTTCTGCATTAATACTCTGTCTTTCAATTCCTGCATAAGATACTGTCTATTTTCTATAGGTGCAAATGTCTTCATAACTATGAAATAAATATATTTACAAGATCTATTCACTGGGATTTCTTATAGATTTTAATTATGGAAGAGATGGAAAAATTTTAAACAATTATTATTTCAGAATCATCTGATATTGAATGCCTATGAATCTAGCAGGTTTTTAGCTACCTATGGCTGAATATACATGCAGTAACCTTTTCAGAGGACAAATAATTAATAGTGCAATAGTAGTGTAACAATGTCACATCCTAAATCTGTAAAAAGACAGAGTTATCTTTTGTTAGACCAAACTTCCTTAGGCCTTGAAGAAATGTTTGCATTTTTAAAGATGTATCTGTTTTCATCAGTTATATTCCCACTTGGTGTAGAAATGAGGCCAGGCACAAGAGATGTAGTATTTTCTAGGTAGCTGGCATGTAACATAAATATTTTTCTTGGACACTTCCATGAAAAAAATCACAGATTTATGGTGGCTGGTGTTTACTGGTTATAAAATCCCTGTGTTTCAAGAACTATACCTTTTTCTCTTTACAACCATAAAGTTATAATCTTCATCTTCTGCAGCATTTACGAGCTTCCTGAGGATTTTTTCTGTTTTTAAATATGCATAACCTGGCAAAAAATTTGATTATCTGTTCCTCGAGTCAGAAAAAAAAAAAAGGAAACATGGGAACAAAATACTAAAACTATACATATGAAGATTTGTTGAAAGAAATATATTTAGGAGTTCTGAAATTCTGTGACTCATAAAGTGTTTTCATCAAATCTCAAGGAGTTGAAGATGCATAAGGTCCTTTTGTTCACTTCTTATTTCATCTTCTAATCCAGGTATGAATCAAGTAGACCAAGATGTTTATTCCAGAAGTTATGTAACACACACACACATACATATACATACTCCCCCCAACCAGTGCTAGATGATTCACTGCTTTTCTACATGATTTATTCCACTATTAAATGTTGCTTCCTAATAGAAAATTTCTATAGGTACATCTGGATCTAAAACATATTTGTGTTCTGGTTTAAGCCTGTTACTCATCACCTTACAGAGATTTGAGAATTTTACTGTGTTTTGAGGCAAAAAACCTATCATTTGTTAATTTACAATTGTCTTGTGTTATGAATAGTCAGCATGTCTAAACCTGTCTGAGGTCAAAGAACAGCAGTGCCCCTGGTTTGTATACACCATTTGAATAAAAAGCTCCCACTTAATGCCAATCAAACCTCGTATTCACAAATTTTTGCAGCTCTGATCTTTCTGGCACTTAATGACTTCTAGTTCCACCTACAAGAAAGTAATTTAAGTTCATTTCTGACTGTTAATTCAACATTGAAGAAACAGAGTTCTAAAAGAACAGCAAAACCACCAAAAATATTTAGCCACTATTTCTGTAAATTTAATCTAAGTATAAATGAAGGAACTGACAAGTGTAAAGAATTTTAAGCTCAGATGTTGCAGAATATAAAAAACCACAGAACTCTCAGTAAAACTTTCTTCTTCTTTTAAAACAAAATATTTTACAAAGAATTTTTACCAGTACTAAAAATTATTTCTCAAGAAAAACTAAGTGAATAAGACATTAAGGAAGGTTCAATTTTTCTCTTTTTTAATCAAAATTTTTAATTTTCATTGAAAGAGAAAAGAAAATAAAACCCAAACTAACATACTAAGGGTGGAAAGTCACAATACAACCCTAACAAATCCAAATATGGGGTTTTTCAGGCATACATGTTGGAAGTGTTCTGGAACTACTGAAGATTAAAAAAGGTATTATGACCTAGAAGACTGGGGATTGGAAAGACTGTTTCTGTAGTCTTGTTGAGAAGGTTGCTCTTCCATGTAACTCCAGATCGCCAAACATGCACCTTCTCTGAATGTCCTGTGACACTGAAAAGAAAACTTTGGGAAAGTGGAGAAACAGCAAAGTGGAATCTTTTCTTAAAGACATTTCTTAAATAGTATATCACTAAAACCAGGCTCCCACTGAAATCTTCTACTAAGTTTCTAATTGATCATTTAAAAAATTTTAGAAGGAAATTTAAGTGCCTATGTCACTTAGATAGATTGACTACATCTATTCAGAAAAATTCTGTGGGGCAGAACAGATGATCTCTGAAGTAAATGAAAGCATTCACTTTGGCCCTAAACACACTTTGGTTTCTAAATGTAAAGTCTCAACAGATACATAGAAAAATTACCCTCATCATAAAAATATCAGAGGAAGATTTCAGCCCTGACACTAAAGAACTTGAAAGACTATTCTATAAAGAAAGATGTATGCATGCATTTCTTTCTGTACACATGACCAATCCTATTTTTAATGTTAAATATGTCAGTAAATATTTGTATAAACAAAATTATACTTGTACTGTCTTGATATGAATTTGTATGCATTATAGCATCAAAATAATAGTATCAAAATTGTTTCAGAAATAACTATTCCTTCATCACTTTCTCAGCTTAATGTAAGCTGTATCGAGGGCAGCAAGATGCACACTTTAGAACAAAATTTTGTACAGCCTTGACACTGCATGAAAGGATGAATTTACAGTAGTGATAAAGTATTTAATATTTATGCCATATCCACAGGACCCTTCATGTTATAAAGCATTTAAAATTGTAGTCACGTTTTTACATGTATTTGTGGAAGTGGATATCACTGAAATGATAAGAGGATTTTGGATTTCAAAATGTGCAGATATTGCTTTTAGAGAGAGGTTCTTAGAAGCTCATGAGCTTTTAGCTATCCTTTTAGCATAAAGTATCTTTTGTTCTTGGGTGGTTTTTTTTTAGGTTTAGCCACTCATACATGCACACATATACACATCCCTGTATAAACAACTGAATGATATATTGCCTAAATTACAACAGCTCTTTCTTCTGCTGTGGTTATTGTAGCCTTAAGAACTTGAAATATTACTCAGAATACCTAATGAAGAAGTAGAAATAGCCCAGCATATGTGTACAATATGTGTACGTACAAAACCAAAGACAAATTATTGACATAAAAAATGGATAGATTCTGCTAGACTTAGGATTTGCTACATATCTCACTTAGCTTAATGAGCGTACTTGTCAGTTTGAGAGACAACTGAACGGAATTGTTACATTAATTGGTTTAGTGTTTTTAATGCAATTATTATACAATGATTCCAGAATGATATGTACCCTGACAAAATAAAATGTGAAATTGTCATCATCTTTTGGGAAATGAGATAAGTACTTAAACATTATATTTTTTGCTATTTCATTAAATTTACTGGGGAAAAAAAAAAAAACCCAAACAACTAACTTACACAAAAGCTATTTATAAAGCAAGTGACAAACAGGCATTATATTGTTGAAGCCCAAATAATCTCTCAATCAAATTTCCCTCAATAAGGAGAGTTCAATAATAGTGCTTTCAAAAACAAACAAACAAACAAACAAACAAACAAACAAACCAACAAAAAACCCACACGTATGTGTACACTCTAAATTCTTACTGCATTAAATATTTTGTAAATAATAAATTATCAGATACTGGATCAGTCTGAAACTGCACTGTAGTACACATACATATGTACCTATAATGGAGGAGAGCAGTGCAGTGACTTTAAAAGGAATATTTTGGGTTTGCTCTAGTAACCCGTATAAACGAATGATCAGAGAAAATTACTGAACTTATGCAATGTAATTCTGAAAGACATTAATTAACCTGTAAAATATACATTGCTGTTAAATCAGAAGAAAGCAATGAGATTTTGAAAATGGAAATTTTGATTTCTGTAGCTAGTATAATCCAAATGGCCATGACATAAGGTTTAAATCAAATGTTTCCAAAATAGTTCCTCCTGGATAAACAGTTAGCTGCCTTAGAATCAAACCTACGTCATAGGTGCAAGGCAATTCTAGATTGTCACAGCAACCACTGCTCATCACTTCTGACAAATAAGTTAGCTGTAGTTGAAGTAGCAATCTGTGTTTTTATACACCATCTTTTGAATTCTTAAAGCTATCTGACAAAACATGGGTAAAACTTACTCTCAGCACAGAAGTTACAGACTTATTAAAAGAGAACAAAGATAGTTTCAGTACTAGCTGATCACACTGAATTTTAAAGATCAGATTCTGTGATTTTCATTAAAACTTTGCTTTCCAGGTAGATTCTGAACAGTATCATCCAAGAAGAAAATACTACTTAGTAGGTATCCACATTCACTGAATAATAATCAGAGCTAAAAGCTGATTCTCTGATCACAGCAAACAAGAGCAGCAAGATACCAGTTTGAAGAATACCATTTTACTAAATTATACTCCTAAAATCTGTTTTTCCAATGGTATTTATCATCCTTTTTTGTTAGAGTATTTTTTCAGAGCACCCTGGACTACTTCACACCTGCTGAGGTTCTGACATATGGATGAGTTTGAAACTCATATACATATATGAAATTTGTGTGTCTAAATTATTTTTCTCATTATAAATTAACTATGAATTTGATAAATATAATCATATATTTTTTCTTTAATTAAAATTCCCAGTGATTTATTAACTATGGATTGATTGATTAATTTATTGATTTCAGAGATTGATGAAATGGCTCATTTCAAAGGAAAAGAAAAACTTTTCAACTGAAACAGAACTCAGCATTTTGAGATATTTCATTCAGCTTAGTGCATGAAAAATAAGCTAATAATGTGGTAGATTTACAGTGAAATAATGCAGAAGAACATAACTTTCAATAATATTGATTAAAAGTGTCCGTGACTGCTGAAATGTTTATGATTAGGCATTTTTTTACTTTTGTCTGTATATTATTGGATTAGACTTGTATAGCCAGCCAGTCAAGTGTGCCCTTTTTATTTGATTGGGTTCTATTTTGTTACATCTTCAAAGAAGAAGCAAAACTGTTATGATAAGAAAGGAAAAATTCCTATTTTTCTATTTAAATAAATACCAAAAGCCAGCTTCCCTACTTAAAGACATTTTGTGAAGATCCACATGAGAACCTTATTCAGAAGCTTAACAATTAAAGCTTTTTGGGTTTTTTAAATCCTGTGTAACTGCAAGGAAAGTCAATCTCACTTCTTCAGTAAGTATACAAGTTCTTTAATGAATGAATTTAAATATGTGATCAAAATTAAACAAAATGTTTTGCTGAAGACAAACCCCTCCTTTGGAAATGGAGAACATCTTCAGAATTCACAGTATGTTGTGAAGCAGGAAGTTTTTGAAGGTACTGACAGCAAGAAAATAGAATTCCTTTAACATTTTCCTGCATCAAATGATACAGTACGTTTGAATGGTATTTTCCTCCCTTTTCTTATTGTCCATTTCCACTTGTCTTCCCTGTCACTAACAATACCATACACATTAACACGTCTATTTATATATATTCAGTTGAGGTAATAACAAAATTTGCCCTTCATCGTCCCTTTCTTGCTATAGAACAAAATAATTCTTTTTGAAACTACTATAAAATAAAATCTGACATTCTGCGCTCATTAATATTCTACAGCAAAGTGTGTTTTGAATAGCCAAAATAAATTCTAGTGTCAAACACAAGATGGTTATTCGCGTTGAAAACATTAACTCAGAAGTTTATAATACTGAAAACATTGTAGATGTGGCTGTCTATAGACTAGCTTTGTCATGAAGTGTAATATGGAAATCCATCTTTTGGAAAATACCAGAAGTTTCCAAAATTAAGGTTTCAGCCAATGAGATGTGAGCTCTATAGACAATATGCCTTCAAGTTTGAATGGGCATGTCTTTGTAACTAGAAACATTCCTGTAGCACTCCAGTGCCTGTGCTGTAGGGACAGCTGTGGCAGCAAGAAACTGCAAAGCATGTCTGTCTCAACCAAGACAACCACAAAACCCAATCCCTTAAAAGTTAGTTCAAAAGATTAGTTTTCTTACATTTTAGTTGGATGCTACTGTTATTTTAATTAATTTAAGAACTATTGCATTTTGTATGTGTGCTGTAATATGAAGACTTCTTGCAAGATACCAATATTATTGAAAGAAATGTTTAGACTGAGTTAAAAAATTCTGTTTCTACAGAAGGGAGTGTTCCTGAGTTATTTCCCTTGGCTTTCAAAGAACTTGAACTTTCTCTTAGAACTGCAAAGAAATATGGACCATGCCTGGAGTACTGTCCTCCTCACTGTGCTGTCAAATCTGTCCATTGTCTCTTCTGTTGTCCATGGCTTTCCTAATCTGCAGCTGGCTAAAAGTTCTCCAATTTTATCCACAGTTTGTCACAGTGATTGAAAAATGGACGATTCATTCCTTTTTACTGATGATGCTCAGAAACTAACCATCAACATAAACCATCAAAATTCTCACAGGTTGTTTTACTTTTCATTAACCTTAACATTCTTGTTGTGACTAGCCTTTCCCAAATATGAAATAGAAGCAACATTTCCAAATCTAATTCTTTTTTGAAAAAATCAGATTTTTTTTGGTCAGGCTTGTGAATTCAAGGGTTATGCTCATAATCTGGAATATGAGTTTTACAGTACTGAAAGAATTAGATAATTAGAATAATATATACATAAATGAATATATACAAAAACTACTGCTAATAAGTAATTAAAATAATAGAAAATAAAACATGATACAATATCGTACAATTGCTCACCACCTGCCAAATGATGCACAGTAAACTCCTGAGAAGTGAGTCAGTGCCAGAGAGCTGCAGCCCGAGAGTGATCGCAGCAAAGTCTGTGCGAAAGCTATCAGCAACGGCATGACTGGGAAAACTAACAAACCCACAAACTCACTCACAAATGAGCCAGCAAAGAAGTTAGCAAACAAGCTGACGAAGGAGTTAGAGCATGTGTTAGAGAGTGAAAGGTAAGAGTAATGGCTGCCGGACCCACTTCCCACCTATGTACTGAGCATGATCTACTATGGAATGCAATACTCCTTTGGTCAGTTTGGGTCAGCTGTCTGAACTGTGCATCCCCCACACTGCCTGTAGTGAGAAAGTTGGAAATGCAGTTGCAGTATCAGAAGCTGAGAAAGACCTTGAATTTTGTGCAAGCACTTCCCAGCACCAGCTAAAAAGACGCCTTATCAGTACTTTTCTCAGCGTAAATCCAGGAACACATTTTCATACCATCGACTGCAGAGACTGTTAACCCTTTTCTGACTAAACCCAGCACATAGCCATGAAGAATTGTCATGGGAGCAGAGAGGATTAGAACTTTTTTTTTTCTTTTTTTAATTTGTAGCCAGAATTCTAGGGGAAAGAAACAGAAGGGAAACATTCAGGTTTCTTCACACTTACATTATTAGCTTTATTCAGCTGAACACAATTTTTGAATGGTGTGACTTCAATTTAAATTTTTGGTAGAAGGCTTGAGGTACCTAACATAATCTAGGATTTCAGGTAACAAAGTTTTGCAAAGAAATTTTAACTGCTTACCTACAAGGACCATTGATCTCAAAAAGGCATGTAAAATCAATATAAAACTGTAGGCTTCACAGTTCCAGATTCTAAGTTTCTTTCACACTTGTAATTTGATCTTGTTTAAATACTTGAACAGTACACCAGTAAAGCAGCATCTGTTCTCCAGCTACTTAATGGCAATTAGGCATTCCAACAAAATGTAAAGATGGATTGAATTAAAGGAAGACAATTGTGGGAAGAAAGAAGACAGCATATGTAAAAGGGGGAGCAAATAGTGCAAGGTAAGATCAGGAGAACACAGTGCAAGGTATGGAAAGAGGGGAAAGGACAATGCACAAGACAGAGCAGAGGTTAGTGATATGGAAGTGAACAAGCAAGTCTGATATGCCAGAAGTCACTATCTCCTTTACTAGAGAAGATTCCAATATGTTCCAACTTGGTTAGTAATACGGTTATGTCTAAGTGGCTGTTGTATGCCTTTCTAACTTTGAGGTTAGTTTCACCAATCACAATACAAATGATTGCCTCTAGCCAGTTTGACAGAAAAGGTCTAGCTTGTCTATAGTCTTAATGGAATTATATTTATACCATATAATGCTGGAATACAGGGACCTAGCTCAGCAACATGGTCCAATCATGCTCTGCAATAGTAGAACTATACTGAGATTTTTGGAGCGGGCTGTCATGGTTAAACCATAGCACTAGAGAAGAGACATGCAGAACACAGGGGACAATAGAACTACAGAATGTGTTATGAAGCAAGTGTTGAATATATGTTTTAAATTTCTTCTCTGAATGACCATGCTTCATTAGCTGAAGAATTGTTTTTAACCTTCATGGCCAAAATTTAGCTGGTATGTCCTGACACTGACTACATCTTCTAGTGCAGAAACACAGCTAAAATCTTATCTCCATCTCTATTGAGAAATGTTCTTCCAAGGGTAGCAGTGTTAAGCAGAATAGAACCCTAGATAAGCTGTGGAGAATTACTCTTAATTTATTTCTAGAACCGACCAAAGTTTTAATTTATTTTTTTTCTTTTTTGCAGATAATCACGGCTTTACTCAGCAGATGTTGGAAGGACAGGACCTTACTATTTAACAACCACTGGACAACAAAACCAGAATGTGTCACTATATTTGTGAGCACTATTTTCTGTCCACTTGCAGGTTACACAAGATAATGAAGATAGTGGGAAATGAAAATAAAAGCTGGAAGAACTCATCTTGATTCCAGTGGACTGTTGACTCTTGTCAGATTGAAAACTAAGGCTTAAACCCAAGTTCTTTTCAGATGGGATAGGGGAGGGAACATTCACTGAATAAAACAAATCTGATGATTAATACCTTCTGGAATTTTTGTTTCTCTCTTGTATCAATTCTCATTGTAATAGTAAGAACACTGCAAGTTGTGTTGTTATCAAAGACACATACATGAAGTGTGTGTATAATAAAGGTATGCAACAGAAGTGTGTGTATAAAAAAGGTATGTAACATTTAAAATTTTCTTACCTCCTTCTAATATCATCAAAGTATTTTCACCTACTTGAACACACAATAAATAAATTAATGGAATAGGTGAAATGTCAGGACAGTGCGTACTGATCTTACGATTCACACAGACCTTTTCAGACATATTTTTTGCCTTTGGGAAGAGAAAAAAGCCATTTTGAATATTTCTGGAAATTTCACTCTCTGTTCTTTTTCTGTTTATCCTGATGAACCTGAGTAACAACTCAATACCCTGCAACATCTCTGTGGTGTGCTTTCAAATTTGTTTTAGTCAGAAATCATAGTTTAAGGTTCTCCATAGTAATACTCTTCTAATAACCTTCCTGTTTGAAAACCCAAGGTAAAGATTCTGCAAATTATTATTTTATAATAACCCCCAACTATTCTGCTTAGTAATTATTTATGTTTAGCTCATTTAACATCCTTCTTGTCCAGTTTTCATCAACAGTGATTTAAGTTGCTTTTAAATAAAAATATATTTTTAGTTTCTATCTGAGTTCCTCTTAAAGAAGGTTTTCAGTTCCTTGTCCAAATAATGACACACTGGATAAAAATTTACCTCTGATTAATCATTATTATTTATTTCAGATATAACCTGAGTCTATACTGAACAGATATCTTTCCAAGTAGGAGAGCTTCATCAATTGTCATCATAGTTTCCCTGCTGCTAAGTCAGTTTCCTCTAAAGGAAATACTTTTATAGACCCTTTTTCATGACTCATTTAAGGGATCTCTTCATGACAGTTTCTTGTATATGCATAGGTTGATGTAGAAAACTAAGAGAGAAGATACATTTTGGGAGCTGAGTAAGAAGAGGTTTTGTGATGCATTTTTTTTTAACTAGGCATGTTATGACTTTATCTCTGAAGGAATTCTTATTCTCTCTCAGTCCTCTTAGATGATAGCAATTAGGAGTGGTTATTTTAGCATGGATCATCCTCTTTGCTCCCAGCTAATTCTATATCTATTTTGCACAGAAAAATTCAAACATCGGTGGCAGCAGCCACCCAAAGGTAAGAGAGTAGTATGAATACTGTGTATTCATGTGCAATATCTGGGGAACTACAAGTGCATTAACAAGTTTATAACAATTGATTTTCTACTACCAGTTATATATTTTATAATCTGATAGAAATTCAGCAAACTGCTTACTTCATTTCTATGACTAAGCCTCTATGAAACTGTTATATTAATCATATTATCTTTGAAAATAGTTTCTTTGGGAAGAGTCTGTGCTAAGACAAAATACTCCTCTGAAGTAGTCTAGAAGTACAACAAGAGAGATCTGATTGTTTTAAAACTGGAGTGGTACAGAAGAGAAATTTATTATTTTTCACTCACTTTTTGATTTTGACATTTTGCACTACTGGGGGAAATGCTCCTTATATTGAAACCAAAGAACAACTTTGGAAGTAGTGGAATCTGTCAAATAGAGGAAACAGAGTCTCTAAAGTCACTGAAAAAGGACTGCTTTGTCCTTGTTTCTTTCTTTCATTTTCCATGAAAAATAGCTGAAAGCTGTGAATAAGTTTTGATTTTGATTCAGGTTAAAACCAAGTAAAAACTAGACTGTAGAAGTAACTTGTTGCTGAGTTTGCATTTCCAGCCTTGAGCCTCTAAAAGGCATACTAATAATTTATTAGACCACTTATAAGCAAGTTTTTCTTCTAGTTGGAAAAGTGGGCAAACTGTTGTCTCTGCAGCTGATGTTATTGCTTCTTCTAGGCTGGAGAGGCTTTTATTCAACACTGTTGGCTCAGTCGCTTTTTCAGTTGAGTGCATTTTTTCCATTACCCTGAGACTTTCTGCTGACTCATATACATCATCATTTAAGTATTGCCTAAATGCAGACACCCTCTCCCCACAGCCATTATTATTTTTGTTTTGTGATGGTTGGTATTTGCATTATGTCTATACACTAGTTTTGTTGCTACTTTTCTGCTATAATGAAGCTTACGACTTTGTAAAAAATCATAGATTCATAGAACTATAGAATGATCCAGGTTGGAAAAGACCCCAAAAGATCATTTGGTCCAATCTTAAAAAACAAAAGGCACAAGAAATTCAGTTTAAGCCCTGACTGTTATTGTTATACTACAATAAGGGATCCATGAAGGTTGGACAGTAACAGCTGTAGCCAAAATCATTGTGTAACGAGGTCTCAGGTCTCCACATCTCAGGTCTCGTTGAATACTGTCCCCTTCACAGATAAATATAAATGTTGTTCCATTATAAAAACATTATAATATTAAAATTATATAAATGTATGAAATGAAAACAAAGGCAACAAATGACAGTATAAATGTGCAATGGATTCTGTTGCTTTCTTGGATTTGTTAAATTATGCTTAAATATTAAAGATTAAATAATGCTATCTGTAGACACACTGGTTTGTCTCCTCTTGATATTGTAAATTCAGAAATCTTTGGTGGAGTCCATTTTAATGTCACTGATGTTTTTGCATGTTTACTCATTGCGAGAAGTACATTTTCTTGATCGGTAAGGACTGGGAATAGACAGAATTGTTCTTATACAGCATGAGATTCTTCAGGATTCAAGTGTTTGAGCAAATATTTTGGTCTAACATTTAAAAAATATTTAAACTGAATTAATATAAAGATTTTTCTTCTTAAAATTATCCTTTCCATATAAATGGGAAATAAATCAAAACAACAAAAAAAGAAATTTTACCCAAATAAGTTTGATGGGAGCATTTCACACAGAGATGAGTAAGCATAGTCACAGGTTTAGATATTTCTAAGGCAGGTGCTTCAGATTCTTCATGGATTAGACATTTGAGGTACTGCGTAGCCACTTTACTTATTCTGCCTGTCTTAAAATACAATGTTCAAAAGCCAAAATATAATACAAGTTACAACTCCGGGGAATATCTTAATACCTGACGTATTCTAGTGTAACTGAAAGTAAATTTGGAGCTGAAAAATAAGATTGCCTATTCTTTGCCTTAGGCTTAGTCTACATCATGAAGATAGTGCACCAAGAAATTTTTGGTTATTGTGAAATATAATTGTTTCTGTTTCATTTTTTGTCCCTGATCCTTAAAGCAAAGAGCTGCTGGCACAATAATCTGTTTTTGTAGCTGAATAACCTTCATTTCAATCAACAGAAGCTATTGGACATTTTAACAAAAATACTGTAAACTCCTGAAAATGGCGATTCTGCTAACTTTAATACCAAAGTTGTTACCGTAAACTTACATTCAAGAACTAGAGCTCTAATTGTGAGAACCATGACAATTTCACTTTGTACTGTCAGTTAACACTTTCTCTATATACCATAATAACATCAAATTCCAGTTTCCCAGCTTTTATTAAAGAGCTTTAAGGCAATTTTCTGCAACAGGTCCTCAATAATCTCATGACATGGCCCTTCAGGAGCTGAAAGCAATGAAAATATTGTCAAAATGGAAAACCTGTAGATTAACTAAGAAAGCTTTTCTTCCCAGCACCACCAACAGTCATGCTGAGTTCTCACATATTACAAACATATATAGAAAGTGAGAACAAACTTGCAGAGGTCAGAGATTTATAAATTTTCTTGAGTCATTATATTTCTAAGGTTAATACAGATGAATAATTTAGAAGTACTCCAGGCTCTGGGAGTCTACAGGTGTAGCTATGAAAAAGTAATTTGCCTCCAACTTTGTATTGCCTCAATGTATTTAGGGGCTTAGAATAAAAAGTACCTCTGATGGTTGTATAAAAATATTTAGTAAATGCCGATTTAAATGGTTGCTACTGCCTGTTGCCATAGTCACATGGAAAAGATGGCTGTATTTGAAAACTGTCTTCTGGAAAACTTTATTTTTAATTACTTTAAACAGAAATGTTTGATACTTTTGAAATAAAAATTTGTAAACTATTTTTTAATTTCAAAACTTATTTAGATAAATAAGATGCAAATTTTGAAAAGGTTTCGTTTGTTTAAATAAAAATGTTTGCAAATTAAGCATAATATTTTTTAAATAATCTCTAAAGCACTTTTGCTATGTTGTCTTTTTTGCATAAAACCTGCACATATCCATATGAAATCTAGGGATTTCAGATTAACAAGCCACTATTCATGAGTTTTTCAGAAGAACAGTTTTCACTTAATATTATTTTTTGTGTTATTTAGTTATACTATGTATTTTCTTGTAGCACATCTGTGTGGCTAATATTTTATTTTATATCTTAATTTCATATATTATATATTTTAAAAGAAATCACTGAAAGGATACTTTCTACTCTTATTAGCCCACTGTTCATGATTCAGTGATCAAGAACTTCACTGTTGTGTAGCAAGGCAGATTGAAAATATGCAGCACATTCAATGATAAGCCTTTTTCATATCAAGAAAGGATGCTAAACCTTTCTTTCCAACATATAAGAGTCTCCAATTTCTAAATAATGTTATTAAAAAAGCCTTTTCAATCATTAAAATACCCAGACAGAACTAGTCAAAATGGAAACAAAAACCAAAACTAAACAACAATCATATGTGTTGAAAAGACACATGGAAGACAACTTTCAAAAGAAGGTGGATATTCTGATTTTCTCCATTGAGTATCTCTACTTATACAGGCAGTGTTTTCAGGGAATTTTGAAAGAGAACAGCCTTAATTTTGATCCTACTTATGTATGTAAATGACTTCAGAAAATTACAAGTGTAAAAGTAGTATGAAATTTTGGATTTGATTCAGTGGATTAGAAACTTGTCTATTCTGTAGACAGGTTGACTGATTCATGGTGTACTGCTTAGCAAGTGTCTTGAGAAAATATGCATTTCGTCATGAAGTTATACAGACCAAACTATAAGAAGTTGCATAATGGTGATTGCAGAGAACAAAAAAATTAATCAGTAGTGAAAACTTCGGAAAATGCTGACAATTTTGGGAAAATCTAGTCTGAAAAAAATTAAGTTCAGTTTTTTTTTTTTGTTTTTTTTTTTTTTTTTTTTAATTTATAATAAAGGAAGTCATCACCTGCCTTTGCTGATGAACACTTTTTGATAGCAGCAGGTAGTCCAAACCTCTAGAATTTATTAATAGGAAGAGTTCCTGACACTACTGACTATTAAAAAGAAAAACAGGAATAAAGCAGTATTATCACTTTCCATTTCACTTGTTTGCTTTTGAAATATGCCCTTCAATTCCTTATGTCAAACCTTCAAAGGAATTCAAAGCATATTTGAAAATTAGGACCTCAGCTCCTCGAGCATTTTCCAAAACTCACTTGTATTGCTAGCAGCATCCATGGTAACTGCTTCCCAAAATACAAGTTATATTTTATTATTTTCGGTCAACATGGTCATCTTTATTCCAGTTCCAGGTATGTTTCCAGCTTACAAAAAATCTCCAACTCAGTCCCATAACCGCCTTAACTCATTCTCTACTCATACACAAGTCATATCTAAGTATTTTTTTAAATTGTTTGTTTAAAGATTTTAATAACTTTTTCCTGTGCAGACACAAAGCCATGGCTCTATTCCAGGATCTCATTAGCTCAACTTCCCTACTTTACAGAAAAGAAAGCGTCAAACAGGGAGGTAAAATCACTTGTCA
This sequence comes from Rhynochetos jubatus, assembly GCA_027574665.1. NCBI lineage: Eukaryota > Metazoa > Chordata > Aves > Eurypygiformes > Rhynochetidae > Rhynochetos > Rhynochetos jubatus. Next base: position 79,695,155 of record CM050650.1, on the reverse strand, counting down.
AGAGCTGCCTAGCAGGCAGCTACTTGTAGTAGCAAAAGTAGCAAAGCTAGAGTTAGAAATCCAGTCGTCCGTGGAGGGGTTCCTACCCTTTCCCACTCCGTGTTGCCTTTGCGCTGCTCTGTGTTCTCCCATTTATGCCATTATTCCTAAACATTTGAATCATAATGACATTATCTATTTGTCAAGTAAAACATTATTTTGCTAAGTTTCAATTTTTTCCCCCTCTTTCCCCTTGGAACAACATTATGATATCTCTGTCACAAGGAGAATGAAAACTTCCTTAAATTTTAACTGAGTTGACTAAATATAGGCTCCTTATAGTACAGTAAAGTTTCACAGTGAACACACACTATGCCATTTCTAAATGACGTATCCCTCACTTGACAATTATTTAAACCTTAAGGAACAGCCTTTTTTACTTCTGCTGCATTCATTACTTGACCCACATCCAGATCTCTTCTTATGCAGTAAACAAACAACTAGAATAATTTGTTTCATACCCTTTTTTTTAATAGGTGAGATACTTAAAAATGACATTAACAAGGAATTTGCATTTGTTCGTCCTTTGCCTGTGGGTTAATTGCTATCAGTGAGGGACATTATTCTTTTGCCATAAGACCATTATGCAGTTCTGAATATAGTAGTAGGAAGGAAAATATTGAACTCGAAAAGAACTTTCTCTATAAATTAAAATCTATAAAGTTTTACTCATATTTTTGTTCAGTAAACACTGATCTTGACAAATAGAAATAAGCTGTATTCTGTATTACGCACAAGTGTAGAGTTCCTCATACATACAGAAAAAACATGACCTTAGCTTGCCCTTTCTATTGAGCAGATTGCAGCTCAGTGTAGGGCTGAAGCTCAACTGTATTTTCCTAAACCAGCACAATGGGGAGGACCAAAAGTCTCAGTCTTGTGAAAAGGCACTGGGGAGAGTACATAGGGAGAAAATGGGTTTGTCTCCTTTCTACAATATGTCAATCATTTCAAGTGCATATGTGAATAAAAATCTTTTCCACAGAAGGTGATAGGGATTAGATCTTCCCTGAAGTTAAACAGTGATCAGACAGCAAACTACAGGAATGTCAGAGTTCAATCTTTAGTTCTTTCATGGAGCAGTGGACTGGTTTTATGTTTTCAAAAACAGAGGTTAATCCAGTTTTCCTTTCAATAGTTACTTGATTTCACCTCATTTTGTACATAAGGTTTTGTCTTTGATGGTTTGTTTGTCCAAGAGAGCTGATATGTACACAAATAAACAGATCAACATACTATTCTACACTGAAATAGCATGAATTATAAGCCAGAGAGGTAGCTTAGCAGAAAAGCATTTATGAAGTCTGTAAAGCCCCTTCTTTCAGTAATCTTAACTTTCTAACCAGCAGATTGAAGAAAAATAGAATTACGTAAAAAATTAAAAGAAAATCAATTTTCTTACAGCAGAAAAATCCCTTTTAAACTATTCTGGCGAAGTAAACTATTATAGATAAGTTATGAAAAACCTTATCAACTTACTGAGTTGAAACATATTAATAAATGATATATAGACTTCTAAAGCTAAAGTTGATTAAGGCCATTTCATCCATTAAATAATTTTTTCATATTAATATGGATCTTTTTTTTTAAATCAGCAGTTAAATTATGTGCTTTTGTCATTATTGGTAATTATAGTGCCAAGGAGTTATTCATTTAATAATATTGAGATAAAACAGTTCATTAGCTCACATAAAGTTAACATCCAATAATGTCTTCCATTGACATTCTGCAGTTTTCACACTTATAAATTTTCTTTCTAGGAAACACTGTTTTGAGAGATTTTTCTTTTAAAATCTTCACGACAATTCAGTTATTGTGCTTTAAGCTCAGTATTTAGAAGAAAAAATCTCTTCTTCTAAAAGAACACACAAAAATCCAGTTTTACAGTGAATTATTTATTTTCTGTTAATTTTTTAAAAAATATTTTAAAACACTGCCTCTGTCTTTCATTATTTCTCTGAAAGGTCATGCAATTCATAATAATAACATGATAAAATATTGCAATTATTTCCTATTAAACAGGCTTCTAGAACTTGAATCACTGATAATTCCACCACATTCTCCTTCTCATTTTAAATTGTCATGTCCCAGAGCCATTTTGTTCAACATCTAGAGAGGGAGCATTTGTGAAGGTTGCTTTTAAATACAGCACAGGTAATTTATGACCTCATCTACTCTCTGGAGCCAAAGATAATTCAAAATTAACCACTGTCTGCTCATTCAGTACAAGTCAAATAGCACATACAATTTCAAATACAGACTGGGTGACTCTCCTATTGCCCTTTTGAGTACAAACCCAGAGCAATGACTTTTGATTATTATCAATTTTGGTAGGAAAACCAGGCATTGCTATTTCATGCTCTGAACAATTAAAATTTATTAAATCTTAAGATGATAATGTTCCAATTTTCCTAATTAAAGTTCATCAAAAACTGTTTTTCTGCCTGGTTTTAGGTTATTCAGTCATGAATGTTCAGTTTAAAATTTTGCTTGTTTTAACTGTCATTATTGACAAAGACAAATCATTTAATGAAAAGTGTGGGAAAGGGAAATATATTTTTTAAGAATGATAGTGTTACACCTCTTCAGAGCGTAATGTCATTGTTATACTCTACTTTGTTTTTCTTGGTGCCCTATAGAAAAGAACTAGCAGAATTGTTATCAAATCATTAATTATATCTTAAAAAAACCCCTATGAAGTAATAAATGCTTCCCCTGCTGCTGACAAATTACCACAACTGAGAAAAAGAGGTCTTGGGAGGCTGTTTATTTCTGTAAAGGCTCTTTCATAACACAGTTGTTAATTTTTGTTTGTTTGTTTGCTTTACCTCACTTTTGTGGCACATCTCACTTTCTTTTTGTATTTTTATAGAAAGAGATTTTATAAGTTGCATCCAATCAAAATGTAATACTGGCCAGAATAATGACTGAGGAGATACAGTAGTTTAAAAGGTTACCAGGCTAACTGGTCAAAGATCCTGATATGTATGTTCATTCCCTTATTTCATTTTTAAAAAGTACACTAGGTTTAAAGATATGAAGTTATGAGACAGCTGCTTCCTCTTGCAGATGCTACCAATATTTCATCAAGAATAATTCTTTCAGAAATTCTAGTAGCCATTAAATCACATAGTTTATGAAGTATGATGAATAAATGTACTATAGGCTTAATAGTATTGGGGACTGAAGCTGCTTTTGCAATTGCCTGGGATTTTCTTTCTGTTGCTTGTTCAACTAATATATAGGAGTGGAAAAAATGTTCCATCAATACATGACTGCCATACAGTTTGGATATTCACTAGTGGTAAAAAGAGAAGAACATTTTATTATGATGGAACTGTGATTTCTATCACTGCTATGAGAAACATTCTGGCAGGGGGGGTGGAACTAAATGATCTTTAAGGTCCCTTCCAACCCAAACCATTCTATGATTCTATGATTCTGTGATTTTTTTAATGTTCAAAAATCACCGTCTCCACAGAAGTCGTTCTTTGTGACAACATCCCAGCATGGCTCACAGTTGTAAGCCATGCTTTACTTTAAAATACATTTACATTTACTTTTACATTTATATTTACATTTACTTTAAAATAAACCAAAGTAAGAATTTAAACTTACACTACAGATTATTCTCCTGGATCTAAAAGGAATGAAAGACTATTATGACTATTTTTCTTATCTCTAATATAACCACAGAATACCATCAGTTCTTGCCCCATAACTTGTTGATAAATAGAAGTATACCTGTGAAAAAAGATACTGGTCTTCATTCAGACTTGCTGGTTTCATCCTATGCAGAGCCTATGTAAAGACTTAGGGAATATGATATCACCATGACTACAGCTAACTGAAGCATATGTTGTGACTGTGCAGAGATAGACAAGATGTATGTCAAATACAAGCAAGGAGACTTCCAGTATAGTGGAACACTTCATGTTCTTCAATCTGGTCTTCTTGCTCCATCCTCATTGCATCCCTACAGCTGACTCCACCACGTCTCTGCAAGAGGGAAGGATGGCAGCTGTCATTAGATTTATGGTTTGAGCAAACTTTTCCAGATGGTGAACAGTAAGGAGAACAAAAATTCTTACAGTACAGATGAATAGCTGAATGAAAGAACAGTACAGACATGCTGAGGGGGGTCCAAAAGATCATGTTTCAGTAGTAGTACAGGCAGACTGATAACCATGATAAATTAGCTCATATGAGTTTTGCTACTCCTTCTTCTAGAACCGATTATGTCATGGTATTACAGTTCAGGGAAAAGAACACCCTGAAGAAATAAGAAAAAATGTGGAAAGTCAGAAGATACAAAAGATTATCAAACTTTTCATTGATACTTTTCAATTTTTGTCCATGACTATTACATTTTTATGACTTTCTGATTTTGTATTTCTGAGGTATGGTCACTGTTTTTTGTTGTTTTTGTTTTTTGGGGTTTTTTTTTGTTTGGGGGGGGTTGGTTTTTTTTGTTTGTTTGCTTGTTTAGCTCTGAAAATGAATTTGGAGTGTATACATTCTACAATGATAAAATTAACTCCAGTATTTTCTGTTTTTCTCACAGATACTTAGAATTTGTTGTTTCTTCAGTGACTGAAGTAAATCAAGTAGATTTACATAAATACAGATCTTTTCCATTTGGGAATCTTACCATTTTATTTTGTTAGTTTATTTAAAGCCTGAGAAAGCCTAGCAGCTTCATGTCGAGGTACATACATGTGTGTTTCAGATTAGGCAAAAAGATGCTGTTCGAGTGAAATTTCCTGTCACCTTCATCTCTTGTCATTTTAAAGACACTGTACTGAATATTTGAATTGCTCAACAGGTACCATGCAGAAATAGTTGGCAGTGAAGCCAAAATATATACAGGAAATATGAGTCAAAACAACTATCCTATTTCCTTGAGCAGACCATAAAAGAAAGCAGTAAGCAGGCAGAATATTTCAGCTATTTAGATTTTGGAGAATAAGGAAATTTTGGTGATGATCTATACTGTGGAAAAACTTCTGACTAATTCTACTCACAGGTATTTTACCAGATATCATTCTCAGGAAGTACTGTCTGGTGATTAATTTTGTATGGCTCAGTTCACCTGGAAAGAAGATTGCCTTTCTTCCCTATCTTATTTCTTTAGATTTTTAAATATTTTTTTTCAGGTTCATAAGTTTTTTTCAGTTCTTAAGTTGAGAATGATGCTCCTAACTGAAAAAAAGATAATACTCAAATAGCTTCAAAACAAAAAACCAAAGGAAAGACCCTTCATCAGTGAACTTAGTGTACAAGCTGAAGTACTACATAGCTGTTCCACTTAAAAATGAGAAAGAAAAAAAGTACTTTTCTTTTTTACTCAGCCCAGCTTTTGAGTCTAACGGTTGGCCAATTTCTCAGTTGTTCAAATACTATTCCAATTATCACCAAATGCTCATAGATAACAAACATCTCATTCCTTGACAATGATGATGATTTTTATTTCATTACACTGTTGAGCACACTTTGAGCAGTTGAGATACTCAGAGTTAAACGATAAAAAGCCAGTTACAAGACCAAAAGTCTATGTTAATCCTGAAATCAAAATCACATATTAGCCAATGGTAATTTGAACTGAGAAAATACATAATATCTTAATTTAGGAATATTTTCTAGAATAATGAGCTTTAACCCGCCTGAGTCTCAAAAATCAGCAAAACCCCATAATTTCTTCAACTCTCCCTATTGTCTCCTGTCAATATTTCCAGTATGACAGTAAAAGTATTATCAAATATATAGTTATATCCTGATCCACAAAACATCATAGCTGAACTAATAAGTATCTGAAAAAGAATCTGAGTAGAAGGGAAAGATCATCCCCCTTCAACTGTTGTCAACACTCTATTCTATGCAGCCCAGGATACTTTTCTGCAAGGGCACACTGCTGGCTGTTCAACTTGGTGTACACCAAGATCCCCAGATCCTTTTCTGCAAAGCTGTTTTCCAGGCAGTCAGACCTCAGAATATACCAGTGCAGGGGATTGTTCCCCCCTGGGTATAGGACTTTGCACTTCCCTTTGTTGAACTTCAGGAGGTTTCTGCCATCCCACTGGGTGATATTACCATTTCAAGTATATAGATCAAGACAAGCTGTGAATTTAGAAATGGGCCTTTCATGTTCAGAAACGTCATTTTTTTTACAAGTACTCTACAAACAAACTAATAATATCTAAACCTGGGTGTTTTTCCGGGTACCTGGGAAACTACTTTCATGCTAAAACCATCCTAATTCCTACCTGTTAAAACTTTGTTTTAATCTTTTGTATTTTCACTTATTTTTCTCACCTAAAGCAAGGTTATGGCTTTTGTACATATGGTCTCAGCTGCTCTTTTCATACTATCTCCTTCTCCATGTGACCCTCTGGAGATCAGCTTTTGACTTGGACAAAGCTGTGTTTGAATGAACAGCTGTTTAAATAATACATGTCTCCCAGTTTTGTTCAAAGATACAAGCCTATCTCACTTGGAATTTTCTGCTGAATTTTGATCCTAAACTTAACTGTGTAATTCCAGCACTTTATTGCTAGCATATCAGCACTTCCTGTCAGAATAGATGTATCTAATGGAGCAAGCCATGTAGAAAATAACTTCTAGCATTTTTTTATTACTGAAACAAATATAAATCATTCCAGTGCTCAGCCCGAAGCAGAGATGATATCTGCCATTAAAAATAGCTACTTCAAAGAAGTTCAGAGCACATTTGCATAAACCAGTTGTCAGATTGTTTTTGTTTAGTTTAAGGAGATGAAAATGAGTTGTAAAATGCCTTGTGAGGAATTTGTTATATGGTCTCCATAGGGATGTACAACTTCATAACTTGGATTTCTCATAGAATGGTTCGAAGGACAAATTTTAAAATAATATTTCCCCTCCCATCAGGGTTAAGTACATAGGCATGTCTCAATGGAGTATAAATTGCTTTTGTTTGCTTAAATTCTGCTAATAAAACTTCTCCAGAAGGGGTGTATATTTAGTGTAATTAGATAGTTGGCTCCTAGTGTGATAAATGGAACATGTAGCAAAGGAAAAGATTATGTTTCACAGTGTTGAGTAAGAGACACATATCAGACGTGATTTCAGTGTGATTTACTCAAACATAAAACAGGCTGGAGGGGTGGGGGCTGCTGGACAACTTATTCTAAACCTGTGCATATTACACATTTCTGTGAGGTTGGCGAACAAACAAGCTATAAGGCTTGTTGAGTAGAGAAGTTAAGTATATTAAACTGAAAGAAGATACCAGAAAGTGAGCTCTGCTCACAAGGTTTTCTACATGGGAACTAGATCCACCATGGATGAAGTGGTGACATCCCAACAGTACTAGACTACTGCAACATTTTGGGTTATATTTAGGGGAAGGTTGTTAAAACTGGAGCCTATTTGAGGAAGGACTAAACAACCTAGTTTAGAGATCACAATTAAAAAATAATATTTCCTGAGTTTTAGGCTTACTCTATTTCCTGTATGAATTGGTGAAGTGTAATATTCCTTTAAATTATTCTTACATAGTATGAATACATACGTAAGTTACGTAGTAGGCTACTCTTAATAAAATAAACAAGGTCAGGACATTCCCAGGCACCTGAATCTCGTTATGTATGTTGTCAATTGCCTTCATTGATAAACTTTTAGAATGGTCAGAAAGTGCAGGATTTGTCATGGGACAATAAGCTGTGTCAATGAGGACATCCTGTCTAAGAGGTTAGAGAGTTTAATATATGGATAAGTCCATGGTGTTACATGCTGGTTGTCCATTGAAAAACAGACTTAGTCACATTTAATTTATTAGTATAAATCTAAGGACAGAGAGTTAGAAACATGGATCAGTGATACATACCACAGGTTAACATTGACCTTTTAATCTCATATCTTGTCAAGGGAGAAGCCAACTGATAGATTATAGCCAAAATCTATTTCTCTGAAGATACAAAACCAAGCTGCAGTGAGAAAACATCTGAAAACCATCCCAGAATGACATAAAAGAAGGAAAGTGAAATGAAGACATAGCATTTTGCACCATTATACCATGTTTTTTTATTTACTGATAGTCACTTATTAATCAAAGTAAGTATTTAATTTGACATTGCAGTGGGAAAATATTTTATTTGGTAATACATATTCATGCAAACCTCTCAGAGTTATTTGTTTGTTTGTCCTGGGTTTCTTTTCCTGAGTAAATTAAAATGGAAGAATTAGAAAATCAGTTATACTTTTGGACAGTCCATTGCTGTACATAGATACAATTCCAAAATATCTTGATGAACAGTTTACTAAAGTTATTGGTTTACAGTATTTTTAATATTTTAAAATTCGTTTCAGTTTGTTTCATATCCTTTACCCCAAACCCTTCTTTCTTTCTATAACTTCTTTCCCTTTTTCCTCAACCTGGCAAAATAACTATGAACAGCATAAGATTTTGTATATTTTAAAAGTTTATTTGGGAGGCCTTATTCCCTTTATCTGAACCTTAAACAGGTTTACTCACAGACTCACAGATTACCAGTCTCTATTTCTTGCCAAATCATGGTTGCTTAATATATTCTGTTGCATTATATGGAAGGAAAGGAAAACAGGAAAGGAAATAAGGGAAGGAAAATAAGGAAGGGAAATAAAGATGGGAAATAATAGAGAAGGGAAAGGGGGCAGATATTAAATTTAAATGGGAAACATCAAACTCGACTCATCTCTGCTGATGCCTATAAAAATCAGAGAAGTCTAGGATGGCCATTTGCCTAGAATTTATATTAGTAGGATGGACCATATGTTTGTCACTGTTCTGGTATCTTACAGACTACAATTTGCTCTAAGACATTAAACAAATGTCAGATGTTTCCATGCATATGTCAAAATTAGTCTGGAAAATGTTTATGCGGCAGCTGACAACAGAGACTATCATACATTTTATTGCTGAACAGAACATCGCTTCAAGAACTTGAATGCATGTGCATAAGTATACATTCTAGTTTTTCTTGATTCCTTTTATCTGGAATGGAAAAAAAAATATGAAAGACAATATTTTTTCCAAAGATTAAACAATTTTTTTAACAGGCAATTAGATGATGTGTTTCAACTAGCAAAGTGCAGAGCAATATTGAAGAAAAGGATAGCTGCCAATGAAATAATTTTAACATTCATCAGATGATCTCCAGATAGAAGGAGTGTGGAGATGTATAGGGAAATTGAGGCCTTTGCATTTACCTAAACTCTCCGACTGATGTATTTTTTTCCCCACAAATAAGGCTATTGTACTATCCTTTAAACAGATGCATTTTAAATAAAATAAAATTCCCCATTGCCAATATGTATGAAGTCAAAAATTCCTGTTTTCATTCAATCTGTTACATTTGTAAGATATATTATTTTTATAAACTTCTTCCCCAAACTTGATGAAATTATTTCAACTACCTTTATAAAGACAATAAGTACAAACTAGAAGTTTTGTCTTTTAACAGCTACAAAACTATTGTCTTAGCTGACGACCTGAATTTTCTCAAGCTTTATCAAATTTTTTTTATTAGTTTTGTAAATTGGGCAGTACATGATGTGTATCAGGGTGTATATCAGTATCGTTCATGTAACAAAGTTCTTATCACGAGCGAGATGGCAAAAATCAGCTGTATTAAATAGACTCAGTATATTTAGTATTTTCCATAGACATGTACAGTCATTGTCCCTGCAACATTTATGATATAAAAAATATTTTTGTCTTGGATCAATAAGATATAAAGCTTTAAGTTGCAAATTCATTCATATTTTTAGGGGTTTTGCTATTGCATTTGTTCTGCACTAGATCTCTTTTCTAGTCCTGTTGCAGCTGACGATCTGTAGATCTCACACCCAAGTAAATGGGTAGAAGCACAGTTACTAAACTGTTAGTGTAGCAAAGCAGAAAGACAAAATTCTCTGGCTTGTGCCTTGCACAAAAGATCAGGATAGCATGATATACCCAGCAACTGGTGGTTTTTTGGGGAGTATGGTGGTGGTGGTGGTGGAATTTAGAAGATGGCCTTCAATAAATACACAACGCAAAGTTTACATGATAGTTTCATATCTAGACAAAAATAAACAGTGTGGGATCAAAGGTAAAATGCAAATGTAGAAGAAAGCATATGACAAAGGATTCATATCAGTATTATTTTAAAGATCAACAAATAATGATCAAAGAACAAATAACCAAACTCAATTTTTTTTACTCACCAGCCAAAATTAGACTGTGGCTGTAACCCAGGGCAACGTTACATTTCTGTGCAAGTCTGCCAGCATCCAATTGGATCTTCACTTTGCAGCTGTCTGTGATGCCCTGCAGTGATAAATGAATACTGGTGTGTTAAATTTGAAGTGCAGAAAACTGCATAGTTTAAAAGAAAATTAATAGAGAAGGATGGCCTTAAAAACTGTCCTTTGTATAAGATCTGCAGCTTGGAGCTGCAATTATAAACCTCCCATTTTTTTCAATAGTGTTAGATTGAAAGCATAGCAATTAAACATTAATGCTGTTTTGTTTGGTAAACCACAGATTTTCCTTACCTTAATTTGTTATCTCATGCTAACTCCCAGATATGTCTTCAAATTTAGCAGTTTTTCAGACTATATAAAAATTATCGCTGGCCTTCTTGCAATACAGGGCATCTTTACACTTTGAAAATGTGTGCTACCCAAGACTGTGAAGGTCTGCCATGTGATGTGCTAATGGCTTTTCTTGGAGACAGAACCATTCCTGCACCATTGCAAAGAGAGTCCCTAGGACTGGATGGATTTTGTCAGCTGTCAACCTCAAAATCACAGGATTGCTTCCACATTGCTATGAAGGAAGGGCCAAAGGTGAAGCCTGGGTGTTGAATTTATTGGCTCTAATAAGACTGTATAAGGCAGGAGTGTTGGTGTATGGATGAACATTACTTATGAATCCTGGTTATTTTTCATAGGAAATTAACTTCTAATGACTTCAGCCGTACAGTGTTTCTTAAAAGCACAATGTTGATAACTGTTTCTTGGCTGAGTGACAGTACTGAGAATTGATATATAAATAATAATTCCTGATTTAACTAAGCATTTAATTTAGTCTGAAATGTTTCATCTGAGACCACATCTGGGTCACTTTGTCTGGTTCTGTGCTCCTGAGTACAAGCGAGATACAGACATACTGAAGTAAGCCCACCAAAAGGCCAAGTAAGGGCTCAGAGTATCTGCCACAGCAAAAGTCTGAGAGAGCTGGGGTTGTTTAGCCTGGAGAAGAGAAGGCTCAGTCACATTTGAAAAATGCAAATAAGTACCTGATGGGGGAGAGTAAAGATGATGAAGCCAGGCTTTTCTAAGTGATGTTCAGTGAATGAACAAGAGTCATTGGCCATAAACTGAAATACAAGAAATTCTGTTTAAAGGAAAGAGAACTCTTTTTCACTGATAGGATAGCCAAACACTGACACTGATTGTACAGTTGTGGAGATGTTCAAAATCCAACTGGACAAGTCCTAGGCAACCTTCTGTAGTTGACTCTGCCTGAGCTGGCCATTACACTAGGCTATCTCGAGGTCCTATACAATCTCAGTGATACTGTGATACTTTGAATGTGTGCAGTATTTTGGGTTATAGTAAAATGCAGTAAGAAATACCAAACTAAGTGCTGGATTTCTGTAGAATTTAACATCCATTTCTAGAAACAAAAGATGTACTACCGATGTTGATCTTCCAGTTTCCATATCTTACATCCTAGAGGTACATGGTCATCTATGATGTGAGTACAGCCAAAATCAGAAGCCTGACATTGGGTGGGCTTTTGTATATGTCTTCCCAAACATTTATGTGGTACTTCCATAAGTTTTAAAAGAGTTATCATGGTTTGTGGTAAGTTTTTCTTATCCCTTCTTGCTGAAGATGTTTCTCTTTTTGTAAATTGGTTCATGATTATTGGGTTTAAGACAAACTAAGAATGAGCATATATAAGCATTATCTATAGAATGTCTTCCATTTATGGTCCCAAGAGCAGAAGAATATGGATTCCATTCCTTATTGATAAAAAAATAAGTGTCCAACTGATCTCCTTTAATTGCTCAATTTCACATGGTGTTTTGATGATTGAGATATGTGATGCTCGGAAGTCTTAGATAAAACCTAATTTTTAAGAAATGCCACTTTGTTAACTGGTACTGTCCTCTTGAAATTTCTATCTGATTTTGTCAAACAATGCAGTTTTATTTATCTTCCCTTCTGAATGACATCTATAGTCACTGAGATTCTGAATTCATTGTATAAGGCAAATCTTCAAAGACCAAGACTGCACAGGATCTCTTGCTTCCAAAAAAATCTCTAAATCCAGAAATTATTAATAAATAAATAATAAATAATCTTCCAGATAATGTAGCAGGCTTCACTTTATGTCACTTTAAATGTTTACAATATAGTTACCTCCCATGCCAGTGGAAGAAAAGAAGGAATTTCCAAATTATTAATCTGTAAGTCTTTAAATATTTACACTAGGATAGCATTTATCACAGCTTGAAACTGGTATTTTCTCACCTTTTGCCATAAAAGCAGCTTAGGTTTTCTTGCTTAGTGGTAGATGTATAGAAATTCATATTTAGTCAGATGAATTTGACCTACAGTTTTCAAACTGAGAATAGTTTTCATTACAAAAAGCTAGTATATTGAAAAGAGCTTGCTTATTTTGGGAAACTGGCATAGAGCCTTCTAATTATTAACTTACTGACTTAAGTCAGTTTTATTTACATAAACTATTGAAAGAGGAGCTAACTCTAGCGAGGAACACCTAAATAGATTCAGAAAGCATCCTGATCCCAGATTCAAGTAAATATGGAACTGGTTACCAAGAATCAGAAAAGTTATAGACTAAGGAGAAGGAACTTGGCTTTTTTTTTTTTTTTTTAAATTTTTTCTTTTTTTTTGATAGAACACTAAGCCATTAGACCTTTTTCTAGAGAAAAACAAAGGCTGATCAGTACAGGTAATCTTCAACTTTTGTGGAAATTGTACTCATCTTCCTCATCTTCTAGGAGCTAGATTAGTGTGCTAGATTCAGTCACACAGTTCAGGCAGCTGACCCAAACTGACCAAGGAAGTATTTCATTCCATAGTATGTCATGTTCTGGGTTTGGGTGAGGAGGGGGTCTGGGAGCCATTACTCCCCCTCTTACTCCCTTGCCCGTTTACTCCCAGGCACTTGCTAACACTCCCTCTGACTCCTGTGTTAGCTGCTTTGCGAACTCCTGTGTTGACTTGTTCATGAGGGAGTTGGTGGGTTTGTTTAGTGTTCCTGGCCGTGCTATCGCTGATAGGGTTCGCTTGGAGTCTGCTGCAACAGCTCTTGGGCTCTGGCCCTCGGGCTATGGCTGTCAGGCTGTGATCACTCTGGGGCTGTTCTCAGGCTCTCTGGGTCTGACTCTCACTACTCACTACCTGGTTGTGCATTGGTTAGTGGATGGTAAGAAATTGTATCATATTGTATTATACTGTACCATATGTTTTATTTTCTATTATTTTAATTATTTATTATTAGTAATATTTGTATGTATTAACTTAGATTTAATTAGTAAATAGTTCTTATCTCAATTTTACGAGCTTCCTTATTTCATTTTCCTCCGATTCTTCCCCTCCACTGGAGGAGGGGAGGGGGGATTTGTGAGACAGGCTTCGTGATGTTTTGCTAGCCAGTGTTAAACCACCACAACTAGTAAACTAAGCAAGAGTGGGAGGAAAGTCAGAAAAAGTAATATTGTTTTAACACAAAATTGCAAAGAACAAAAGGTTGCTTGGGGTTGTTTGGGGTTTCTTTTGTAAATTTCTTACATCTCAGTGATAGAGGTCTTGCTAAGAAATGAGAAGATTTGGAATTACCATCACCATATATACTAGTGCCCCTTGAGTCCAGTCATATTTCTGTTGGTTTTCTCATCTTAAAAGTTACTGAATCAGCCATGATCTCGTAATTTGTGAACAAACATTATGCATTCCATTGTAAAATAGGAAGTAATGTCATGCAGTTATGTATAGACGATATAGCAAATTTTGACAAAGTTGTGACATAATCTGGCTAACCTGAATGTCCAGTGCGATGTTATAGCAGGGAAAGATAATTTATTCCTACTACCTATATTTTGCCTTTGCATATAAATAGGATCATTTAAAAGGAGCAAAAAAAGTTATAGTACTATTGTCTGATTTATTATAATTCTATTATGGAATTCAGATGCTGACATTGCAAAAAATATATTTGGTACACAGAGGAAAGAGTTAAAGAGGTTTCAGAGAAGAGCACTGAAAGTGATTAAAGTACCAAGAACTATGTCTTAAGACAAACTGTGTCAAAAACCAGTTTGATTCCTGAATAAGTTGTAACCAGAAAGATTTGATCACATTACTTAAACACATCTATGGATCTGGAAATCTGAGTAAACTACACTTGACCATAAACTTAAACCCTTGTATTGTTTCTACTGTATCTTTGTTTTTTAAATGTCATGTACTAAACAAGAAGAATACAAAACTCTCTCTCATATTTATGTAGTAATTTTTAAAAGTCATAAATTACTGAGCAGATATTTTTTTAAGAGCACAAGAGAATGACTTTGACAGTGATGAGGAATGTTTCCCTGCAAGTTTCCCAAGAACTTGATTTGTAATTGAGGTATTTATTCAGTGATTTGACAACTGAAAGCAAGGGAAAAGAGAAGTTACTTATCACTTGATAAGTTGAATCTCAAAATTAGAAATAATAATTTTTAATCTGTGAACAATAAAATAAAAAATAATAATAAAGAAACCCCCACCACACACACACAAGAAAAACACAGAATGCAGAAAAAATCCCTGAAAACATTTTAAGGTACCTCTTAAAAATTAGGTCAGATGTAATAAGAAAAATGAGGAAGAGATTTATAGGAAAGTGCTATTTACTTTGCTGAGGTATAGACATATTCTTTAATTTCTAGAAATTCATCCATGTTGCAGCTTCAGCTTTGCTGTTGCAGCATAACTTTTCTACACTGATACATTAAAATTTTGAACTGAAGTGATCATGGTTGCCCTTGCAATTAGGGAGATCAGCAATGATTCTCTGGTTGCAGAGATTGTTCCCAGGGAGTGCTCCAGGCGAGATGGTGTGCCAGTTGAGCTAGAAATGGCTGTTGGACAAAAATCTGTCACCACAACCGCTCAGGAAGCAAGTATGAAAATCCAATCACAGCACCTTGCATTTGGAAAGTGAAGCTAAACCAGGCAGGTAGTACAAGAATTAGGGAATGAAAATATAACAGTTTTCACAGGCTGGAAATTAAAGCTAACCGTATAGGACTATTGATATTATGATCTAGCAAGAGTGCTAAGTTATCATTGAAACAATTCTCAATAGTTACAGAATATTTTTGACAACTCTAAATTTTAGCCAGGGAGTTGCGTTTCTCTGAAAATTAAGATTTTAAACTCTGGTTATTGGAGTAAAAGAAATTGCAAGAAATCTTTTTGTGTGTGTGTGTGTGTGTGTGTGTGTAGTAAGCCAGATTGTACAATGATCCCTTTTGGTTTTAAATAAAAAACTATTCTACACTTCTGCTTCTCTTGTGCTGATACTGCAGTCCATTAAGAATGAATCACTCAAACTGTCTAGTCCAATTTGTGAAAATGCTGATAGAAAGCCTAGATAATTGACATTTGAAACTTTAAGTGAAAATGTGGTTCATCTATCTTTTCAAGAAATAGTATTCTCAGAACAATATTTGGACAATAACTTTGAACATTTGAGCTACTAGTTCTTGCTAAATATTGGCCTGTGTTACTCATTATGATTTCCTTTAATTTAATAAATAATCAGTCTATGACTGCAACTGAAGCACGGCCTGGACTTCATCCTTCTTGTACTAAATTTCAGGGGGAAAAGAATGCTTAGATATCCTGTAGATGCTTGTGTGAAAAAATAAGTTCTTTTTCACTTGAAGTGTGCTATAATATGATTTAATAGTGACTTTTAGCACTGGTGGAATGATCTCAGGGTACTGCTTGCCTGTCTTTTTTTAAAATTTATTATTACTTATAATGTTTTAAAACTGAAATTTTTACCATTGTAGCAAATAAAAACAATGATGTGATGTGTTTTTAATGATCACACTCACCAAATACAACTAAGTTATTTTTATATGTAACTGCTTGTAAGACTACAATAGTGTAAGCACAAACTTATTCTAAGCTTTTGACATCAAAAATGCAAATTGACTACTCAGTCTGATCCCATAGTAATTCCGTTTGCCTTATTTTCTTTACTACAGCCTAGCACATGGTCAGCCTTGGCCAGTGGTCCTAGTGTTATGTTCTCAGGGACATTCAATACTTATATCCCTGAGTGTGGGAACAGTTCTGTTATGTAGCTTTTGTGCAGTACCACTTATATCAGAAGACAGGATTCACACAAGATCAGAATGTGATCCAATGCATTGAAAGAGAATAAATACTCCTTAGCTTTCTTTGTATTTAAATCATTGTGTACGGAGTAGAAATTGTTTCCAGGATGCCTTATGGACTGTGTTACTTAGTGTTGTGGGTTAACCCCAGTTGACAGCCCACACAGCCACTCACTCTCCTGCAGTGGCAGAAGGAAGAGAATCAGAAGGGTAAAAGTGAGAAGACTCATGGGTTTTAAAGACAGTTTAATAGGGAAAACAAAAGCCATGCATGCAAGCAAAGCAAAACAAAGAATTCATTCACTACTTCCCATCAGCAGGCAGGTGTTCATCTATCTCCAGGAAAGCAGGGCTCCATCATGTGTAACAGTTACTTGGGAGGACAAATGCTCTAACTTCAAACATACTCCCCTTCCTCCTTCTTTCACAGTTTTACTGCTGAGCATGACATGATATGGTAAGGGATATCCCTTTGGACAATTGGGGTCAGCTGTGATCCCTTCCAACTTCTTGTGCACTCCCAGATGATGCACTGGCAGGGCAGTGTGAGAAGCAGAAAAGGCTTGGAGGCTGTGCTAGCATTGTTTAGCAATAAATAAAAGATGTATTAACAACCCTGTTTTGGTCGCGAAGCTGTAACATAGCCCCATACAAGTTACTAGGAAGAAAATTCACTTTATCCCAGCCAAATAATTACACTTAGCAAATCAGAATCATCAAAACATGCTTTGCTTCAGCTCTGTCAATATAATGCCAGGCTTTTATTTCTTTATGCTTATGTTTACAGAAGTAAATCTCTTGAACAAATTAAATGTATGACAAAGCATGTGTTAAAAGGAAGGCTTGGTTCAAGTATATACTGGAGCCTCTGGTGAACTGTCTTGGCTACTCTACTGGCTATCAGAACATTTCCTTCTGCTCTGCAGTGGAACAATATTGTGTCAATCCTGTAATTTGGTGTGGAGGACTAATACTATTTGAACTGAATTTGAAGTTGAGAACAGTTGATGAAGGCAAAGGCCTTTAAACTGTAACAGAGCTATGCTAGCAGATCTTTTCCCTTCTGTTCCCTTATGCTTACAGATTTGGGTCTTAATACCATTTATTTTTGCTAGTTTTGTCAAAAAACATTTCATTAATTTGCATCAGCTAAGGATTCCCCTTTGAGAATCCTCTTTGAAATTAATAGGATTTGATTGCTCACACTTCTACATGCAAGTTAATATGATCCAACAGGCATTGCTTCTGCACATAAACAAACAGTGTGAAATTATAATTACAACTAGTAAGTAGAGCAAGAGAAGCAAATTCATCTAATTTTCATGCAAGTTTTATGTATGTCTATTTTTTTTCTTTTAATTTCATTTTAAAAACACACTTCTTTCTGCTCTAGCAATACCAGCAAGCATGAGGGAGCAGTGAATAATAATGAATATGATTTGGAATACATCAATATTCCATATGTTAATGTATAGTAGATACATTTCTAAGCAAGTCCCAATAAACTTGGATGTTACTTAAACTAGGCTGGTCCTCATACCTTAGCTGATTTATTGATATGCAGAACGACAGTGCAGTAGTAAGGCAAAGGTTTGCAGTTTTACACCATTCATCTGAAATTGCTTTCACCCAATTTTGTACAGATAACAAACTTTTGGTTAGATTTTGTGTGTTATTCAGTTATGCTCCTCCTATAGTGAGGCTAAATAGCAGCCATGAAGAATCTGTATTTAACTTGCTGTGGTTGCATACCAGGTCACACAGAACCATTTAGGAGATCAAAGACTGCATCTGAGGCATTAACATCCTCAGTTGGGAGATTTTTGGGGGGTAGAGTGCAGTGGGACAGGCACTTCTTCAGTCTAGGACAATGAGTTTTCAGAACAACTTACGGAAAGCTGCTGCCAGATCCACTTCAAAGGTTTGTTTCTCAGGGTCTCAGTGAAAAACTTTGGTGTCAAAACTCTACACAATTTAGTAATGCATATCTACTCCACAAATTAAAGATTAAGTTTAAGCTATTCTTGATCTTGGGCCTAACAATTCATCACATATACCTGTAAAAACCTTCTACAAAATATCAGTCACTGTACTGTTCTTTAGCACTATAAAAAGCTACAATAGATTGATTTTAAATTGGCTACTTTTTTTTTTTTGTTTGTTTAAAACTGAAACATTATCTTAATCCACAGACTATTTAAATCACAGGAAGCAAACAGCTATATTAGAACAAATAGGTCTTTCCTTTCAGCCTGTTGCTAAGTGTGGTCCAAAGAGCTATTGTGAAACTCTTCTACAATAGTCTTTGCAGACAATTTTTTAAAATAATGACAGTATAATAAAGTGATTTGTTCAGTGGTAATGGTTCATTCATTTATAGAAGAAATAATTTGATTGAAGATGATAAAAATCTGAGTAAATAAAAATAGGTATGAACAAGACATTGCAAGTTCAAAGCAAAGAACAGTCTCAGCTGGGGAAAAGGAAAAAAAGAAGTTGCTCAGAACTGGAATCAGGGACAATTGCTAAAATCTCTGCTCCTGAAGGGAGATAGTTACCACGTGATTTATCAGTGATAAAAGTTTGGAGAAAGAAAGATAGCTCTGCTCCAGAAAAGCAGACTTGTTGTGATTCAAGGTAGATTGCAGAGCAGTGGCAAAAGAGTGGAAGAAAAATTCTGCTATTCTTGTAGACTAAAATGAAAAAAACCCAACTAAACAAAAAAAAAAAAAAAAGGAAAACTCTGCAAATCTGTTGGAGTTTGCTGCCCAAAATACTGTGATTTCATTACTTAAAAGATCTGCACAGGATTTTTTTAGCTGTAACAGCTCTAAACTTTCATTAAAATGTTGGGGACAGACTTCTTATTAGACTTTTTTGTAGCAATAGGACGAGGGCCAATATTTTTAAACTGGAAGAAGGTACATTCAGGCTTGATATAAGGAAGAAATTTTTTTATCATGAAGGTGGTGAAAGACTTGAACAGGTTGCCCAGAGAGGTGGTAGATGCCCCATCCTTGGAAATATTCAAGGTCAGGTTGGATGGGGCTCTGAGCAACCTGATTGAGTTGAAGATGTCCCTGATCATTGCAGGGGTTTTGGACTAGATAACCCTTTAGATGTCCCTTCCAACCCAAACTGTTCTATAATTCTATGATTCTATATTTTCATAGAATCACTTAAACGATTTGCAAAGACCGCATGTGAATGCATTATATGCGAAGATAGTAAGAAGAAAGGAATAAAGTAATTTAAGAAGTTAACCTTGGTTCTGTTCTCTTATCTGTAGATAAACTGTGGATTAGACAATGCATAGGAGATTTTAAAAAGTGACAGTGTAGAAAGGTACAACAAAAAGAAGCAAGACAATACTTAAAACTCCATTTTTAAAATAGTAGAAACACAGGCTTGACCTGACAGCATGACTGGGGTAATTTGTAAGCCTTTTAATAAAAACTAATGAATAACATTGGTGTTGTTATCTATGTAAATACTAAAGTAACCTTCAAAGCCTTCTGGTTATATAGAATTTATACTGTGCACTTACATTTTGAATGGTGTTATATCCCTTGTAACTCCAGTGAAGCTGTGAAAAGTAATTAATTTTAAATTGCATCCAATGTTAGTCACATAACTTGTGGTGGGTATGCTTATTGATTGTGTAAACAGAAACTGAATGTATGTGTACTGTAGTGTCATTGTCCCTGGGAAATCCCAAAGAAGAATATTTTAATCTCAAGTTTCTTTTCCAGTTTACAGCAAAACCCAGCATGATTGTTATTCTAAACATCCACTGGCAGGATGAAAGAGAAGCAGAGAAAACAGAATCAGCTTAAGAGAATGTGAATGCCCAGGGTTGCAGATGTTGGCCTTGATACTGTAATGACTTGAACCAAAGCTTAACTGTATGCTTTGTAAACAGTCCTGGTGAATTTAGCTGAACTGTTCAGAGGGCATGAAGTTAAATGGATATGCAAAGTTTTGCAGAATAGTGATCTTGGTTGCATTTTTATTTCTTTCCTAGGAAGTTTCAGCAGACCATTATAGTGGATGTCTGATCGAAAGAAAAATGGGCCTGATTTAAAGCATATCTTTGGGGTCTTCTTTTTTTTTTTTCAGATTTCCATTTTACCTTTCATTAGTTACACAGTGTATTTCTGTGGGTATCAAAGTAGAGTTTTTTCTTGGTTAAACTTTGTCAGCACTCATCACTTTGGAATTTTTTTTTGCAAGCGCAGTTTCAGAGGAATTCAAATAGAAGTATAATTGAATAATTTTACAGTATTTCAAATTATTTCAATATTAACCAGAAGTGGTATTAATTTTTTTTTAGAATATTTCTTTCAATTATGATGCCAGTGTTAAAAACAATAAAGTAGAACAGAAATCTAAAACTTGACCTGGGGTTGCCTTGTTCATACTTACTCCTATATAAATTACAACTAGCTAAGATGCAAAACAGAGTCTGTAGAGAACTGCTTTTGAATAAAAAAATCATATTGTGCATATTTTTTCGTTACATATACTGGGAAAACTATTGGGATTTGCTTTTGTATATTGCTTCACACTCACTCTTTCAAGAAACAGTGAATAGAAGTGGTAGGAAAAAGACAGGTGTCCAAAGGGTAAATGCCTAGTACTCAGCCAAGTTAGTTCATTCTCACTGTGAACACTAATGTAGCAGGTTACATGTGCAATATCTGGTTGCATATAGAGTGTTAAAGTACAGAATATTAATAACAAAGCTCAAAGTAAAATGAAGATAAATCCCCTGAGAATTTTAACAAGGGCAAAATTTTGAACAAAAATACTACTCTTCATTTTATCACTTTTTGGTTGTTTTACCACTCATTTCCCACTTCTACAGGATGAGAAGAAAAAGAAAAGAAAAAAAAAGGGAGAATCTGTGACTTCCCATGAAATCAAATAAATGCTAAAATACTCTTGCAATTGAACTCTCACCTGGGTAAATTTTGAATTGGGACAAAAATTAATTGTGATAATTATTTACTGAAACTGCAGTCTGGAAAAAAACTTAAGAAGTTCCCTTTTCAGTAACTATTTCCATTAAGCTGAAGTCATATTATCAAAGGTTAACAACCTAGAGGAAGAACTGAAGATAACAGATTTCACATAGGTTATTAGCTTGCTTTGGTAGTAGTAAAATGTTTTATGCTTACTATGAAAGTATTAGGAACCAGAACTATATTTAGTATTTCTATATGGGTCTTTATCATTCTCTTGTAGTTTATCAACCTTAACTGCCTACTAAAAAATACGTCCAGAGAAAATATATTTCCTATCATCCATGATATGGTTTTAAACCATCTAATATTCTTAAACCATCCCTAACAGATATTTGTCTAACCTGTTCTTAATAACTCTGGTGATAGAAATTAAAAAAAAAAAACTCCTTTGGTAATGTGAGAACTCATTCTTTCTGAATAAAAAGAAAATTATTTTCAATTTCTGCCATCTGAACCTTCTTGATTTCAATTTATATGTATGGCTTCTTATCCTCTCTTTGAAAACAGATTATTCCATTTCTCTATGCATCAATCATTACTAATTTTTCAATTGTTATCTTCCCTATACTCCCTAATCAGGACTAACAATCAAAATTATTCCATTCCTTTGTAGACTTCTGATTGTGGACAAAAATAGAAGATGTTGGGACATATAGGCAATGAAATGAGGATAGTGACCTGAACTAAATAGGAGGAATCTGTTTAAACTTTACAGCTTAATAACACACTTGGAAATTTCACTCTAGAATCACATAAATTAGTAGGAGCTTCCTGCTAAATCTTTACAGGCACAGAGAGTTTTAAACATATCTTCTTACAAAGGAAAGTTATTTTTCCTCCTAGCAGCTAGTACAGTGCTGCATTTTGGATGTAGCATGAGGATAATGTGATAACACATTGATGTTTTGGTGACTATTAAGCTGAATGTATACCTACACAAAGTCTTCTCAGCTTCCCATGTTCTGCCAATTAGGAGGTACACAAGAAGCTGGGAGGGAGCAGAGCCAGGACAGCTGACACAAACTGGCCAAAGGACATTCCATACCATACGATACCATAGTCCCACATTGTGTGCTCAGTATATGAACTAGGGGGTGTTGGCTGGGAGTCAGTGATCACTGGTCAGGGACTGGCTGGGCATCAGTCAGCAAGAGATGAGCAGTTGCATCACTTGTTTTTCCTGTGTTTTGTTTCTCTCTCTCCTTATTGTTTTCCTTTTCATTAGAAATTATTGTTATTTTTTAATATATTTTATTTTATTTTAAATCATTAAACTGTTTTTATCTCAACCTACAAGCTTTCTTACTTTTGCTCTTCTGATCCTTTCCCTTATCTGAATGAGGGGAGGAGGGTGAATGAGCAGCTGTGATGTGTTTGGTTACTTACTGGAGTTAAACCACAACACCAGGCTTGTAGGAAGTGTCATCTTTATACTCTGTGATGAATTAGGTCATTGAGACTATATTAAATTATTTTTAAACAGGGATTCAGCTGGATTGTTTAGTAGGCATCTCTGACAACTCTTAGTTATTTTACTTTATCCATTGTTCCTTCTTTAATTTCCTTTGGGAATCTTATCAGAAAATAATGTAGATTAACAATTACAAAGAAAATTTCCTGATCAGCTTGAATAAGAAAAAAAGATGCAATATGGCAGATTCGGATGTGTGAATTTGTTGATAGAAATCTCAACTCTGAAGTCTTGCTGATGTCAATGTTCCTGGAAAGGTGAAAACTTGCATGGGCAGCAATCTTGTCTTCTTTTCCTGAGAATCTTCAAGTAAAAAAATAATCTACATGCAGGTAAGAACAGTTATCAGTTTAGCTGTGTGTCATATATGTTGTAAGAGAATAATGTATAATATTTCATTTTATGGAATGGGAACTAAGAAAATGTGATAATCAATTAAGAAGGGACATCCATGCCTGCATAGGTTAGGAATGAGAATAAATGTTTGGATTGGGTTAGATAAACTTGGAATAAAACAAGTTTGCTGATAAAGATTAAGTAATGTGACAACAGTCTTCGAAAAGGGCAAGAAAGAAGACTTGGAAAACGAAAGGCCAGTCAGCCTCACCTCCATCCCTGGAGAGGTGATGGAACAGCTCATCCTGGATATCTTCTCTAAGCACATAAGAGAAGAAAAGGTTATTGGGAGTGATCAGCATGGATTCACCGAAGGTAAATGATATTGACAAATCTGATTGTCTTCTGTGATTGCATGACTTGCTGGGTCAATGAGGGGAGAGCAGTTGATGCTGTCTACCTCGACTTCAGCAAGGCTTTTGACAGTTTGCCGTAACATCCTCATAGGTAAGCTTAGGAATTGTGGGTTAGATGAGTGGACAGTGAGGTTGAGAACAGGTTGAATGGACAAGCTCAAAGGGTTGTGATCAGGGGTGTGGAGTCTAGTTGAAGGCCTGTGACTAGCAGTGTTCCCCAGGAGTCGGTACTGGTCCCAGTCTTATTCGAAATATTCATCAACAACCTGGATGAGTGGACAGAGTGTACACTCCACAAGTTTTCTGATGACACAAAACTGGCAGGAGTGGCTGATACACCAGAAGGCTATGCTGCCATACAGTGAGACCTTGATAGGCTGGTGAGTTGGTTGGAGAGGAACCTAATGAAGTTCAACAAGAGCAGGTGTAGGGTCCTGCACCTGGGGTGAATAACCCCATACACTGGTACATGTTGGGGGTTATCCCACTGTAAAGCAGCCCTGCAGAGAGGGACCTGGGAGTCCTGGTGTACAATCAGTTGGCCATGAGCCAGCAATGTGCCCTTAGGGCCAAGAAGGTCAATGATATTCTGGGGTGCATTAAAAAGAGCATGACCAGCAGTTTGAGGGAGGTCATCCTCCCCATTTATTCTGCCCTAGTGATGCCACATCTGGAGTGCTGTGTCCAGTTCTGGGCCCCCAGTTCAAGAAAGATAGGGAACTACTTGAGAGAGTCCAGCAGAAGGCTATGAATGTGATTAAAGGAACACCACTTTTAATGAGCTGCCAACTGGATTGAACTCCATTTTCATCATATGTCTTTGAGCTTGGCCATCCAGCCATGTTTTTTCTCAGCAAAACATTAAGCCCAGCCAAACTATGCTCACCGTAAAAAGAAGCTGACACTGTATGTACTACTTTGACCCTACTTAGGTGAGCATATGCCTCTGAGAAAAGGAGTTTAACTGCAAGTTGTAGTATATACAGTGTATTGCAAAGGAAGTTATTCTATGTTGCTACCTCTCTGTGAGTGGAAAAGGCTCCTTAGCTAAACCGTGAGCCAGGGTGTTTTTCAGAGAAGAATGTGTTGATATTGCTAAAGGCAAACACTTTCTCCTGTTGTCAAGCCCTTCAGTATAATGTGTTCATCACACCATTTTTAGCACTGAGCTAGGACTGTTTTTCCTCTCTAAAGAATTTTAGAGAGTTTGTGTTCAACCACGAGGCCAAGATTGCCCCAGCGTATGTTTGGGATGAAAGTAGTTTTTCTGTCAGCCTCCATTTTGATACAATGATTGATGGATTATACTCAGCAGAATTTAAGTGATAGCCTTGTTTCACTATGACAGTAGAGTTGATTTCATTTGAGCAAATCTAAATAAAACAAATAGTGAGAAAACAATATCTGAAATGCTCTAAGGTAATATTTTTTTATGGTTTTTTTTTCCTCTCATTGTCAAGAAGAAAATATGTCTGTTCTTTAAATGTTTTTTATTGGGGTTTTTGGCACATATTCACAGAACACTTCATACGGTACAGAATTTTTGGAGAACAGGTTTA
Source organism: Rhynochetos jubatus (assembly GCA_027574665.1). Lineage (NCBI taxonomy): Eukaryota > Metazoa > Chordata > Aves > Eurypygiformes > Rhynochetidae > Rhynochetos > Rhynochetos jubatus. The sequence continues at coordinate 79,669,874 of CM050650.1, read as the reverse complement.
CAGTAGTATGACAAGCATAATGATGCCAGTTAGTATTTCAGAACTTAGAGATGACTGGCCATCTGGGAAAAGGGGTAATTTAAGGTCAACACATGAATAAGAATAAAAGTTGAGATGAACTTTTTTTCATCTGCAGCAGCTATGCTGCCAAAAGATTGATATTAAAGTGCAAAAATCAAGTATTGTATGTTCCAGTTCATTCATAAGTTTCAATTGATATGCCATATTACTTTTGTTCTATGCACATGGCTATAGTGGAATTAAAATTTCCTCTCAAACCAAAGCCATCTAGTTTAAAGGAAAGACTGGTATGACACTATTTAAAACATAATTTGGTGTAAGTTGCAGTTCCTCATGAACAACAGAAAATGAAGTTGATAATGTGATAGAAAATTAATCTTATTAACAACAGCCTAAAACTGTGCAAACTGTCTACTGCCCAAGGGAAAGAAGTAATCTTATGCATACAAATTTTGCTAAGCCTGACTAACTTCATCAGTTCAGTGTGGATTCCACTCTGGATATTGTTATAAATCTATTTATTTCCTTCATTTTGGCACCCAAATATGCTGGAAACTAGGCAACTCTACTTACTAAGGTACAGTACTTTCCAGAAAATCACATGCAGTGCATACATGCAAAGGAATGCACATGTGTAAAAATAAAGTAGGTGTAACACTGCAATTTTCTATTACTGCTAATCATACATCATAAACATTGTCTTGACCTGGTTCTTCTATGTCTATGTAATTGATAATTTTTATTGAATTTGTTTTCATGATGTCAAGTCAAATAATGTATTTGAAAACATATTTGTGCTTCGTATGAAATTGACAATGAAGTAAGAGCCTTTCCCATCAAAGTCATTATGTCAACCTAGATGAACAATGACTGATTTTTTAATTTCATGAAAAAAATTTGATTGGCTTAAATGAAAGTAGAAGGGCACTTCAGTTCAGTTTCACCAAATTAAGTATTCAGGATTCCTAAAGAGAGAAAACCTTGTCTAATAGGTAATTTCCTAAACTTTGGGAAATAATTCCCCAGTTTTATAGACACATATACAGGTACACAATCATCTTTGTGCATACTGCCTATATTACGAAACACTAAGTTAATCCTTAAAAGAGATACCAAGGAATGAGTAAAGCTGGAATTCATAGATCTTTAATAGCCTAATGCAAACAACAAAGTTTGACCTGGAGAGACACAACACATCTGTGGTACATATTCCTCACATGTTTCTCATCTGTGACATCTAAGGAGAAAAAAATCAGTGTAAATACAGATTTCATTTTTAGAAACAGAACAAGTGAGGCAACTGTCATCTCATTGCAGCTATTGCTAGTCTGGTAAATGTATCTAAATTATTAGGAAGCTATCTTCAATCTCTATAGCATAGAACAGCTTATACAGGTTAGCTAAGCACAATAAAAGCCTAAGAAGAATGTATAAGTTTTAAAATAAATTTATTTAGGTATTGAACAAATGTGAAAAAGTACTACTAAATTTGAAAGGCGAAGTTGACATGAAAAGAAATGCTTGCCAACTCAGTGAGAATTTAGTCTGGAAATTAGAAAAATCTGTGTCCAGAATATGAAAGGTCTAGAACATCTTTTCAGTACTAGCAACAAAGATAAGAAAACCCAGTCACATATGGGTCTGGAGGCCAGAGACAAAACGGTCCATGAACAGATTGCACGTCACATAGGGTAAGGAGATTCTCTTCATTTTCATATTCTTATGACTCCATAATAATAATTCCTATATAGTATTTTACTATTTCACTGCATATTCATTAAGTCATATTGTTATTTCAATGTGAGATTTCTTCCTGTGTTTCTGTATTTTAACGATAACAATTATACATTGAATGGAATTCTTACGGAAACAGTGAGAGGGAACATACACTGAATACACATTTTAGAATATCTCTGTGTATCTTTTTAAGAATTCCCATAAAATACCATCAATATTTAAAAGACTTGCAGCAGTGTTAATTATTCTGTCACGGAAGTTAAAGCAACATGAATGCATAAAACTACATATAGAGTGCTAGTTTTGTGAGATTATTTTGGAATCCACTGTTACCTGCCTGTTTAATTATTTTGTTCCCCTCTTGTATCTTTTACAGGAACAGCACCTGTCTTTTCCTATACTTATAAAATTAAGTCATAAGTATGTCTGTTCCTCTTTGAACTTCTGGATGACTGTCATATATCCAGAAGTCATAACACAATCCTGAGCTAAATAATTGGGTACAGCTGCTCTTAAATTCTTTCCTGTGAAACACTTTCCCTCTTTAAGTAAGATTCCTGAAAGGAAAATATAAATAAAAAAATTTATCCTCCCCAAACAAAAAAATAAGTATTTTTCAGATTTCCTTTAGGATATGATTTAAAGTTCAGATCAGCCAAAGAATGCTGGAGATCTTATAGCACGTCAGAGTGGTGATGTCTCTGGAGTACCTGACAGAGCAGAAACCCTTTGCTGGGATCCAAGTTCTGCCAAGGACTTACAGCCTTGCATTTGATGAGACTTTTCAATACACAGTTAATTTAACTCTTGTTCATGTGCAATGAATCCTTTCTCAGTTGGGCACTATGAGCTTATCAAAAAGTCTGCTGTGCATTTTCAGTACACATTTTTTAAAGACATCATTCTGTCATGTCAAAACATATTTCCTATAGGACAATAAAAGACACTGCTCCTCACTGAAGGTTATGTAAACAACTTTTGAGAATATAACTACCACATTTCATGTCCCTCTATTGGGCCTCTTTTGCTTAAACTCTCAAAATAATTCTGTATCAAACACACAATCAGCTTGCAAAATTTCAGATTGACTTCTTAAAATCACATACCGTTATATCAGTCAGAGGGAGGAAAAAAGAAAAAATTGCCTACTCAAGTATTGATGGTCCTAAAATTAATTCTTTTTCTTCTAAAGTGTTGTTACTTCCTTTACAGTATTTTTCTGTATAGTCCAGAAATATTAGTTACACATTCCTATATTTCTTCCTTTGTTACGCACAATTTTTTTTTTTTTTTTTGGCTGAGTTGGTTTAGTTTTGTTCATATTTCTCCTCACCCATGTCTTACAGAGAAAATGTGATCTCAGCATCTGATTATGAGTTACTCTTCTGCATTTGGGCTGTTCAAAAGAACTCCAAATTAGCCAAATGAGACAAAGTATCTTAATTGACCTTCAAGTCAAACTGGAAAGAAATAAACCAAGAACAGTTTTTCACAATGTCTCCCTGTGCTGAAAAGTCCTAGACAGCACTGATAGAAGTGAATAAAGATGCTGCTTTTAAGGATGAAGCTTTGTGCTAATTTATATTAAGACAAAATGTTACATGCTGCATAAACAGAAAGGAAAACTACTTTCTTACTGCCAGAGTCTGCCATACCATATTATATGAACAGAGGACTAAAGAAAGTTCTTTCTCCTCATGACTCAGTCACAAAATGGCACAGTAAGGGTTTCTAGCCTTTTCTGAACTGACACCTTCTCAGACAAGTTGCAGCAGTCTGGTTTATGTGCTGGATGCAGGATCAGTGTTCATCTATTGAATTAAGTGTTGTGACTTGAACCGTTTTTAATAGCTATGATCTATTTCAAAAGCAAATGGCTGAAGATTACTCAGAGAAATATTAGAGATTTATCTCCTAGGCTTTCAGAGATAAGTAGTGATTTTGGATGTCTTTTTCTTTACTTAAATGGAGTATCATTGAATAGGAAGTTCTCAATATGCTCTAAAAATTACAAATTTTAAACCATTTCAAAATAAAGAAAATTAGTATTTTCAGTTTTAAGAAACTTGAGACATGAATATGCATAAAAATTAATAGGTAATGGCAAAACAAGGATCTCAAATCATTAACAGGCAAAGAAAAAAATAATTGCATGCCATAGGTGGCATGCATTTGATGACTTCACTTCCATTTGTGATATATCCCACACTGGTTAATGTGTAGCTTTCTAGACATGGATAGTTGTTAACCTGTCCTGACATTGTAATTCTCGTTGCCATTAATAAATACATGTTTTCAACTAGTAAATTCTTTCGTAAAGTGAAACTACCAAGCTAAAACCATCTGGGTCAAAAAAAACTTTAAAACTATCCTAGTTATTCTTGTCCATGCATCAGGATGGGCACAGCAGCCTGATCTATTCAAGCCATGAAAGAATGGTCCCAGCATACACAAAGTGAGGAAGTATTTTGAATTCAGAAACACTTGAGGCACATTAGCAACATTAGCCAACTGGCATAGTAGGAGTAATATTCCAACATAGTCCCTAATGCTAACCTTTATCATTTTAGACTGTGTATTTTTGAAGGCTTTGAACTGTGTTCACCTTTCCATTTCAAAAAAAGATGATTGAATTCCTTCTTCTCAAAACAAGATGTTTTGCAAATTACAGCTCTTTTTATGTTTTCCTTTTCTTATTGTGTACATACCACAGCTTGTAAATGTGTCTTAGAATAAAAATAGAAAAAAATAATTCAGGCCAAGAACTAACATCAAGCTGATGCTAAACTTTTCAAGCTAATCACCTGGAATTTATGACCTTATGCTTGTCATAAAAATAGTAACTACATGATCTAAATATAATGGAAGTCTCCTTTAGATCTCCTAATAAAATAAAATAAAAAAATCTTCTTCCTGATTTTGTCTTTCATTGTTACACATAATATTCAGCATGGGAAAAATAATGGACACTAAATATAGTCATTCTGAAATAGAGACTGTGTAAATATTCTCTAAGCCACCATTAATAATTGATACACACGTTATATTAAAAAGGGAAGTCATGAAAGACAGAGATTATTTTTGCGTTGGATTCCAGTCCACTAACCCAAAGAAAGAAGTAGAAAAGGATCTGTGAATGATCTTTTCTTGAATAGTAGATTTCAATTTTATTGGAATAGGAGGAGGACAGACAGGAGCCTAAGGCCATGTGCTTTCTTGGGAGCAGGATACTTGCACAATTCTTTTTCACATGTTTTGTATGGATCTGCATACTGAAGTAGCTATTGATGGGTGTAGATAAATTATTTAATGACAAGTTACCCTGTCTGAATTCAGACTGCTGCTGCACGTTACAGAACTGTGAGGAAAACCATACTTAAGTACTGGTTCCTCATAAGCTCTTTCACTGCCCTCAGCCTGCCCCACTCTGCAATCTGATCACAATGCAAAGTGGCTGTAGAAACATCTGAGAAAACCAGAAACTATGGAGCTGGAGTTTATTTGTAATCATACAGGCTTGACAACAGAGATTTTATCACATTGAAAAGCATATATTAAACTGTGTTAAACTGCAGCTGACACCTAAATTAGCTTATTTCAAGGTATTTATTTCTAGGCTTCACTACTGTCATCATTGTGATTTTACACAGTCAGTTGCATTATTCCTGTGGACAGCATTAGTAGCTTCTTTAGTCACATTAGTGAAGAAAATTATTTGCCTATGCCAAGAGTTTCTTTGTAGATTCATAAAAATGCTGAGTTTTTGCTGGTATCAGAATGATTACTAAATCAAAATGACTGATCAAACATTTCCCATTTATGAAACTTGATTTGAAGTGTGACTCAATTTGGCTTAAGTATGATGATTGGTTTTGCCTATATGCAGGGAGCTAGGGGTACAGACCTCTTCCAGCAGCACCGAGCTCGAAGTTAGAACAATTAAAAACAGGGCAGTCCATAAAAGATTATCCTTGACGGTATGGAAGTGTTCCACCATCAAATGACATGCTATTTATTTATTTGACTAATAAGGTGAATGTGGACTTGCAATCTGCAGGGGGAATTTTATTGTTGGGTCTATTGAAACAGTACCCAAGATAATGTCATTGTTCACCAGTTATGGTTTCCTGGTTCAGAGGAGCATTTCTGTCTTTTCCAACCTTAGGGATTCTGTGATTTTGCGATTTCTCTGTTTGATCTACACATTTACTCTGTGTTTCCAGTGGCTTATATTTATTCCCATTGCCCACTTTACGTTTTTTTTTTATTTGAATTGTCAAAAATCACAGAACATAAAATTTATAAAATATTTTACATTATGATGATGATTTCACTTTGGCTTTTGTATTTTCCTCAGTTCACTGTAATTGGTATCGTTTTTGTAGGTTCTTTTGTATAACTAAAATTTTAATTAATAAAAAATGTTTGCTTAGTTTTTTCATCATGTTTTTGCATGTTGATACTTTACTGTCCTTTGAGATATATCTGTGGAAGGGCAGGTGCATTAACTGCATCTCTGGAAAAAGTAACATCCAAATGTGTGACTGGGTATCAAAATGTTACTGTTTCAATTTGTCACGAAAGGGGGACTATGCTGCGGGGTTTAGACCGCTTAAAAGATCAGCATCACAAATATTAGGGGAAGAGCTAATATTTTTAATATGGATGTGAGAAGCATGACTTAACAGAATTCGCTGGCAAGGTCCCCTCTACTACATATTTGACATGGAAAAACATACAAAGGCAAAATCAAATTAGCAACAGATTAAAGTAGTTGGTACATGAAGTAAAAATTATTTAGAGAGTCAGGGAAATCAAGGCAGGATAAGATTGTTGTGACACAGATTAGGGAAAAGGGGCAAGGAATTTCCTCCCGTTTGGTCACGAGGTTCAGAGTGGACCCCCTTGCTTTCTAAACTCCTCGAGAGAGAGAAGTCTAGGTGCGGGTGAATCCACCCCTAGTCCCAGACCTGGTCAACGGTTTATGTCTAAGGAATCGGGGAAAGGATCAGAGTGTGTGAACTTTCGTGCTTGGTGTGAAACTTGGGGATAGCAACAATGTGGGGCAGCAATGATTCAAAGTTCCTTAACACTACTCAGATGTCACACAATTAGATCACACAATTACTCCGCAGGACTTAACTTTCAACAAATCAGCACAGTAACTTAATCAAAGACTTAACAAGGTTATCAACATAAAGGTGCACGCATACACTCACACAGACAGATACAGAGATAGAGATACATATGTTTGTATGAAGGTACCTGTTAAAATTTCCCCTTGAGTTCAGTGAAAATATTCACATCGGATGTCTGTGCATCTCTCAACAGGTGAAGAGTTGAGCCTCAGGGAAGGTTTATTCAGCCCAGTTTGTGTTGACTGTTTTCTGATTTCACAAACTTGAGAGTTTGCGAACTCTGAGAGGCGTCCCACTCAGAGGGAGATGCTGGGCGCAGCCCGCTGCGGTCCAGGAGAGCTCAAACGGTCATCCTTGGAACCACTATTTATAGGGTCGCGAGATAATTGACTTTAGGCATAAATAATTTTACATCCTGGCCTTATCTGGGGCAGGTGGTCATTGGAATATCCAGCTGGTACCGATCTATCCAGACTGCAATAAGGTTCAAGACGGGCAGGAGATGATTTCACTCTCATCCCACACCGCAACCAGGTAACTGACCCCTAGTGTGGCCACTCCCCACCTTGGTAGTGCAAGACTGTTTTGATGTGATAAGGGGCGCTTAACCACCGAACTCCCTGCACAATGGCCAAGGGTTGATAGGAATCTCCAAGGCCATAAAACTTTCCAGGAATTAAGAGGGGAAGAAATGCACCACCACACAATTGCAGCTAGAGATTCTTCTTTCTGATTACAGAGGGAATCCGGTGCTGTCAGCCAGTTGCTTTTAACAGCCAAAAAGTTGTCTCAGCAGCCTTTGCTTTTAGTGCCATTACACATTTCTCTGTGATGACCATTAAGTTTTTCACAAATTACAAAGACTAAAATATAATTTGATCTTTAAATCACATGCTGCTTCTGCTGAGGAACTCTTCCAGTTGATCTCAGATACTTAAGTCTTCAACACGAATTCTACAAAACAATCAGCATTTACTACAAATGCATTGTTGCAATGCTGTACTAGCAAAACATACAGGAAAAAACTCCTGAGTAAACTGTAAGGCATTCTTTTGACTACTCAAGAACATTTAGTTCAGAAAGGAAACAGATGTCTATTAAAAAGACATTGCAACTCAACAGAGTCTACCTAATGGTCATTCACCCAAAAGTACTGGTTCTTTCAGGAATGTTTCATAGATCAGAACAGGTCACATTATTTTCTCTATAAATGTCAGTTCTGAAAGTTCTTGCGAGGTAATTTGGAACTGAGAATACCCCTGCACATACAGTCCAGATTTCAGAGGGCAGTATGTGTGAATAAAAATACAGTTCACCAGAGTCCAAATGTATGTTTCTGATTGCTGCTTAGGGACTTACCCTTTCACAAATTTAAGCTGAAGAGGGTGATTTCAGCTTCTCTGCAAGGCTTAGTTAGAGTTTCTTTGTGTTTCTGACAAGGAAGCCATTTTGATGACACGGCTTTTCTGGTTTTGATGAGATTTTTAGTGTTTGAGTCAGTGTGTGACTAGCAAGCTAGATACAACTTCATAATCCAAAACTAAGTCAATAAAAATGGGAATTAAAGAACATGTCTACGTGTGTGTGTGATGGGAGTTTGGGGCTGATCCCACCAGACACTGCACATTCTGTCTCTATTCCACCAGAATACTGAAGCACATACATGGTTAATGGGGGCTGTGCCTTTTGTGATTGAACTCTTCATGCAGGTTCTGTTTATACCTAGCCAGATCACGTATGTAATTTGTTTGGGATTTAGTCAGTTCTCAGATATTTCTCTCAAACCTCATCTCCTTCATCCTCTCCAAAAAGGGATATAAGACAATATTCAGAAGTCCTTGTTTAGTAGTGAAGAAACTGTTAATAATTTAAGTATGCATTTAAACATTTTAATTTTCAAATAGCAGTGTTATTTTATTCTCACATTTCCTCTCTCCCACCACCACTGAAAAAAAGAAGCAATTCTTTAACTGCCTCATTTTTTTTTTTCTTGTCTGTATAGATTTTTTCCTACATGCATTCCTATTTGGTATTAATAAATTAATCTTTTGTATAAAAAGTCAACATTGTTGCTTTAACATTTTAATAATTTCAAAATACCTTGAGGGCATTATTCCTCCAAAGCATGTGTATGACTTTCAGTAACCCCTTAAGAGTTACTCATGCTCATCAAGGTGAAAATATGCCCTATAGTGTTGCATCTAATTTTCTTTTTCCTTCTTTGTCCTTTTCCTTAGCTAACTGCTTAGTAATGAGATGCTAATGAGGATATGACAGAATATTTAAAACTTTAAAAAATCAGGAATGGAGTTAGCTTAACACTTAAATAAGTCTTTGAATATCATAATACAGCAAGGAAAGATACAGTGCTCTTACAGAAATACTTCTTACAATATTTAATGTAATTTTAGAACTCTTCATCTGTCTTGTTCACCATAGGAAGAAAATTATTTCTTCAGTCCAGAATGTTAGACTGATCCTAATATTGGATGTGCTGCCTTTAAAAAGGAACACTTGACTATCATTTTTATAATGTGAAATCTTTAACCTGGGAAATGTCAAACTGATTGTTTCTTTCTCAGATATTACCCAGGTGAGGTTTTCCCAGTTCACTTCTAACCTTGCTATCAGCTCACTTTAATGGAATCTTATCAAACAATCTTCATGCTCTCCTGCCCAACATGTGATTTTCCTTCAGTTTTCCTAAAGTGAAAACAGTGAAATCCTCTGTGTTGTTTGGCTGGCACCTGTCTGCTGAACTGACATGAGATCAAAACCAACTATTATTTTCACTACTGAGGCAAGAATTAATAGAAAGAAAGTTTAGTGAGCAAAATATAGAAGCTATTATCTTTCTGATACTTTTTTATTTTAGATTTATTGGCTCCAAATTCAGAGCTGAAACTGAAGTTATATGTAGCTGCTGATATGTAGGCTCTTTTGGATTTTGCAATCTGTTACTGCAGGTCAGGCCTATCTGAACTTTTCTTTCACAAACCCACATGAGATCAACTAAGACATTTGCATATTTTCATGATCCCATCTTGGTGCACATGATGCTGTGACATATAGATAGGATAGTAATAGCATGTATGAACACATATATTAGTCTACAGATTACTTTCACCCTTATGTCTGAAGCACTTTCAGTGGTGTTGATACTTCTCACCCAGATAGTAAGAATTTAGGGTCAGTAAGGCACTTCTTTTCATAGTTTGTTAACAGCTCATTTGTCAAACTCATCTAAGAAAAGACAAAAAATTATAATACAGAGCTAAACTACCTTTGCAAAACTTTTCAGAAGATCCCCTCTTTTCTCCCCAATCTTTCCACCATCATTATTTTCAAATGGGAAATAAATTATTTTCATGATGCCCCCTCTACCTGAAGCAAAAAGTTACATACAAGTTAAGACATACAAGTTTTTTCAGCCCTAGCTATTTCTGAGAAGGTATCTCACCATCTCTCGTGAACTCAACCAATTAATATTTATCATTTGTAGGTAAACTTTGGCAGGCTTAGCCAAACTTCTTCCTTAACCCACAAGCCCTAAAGGATATGTTCTTTATTTTTAATTGTTTGCCCTTTATATTAGTTTACATTTTCTTGAGACTAATCCTTGAGATCATTGAGAATGCTCTCTTTTTCCTGTTTCCCAAAGAGTGGTCTTATACCTAGACCAAACAAAAAGAGTTTTCTGTTTCTTTGACTTGCCACTGATATGATAAGTTGCCTGATATTAATTAATTTTGTATGGCCTTCTATTACCCATCAATAAAACTTGCAAATAACTTGAACTCTGTATTCGTCACAAGTTCAATAGAAGTCTCGAAATAAAGAGCTGAAAACACTTCAGAAATTCAGATTTAAACAAGTGATTTGAGGTTTCACAGTGCAAGACTGCTTAAAGGGTATCAGTCAACAGAACACAAGCGGAAATTTTGTTTGTTTTTTGGTAATCTTTTTTTACTTTATTCAAGTTGCCTTTTTTTTTTCTTTTTTCTTTTTAAATTGTCTTATTTTCAGATACTTCGTGCTGGACACTCAGAAGCACTCAATTCTTAGGACTAATGCCCCATACTTACAGTTTTGGGGGAAAAAAAAAGAAAAAGAAAAAACTTTGGAAAAAGAAAAATGAAGGAATAAAAAGAGGCAGAAAGTGTAATGAATACACTTAGAATCTTAACAATACTGATTTGGTCATTTTGAGCTTGAGCTGTTTGAATGGATCAGATACAAATAACATGCCGAATGTAAAAGCAAACCTTGAGAAATCTGTGTCAAGCTATAATACTTTTGCACAGTTCTTATTGGGTGACATTGTATGTTAACACTGAAGCTGAAAACAGTAAAAGTGTCACACTATCATTTAACATTCTAAGACATGGAAATTAAATGCTGGTCTGTTTTCCTTAACTCTTTTACAGTTGATAGCTGGATTCATTCTGCTAAAGCTAAATGAAAAAATGGAGTACCCTGTCAAGACAGAGAAGAAATAAGTGACCAAAAATCCAGATAAGTATTCCATTAAAATTTTATTTCATACTTGACTTGTATCATTCTTACATACTTGTAAGAATGAACTGGTTTGAGGAAAAATAAAAATAAATTAAGAACAGAGAATGGGTCTTTCAACCATATGTAACTGAGAAAAATCAAAGCAAATATTTATTATTCTGGATTTTTTCCTTTACTTTTGTATCATTAATTTTCTCACAAATAATGGAGTCCTTCATATTGCAGTGTGTTTGTTGCCATATAGGACAGAGTACATGATGACTTTTACTACATTCATTAGGTGCTTCCCTAAGTGTAACATTTTGTGGATATTACTTTTTTAATGGTTTCTTGTCATTTGATCCCTGGAACTAACTTGATTCCTGGAATTAAATTCAAACATCTACACACACACATAATTTCATGTATCTGCCTCACCATGCAGATCAGCTTAAAAGGCAGAATGGAGAACTCCACAAGCGCTTCTTAGGTTCTGACTTTGCTGCACAGAGCTTGTAATATGAGAGGTCATCTGTTTCTCTCAGATCTTTGCTGCATTGTGGCTCCCACGATCTCAGACTTGAAGCTTCAGTAAAACCATCAGCCCCACTGTGTAGATTCTCAAGCCACAGGGTCTTGGTAATTTGTCAGTTACCAGAAAATTCATTCCAGAACTGGGAACACCATTGCCAACTGCTTCCAGGGTCAGTGGCTCCAGGGCAGATCCATCATGTAAACTGACCCGGAACAAATCAGTTATGTGAACCTGCCCCAGCTTTTGACAAGCAAAGCTTTCAGGTTTTCTGTTCTGGAAGTAGTCTGGTCAATCTGTCCCAGACCTGCCAAACTTGGCAGCAGTAAATTGATTGCTCTGAAACAGCCTGGCAGGACCAGAGGATTTGCCTTTGATTTGGGAAAATGTAGTCAAACCTGAGATGAGTCAAAAAAACATTCAGGCTCCGTGAAACATTTTTTAATGAAAATATTTCCCTGGGAAATATCTGACCATCTGTACACAAATTGATAGAGCCAGTTCTCACTAAGATCATAAATATTAATTACATGTATGTTTCCATTAGCATTATACACTAATCACAGTGGTTTTTTGTAAATGTTAAGTCAGGGTTTTTACTATGCACATAGTATTTCAGTTTTTGACCAGCAGCTTTCAACAGCCTTTGTATTATTTTTCCTTTTTTTTCATATATTTTCTGTATGTTCCCTAAATAAAGCATGCACTGTGCAGCTGTTTAGAATACTGCCAATGCAACCTTTTTTCAGTGTCTAATATTTCCTTTTCCCTGGCTGTGCCTGAAGTGAGTTTCTACCTTACAAACAAGGGTTATTCAGGTTACAAGAGAACGAGAGACAATCCAGTCTGTGACTCTTATTGTGTACTCATATTACTCTGATGGTTTCTGCAGACCCCTAGTCAGTTATGACATCAGTGCAAAAAATGTATGTACATTCCTCCTTCTCCTATTTGTTTGTGTTGATACATATGAAGGAATCATCAGATCTGATTAAAGTGTGGATCAGAAGGTAATAGGGAAGATGGACCTTGTTATACTAATCTGAAGTTGTTGAATATATGAAGAAATATAAAATTCTGATCACTAGAAAAGACATATTAGATCAAAACTTATTAGCTCAAAACTATGATCCAGAAAACCTCATCCGCTGCACTGACATTCCTTGCTTGCATATGGTCAAAAATCCATCAGTTTTAACATGATAGTTTGATTCACTTTTCTTGCTCATGCCTCATTAGGATACATAAACTCAGTATTTCTCATCAAGATTTTTACTCAAACTTGTTTTTAAATGCCCCTTTTGTATTAGACTTTTCATCTAAAATGTGAGAAAGCTTGTTTCATTTTTGGTCTTTTGTAGAGGAATCAACCTCACAGATTCAGTGATGCACAGAATGGTAGGGGTTGGATGGGACCTCTAGAGATCATCTAGTCCAAGCCCCCTGCCAAAGCAGGATCACCTAGAGCAGATCACACAGGAACAAGTCCAGGCGGCTTTGGAAAGTCTCCAGGGAAGGAGACTCCACCACCTCTCTGGGCAGCCTGTTCTGGTGCTCTGTCACCCTCGCAGGGAAGAAGTGTTTCCTCACGTTCAGGCTGAACCTTCTGTTTTCCAGTTGATGGCCATTGCCCCTAGTCCTGTCACTGGGCACCAGTGAGAAGAGCCTGGCCCCATCCTCCTGACACCCACCCTTTAGATATTGATAAGCATTGATAAGATCCCCCCTCAGCCTCCTCTTCTCCAAGCTAAACAGACCCAGCTCTCTCAGCCTTTCCTCATATGGAAGGTGCTCCAGGACCTTCATCATCTCAGTGGTCCTGCGCTGGATCCTTTCCAGTAGTTCCCTGTCCTTCTTGAACTGAGGAGCCCAGAACTGGACACAGGACTCCAGGTGAGGCCTCACCATTGCAGAGTAGATAAGTGTGTAGTGTGCTCCTTACCACCCACCCGCCCCTAATTCTAGGGATATAAATTTGCCAGATGAGGGTGACAATAAGAGCTAACTCTTCTTCCTAGCTGTGTAACAGTGATGGTCTCCCCTGAGAATCAGGGGGGTCTTGCATTTTCCTTCTAGCCCATAAAGATCATACTTACACTAGAAGTAAACTAGAAGTGTTACACTAGAAGTGTCCAGTCCATGGAGTTAAGTACATGATGACTCTAAACATTAACATGCTCACTGAGGGTTTTGATTCCTGACAGCTAACACCTTCTCATACTGTGCAGAATAATCTGAAGAGCAAAGGACAAAAAATTTGAGGAAAGCTAAGGATACTCCTGCCAAGCAGTATAGGTGAGGTCTACTGTATGAGGGATGAATGACAGTTTAGTCACAGCAATGTTAGTCCTAGCTCATTGTGTTTACCAACCTAAACATAACCAAAGCATCTCTGTGCCAAATGAATGTCAATGAATGAAATGCTGAGGTAAACCTAGGAAAATACAGTTTTCAGGCTTTCTCAAACCTTTCCTGAAGGTTCTTATTACATGATTAAAATCTAGTAGACTAATCCTTCTGGATGAGTGATATTTGTTATTCTATACAAAGTGGAAACATTTTAGATACATATCTGATATGTCCAACTGGCGTCCAGAACAAGGGAGAGAGAACAATCCTTCTGGGAAATGACAAGTGAGAGTCATAGACTGTATCTTCTCAAAACAGAAAAGAAGGAATTAAATGCTGTGTACATAGATCCCTCTGTAGCATGAACATATTTGTGGATAGTATTTTAAGATGTCTAACCTCTAATGAATCAATAGGGAGATTTATGCTATGATTTCATCCTTGGGACCGGTGGTTATTGGGTTTAGAGATGCTTTAGTTCCTAAATTTTCTTTGAATCTAAGCCAATGAGATTTAGCATTTCTAAATCCACGCTGAATGATAGTGGGATAGGAGAAGAATAAAACTGAGCTTTAGTCAGTCTGGCTAAGGATAAATCATAACCCTGAGGATGCATTCTCATAATGCCTCTAATGGGAACTCATTGTGACTTTGATGAGAAAGAGTAAGACAGAGAAGTAGAATGCATCAAAGTGTTTAAGAAACCTCCAAGAAAACAAACAGAATTGGAATTATTCAGTATGATTATACATATCATAGCCCAGTGGGTCAACTTGGAAGAAAACCAAGCTCCAATAATCATACAGCATATATAAAATTTGCATTTAAATAATGTTAATGATTTAAGTGTCAAAGTCATAAAAATAATTTTAAAAAGACAAAAATATGTTTCTTTTTAAAAAATAATATATATAAATGCCTGATGAGGTGAAAGAGTTGAACTTAAATATAGAATTTCTCTAAGAAAAATCTTGAATGAATCTATTTACTAGATCCTTCCATGCATTTGCAAATTCCAATTTTTGGCGCAACCTGGATGTTCCAGTTACAGTATATTCTTATTTCAAAGGAACAGCATTTCACAAGTGGTGATTTAAGCACACAAAATGTTAGCATTAAGTATTTGTCAGTGAATTTCCTTGAATAAGTCTGAACTTCTGTGAAAGGGACCCTTCCTTCAGCAGGAAAAAAGACTTTTTTAATTCTCAAGAGTGTACCAGTCAAGCACAAAAACATTTAATCTGATCATCTCTTTTTGTGGAACAGCACTCCATAAACCCTCAGACAGAACCCCTCTTCATCCCAAGCACACTATTTTTCCCTTTCAGGAATCTTCTTGTTCCTCCTTCCAGAAAGCTTTCTTAGCCATGGAGATGTTTGCTACTGAGGACTTTTCTTTATTCCTTGCAGCTCTTTCTGGGTCAGGAAGGTGAATAAACAGGCATTGCCTTCATTTTTTAATCTTCTTTAAAAGTCTGTCAACCAGTTAATGTTGGGGATTTTTTTGGTTGGTAGGTTAGCTACGTGTACTTTGACACACTGGTAGCCTGAAATTCTGTGCATCTGCCCCAGTTTCTGTTGTTACTGGAACATATTTTTTGTTTGTTGATTGTTAACACATATCCAGGGTAATATTGCAATTACATTGAACTGAGGGATGTCACCTTGCCAGATGTCTGCTGGAAATACAATACAGCAAAGACAAAGAAGTTTCAGAGGTTCCTGGAGTGTGTGGAAGATAACTTCCTGATACATCTGGTGAGTGAGTGAACTAGGAAGGAAGCCCCACTGGATCTGTTGTTTGCAATCAGAGGACAACTGACGGGTGATGTGACAGTTCAAAGCTGTCTTGGGCATAGCGATCATGAAATGATAAAAGTTGTCGATTCTTGAAAAAGTAAGGAGGGGGGTCAGCAGAACTGCTCCCTTGGACTTCTGGAGGGCAGACTTTGGCCTGTTAGGAGACTGGTTGACAGAGTCCCTTGGGAGGCAGTCCTGAAGGGTAAAGGAGTCCACGAAGCCTGAACATTCTTCAAGCAGGATTCTATTCTATAAAATGGCTTATCTATCACAGGAACAGAGAAGATCCTGTTTAATTAACCTGACAGTATATACCTGAAAGTTCAAGAGAAAAGTCAGTCACAATTTAATCCAGAGTGACAGCCTGTTTGACACTGACCTCAGGCAGGAAAGTCAGCAACGTAAGTCACTAAGTTCGGTCTCACATAATAGAGTCCAAAATAACAGTCATAAGGAAGTATGAATTAACTACATCAAATAACAGTCATCAGACATTCAGAAGCAGTTTTTGTCCTAAAGACTGTATGTTCCATTTCAAGAAAAAGACATTTTCCTGTCTTCTGTCTCAGCAGATTATCTTCCCTAGCCCAATATTCCAGCAAAAGATGAAAATTAGACGTATTTTGGAAATACAACTGGAAATGAACTATTACTTGATTTTCCAACAAATTTCAAGTATTTGTGTTTATTTTGTTCTTGATTTCATTTTCATCAAACTTACTTATGGTTTCTGTTCTTTTTGTAGCTATGAAAAAGCTGTGGTAAGGCTGGAGCCAAAGCCGGATATATAATTGAAATACACTGAAAAATTTCCATGTGTATGATTTCTTCAATGTATGATTCCACTGCATGGCATGTATTGGCATACTCATCAATCTGCCCCTGTCTGAAGTTAAAATTCCCTTGAGAAAAGGAGACTATCATTATGGAAATAAGTAAGCTGTACTGTCTCAATGTTTTCATAAACAGTCAATTTGGGAGTACTAACACTAGGAATAAGAACAGAATCTTTTTAAGAGTTAAAAAAAGGTCTGAGATGAAATTACTTATGCCTAAGTAATTTTCATTATGTAGTATTTGATATGTTCAAGACATGTGTCCCTTTTTTTTAAACTGCAGTTGTGAATATATGGCATCTTCAGCAAATTGTTTTGAAAGATCTCACTTTTGACATTTGTCAAAAATAAGTGACCATTTTCAGAAAATGTTGTTAGGTTACTTGCTTCATATCTCATAATTTTAAAGCAAATAAAATGAGAATTTGTCCCCATTCACTTTTAGAATACTAAATCATTAGACCATCCTTCTAGGTGATGAAGACTCCAGTCATTGCATACTTCCCAGATTCTGAAGCAAGTAATGTAGTAATGACAAGTTTCACCACTACACAAATTTTCTTGCTGGATGTACATCTATCTTATGCAATGAAGTAAATGTAAAAACATTATTCCACTTGCAAACAACAATTTCATCATTGTATTAACATTCACTGTAGCATATAATCTGATGTTTCTCAAAGTTTGCAGTATGTTATTATGTCCTTTTTTGTGGTTTCTACTTTTAGATTTTTAATTCTTTTAAACAAAAAAGAGTTTTATAAAGACACCTGTCTGTTACACCAACTGTTGCCTCGTGAACAACTTAAAAATAGTAATATATTATCAACTACTAAATGAACATTTAAGCATTTTGCCATTTTGTTTCTTACCTATTGCTGATAGAAATCATGAAACTCAATAACATTCTGGTGGATGACATATAAACAGTATCTTCTGCATATTCCCCTGTTATAAATCAGGATGACTTCTCAAGTCTCCCAAATCTAATTCTGTCTTGTTCTATTTTTCTCATTCTCTCACCTTCAAACCCTGTTCCAATTTTCGTTGAGTACTGAGTTTAAATATTCACCTTCTGTTTCTATCTTCAAATCCTAAATCTTTCTCACTTACCTCCTTGCCTCACTTTCTAAGCCCAACACCATTATTCCTACCAAATCTCTTCAACTTTTGCCCAAAAAATATGTAATTAAGTACATTTTCCCTTTTTGGATTCTTTTCTAGTCTGCTTTACCTCTGTCTCAATTTATTGTTTTTCTGAAGATTAACATTCTGTTTTACCTGGTTCTGTGTCATCTTCTAACTAGTCATTATTCTCCACCACAGTTCTGCCAAATTTTCAGAAATACCTTTTTACAGTGTTGTATTTTTAACCCCAGTCCCAATATTTAAATCCATCCTCTACATAAGTTCATCTAACTCTCTCATGTTTTTTACGCCAAGTCCTTCTATCCACACCTCAGTTTGCATATTCTCCTAACAAGCTTTCCCCACTTTGCAAAGGGCATCCACTCCCAAATTCTTCACTCTCTGCAGCTGCTACTTGACATTCACAATATCAGTACTCATTTCCTGCATCCTTCTTTTAGGACTCATTCCCTGTATTAGTCCTTCTATAATAGCCTAGAAAAATGTGTAGAGTTCCATAATTTGCTAAGATAAAACTTCCATGTGGAACAAGACAGCTGTTATAAACTAAAGTCTAAATTTGTTTTACTGAAGATAAAACCTATGTGATTTTTTAAAAATCTAAATTATAGTAAAAAAAAATTAAATAAATGTTACAGAGAGATAGAAATTTTTCATTAACTCATGTCAAATTTGGGTAATAAAATGTCACTGAATTTTTGTTATACATTTCATTTAACTATTTCCAAAATTCCTTTTTTAGAATTAAAAAAATAAGAATCCTTCTAATACTTATTTTAGTTGTTTTAAAATTACCTCTTTCAAAAAATTCTGAATGTGGATAAAAGAATTTTAAAATATGTGGTGTATTTCGAGGCACCTAGTTCAATCATGGTAATTTTTGGTGTTATGTTTATCTTAAAAAAATACTGAAAAGTTTAAATTATTCAAATGAAAACCAATATTTTTTATTATTATTTCACTGGTGACCAGAAAGATTATTTTCCTGTTTCTGGTAAGAGTTTTTGAATGTGCAAGACAAAACTTTAGAAGTTCAAAGAAGAAGAGCAATATAATGTTATGTTAAATGACTCAAGCGAAAGACTTGGAGGTTTAGCACAGGCTAGGCTAACGTTACTAATTTCTGATATTGGTGTCCAGATCAATCAGGAGAAAGAACAGCCCTGAAACATAAAAAGGTGATTGCAAAAGGAAAGGAATGAAGTTCAAATAAATAGTCAGAAAAAAACCCAAAACCTATATTAATCTATAGCTTTAGTACTCTGTTGTTAGCTGTGTACATTTATAAAAAGAACAATCTGTGTCGGAAAAGCTATAGACACACACAAGATACAGAACCTTAGATATATGTATATAAATGTACACTAATATTTAAAATGCAGTGACTTGATGGTGAGAATAAAAAACCCAAATTATATAAAAATTTCTATAATCATCTTTGAAAATTGAGCCGTGCGTGGTATCAGTAACATAAAGGGTTTAATTTGCTAAACTGATATTCTTGAAAGCAGCCAAATACCAATCAAAACACTCTGTTTGTTCCAGTAAAATACCCATTTTAATTTCTATGTATATTCACAGATTCACAGAGTGTTAGAGGTTGATGAATACCCTTTAGATGTTTATAAGCATTGATAAGATCCTCCCTCAGCCTCCTCTTCTCCAAGCTAAACAGACCCAGCTCTCTCAGCCTTTCCTCATATGGAAGGTGTTCCAGGCCCTTCATCATCTCAGTGGCCCTGCACTGGATCCTTTCCAGTAGTTCCCTGTCCTTCTTGATCTGAGGAGCCCAGAACTGAACACAGGACTCCAGGTGAGGTCTCACCAGCGCAGAGTAGAGGGGGAGGATAACTTCCCTTGACCTGCTGGCCACGCTCTTCTTAATGCATCCCAGGATGCCATTGGCCTTCTTGGCCTCGAGGGCACTCTGTTGGCTCATGGTCATCCTGTTGTCCACTAGGACTCCAAGGTCCTTTTCCCCAGGGCTGCCCTTCAGCAAAACAGCCCCCAACCTGTACTGATCCATGGGGTTGTTCTTCCCCAGATGCAGTACTTCACACTTGCTCCTGTGGAATTGCATTAGATTTCTCCCTGTCCAGCTCTCCAGCCTGTCCAGGTCACGCTGGATGGCAGCACGGCCTTCTGGCATGGCAGCCACTCCTCCCAGTTTGGTATCATCAGCAAACTTGCTGAGAGGACATTCTATCCCTTTGTCCAGGTCATTGATGAATATATTGAATAGTTCTGGACCCAGCACTGACCCCTGGGGGATACCACTAGCCACAGGCCTCCAACTAGACTGCCCCATTGACAACAACTCTCTGAGCTCTTTCCTCCAGCCAGTTCTCAATCCACCTCAGCCCCCATTGGTCCAGTCTGCACTTCCTAAGCTTGGCTATGAGGATGCCATGGGAGACTGTGTCAAAAGCTCTGCTGAAGTCAAGGTAGACCACATCCACTGTCTTCCCCTCGTCTATCCATCTAGTGATTCCTATCCATCTATGGATGTCTATCCATCTAGTGATTCATTAACTTAAATATTTGTATTGTTCACTAAATCACAGTTTAGCATGTTATTTTTGCACTCTATCTGGATTCTGTTCAGCAGAAATACAATATTAAAAATATATCATAATCAATTTATAAATAAAAAGAATTTAAGACAATTTCAATTTCCCAACTCCTTGGAGTGACAGTCATGTCAAGAAGAATGTGAGTGTTTTCCTATATTCAAAGAAGTTTATACACATATCATACTAGAAAACTAAAACAGAACTCCATCTGCCCAGTGTTTTGCAGAAATAGAGAATGAAATAAACAGTTACAGTTACAATAAGGCAAAAAAAAAAAGCTAAATGTAAAAAATATTTTTAAAATGCATTATAGGAACAAATTTTATGATAATGACAAATTCTACACTTAGACGTTACTTCAGAAAGAAACTAGGTAAGAACTAGTCCATGCCTGGAATCACTGAAGCAACAGGGACAGATGATGCAGGTTTATGAAGTTTGGAATATATACTGTTTTCTACCAATGGGAATATTTTTATTGCTTCTTTTTTATTTCTCCTTAACATAGTTTATGCTCGTATCAGCTGTCAAAACTTGCAAGCACTTTAAAATGTACAATTTAGCATACCGTGAGCTAAATATTTTTTTTTAGGGTTTCATTCATTAACAAAACAGAAAAAAGATGAAGAAAGAAAGATCATCTATTTAACAGATAGTGTATGGTATAATTTATGTAGTAAAACTCCAATATGGAAAATAATAAACAATATGGAAATTGTATAGCATCTTTAATACAGCTTTCTGCAATAAGTAGGTATTTGTTTAACTTCATTCTACTCAGGTAAATTAGAATATGTTCCTGTAGTAATATAAATACAAAGCATTTATTGCAGGAGATATTACAACTGAAATGTTTGATGTAAATTCTAACATGGTTATGTTAACAAACACAATTGTATGCAAAGGTGCATTGTTATTTTAGTGTGAGAAGAAAGAAATTTACTAATATAACCAGAGTTTTATATCTGATATTTTACTTTTCCCCTTTGACAATTCTTCTGCTGTTATTATAGTTGCCTCTCAACTCCTGATTATATAACTCCCTATTACTATGTGTTTCAAACTGTGAAGACAACCTTTAGGTTAAAACAACAACTTGTCCTGTATTTCCGTTTTTCAATTTAGCTGGGATTATGCAGCTTTATTGGATCAGCAGAAGTAAATCTTGGATTTGGTAGAAAGCCTACAGTAATATTTCAGGTTTCAATAAACCACAGTTTGGAGTGGGCTTCAATCCACACCCAAGACACTTCCCTCACCACTTCAGCATCTCTAGATTCAGAATAGCTCCTTGTTTATTCCCACAACAGTATATTGCTCTGCTGTTTTTTGAAGTATTTAACTCTCTACATCCTCTACTGTATCTCAGAATAGCCTCTGGCACATAGTTTTATTGGTAATATCTCATCCTCCTATCAGTTTATTACTTCTTGTAACTGGTATACGCTTAGAAAAACAAACCTTGGTGATGATCTTGTTATTAGCAAATGGAATATGACATAGTTTCAGCTACAGTAACTGTTGCTGATAGTTGGTAACCACTGGCAAGGGTTGACTTTTGACTTTCCAATGGCAGCAGACATGGTATTTACTCCATGGAGTGAAAGATAGTGAGCATGAAACAAGAAGAGTTCTTGTTCACTGTGGTTACACATCATTAAAAATTGTCAGAAAATGTACCCCTCAGCCAATATTAATGTCTTCCATGTAGCTCAAACTGTTATTCCTGGAAACAGAAATCCTAGGACTCCTTTATGTCACACCTAGTTGCTAAACGCATGGCTATGAAAAGACCACTGACTTTTTTCCAAGGGTGAGCTTAAAGGTTTAACAGCAGTACTGTATGCACCATGTCATGTGGGTCTTCTTGGCTTTGTTCTCAAGGCAAAGAAATATTTCTTAGAACCCATAAGTGGGCTCTATGGAAACAATCCAGGAAGGCTTTTAATGAGCTCTCAACACAATTTTCATTGTAAGATATAGCAGAGGGTCTCTGTAGACATATTCAACAAGAAATGTGTATATATAAAGAATACTGGAGATCTTTTGGCCTTCAGGGGGGATTTCCTTTAAGACAGTGATGAAAGTACATTTTTTCTTTTTTTTTCTTTTTCTCTTTTTTTTCCTTTTCTGAGTAACTTTAAATGGGTGAATGGCCAAAGAATTGGCATTGCAACTGTTTTTAAAAATTGATTAATGAAGGTAATGATAAGTTACCGTAATCTTTTGCATATATTTTTGCCTTTTTGTTTCCTAAAGAACGTTTTTCCATTGGCTGAAGGATGTAAGTTTTGCAGTATTTTCTGAGTGTTGGTATAATTTTCCCTGTTTAGTAAGAAAATTGGAATCTTGCAAAAAGGGAAATGTAAGCGTATATATGAAGCTATCCTAGCAGAGCACCTATGTGAGTTATTATGCATGTGGATGACCATGGAATGGATAGTGGGATACTGATATATTGCTAATAATACTAGACTCAAAATTCATGCAAAATTTTTTTTAAATACTCACAGTGAACATCTGCTGTAGATGTCACCACAACATCTGCTTGGGAAAATAATTATGAGAAAATACAGGTAATTACTCCTAACATTCACAGAAAAATTACATTAGAAGGGTGAGTTTCTAGATGAGCCAGAGCCAGCCAAGAAGTGGCTAACATATCATCATGCAAACAGATAGCCCAGCAGGAGAGGATTTTAACAAAATAAGCTATTTTCAGCTTCTTTGAAGTCTATTGACAGAGTGAAACCAAAGGTAGCAGTACAACTCAGCTAAGAAGGCAGTATGGTTAGAATAGCCACAAGTAAGGGTAAAATAGTTTAGTATTTTAAAGTTTTGGATAGGTTCAGATTTTTAAAGATATTTTGAATCATAAATTAACTGATTGGAAACATCTTATTTTGTCTTTTTTAATGAACTTAGCTTTTTCAAATCCTCTCTAGTAGACATCTTAACCGTGTTGGGTTTATATAGCATAAATATTATTAGTTTAACTAATTTAATGTCAAAATTTATCTAGGCATTACTAACGCCTTCAGCTGGAATATCAAATGCCATTTGTTCTCTCAGAGTCTACATATGGTTAGAATGACAGCATACAATTTCATACTTACAGCTCAGTCTTTTCATCAGCTATATTTCAGAGATGTACAAGTAAAATAAAATTTTCTGCTGTTTTAAAACATCACAAATGTGTATGAAGATAATTACCTGCACAGCTAATAGACTGTTTTAGTATCTTCTCTGTGGAGTGCTTTCTTGTTAACTTACCGAGCATAGTCCTGTCAAAGTTTAATGCTTCAGCCACAGCATATAATTTTAATCCAATACACAGCACTGCTAATATTTCAAACATTACAATATGTGCACTGAGACAGAAATGTGTAGGTTTTTTTCCAATAAGCCATATAAAATGACTTGGATCTCTGAAATTATTTGGAGATTTAAGGCAAAAGTAGGGGGTACATGTGTTCAGTTTTTTGTTTTGGACTTTCTATTTTCCTAATTAAGCACAGGTGAGCCAATTCAGCAATACCCAATCAGTAATCAGTGTTAAAATGGGAGGGTTTGAGATATAGTTTTCTATCCTCTATGCTTGGTAAAACAGCTATTTTATCAGGTGTTAATCTTGACCTCCAACATGATGACCTCTGATCATGACAATGACTTTCCACAAAAGCTGGTCACTGAAAACAATCGGTTGCATGATTCTGATTCTGAATATCTAGCTGCAAACCTTAATCATTTACAGGAATTCTCTGTCTTTACAGACAAGCTGTAATCTGCCTTGTCTTTACCCCTGAAGGACACTACCTACAGAAACAGATCTGGGCTAACAAACATAATATATATCCAGAAAGTATTTAACAACTTAAGTACTTACACCTCATTAAAGCATTGATTTGTTGTCCCAAACTCATATTTTATAGATGGATAGGCAAACTGTAGTAGATGTTTTTCACATTCTAAATCCAAATAGGAATTTCAATAGAACTAAAAATTCCCTTCCTGTTAGCTGTTATCTTTCCCCTTTTTTCCTTGCAGCTGATTATGCAGATATAATGAAAGAATGCAGCATGGCATCTACAGTGTCCTAGAGTAGCATCCCTGGCAGCTGTTAGTTTTCCTTTCCTCTGAGGTGCAGTCTCTTGTATTGATTGATGTACAGACAAGCATGTCAAAATCTAACACATGCATGAGCTAGAATCATTATATTTTCCACCTTTTGCTTCTTGTCAGTTTGATCTGTACTGGGGGGACCATACAAGCCACTTATCATTCTTGTTGCCAAAGGGCATCTGTGATGTTCATTTGCTCAGCCTTGCAGAGATAAACGCAGCTTGCTGCAATTAATAAAATAGCTGTTCTCTAGATGAAATTTGTAGAGATAAATTTAAATAACATCACTATGTGCTCATGGATATGTATGGGTAGTAATATAGAACTAATACGCAAGACATTTCTCCTCAGACAACTGACATAATTGGTATGGTAGAGATTATCTTTTCAGCCAGATTCCTCTGAATATATTTTGAAATCACTTACAGACAGACTCCAGAGGAAGAGTGTATTTCACACAGGATTTTAACATTTTTTTTGTTCCCCAATTGAGGATGAAACAAAATATTTCAAAATGCGATATGATAATTTTTCTTGGCCTGTGTTCAATAGAAGCAGCATATGAAACTATTGCATTGTATTTATTTCTTTTTAAAACATGTATTTGACCATATGTTCCCTGTCATGTGGAAGGAAACAAATAGAATGGAAAAGGGTAGTAACAGCTTACTGCTGTGAAGTCATAAAACTCAGGCTTTTAAGAAAAGTGAAAATGAGGCTATATTGTACATGATGGAACACATCTAGCACTAGATTTTGAGGGGTGCAGAGGTGGTGGTGGGTTTCCTAAAACAGATAGATGATGCTTGTGAATTTTGGATTAACTATTCCATAAAAAGACTGAGCAACCTACACTTCAGTATTTTAAGTATTATCTCAATTTAATTTTTAGTTTTTCAACCTTCATATTTTAGATGGTACAGTGATAAACTCTTTTGAAGAGGAACATGAAATGTTTAATTCAGGAAACCTTGACACAGAACACTACAGAAATACCTAACCACTTACCTCTTCTTCTCTGAAACAAGTTTTGTATAAAATATTCATGGTGTAACAGGTACTTTATTTATTTTACACTGATCTCTAACATCATCTGGGGTGAACAGAGAGTAAACTACTACACATTTTCAAGAAATCAGTCGAGCCTCGAAAGAAGAATAATAGTAAAGTATAACACTACTTTTAATACATCATTTTACTATCACCTTAAAACCACACA
Source organism: Rhynochetos jubatus (assembly GCA_027574665.1). Lineage (NCBI taxonomy): Eukaryota > Metazoa > Chordata > Aves > Eurypygiformes > Rhynochetidae > Rhynochetos > Rhynochetos jubatus. The sequence continues at coordinate 79,643,901 of CM050650.1, read as the reverse complement.
CATCAGAGAAGTTGACCCTGCAGTCTTCATACAGATAACTGACATGAAATTTTTCCACAGAAACTGGTGTTTAGGATAGAAGTTCTCCAGTGAAGCAATTACAAAGAGCAGAGGACATCTGTTGAGAGTTACAAGATGTAGCATCATATAATCACAGAATCATTTAGGCTTGAAACAATCCTTAAGATCATCAAGTCCAACCATCACCCTAACACTGACAAGTCTACCAATAAACCATGTCCCTAAGCACCACTTATGTACATTACTCCAGGGGATGACTCAATAACTTTCCTGGGGCAGCTGGTTCCAATGCTTGACAACCTGTCAGTGAAGAAGTTTTTCCTAGTATCCAATCTAAACCTCCTCCAGTGCAAATTGAGGCCATTCCTATCGCTTGATACTTGAGAGATAAGACCAATACTCCATGCTTAGAGAAGAATGGATTTGATGGATGGACCACTTTGTGGATAAGGAATTGGCTGGATGGTCGCACTCAGAGAGTTGTGGTCAATGGCTTGAGTCTAAGTGGACACCAGTGAAAACTGGCATTCCTCAAGGGTCGGTATTGTGACCAGTGCTGTTTAACACCTTTGTCATTGATATGGACATTGGGATTGAGTGCATCCTCATCAAGTTTGACGATGACACCAAGCTCTGTGGTGTAGTCAACACACTGTAGAGATCCTGACAGCACCAGAGCTGCTCACCTTGGAGACTGAGTGAGTCTCATGGTATAAAATATTGTACAGAAAGGCATAACGTCTGGAGTAGGAAACTGCAACTGCAAACTGTGAACATGTTTATTTACATATATTTGAGCAGTGTATCAGCTTACATAAACACTAATAGGTTTCCAAAGTCTCACTAGATGAATAACAGGATAATTCACATTAGTCAAAAAGATGGGAAAGACAAGTGGGGGAAACAAGTAAAAGAGATTTTATGGCCTTGTTAGGTTTTACTTTCCATATGTACAGTGCCTATAATCATAGGACCTCGGTCCATGATTCATGATTTTGAATTAATAGACAGTAAATAAGCCACACATCAAGAACATACAAATTTTCAACAGAGAAAATTTGGAATCAATAGCACAAATTTAGTCACGGATTTCCTGGATTAAAAAAACGAAAACAAAACCAAACAACAGTAAGTACATATGTATATTTTATTTATAGAAATCAGGTGAACATCAGAGTGTGACAGAGTAATTTTATTGAATGAAGGGTTCAGTTCCCCTGTTTTTAATTGCATGTGATTTCCATCACGTTTTTCTTCTTTAAATCTTTTTGTTCATCATGCTTATGTAACACTTAATCAATCCTCCTCTGAGCAATTGGATACCTATCATCAGGTAGCATTATACTTGATATACCTCTGAACTATGATAGCTACATTCTTAAAATCTTCTGATAAGGTTTTGTGTGTCTTGTTTACTTTATTTCAGTTTTATTTGTTTATTGTCCCCTCAGTGAATTTCAGTTCCACATACTCCTGTGAGAAGTAATGTCATGTTCATCATGACCGTTGCCTTTTCTATGTTGACTTTAATTTTTAGCAAACAACTTTTGATATTGATAGTTATCAAATATACACATATTGAGCAGATGTAATAGTAGGTTATGAATCTTTTTCGTCAGCTTCATAATCTTTTTTTTTAATGAATCTTCTAAAATATTCCTTCTATTTTTTTTTTCCTACCAATATTTTTTTCCTTCCTTGACTCCCCCTGCCCCACACTTTGTTTTGGTCAAACTGATTCTACTTAACAGTTTACTTCTTAACACTGAAGATATATATCTGGCCTGTGGCTCTGCAAGCTCCATTTTATTCCTTCTACGCTGTGAAAACCTTCGTGAAGAACGTTCTTGACAAATTCCTCTGTATCCCTTGTGCTTATTCTTGTCTTCTTTGTTACAGGCTGATATCACTGTTGCTTTCACGTATTTACTGAATACATGTTCCTTGTAAATAACATTCAGTAGTTTTATCTTTACTTTGCTGTGGGTTTCTCATCTACACTACCATTCATAGGCAATGTTTCTTTCCTAAAAGAAAAAGAATTCAAACTCTTTCCCTGTGTCATTTGCTTTCTTTCATTTTGCTCTGTAATACTTCTCCAGTATAACATGTATTCTCCCTTTTAATTATGATTTTCTGAATATTGTGTAACTTTGAGATATTTCTCCATCATTCTTCATCATTCTACTTGTTCACTGTTATTGGCACACATTTGTCTTTCAAGTCAAACAACCGATTTGGTTCCTCTTATCTTGCATAACAGTTCTCTTTACTTATTCTTCTGCTACTTTTATTTATTTATTTATTTTGCTTACTAATTAATTTTATACTCTCTAAATCCTGTTTTATCTTAGGTCAACCCATTGTTTTCATACCTTCATACTACGACTACTCCATTGCCTTGGAGTCCAAATCTTCCATAAAAACAAAACTAATGTAAATATTGCTATGTTTTTCCATGGCTACATCAAGAATGTAACGATTTTATAAAAATCATCTTTTGATTACCTTTAAGCATCTGAACTTTTCCATCTGTATTTAGCCCAGGGCTTAATTTGTGCTCCTTTATTTGTTGGCAGTTAACATGATTCCTGTGATGACAATGCAAAATTAGAATTTAATCTGATATCAGTTGTGGTTATCTTGACATCACACCTTTTTATTCAGAATATCTACCATACATAGAAAATCTACTATGCCCCTCCATTTAAATTAGATTCTATCTAGACAAACTCCTTGGTGAAATTCTTCAATGAAATATTATATTTGTTTCCCTCATCCCTTCCCCCTCCCCACCAACAAATAATATACACCATTCTTTTCTCCCCTTTAGTTTTCTTTGCAATATTCAAATCTGTCTACTGGTCCAGGCTAGAAAGTCCAGGGGTTTTTTTAGTTGGTGTGTTTTAAGGTGGTTTTTTGTTTGGGGTTATCTTTGGGGGGGGGGGGGGGGGGGGGGGGAAGTTGTGTGTTTAATTTTCATTTTACATGCAGATGTTTTTTCATAATTTATTTTTGATTTCATCCTGCTTTATGAGAGGTGAATATGACTTCTCTAATCTAATAGTAAATAAAATGACAAATTTCTCATAGAAAAACTGTTTAATGGATTTAAGACCAAAAAATTTAGTCTTAAATAGACTCCACTGGCACTTCATGGAATTTTGTGGAGAATACTCTAAAAACCAGTTACACAAAGGTGCTGGAGCAAACAATAGGCAAAGAATATTCCATAGAATGCAAAAAAATAATTGACATAAAATAATTCACTAATCCCTCTGTATGGATATCTACGGTTTATATGACAATTACCTTCTGGATTCTCACTGTTTTTCAGTAAAGTTATTTTTCTGAATCACTAGCATAAAGTCCAGCTTTCACATGTCTATGAGGCTGTCATTCACAACCATCCTCAAAAGTCCCATTTCTATTTCCATTATGAATTTTTCTCCTGTCAGGTCTTTCATAAATTTGCTTTAGCAGTGTATTGGGTTTTCATGGCAAGGTTTTGGTAGCTGGGAGGGCTGAAAGTGTGGATGCTGTGAGAAGACACCCGGAGCTGCCCATGTGTCAGACAGAGCCAGTTTTAGCTGGCCCCAAAATGGATCCACCACTAGCCAAAGCTGAGCCCATCAGTGACACTGGTGGCACCTCTGTGGTAAAGAAAGTGTAAAAAATGCTGCACAACAGTATCTGAGAGAAGAGTGGTAAAATGTGAGAAAAAAAAAACCCCTGTGGACACTAATGTCAGTGAGAAAGCAGGGGGAGAAGGTGCTCCAAGCACCAGGGAAGACATTCCCCAGCAACCTATGGAGAACACCACGGTGAAGCAGGTTGTTCCCCTGCATCCCATGGGAGGACCATGGCGGAGCAGAGATCCACACGGCAACCAGTGGAGGACCCTGGTCCAGAGCAAGTGGATATGTCCTGGAGGAAATTGCAGCCTGTGAAGATCCCACATCAGAGCAGGCTCCTGACAGGACTTTTGACCCTGTGTAGCGGAGCCCACACAGGAACAGATCTTCTGGCATGACTTGCTGCCTGTGGGACACCCACACTGGAGCAATCCACTCCTGAAGGACTGTACCCTGTGGAAAGGACCCACATTGGAGAAGTTTGTGAAACACTGACTCCTGTGGGAGATAACCCATACTGGAGCAGGGGAACAGCATGAGGATATAGGAGTGTCAGAGGCAAAATGTTATGAACGGAATGAAAACCCCATTCTTCATCCCTCTCTGCTGGTCAGGTACGGGAGAGGAGACATGAAAGTTGTGAAGTTGGCCCTCGTAAGAGGAGGAGGATTGTGGGCAGCATGTTTTAAGTTTCGTTTTTATTTCTCACTATCATACTTTGCTATCAATTGTCTATAAATTAAATTAATTTTGCCTAGTCAAGTCTGTTTTGCCTGTGATGGTAACTGGAGAGTGTTGTCCCTGTTCTTATCTCAACCCATGATCTTTTCCAATTTATTTTCCTCCCCTTTTGAGGAGCGGAGTGCAAACCTGGCTAGGTAAACACCTAGAAGCTAGGCAAGGTAAACCCACCAAAGACAGATTCTTCATACTGCTTAAGTTCTTTCTTTTGCACTGAATTCCACAGCTCATCTTCTGCACTTTGAATTCCATAATAATAAAACTAGGGATCACTCACTTGGAATAGCAACTGATGTCATCTACCTGGACATGTGCAAAACATTTGACACTGTCCTGAGAGAAGAGGGAGAAAATTAGAATAATTTCCACACATCCAACCAACAGAATAATTCTTTCACATCCAACCCACTGAATAATTTCTCCTCTACAGGCTGTGTCCAAGAAGAGAAAAGAGGAAAGGTATAATTAGTGAAAGTCTTCCCAAGGTAACATGTGAAACACCAGGATGCTGCCAATATTGCAGACAGATACATGATTAATCCTAAAACCAATAATATGCAGACCAGCCAAATAAAACTCTTCAATCTGGTCAGAGCATATATGATCAGTATCATAAGGAAAATACAAGGCAGTAAAGTCCACTGTTCTATAAACAGCTTAAAGAGCCAAGAACCTAACGTGCTGACTAGCCACCACAACATCTCTATAACAAATACTTACCACACAATCTGTTTTAACACACAGTATTCAGATCTATTCTTATCTCAACCCTTCGAGCCCCACTTTGGGCGCCAAACAGGACTGTTGTGGTTTAACTCCGTCTAGCAAAACCATGAAGCCACTCTCACCGATTCCACCTCCCATCCTCCAGTAGAGGGGGAGAATTGGAGGGAAAAGGATGAGGAAGCTTGTAAAATTGAGATAAGAACTATTTACTAATTGAATCTAAATTAATATATGCAAATACTACTAATAAGTAATTAGAGTAATAGGAAATAAAACATATGACACAATATGGTACAATTATGATACAGTTGCTCACCACCCACGGACCAGTGCACAACCAGGTGCTGAGTAGTGAAAGTCAGACCCAGAGAGACCAAGAGCCACAGCCTGAGAGTGATTGCAGCCCAAGGACCAGAGCCCGAGAGCAATCACAGCAGATTCTGAACGAACCCTATCAGCAATAACACAACTGGAAAAATTAAGAAATCCACCAACTCCCTCATGAACAAGCCAGCACAGGAGTTAGCAAAGCAATTAAAGCTGGTGTACAGAAGTAAAGGAGCAAGAGAGTAAGAGAATAATGGCTCCGGAACCCCCTTCCCACCTATGTACCAAGCATGATGTATTATGGAATGAAATATTTCCTTGGTCAGTTTGGGTCAGCTGTCTGGACTGTGTGTCCCCTACACCGCCTGTAGCAAGAGTTGGGAACACAGCTGCAGTATCAAAAGCTCACAGAGAGAGACCTTGAATCTGGTGCAGGCATTTCCCAGATAAGACCTTATCAGTACTTCTCTCAGCATCCAGGAACACAGCACACTCACACAACATACTTGTCTCTAAAGTGGAGAAATATGGATGGGTGGATCACTTTGATGGGTATTGGGACCAGCGCTGTTCACCATCTTTGTCAGCAACACGGACGGTAAGATTGAGTGCACAATGCACACTCAGCAGGTTTGCCAATGACACCAAGCTGTGTGGTGCAGTTGACATGCTGGAGGGAAGGGATGCCGTCCAGAAGGACATTGACAGGATGGAGAGGTGGGCCTGTGCCAACCTCATGAAGTTCAAGAAGGCCAAGTGCAAGGTCCTGCACCTGGGTTGGGGCAATCCAAAGTACAAGTTGGGTAGAGAATGCAAGATTGAGAACCTCACTCACCAAGCCATGGGGCATTTTCCAATCTTTTGTTACTTGCACATTTTTCTTAAGAGCAACAAACAATGGAAGAGAATTTACTCTTAGTGTAGTGAGTATTCTAGAAGATTAATAAAAATACAGATATTTTTTAAGTCCAGTTTATGCTGATAATTTAACACATGCTTCTGTTCACCAAATTATTGCAAATTCCTCTTAATAATATAATTAAAATTGCTACACGCTGGCTTTTCAACCTATATTCCTTTATCTGGCATAATACCTACTACACTTCTATGATGTTATGGCAAGTTGTCAACATCCCTGCTTCTTTTCTGGAACAAGTATTATTTTGACAGTGAGAGTTTCTTCCTTCTCAGTCTTGAGGGATATTGCTCAGGGTGATTGTTATACTTCTTAACGCTGTAATTAGTAATAAGTTACACACTGTTCATCTTTCATCCATGTGGCCTACGTAGGCTTGCTTGTTCTTCCTTTTTTAAAAAAAAATATAATGTGGTTTATTTTAGGATAAGAACCATGCAATTGCAGAAGAAATTAGTAAAATTTAAGGTAGAAGCAAGTTAGATAACAATATGCCTTTAAATAACTCAAAATCACAGCACAAGCAATGGGCCTGCCCATTCTTCCATAACAGCTAACACAACCTAGGCAATAATCTTCTCATCATAAAGCAAATTGACACCACAGCAGAATTTTCTTTAATTTAGAAATACATATAAAATCGAGCTAAAATATGTTCAAGATCAAACAAGTCCAGACAAATCTTGTCATATTCTGAGATACTGTATGATTAATTATTGTTTTTAAAGCCTGAGGCTTGTTACTAACACTTGACAACCTTAAATCTCCTTGGCCACAGGATTTACTAAATTCAAATTGCACATCCACCTTTTTCCTGTCTTAGGTACCTCCCTACTACCTTGTCATACTCCTTTCCCACTATTAGATTTTGAACAGAAAAAATTGCTATCCTTCTCATTGCCTGTCATTTTGGTTGATTGCAGACCATTCCATCATGGTATTGGCAGTATTAGGTTGCCATATTGGGAAATGTACTTGCTGTGGTGGCAGATGGACTTGCCGCAGTGGGAGGTGGTGTAACCACGGTTGCAACCACATGCGCTCAGGCCACCACCCTGCCTGCAGCGCAGGTCCGTGCCATCCTCCTTTGCATTTGGGCAATTCTGTTGACTGAAGAGCCTGCCTCTGCCCTGGGCACCAGTAGCACATGGGGCATCGTTTCCAAACATTTCTTTAACTTTACACAAAATCATGAGAACATTCATAAATGTGCTGATCCCTAACCATAGGTCACCCCAAACCCATGAATATTTTCTATCATACTCATACATGTTTGTCATTGGTCCAAGAGAAGAGGGCAAAACCTGGAATAATTGCTCCACATCCAACCCAGTACTCTTCTCTATAGGTTGAGTTCCTGAGAAGAAAAAGGGAAAGGTGTAATTATTGCAAGCCTCCAGGAGATGACTCACAAAGTACCAGGGGGCTGACAATATTAAATACAGATACAGATATAGGATTCCTTCCAACACCAGTAATACACCAAACAGACTGAGAAAACCTTTCAACCCAGTTCAAGCATATAAGGTCAGGATAATAAGGAACACGTAAGGCAGTAGATCCCACTGTTCTGTTAGCATTCTAAGAGCCCCAAACTCAATGTCTTGATCAGTCACCACCACATCGCTATACTGAATACTTATCACACACTATTCAGGTCTGTTCTTATCTCAACTCTTTTGAGCCTCACACTGGGTGCCAAAAAGAACTGTTGTGGTTTAGCCTTATCTAGCAATGAAGTATCACACAGCCGCTCACTCACCTGCCCCCTTCTCCTCCCATACAGGAGGAGTGTCAGAGGAAAAGACAAAGAAAGCTCATAAAGTTAAGAACTATTTAATAATATAAATGAAAACCATAGTGATCCTACTACTTATAAGTAATTAAAATAATAGAACATAGAACATAGGATACAATAGGTCACCATGTGCTGACTGACACACACCCTGGTGCCAGAGCAGTGAACAGTCCCCTCCTGAGAGCCACAGAGCAGAGGAAAACCAGGGGATCCCCCAGCCCACTAAAAAAATGAATAGGCCCCACTGTTAAAAGCCATGCCAAGTGCAAACAAAGGACCTAATAACCCAGCTATCAAGCTAGCCAAAAGCCTTAAGAAACCCCTCTCAGGACAGTTCCCACCTCTGAACTGTGCATGTGCCCTAAGCCTGACATACCATGAAATGAAACACTGCCTTGGCCATCCTGGGCCAGTGTCAGAACTGTGAAGTAAAGGACTTCGTTCATGCCTGAAACCAGCACATAGGTTAAAGATTGGACTTGATGATTTTAAAGGTCTTTTCCAACCTAAAAGATTCTACGATTCTATGATCATTATTTATCCTAGTTTTACAGCTTAACTCTTATAGAGTAGGGGATTTTTGTCACTGATTGAATAAAACACATTATTAACACTTCTCAGACAAATGCAATAGGAATCATATCTCAAGCATTAGAAAATGTATCTATTCTTTCACATTCTATTAGTGAATTAAGAAACAGAGCTACTGCTTATATTCTTGATTTTTTTTTATAAATGTGATGGTCATAAATTTCACTCTTGTGTTGATTTCATCTTGCACTAATGAAATCTTGTCAGATCAATTAGAACTTGTAATACTCTTTTTTTTTTAGATACTTTCCAGAATGGCTGCAACAGAAGTACATTCCCATGAACTAACTACAAGTGACTTGTAGACCATAATGTTTATTAATATTATCCATGAATCACACATGCAGCTGAATAATTCCCTAAGAGAGACCTTAGTTTCTTAAGTAGTGTGAAAAGAACCACCAGGAGTTATTTACTTATTTCCCTTCCCTTTCTCCTCTCCCCTAATAAATCTCCATAGATATGGAGTAGAAGTCCCCACAAAACATTCCTTATTTTTCTGCTTCTTACTGTTAAGGTATTACAACATACAATTCATTGTGAACTCCTGACATTTAAATTACATGTACAATAATAATGATAATAACATGTGGCTTACCTATGGTGTTTTCATTAACAGATTTAAAAGGATTTACAAAGAAATTCAAATGCTTGATTACTATTAAAATAAACTACTTTTAAATATGATGATGATCTGACTGATCTTTATTTTCATCAGAATAAGAGACATAAAAAAATAGTTTACTACTGTCATTTTGCTTCAGATCAGCTGAAGGATTTATTTTGACTCCTTCCTAAGTGAAATTGAAGGGGTTTCATTTGTGGTTCACACTTTCAAGGGTCAGTTATTTTTACTGATCATGATATTCTGGAAAAGGAGAACTTGTTTATGTAACTGCTACCCAAGACTTTTCTCTTGTTTTAGTTGTATCAGGATTTTGGGTGATTTTTTTTCACCTACATCTTTTTTTCCAGTGCTGGAAAAATATTTTTCTTTGACTTTTTAATATGTGAAAGGCAAAATTGCTTTTCACTCTCATCTTTTATGCAGTTACACCACTTAGAAATTTCAATGTGGTATGTGCCCTATAATTGCTTTACCTATTTGAGCTCTTGACTATGAATCAAAGGTGCTAACATTTGTTATAATATGCAAGTGCCTTTCGGAAAATGTCATTATATGCTAAATTTGCTGTAATACTTTGGCTATGTTATAGAATTGGGAGACAAAACTAATCCCAAACAACACAGTTTTGAAAAAGCTCTGGATATCATATCTTACATATCTTGAACTATTTCAGTTAATATGAATAAAGGAGTAGTGAAATTATTTCAAATTGGCTTTGCTAGTTGAAATACAGAAAATTAATACAGCAAGCATGATTTTATTCATTTGTGGTTTTTTTTTTGTTTGTTTGTTTGTATTGTTTTGTTTTTTGTTTTTTTGGGTTTTTTTAATCTACCTATACCTCATTCTGTTCATACAGCTGGGTACCTCATTTAAAGCAGTGTTCGATTTTTTAGGGTCTTCTATTATTTCATGTTGCCTGGAATACTTAGAGCGAAGTCATAAACTTTTAGTTTAAAGATTAAATTTCCAAGATTCATCTCTGATGCATTAGCAATCCATTTTTTTCAAAGTTCAGATCACTGGTTGCTTTATTCTAACATGAACAAACTTAACATCTTTGTAGTTGATATCTCCACTTTGGTCATCTATCTAAATCAGCAGTAATATGTAAGTGGATTCAATAGTTTATCTCTCTAGAGCCATGGAACATTTCTTCTGACTGGGAGTTTTAAATCCTGCTGCTAATGGTCTGCCTTTTGGTTAGCCCTGAAATACAGCTTACTAGTGTCAAAATCCATTTAATACTTCTGGTACTTTCATCCTTTCCATATTTTGTCTCACAATAAATAATGCAAATGTCTTTCAAATATGTGCATTCAAACGTTTATTTTTAGCAGTTTGACTTTTGGTCTTGCTTTTATTTAATTAATTATTTATTGTTATTTTTCTATGTCTCTCTCCATTTTTTAGAGCAAGTATGACTGTTCTGATTCAATTAATCGGGAGTTTGGTCACCCCTGAATTGATGAATAGACAACTGTATGTTATGAAAATAATTGTTAAAAAACCAGTAACAACTCCGAAATTCTTAACCAAAGACTAAAATATTAACTGAAACTTGTTCTTTTATAATCCATGTTTAACATCATTTAATAGTAATGTTTTTATTTTGATTTTGCTGTTGGCTAATGTTATAAAACAGCTTCATTTACCTTCCCTGATGCTACTGGCTTTTAACAGCAGAACCCTATACTAAGGAAAGACTGCAGTCTGGTCCTAGTACTTCCTTTGACAAATAAAGTGGGCTAGGATAAGATATGTGACTTTCTAACTGGATGTTTTGGTTTTGTTGTATGTCACATTTATTGGATGTTACATAACACTTAGTACACAACAATAGTAGTATGTATGCTTAAAATGCAACAGAAAAAAAAAAATAACCCGAAACCCAAAAAATACCAACTGGGAGATTTTTATGACAGCCACACTTCTCTAAGGAAATGAAAGAAAGAAAGAGAGAAGCATACATGGCACACCTTAGTCATATCACCCAGCTCTCCTGGAAGGGGTGTTCAGACTTCTGTAAAATTAATCAAAGAACCTGCACAGAGTAGGATGACACAGGTAACATTTAGGGAAATGTTGAAGAAAGCTGGCCAATCAGCTTTCAAAGGGATTCTTATGATCTGTGGCTTCCAGAATACCCCTTCCCAATCTGAAGAATAAAATATGAGAGCTGACTATGTGTGGGATATGCGAACGTGAAGAACAACTGTGTATTGGTATAGTTCATTCAATTATAATACCATCACCTTCAAGGAAAACTCACTCTTAAGACTGCATTTTTTTCACCCTCAGTCTCAAGTACTCAAAGTAGGATGTTTGTATGAAACAGATCACTGTATCCCATCTTTCAACATTTGAAACATTTATAATTCTAATAAAATTGAAACTCTCACATCACAATTTCAGAAATAATTGATGTTTTAAGCTAAATCCAGATCAGAATAAATCAATTATTATAGTCACTTTGTTACACAATAGTATACTCTGCTGTTTGTCAACAGTGCATAATTCTTAAATGTAATTCTTTTACTGTTAAATTAGAATATGTAAACTGAAATTACAAAAAGATCTACAACAAGATGAATAACTTCTGAAGTTTGGGTGGATCTTCTGTATGGCAAGTTCAGGATGAGTTATCTCATTATGAATTTAAATTCCTTAGCTAATAAACTAAATTTTCCAATTTACTTCCAATTTACTTATTTCTGAATTCTTATATAATAAAGGTTGAAAGACTGATACACTTTATTTTGACATTTTGCATTGTAGTGGGTGCATAAATGAAGACGTGAGGCAAAGCCTAAGCTCAGTTAATTCCTACTCCTCCAGTCCTTATGAGGTGATGGAAAATTAAAATGTGGATCAAACTAATAAAACACTATTTCCTCACACTACCAAAAAAAAAAAAAAAATAAAAAAAAATAAAAAAAAAAAAGTTTAACTACAACAAATTACTGATTATAAATATATCTTAAACTGAAAAGAAACCATGAAAAATTTAAACTTAGGTATCCAGTAAAACTAACCATAACCTATTCACTTTTTCTCATAGAATAAAGATTATCAAAATACTATCTGTTGATGTACTTCAAACAATGTAAGCACTATCAAATCAAACTACTATAATAGTTTAAAGGCAATCCTAGTCTTGAAACTTCTTTTTGTCTATAGCCAGCAATAGTCAACAGACATTTATGGCAATAATTCGAACAAATGGTGGGTTTTGTGATTTTTCAAAGTTTTTAGTGCAATATGGAGATGAGATTATTCTTGAGCTATTCAGGGACCAATCTTTAATAATACTGTGAACTTAGGTTGATAGATTCCTTCAGTTTTTACATTTGGTGGATTCCACAATTCACTGTTAAGCCATTTAGATGAAGTATTAATTTTTTGTGAAATGTAAATTTATGTAAATGTAAGATTTGCAAAATGTAAATAACTTTTCTTATAGTTCAATTAACTTTTTGTCAATAGGCAAAAATAAATTTATTCACTATACTAAAAAAAAAAAAAAAATTGTAGATCTTACATATCTGTCCTTCAAAACTTTCCTTTCATAACTGCTAATATCTTTATTTCTTACTTTTTTCTGTTGGTGCAATAGTTGCAGAATCATTGTAGCTACCTTTAGTACAAAATCCTGAGAGTTTCACTATTTTCAGTATATCAAAACTATTTTTTTGTTATTTCACACTTTCCTAACTAAGCTAATCATCAGCTTAAAGATAACAAAAAAGATTAAAAACTCAAACTGAATAACAGAAACCATACGTAAGCATGTTAAGAGAAACCATAATCTGAATATTAACAAAAATATCTTGACAATGCAGTGTATTGTAAATTTAAAACAAGATGATCCTTTATTGGTATCATAGAATCATAGAATTATTTGGGTTGGAAGGGACCTTAAGGATCATTTAGCTCCAACCCCCCTGCCATGGGCAGGGACACCTTCCACTAGACCAGCTTGCTCAAAGCCTCACCCAGCCTGGCCTTGAAGACAGCCAGGGATGGGACATCCACAGCTTCTCTGGGCAACCTGTTCCAGTGCCTCACCACCCTCTCCATGAAGAATTTCTTCCTGATATCTAATCTAAATCTCCCTGCTTTCAGTTTAAACCCATTACCCCTTGTCCTGTCACTACAGACCCTTGTAAAAGGCCCCCCGCCCACCTCCAGTTTCCTTGTAGGTCCCCTTCAGGTACTGGAAGGATGCAATAAGATTTCCACAGAGCCTTCTCTTCTCCAGGCTGAACAAGCCCAACTCTCTCAGCCTGTCCCCATAGCAGAGGTGCTCCAGCCCTCTGAACAACTTCATGGCCTGCTCTGGACTCACTCCGACTGGTCAATATCCTTCTTATGCTGAAGGGTCCACAGCTGGACACACTACAGGTGGGGTCTTACAAGAGCACAGTAGAGGGAGAGAATCAACTCCCTCGACCTGCTAGCCTCTGGTAATAAAACAGAAAAAGACTACCGTTATTTGTCAATGTTAAATTGTAGAGAACAGCAGTCTTTTTTCTGTGTTATGTTGTTAATATTACTCCTCCAAAGACAAAATGTCCATGACCTTCCTTCCGGGTATTTAGTCCATACTACCAGCTCATACCTCATGACTGACTAGTGGGCTAAACCTTTACTCATTCAGAGATAGAAAGAAGGTAAAATTTCTGCCATTTAGGTATTTTTTAATTATATGTATTAAAATTACTGTCACATGCTTGTAACATCTCATATTTTTAGGTTATAAATTAATCTTGCTTATTATAGCTTTTTATCTTCTAGCTCTGTGCACTTTCAGGTTCATGCCTTATTGATTTAGTAGTGATTATAATTTTCTAATATTAATAGCTCTAAGACAGTTTTACACAGATTCACAGTGAGTTTTCTATTTTCAGACCAGATTTCATCTACTTTATGTTTTTGTGGCTTGGAATATAGGACATAACCTTTCTTCCTCTTTTTTACAGTCTTTGAGGATATGTTATTGTTTTTCAAATGATCTGAGGTAGAAACATCTTTCACTTTGATTATTACTATCTAGTGTATCCTAGACTGTTCATTGATCCTTGGCTCCGTCTTTCCTCTTACCCATATTTCCATTGTGTAGGGATTTTTTTCTTGATTTAAGCCCTAAGAACATATCCTAGCATACTTTTAATTTCCTGGCAATCTTGGATGATTGGTTTTCTAGCAAATATCTTTCTCAAAAGCTGGGATATAACTGCACTTATGCTAAATCAACTCAGCTAAAATGATTATGCCTGCAGGCACTTACTCTTAGGCAAGTTATCTAGGTTATGTTTTAAAAGCATTTATAAAAGAACCTTCCACGCCTCCCCAGGAAAACACACTTTTTTTCAAAAAGTCGCTCGTTTTAAAATGTCCTCTAACTGCCTTAGTTAAAAATTGCACAACTATAGAATACTATTTCATAATAATTTTCAGAAGTGAAAATCTCTATAATTTAATCCATTGTTAATTGGATCCATCAATGTCTGTTTGTAATGTTACTGAATGTTCCCTAGTCTATCTCACTGCCAGTTTAGGTATAGGTTACAAGCTCTCCTGGTATGCCTAGCAGGTCATTTTGCATTTATATTTCAAGTAATTCACATTACTCATGCTACTAAAAGTGGCATGTGTCATGATCTTCAAAATTCTAGGGAATACTTCCGATTAAAGGATAGTGTAAAGGGAATAGCCCTCTCATTTCAATGCTACCAATTCCATTTTGAAATGGTGATTAGTTCTTAATATAAAGTTAATCTGAACTTTCTTGAGCTTCAGAACAAAATGCTGTTCCTAAAATGCCATGTCCTTGACATAAGGATGACTTTTGCTAAAAATTCCAGTGGGATGTTTTTTATAGACAAAACGTAAAACTCCTGCTGTGATTCCTCCTCCTGCCCAAAATCAAGTAAACTCATATATATGCAGAAATAAAGGAAGCTATAAAGAGTTTTGTTTGGTGACCCCTGGCAGGCTTAATCATCCTGAAAATGAAAACCATCCTATGCTTATTCATAACTGTGGTTTCTTACAGGCACAACAAGACAGAACAAAATGAACACAGCATCTGTTACTGTATGCTTAGGTTAAAACTTTTAAAATGCTAAGTAATTAGTTTAAGTTTCTGGGTTTTCTGGAAGCAGAACCACTTAGCATTCTGATCAAAGTTCTAGGAAATGTTGCAAATAATTAGGAAATTGAGGTTTGAAGATTCAAAGAGAATACTGAATTGTTTGGAACATTACAGAAATCTTTACAATTCAACCATGGTGTCAGTTCAAACTCATGTTTAATTAATCATTTATATTTCTATGCATAGCCATGCTTTTGGAATCATTATGGAAAATTTGAAGCTTGATGTAATTTAAGTAACAACTATCAGCAAGAATTTAATGGAGAAATTGGCAGACGTAATCTGGTTTATTTGATATACTGAGTAAAAAGTCTTTAATTTGAAGAGAGATGTTAGTCAGTCAAAGGTTTTATAATACACAATGCACTTACAGGCAAGTTCAGGGTAGCAGAATAGCATATCCAGTTCTGCTCTTAAAAACATTAATGCCTTTATGTTTCTCTTTATAGCTAAAACCAGAGCATTGCTGGAAAATTTCGTTATATTTGAGAACATAGATATTTATGTTCTGTGACAAAAGAAATCTTTCCATGGGATTGACACTGACATTGATTCATTCTATGATAATATGATCAGTTGAGTTCATTTGAGCTTTAAATCAGAAAGAAGAAAACAACCTAAAAAGGCTTTCTAGCTAAATGTTTTTAGTTTGCAAGGTGTTAAAAGAAAAAATTATCAAAAAATACTTATGGAAAATATTATATAGTTACCAGTGTGCATCTTGTTCTTTTTTAAGAACAGATTTAACCTATACCTTAGTGTCTCATAATTAGTTCTATTACATTTGTTTTAAAATAGTCTTTAAATAATGATGCCATAAGAAAAACTAGAAAAAAGAATTATTAAAAATAAGAAAAACTACAGGACAGTCATCCCAACACATAAATATTTACACCTCGTTTGAATACTCAGAAGAAAGGGAAGGCTTTAACAGACTGTACAGTTTAAACAAATTGCAACAAATTTTTCTTTCAAAATGTCAGAGAATGTATTTGGTTTTCCCCCATTAGTTTTAGGGGGGAAGAACAAAATAAAAAAAAATCTGGTTTTTTTATGGAAATGAAGTGATCAGTATTTAAGCAGTTCAAATATTATTCCATGTTAAGATTCTTATTCATGGTGAAGTGGATACAAGACAGGAAATGAAAACAAACCTTCCCATTTAATTATTGGGTGTTTTTCCTGTTCCTATAACAGAAATTGTGTGGGTTTGTTTAGTGATTTGGGGTGTTTTTTTGTTTGTTTTTACTTTTTTCTTTCTTAAATTACTTCTTTAAAAATATATCTTGAAACAATAGGAGTCCATATATATATGTCCATAGAAATAAGAGATGTGTGACAGAAACAACAAATGTGCATTACCAATCTAACCCAAATGATCTATAATAAGAAAGAGGCTTCCTGAAGTGTTAAATTACAATGGAAACATAATGGCTGGGTTATGTGGGACTCAAACATGCAAAGAATGATAACTGGAAAACATGCACAGGCACATAAAGTTGCATAATTGCCTTATATCAGTACTGATCATAAAGTACAAATAAACTACTTCCATTTTGAGCTGCATTCAGGTACATTAATGTGCAGCTGGGTTGTACTAATAAGCTTCATCTGCCATCTCCAGCTGTGGGCAGAGCTGACATGACTACCTGCACTTGACATAGGTAGACATGCCCCAGTTTCCCTTAGTGTGTTGTCTTACTCTAGTGGCTTAGGGCAGTAAATGGAAACAAATGCACTGTAAAGCATACAAATGGCTTTAGAAGGAGTCCTTTCATATCCGCATGTGCAACATTTTAAGTATTGTCTTACAAGTATAGGGATATTGATTTTTTTTTTCACGAGAAGAGTGCTGCATCCATTTTTCTGTGGGCTAGCAAATATTGTTCTTCCAGAAGACTACTTTACATAAAAATTCCAGGCATGATAAAGCAGAAACTCAGAGTATTCAGTCTTATCTCAAAACCACCTTTTTGAAATTGCTATTACCTCAATTACTGTGGTTTGAACTGTAGCTGCCAACAGGGCCCAAAGCAAGACTCAGATCCTGGTGCAGTTGTATGATTAGATAATTGTTCTACTATATGACTTGGAATGAGAGAGGCAGACAAGCCTCAGGAAAGACTATAATGAGATGCAATGAGTTCTCAGTATGTTAGATGATTCCAATGGATGTGTGGGCCCTCTGTGCTTATTGGGGTTTCTGGAGGGACAGATGAACTGCACATTCGGCATGAATATGTATTGTACTTGCCTTCTCACTCCTTACTTCTCCTTTTCTCTTGTCTGTTTCACTGATTGCCTTACAGCTCTTTCATCACTGAGCTTCCTGAGTATCAAATAAAATCTAAATCTTTAGCTAGTATAAATAGGTTCCTTTGTCTCCAGTGGAACTATGCCAATTTCCACCAGCTGAAAATGTGGTTCTCCTTTTTATCACCTGATTTATTTTATAACTTTATTCCATATTTGCAAAGCATTCCTCAAATAATACTTTTTTATTATGGAGAAAAACATGTCTACACTGGGAGCATAACTTCCCAGTGGCCCTTTTATAGTAGTTACAAGACAATAGTGAGAACTGTGACTATCTCATGCTGGAGCACACATTTCACTGAGCATAGCTCTGTTGATGCGTTTTCTAGGAAGGGAGGGAGTGTTTATTTATTTGGTTTTTTATTTCTGGAGCTCTCTTTCATGAGAAGAAAGGAGACTTTTTAGAACATTCATCTTTTGAATAAATATTTGGTTAATACAGCCTTATAAAATACTGTTCTATGTTGACAAAAAAAGACAAAGGAAACAAGGTTTTTGTCTGAATACATTGCTTAATTTCAATTCAACTGAATTTAGGCATTATCTGGTTTTGGAAGGAAGATGGATAAATTTTTTGTTATCCAAAAGTGTGTATGAGTTATGGGTGATTATTGGGTAGTGTCCTCTTTGTCAGAATGTTGGCTAATAAGTCAATCTTATAATGAGCTGGTTGGTGAAGAAGTAAGAAGAAAAAAAACTATTATATTTTAAAGAATTTTTATCCTATGTTTTTAAATACATAAATATGTATATTATCACTCATCCAAATCATATTATTGAGGGAGTTCAGACTGACTTTTTTCTCCAAGTTTGCCTCAAGACCTCTGTGATTTATAAAAATAATGAGATTCTCATTTTTATATAAGAGCATAATGGTTGCAGAATTCACCAAGGAAGTGGAAGACCCAAGGCCTATTCACTCTTCCAAAAAAATGTTCAAATCCCATATTTTTCATATTCCCAAACACCCAGACAAAGAGGAGGAATATCTCCATTCCTACCTTAAATCTATTTCACAGTTAATGAGGTCAGAAGAAGAAAGAAGTACACTTAGATGGAGTCCTAGCTTTCATACATTAACACGGGGGTAGTTGGCATTTTATCTATCATGAGACTACCACTTAGATTGCAAAAGAATGTTGGAAAATAATTATTTTATATGAAGGGTTAGGCACTATATTTGAAAAAGAGACTTTGGGAGAGTTTAACTTTACCAAAAAATAAAAGAATATAGACACATTTGGGCATCATACTGGACTTTGGACTTTGGATTAGGAGAATTATGCCACATCACTGAATATTTTGGTGTCCAAGTCTATTTTACAGATCTAACCATATACCAACAGATTGAGTTTTCTACTGTTGCTGAGACAGTGTAAAATGATCATTTATTTTCTCCTCCAGAGCAAAACCAGTTTTCTACCTTGTCTGAACTGCAAATGAGGATATGAGGCCATTTGTAGAGGTCAGTGTAATGAAAAGAAATTACTTGTTTTAAACACCTTGTTCTGCTCCATGGCAGACTTCCAGCGTGGTCAGTGATCCCTGGCATTTGGCAGGTTAGGAAATGTTAAGGACATATAGGTGTTATTTATGTATTGCCTGGTGCATCTAAGGTAGGGGTCTGATGCTTTGTAGGCTAGGGAAATTGGGAGAATCACAGATCACTGAATCAGTGATCAACCTTCCTGAGGATAAGACAGATAAGGAGAAAGTACATTTTACACCAACCTATCAGCAAGTCCATACAGTCCCACTGACAGCCTCCAGATGATAGAGTTTACTTGATATTATGCTCATATTTCTTCAGTATATGCAGACTGATCAGCTCCCAAACCTAATGCACTCTGAACAGAGGAAAAATACTCTTTTCCTATGATAATGAGCAATCATTCCCCTCTAAATGGAAGTTTTTAAAAAGTTCTTTTTTGTTGATTAGCAAGTTCAGACATAATTTAAACTGTTTAATCATGTGTTCCCTTGTTTTAGTGTGGGCTGTCTTCTTATTTTCTAGTTCATTGAAATCTAAATCAGCTTAAAGGAGATAAAGGTTTCAGGTATCAAAGTACTCAATAAAGTTCAGCAGTTGCTCATTTTTTTCTTTCTGAGTTATTATATTGAGACATGGTATTTTTCTCCTTCTATTTAGCCAGCCACTAATATAATGAAATAAAAACCATTTTTTTTCCTTTTCTATTCTGTGAACTAGTTATGTTTTCAGGCTAGAAATGAATCTTTACATTCTTCTGTTCTGTGAAATCTTAAATTATGTGTTTGGACATAAGCTTATTTTTCTTTCATTGTTCTCTTTTTTCTTTCCTGTCATCTCTAAATGAAATAGTTTATAAAATCTAGATATCATTTGGTGGCTTTTTTTGTAACCTATCAAACTTACTTCTTGTATTATATACTGTAACTAAATTTTTTTGTGTGTGAGACCACAATGAATTTCTAAATGATTTTATGAAGAATATTAGTCTGCTTCCACTCTTGGTTACAACCAGTAAAATCTACAGTTTCCACATTGAAGAATGTCCATTTCAAAACCAGTGAATTTATTGTGAAAATAAAAGTTTTTTAATAGGGTATGAGAACAAAAACATTATTTTTGTAATGAGGATCATTTAAAATAACATTTCAAAGCCATAACTACCTTTTTTTCTTTCTTCTATCTTAAGTTTTTTTGTCCCTACTGTCTTTAAACATGGGAAATTAACTTCCTGGAAAATTATTGTACTGGTTACACCTGAAGTGAATGTGTACCAAATTTTTAATGTTGTCACCAAATTTGCTTGGGATTAGGCTAAGGTCTAGCTTAGTGGGTTCAGTCTTCCACTGTGCACAGTACCCATTTTGAAGCAGACATTTGTTTCAGTAGTAGACAACACCATGCAGTTGGCTATGACTCCAAAGACAGAGTGTAAAGTCTAGATCCCAATTTTTTTGCAATAAATCAGTATCTAAGACAAATATAATTAAAAAAAAAAAATCAGCTTTTACTACAATTACTCTATAAGCATTTTCTAATTTGGGAAAGTACCAGGTAGTTTTTGAATCAGTAACCTAAACCTATATTGTGCATATTACTATTTGCTGTCAACAGCTTTAATATTCAAGCAGAGATGAATCAAACAATTATAAGTTTGTTGTGGTTTTTTTTGTTTGTTTGTTTTGTTTTGTTTTGTTTTGTTTTGTTGGTTTTGGTTTGTTTTGTTTTTGTTTATCCTGTCAAGGGCAAAACCTTCTGTCATCTTATAAAGAGAATGCAGAGGTGCTGATGGGAAAAAACTGACACTGAAGAAGGTATTCTGGACATGTGTAAAGCTTGTAGGGTGGGGAAGGGTTAAAGCTTCCCACAGAAAGTGTCAAGGGATGATTACATGGAATCCTGCCCTTTTCCGGAAGCGAATATCCTCTGTTTAAGGCTTTTGGGGAAGGATTAGTAGATGTATGAAAAATGTTTGTTCAAACTGAAGGTAGGTCAGAAGATTTAAACCAAGGAAAGACAACCAAGGAGTCCCGACATTACTTATTGACCTATTCTAAAACCACTTTATAAACAAAGTTATTAAAAGTGCTTTAAAAGATGTAGAAATAAAAAATCTTTCACCCCCCTCAAATGTCTTCTGTTCCTGAAGAATATGTTTGGCTGTCACACAGGTGTTGACTCTCATTCCCAGGCTAAAAACTATACCTTCTCTTTCATCATCCCCCTTAAGTCTTCTCCTAGATGATTAATAGAGGCAAGTGGGAGGAAAGTTGCAGGCAGCTGACTGACATTATCCTGTTGGGGTTATGGATGGTGTTTCTGCTCATGATGCTTTGTGTGCAGCACTTTTTATTGCCTAATAACGCAGCCACTACTAGTATTTGGAGGATTTACATTTATATCCCAAAGCCTTCAGTTGAAATGCAAGAACTTATGACATTTGAAGCCGCCTGTTCACACTGGCAGTGTATAAATTGCAGTATAATCATGCAGAATCTATATTTCTAGTTATCACCTTTCAGAGAACTGTAAAAATTATGAAAAAACCTTAGGACAGCAATACTTCTGTTCATTAATTAAAACAAATTTTACTTTACATTTTACAGGATACAAAATTATCTGATAAGGAGCTAGTCTTCTCCCCTTTTCTTCACCTCTTAACATAAATTAGATTTCATTAGTGCTATCAACAGCCACCATGAATTTAAAGACATAAAACATATTTGCAGTTTGTTTGGTTGTATTCTTTATGTATTCAGGTTGGAAACAGTAAAACCTACCTATCCGTTGTTGTATTAGTATTAGGCAAATTAATAAGATTTAGTCAGCTATAAAAGTTTTTGTTGTTTTTGATATATTGAGTGTGTGCACACAAATTATCAGAACTGAATTTTTCCCAGAAGTTGTTTTACAAGAACAGGTCAGCAAACTAAGGGCTAATAAACTTTTTAATACAATATGTGCTGCTGGTTTTGCTAGGAGCAGAAAGAACATTCCTTACGAGAGAGCTATATGCCTTTAAAAAGTTCCTATTCAGTAACCTTGAATATTTGTTTAGCTTTTCCTTTAAGCTTGAGAGCAAATACCTACCCTACACTGCTAACCTTCCCTATAAAAATGAAATAAACCACAAAGTGGAGTGCTGCTTTTTATTAGTTATAATTAGCTCTGAGCTAATTAGCAGACTTGTAGAAAATATGGCCTAAAGCTGTAAAATTTCAACATTGCATCCACATATTTATACAGCATCCTCAACACTGGTAAATACATAAGGCCAAAATTTGCTAAATTAAATTTTTCTTTAACAATATTTGCCATTAAATACATAATAAAACTTTGTAGACTGTTTTCTAAGTTTTTCCTTGCTTTAATCCAAAAGACTCTTAGAAGTCAATTTTAACCTAAAAAAATGTAGCCTGAAAAAAATTAAGTCATTAGCACACTTACTCACCTGGAAAAGAAATAATAAAGCTTTGTTACTTTTACTTTTAGAATTAGGGACTGCTGTACCAAATTATATCAATAGTCAACATGCTGTAGAGAAAGGAGCTATGTAGTAAAAAATTTTCAGATAAACTTTTGACAAAGAAAATGCCTTAGAAATCTTCAGGGATTAGAGACTGCCTAATGAGATGATATTTCATCTTTCTGAATTATTTTTCTTCATTGTTGTAATTGTGCATGATTGTGTTGTTCTTGTTCATTGCTCAGTATCTGGTTCTTTATGTTTCTGAGATAACTTTCAGTTTCATGTTAAATTTTATTTGGTTACAGATTATGCTTCTGATCTTTAGTTGTGATACAAGCAACACAGTCTTGTACATGTAGATTAATAATTATGGTCATAGTTGTTTTCAGTAGAAAGAAAGATTCCTTATATTTTTTAGATTATATGAAAAAAAATCATAATTATTTAAAATAGACAAGTGACTTAATTACAGTTGATGAAGAGACTGAGATTTTGGCTATCATTACATTAATGATATTCAGATATTCATGGTACATTATCAACACTCATGTTATTGTAAAAATATACGATAAATTCTAATGCATACGTACAGTTTGAAGTTTGTTAACCACATAATAAAAATATTTCTTAATAGTGCTTGACACAACTATATTAATAATGTCTGTTTGTATTAACCACACCAAAACAGTGAAACACAGGTGCGGGATCTCTATACAACAGGTAGCATAACATTGAAGCAACATTTCTATTTAAGTGAAACAAGTACTGCTTGTGACAGAAATATCATAGAGCCTTTAAATTGTTGATCCACAACACTTTTAACAATTCCGTGTCTGTCTCAGAAACTTTAAGAAATTGTTACTTACAGGACAATTATTTCTCAGGGAAGCTGAAAGATAGTTCCAATTTACACAGGACATCTGTGGAAATAGAGCTGGAATTAGAATTTAGATTCCCTAGGTGTAAGGAATCATTTTCCTTAGGTACAAGGCAAGATTTGTTCAATGGTATGGATATGTTTTCCTGTATCATTACTTTATATGTAACATACAAAGGAGCGAAGATAACAGCAACCATCTATACAGAAGTGTATCTGTGTTTAGCTTTAGTGACTCGGTCAATATTATTTCTTCCATTGGAACAGAGTTCCAGTGCCTCACCACCCTCTCCATGGAGAATTTCTTTCTGATATCTAATCTAAATCTCCCCGGTTTCAATTTAAACCCGTTACCCCCTGTACTGTCACTACAGGCTCT
Source organism: Rhynochetos jubatus (assembly GCA_027574665.1). Classification (NCBI taxonomy): domain Eukaryota; kingdom Metazoa; phylum Chordata; class Aves; order Eurypygiformes; family Rhynochetidae; genus Rhynochetos; species Rhynochetos jubatus. The sequence continues at coordinate 79,619,831 of CM050650.1, read as the reverse complement.
TGTAAAAAGTACACCCCCACCCCCACCCCCCCAGCTTTCTTGTTGGCCCTCTTCTGGTACTGGAAGGCTGCAATAAGGTCTCCCCAGAACCTTCTCTTCTCCAGGCAGAAAAAGCCCAACTCTCTCAGCCTTTCTTCATAGGAGAGGTTCTCCAGCCCTCTGATCATCATCATGGCCTGTCTTAACTTTTTTCATTATTAATGAAGGTTCCAAAATTCTGCCCATTTAATGTCACTGTTCTCTGCTGTCTTCAAATCTTTACCTCCATGAAGAGTTTTGGCCCATTTCCAGAAAAAGCATTCTTCTTCTATTATGGGCAATGAATTGATATTTTCATTTGTGTAAGAACAAGGGTAAACACTTATCATGCATTTGGGAAACCTGGCCACATATGTGAGGGTCAAACCATCTAATATTGATTGCATTGCATTACCTTCAACCATTAAGGTCTATGAAAAACAGCACACAATTTTTAGCTCCTCCCTTACCTTGCATTTCCCCTTGGTTTCTCAGCCCAAATCAATGAACATACGCAGGGGGCAGGGAAGACAGCTTTGCCAACTGGGTCTAGCCCCTGCACTGCACACTGGCTGTCCCAGCTTTCCTCATTTCTGACATGATTTATTGTAAGTAAACGTAGTTGTGCTGGGTATTTTGCTAGTTGGAGTTAAACCACTACAGTAGTGCTCTTTGTCTGTGGTCTGGGATGCCTGATATTAAAGAGAAACCATATAATCATTCCATGCTTCAGAACTGAAGCGCTGGCTCTTAATCAAAGCTCCTGATTGCTTTCCTAAATATAGACGTGTAAATGTATCCTTTCTAGTTTTGTTTTGTAAAGCTAATAGAAAAGGAACTGCTTCAGAAGGTATTTAAATTGTGAACAGGATAATTCTTGATTAGCATTCAGGGTTTGCCTAGAGAAACAGGTATTGTGTTTCACTCCTTTTACTGTGTATAAGTTTTAGTCCAAATAATTGGATTAAAAGTACTCAATTGTGATTGCAAAGAGCAGAGCACAACTGCCCTAACTGTTCAGTTACTAGATCTTCTTTCTCTTTTCCTCCTCCCCCTGCACTCTCTATCTAGCATGTCCATCTGAACAGGAAGAATGTACTTCAGTCCTGTCCCTGCTTACACATTCTCCTGGAATGTGTGAGATATAGCTTTATAGCCTGGGCATAGCACAAATCTTACGACTTCTACTTTCTGAATGACTGTGGTGTGACAACATCATCACCTTTGACGGATGGGACAGAAAAAAGAAAGTGCCCCTTGAAAAGAAAGTGCATTATTGTAGAAAGCCATTCTGCTGAGATGGGATGAACTTTTCTGAACCCTTCCTTGTGGTTATCTATGGACCATAAGCAGGAGCCAGGCTTTCAGGTGGTTAATCAGTACTGGGCATGCAGAAATATGTTATTGCAGACATCAGGCAGATCTTTGTTTCAACTTTAAGCAACTGAGCAGTGTTTTTTTTAATTACACTTTTAGACAAAGCATTTACATTCTACCCAAATTCTTTTGGGTGCCAAAGACAAGATGCAGAAGAGTATACCTTCCTGAACATTGACCCACACATTTAATTTCAGTGTAAGGCAATGTTATCATTCAAATCTGTGTGCTTAGCACTTCCTGTTACCTAAATACATTGCCATACTTCTTGTAGTACCATTCAGAGATGTTTAATTCCTCTGTTACACTCTACAGAGAACCTGATCACCTAGTCCTATGGCTAGTATTCTTCCACTGGGCCCAAATAGCTGTTAATATATTTTTTACAGGGATATATCATAGGATAACCTTTTTCATGGGCATGATGATCCATTATTTGGTTTAGTCTGAAGTTTCAAAAAGTTTTTGAAACTAAGCTCTGAAAACATGGCTTCTAGAATTGAGTGAAGAATTTGGTTTACTAGATCACTTAGGAATGACCAGGACAGAATATGTATTAAAAGTCCTTCATAAGTCAGTTAATCATCTTGCAGCAATTTTATTTTGGTAAAATGTTCCAGGCACAAAAGTATGGGAATATTATGTGACATGCCTGTCAGAAATAAAAGTCTAAAGCCTACATTTGAGTATGACAGCATTTTCTTTTCCATAATGTTATTTGATTTTCTTACACTTACTTTTGTCCAAACCTTGCTTTTTTCTACTATGCAAAGTGACATCTTCTTGATTAATTTTATTATCACATTTTCAAGAGCTATCAAACAGTTCAATGATTACATTAATTTTTCATAACCCCACTTTCACTTTTAAACTTATTGCTTGTCAACATAATTACTTTTTATAATAAAATGAAAATATTTACATGTACTTTAAGAATCACCTGTATCTCCAACTAATTTACTTTAAAAAAAAATAAATCTAATCACAAATTGCATTTCAGAAATTATAGATGTCACATTTTTATTTATTGAAGTGACAGAATTGTATGTAAGGGTATATGAGAGTTAACACATTTCAAATCAATGCAGGTAGTATGAGAACTGGAAATAAAAAGAACAAACAGGTGTTCAGAATTTTAATTAGCAAAAGTGTCAAGATAAATAATGCAAATTTTTATATATTCAATGTAAATAAAAAAATGAATTTCCTCTAAAATCCAAGGGGAAAGAGGAGATTTTAAAGGGAAGAAACTGTAAAGTCTAATCCATATGGTAAAATTATGAGATTCCAATTAACTTTTTAAATTCAAATAACTGTAAATAGGGTGTGGATGGCTGTGGTGGATTGATCTTTTCTGTCTGCCAGGTGCTCACCAAGCTGCCCTATCTCTCTCCATGGAAGGACAGGGAGAGAAGATGTGATGGAAATGTTTATGGGTTGAGGTAAGGACAGGAAGATCACTCACCAATTACTGTCACAGGAAAAACAGGCTCAATTTGGAAAAAATTTAACTTATTGACCCTTAATAACAGAGTCTCATAGTGAGAAATAAAAGCAAAACTAAAACTATCTTCCCTCCACCCCTCTTCTTCTTCCCAGGCTCTTTTTCACTCCTGAAACTTTGACCTCCTCCCCATTTCTTTTCAAGATCTTCTTTATTCATGTGCATTTTCAGGACACACCATTTTGAAACATTAATTTTAGATATGGCTCCAGTGATGGTGTCCTAACAACCTCCCTGGGCAGTCCATTTCAATACTTGACAACACTTTCAGTGAAGGCATTTTTCCTAATATTCAAACTAAACCTCGTCTGGCCCAGCTTGAGGTTATTTCCTCTTGTCCTGTCACTTGGGGGAAGAGATCTACACCCACCTCTCTGTAACCTCCTTTCAGATAATTGTAAAGAGCCATAAGGCTTCCTCTGATCCTCCTCTTCTCCAGGTTAAACAATCCCAGTTCCTTCAGTCACTCCTCACAGGACTTGTGATCTAGACCCTTCACCAGCTTTATTGTCCTTCTCTGGACATGCCCCAGCATCTCACTGTCTTTCTTGTAGTGAGGGGCCCAAAACCCTACAGTATTTGAGCTGCAGACTCACTAATGCTGAGTACAAGGGGACAATCACTTCCCCAGTCCTGCTGGTGACACTGTTCCTGATGCAGGCCAAGATGCCATTGGCCTTCTTGGCCACCTGGGCACACTGCTGGCTCATAGTAAGCCAGCTCTCGATCCACACTCCCAGGTTTTTTTCTGACACACAGCTTTCCAGCCACTCGTCCCCAAGCCTGTAGCATTGCATTGGATTGTTGTGACCTAAGTGCAGGACTTGGCACTTGACCTTGTTCAGCATCATACAATTGGCCTTGGCCCATCGATCTAACCTGTCCAGATCCCTCTGAAGAGATTTCCTGTCCTCTAGCAGATCAATACTCCCACCCAACTTGGTGTCATTTGAAGACTTACTGAGGGTGCAATCTATCCCCTAATCCAGGTCATTGATAAAGATATTAAACTCAACTGGCCCCAGTACTGAGCCCTGTGGAACACCATTTGTGACTGGCCACCAATTGGATTTAACTCCATTTTCACCATAACTCTTTGAGCCCAGCCATTCAGCCAGTTTTTTAGCCAGTGAAGAACATATCTATCCAAGCCATGAGCAGCCAGTTTCTGCAGGACAATGCTTTGGGAAACAATGTCAAAGGCTTTATTAAAATCTAGGTAGACAACATGCACAGTCTTCCTCTTGTCCATTAAGTGGGTCACCTTGTCAGAGAAGGACATCTGGTTAGTCAAGCATCAACCTGCCTGTCATCAACCCTTACTGACTAAGCCTGATCACCTGGTTGTCCTGTACGTACTGCATGACGGCACTCAAGATGATCTGCCCCCTAACATTCCCAAGGACTGAGGTCATACTGACCATCCTGTGGTTCCTGGATCCCTTTATTCAGATCTTCTTCTATGTGGGTGTCACATTGGCTAACCTCCAGTCACCTGGCACCTCCACAGATAAGCAGGAAAATTACCCTAAAAGGAAGAATTTTCTCACCTATCATTCCTTGCATATGGAAGCAGCAGTGATACAGAAAAAAAAAAAGATTCAAGAATGTCTCTGCAAAACACATTATACAGAGGGCTGCTCAGAACACTCAGAAACCCAACTAAACCTTTATAGTTTTTTTACTGAGTAGCAATATTTTTCCTGCTAAGAAATAGGTAGGAATTACAAAAGCCTTAAGTGGAAAAAACCAAATACTCTGTACTTTGACTAATACTCTGGATATAACAGCTTCTGAAGGTAGAGACAGTTCTAAAATAGCAGCTTAGTTGAAGTGATACTAGACTGGTAAAAGTTAAGCTACGACCAAACTAACAAGGCAATAAAAAGAGCTCATGTTTTATCAATACTAGCAGAAGTATGGCTAGTATAGCAGCGACCTGGTGTAGGCACTTTCAGTCAAGCAAGAAAAACAGAACGAAAAAGAGAAGCTTGTCAGAGGGGCAGGGGGGTAGAAATAGAAGAAAGGCAAAACAAGACAAATAGATGAAATGAGGGAAATGATTTAGTTCACGTTTGTTTCTTTGCACACTGAAATTTGTTTTAGCATTGTCTCTGCATGCCTAATCAGCTAGATCTAAAGCATGCAGTGCTTTGCAATTCATAGGAGTTACTAGAAGAAATGCTGCTGCATTAGTCATATCTTTATCTCTTTCTGTTCATGTAACATTGGAAGCTAAACTGAAAGGGCATCCTCATTAAAAATAGTGAGGAAACCATTGACCAGGTTTTTCAAGGTAATTAGGCACTGAATGTACAGTAGGTACTGACTGCATTTTTCACAAGCTCATAGTCACCAGTAATATATGTGGATCTCTAACTGAATTTTTGAAATTTGTCTCCAAGTCTGCAGATATTCTGTACATGCTTGGGTATTACTGGAAAAACTGGTCCTCTAACAAATGCAAAGTTTGTGTAAATATATTTTACATCTCTCTTAACAGAACATTTTAAAACAGAGTCTTTTTAGGCTTCAGCATTTGCTCTGCAAATACATAAGCATGAAAAAGGAGATTTGGACACTTTGAGGAGATATTGTTCATTCTTTTCTTGTACTAAATTTCCTCATTGAAAGGAAGGTTATTTGATACCACAAGATAGAGCCGACTGTTTTATAAAGTACTCAAAAGTTATAAAAAGTACTGTTGATGAAAATTACTCTGTTTTAGAAAGTGACCCAAACTTCACATTGAAATGTAATCTGGATACTAATTAAGCTTCAGTCTTTCACTGTGATGGTTGAAAGAGCCTATAATCTGGAAACCTGTGTAAAGTTTGTTTCAAGGTCTCTGTCTGGTCTGAGATTGCCAAGAAATTTATTCCTCATGTAAAATTGCTCTAAGAATTTCTTACAATACATTGGTGTCACTTTTATATTGTCCAGTGCCTTCTGTTCTGGATCACTGCTCATTTGGGAATACATTTATTATCTCATTGAAGTTTTTATTATATTTCAAGGTATGAGATAAAAGAGTTTATTATATTAAAAGGTAAAACAAATAAATAACTTGATAATTTTGAAATAGGTGGTTAAATCTGAAGATACAGCAAGTGTATTCTCCCCCTCTTAGAAACTGCTCTTTTTCATTGTGTTTCATGCTTGATTGGAAGTGCCTCTTTACATTGCTGCCATACTATTCATGCTTCTGTTAGTATTGGGGGGAAAAAAGTAGTCTTTTTAGTGCCTTATCTGTTTGCTCTTAGCTTAGTTTTTACCATTCTAGTATCATTTCAGATAAGCTACTGTGTTAAAACTGTTTCCACCTGCAGAAGACAGACTACATCCAGAGTATTAGTCATACGAAAAAGAATATGGGTTTGCTCACTCTGAAGACCGAGTAAAAGCAAATGTAATTTGCCTTATAACTACATCTGACTGTGGTTTGGCTTGAGGCTTTCCTCTGTGTACTCTTCTATTATCAGATTGCCACATCAACCAAGGTCTTGTAGCAATTCACAAAGCAAGCCAGAAGCCATGTCTGTGTCATACCCTAATGTCCAGCTGCTCATTATGAATACTACCTGGAGTCAGGATTTCTCTAAAATGAACTTCAGTGCAATCTGCACACTTAGTAGTTGATGTACCTAGGCTATTAACAGAATTCTCAATTTGTATGTGCTGTGCCGTGTGTTCTTTTATCCCCACAGTTTTCAGGTAAAGATATTGTTGAATGGTTTTCCCAGCTGGGTGGATTAGGCTTGCCACTTAGAAGGTTGTAAAGAACAATAATATTCACAAAATGCAGACAGAAATTATAGCGGTATCACTGAAGGAATCTGCAGGTTAGGCATATGAAGCTTTAGGACCATTAATTATACAAATTTATGGGCAAAGTAAATTGATGCTCTACTTCCATCTTCTATAGATTAGTTATGAAGGTCAGTGAAAATCTTTGGTAAGAACAGTGTATTTGAATTCATGGTGGCACCCTTACAGGGTCCTTGCAGGAAGAGACAAAATGTAATAAATGGTAGTAAATACCACTATGTTCTGAACCAAAACACTGGGTGTTTTTCTTCAAAAAAAATCAGTAAGCTCGGATATTCTAAGGCATTTAATCACCTTCAACTGATTCAATTAAATTTATAAGAGAATCCAGGCTTGACTACAGAGTATAAAGATTAAAACAAAAAGTATAACAAAATTAGCAAGATATGCAATGCATTTGTACCCTAGAGGTACATTACCATGCCTTCCTCATAATTAATTAATGATATTTAATTATTTGCAAGAATCCCTTTATTTTCTATCTCCCTAGCAGAATGCTAGTGGGAATATGCAGACAATTCCAACATGAGTGACTTATTGCATACAAAACAAATTCTTTTTTTTTACAGTATTAGTTAGTGATATTTGTAGATGAGTGCTCTTAAAGGAATTAGAATCACAGGTTCTCCCATTCTCTGCTGATGAGCAAGTCATAGCTGACAGTGACTTCATGGATGATAGTGCACCTACACCATAAGGAAATGGAGGCTATAATGGGAAGGAGGCTACTACTGCGTTAGGCTTCATTCACCCTTGGTACAAATGATAGTGTCATTCAGTGCTCAACTTAAACATGTACTCTTTTGCTTTTGTACTCTATACATATGGCCTTTTTGCCATATATAGAGGGTATTAGTGAGTGCATAAGGAGGCCTTAAAACATAGCAAAACACATACCCAAATATGGATGGATAAAAGTTACTTTGATATCTTTTTTTCTAGCCAGTGCATATGCAGAGCACTCTGGTAAGGAGTACTAAGACTCACCTCCCTCCAGTGGAAAAAGATAGCAATTACACTTTTTAGTGTAGCTTTTACGTCGTGATGCACTCCTAATTTCTTTGCAAGGCTTCCTCTTGTTCAGCTTCTCCATTTATCTGGAACTTTCCTGAACTTTCTTTCACCATTGTAGGTGATGTTTTTAATTATCTTATTTTATAATCCATTACATCTTTGAATGTTAATGTATCTCATGTGTGAACTGTTTCGTGACTAACAGTTCACACCATTATTTCTTGTAAACATGTTGTTTGTTTGTTGTATGGTGTGGGCAGAATACTGAGTATATCTTTGTTCCTGATTCATTAATAATTCTGCCTAATACATTTTTTTTTTCCTAGACTAGTTTTCATGGAGACAGTGTTTCTATCTAGCTGTTCAAGAATTCAAATTCACTGTGTGTACAATGTGATGATTAAGGCATAATGACTGTTAGAAGAAAAGAAGGGTTAAAAAAGTTTGTAGACCTGGAGGACTGTACTATAATAGAGACAGTTTCTACCAATTTTCTTCAATATTTCTGAACAAAATAAGGTCTATGTTTGCCTCAGTTCTGGAAGGTTCTTGCACACATACAATATTTCAGAGGTATGGCTATCTGATTCCATGATTTATACTTGAAAAATTTGACTTTTATAATTAACACTAAAAGTGTATAATGTTTTCACCAAGTAATACTCTCATAGCAGTATGGTGTATAATATTCTTTTTAACATGATCTGGAAGCTTGTGGCTGTATTTATACCTGGGTTTTTGTTCAGTAGCATTGTTTTGAAGCAAATCCCTCAATCACTCTGCTTACTGCAAATTGGTTTGGTTTCCAGAACGTTTTTGGAGAGTGCAAACAAGCTACTTCAGAGAAGAAACAACAAGAATTTCTGTTTCAGGTGGACAAATGTGCTTCCATCTGAATAAGACATCTTTAGTCCTCTGGACAGCTTCAAATCAGATACATGGAGAACACTGTTCGTTCGTGAGGGCAGGATAAATGAGGTAGAACATTGAAACAATGTATAGTGTATATATAGAGCTTTGCACTAACCAAACTATTGATTCTACTGCCCTGGACTACTTGCTAATGTACTGTGCTATGGTATAGCACAGCTCTTCAGAGCAAACACTGCTTGTTACTGAACTCCAGCCCTTGGAACAGCTCAGGATTTGAAAAAGAAAGTGATAACTTAATAATGAAATATGATAATGACAAAATACCATTTGAATAAAGACCAAGTCTGAGATCATCTATTTTGTGCTTAGCAAATTGGAGGTTATTTGTAGAACCTCTTGGTTGATGAGGTGAAGGACTAATTATAATGATTATGCAATCAAGAATAAATGCAACCCTCTCCCATATGTTGTGTAAATGAACAAGGGAAAAAAATTGTGAGGGACAAATGAAGAAGGTATTCGGAGGATACTAGGCACTTGTGGAGATATGAAAGCGTGTGGAAGTTGTCTTCCTTATGTTCATGCTATTTTATCATAACTATAGAATGTATTCTACCAAACTTGCTACCAAATTACTTGTTCTACTAGCAAAACAAAAAGTTCTAAATGTCCAAACTTTCACACTTTCAAAGTAAGCAAGTTCTGAAGTCCTTTCTCACATCTACATAAACAAATCTCTGCCTTAAATATCAGTTTTGAATCCAAGGTCAGGGATCTGGTCCCAAAGATTATCGTGCATGTTCAAGTCTGGTCAAAACTCTAGGTCAAGCCCTAATGTGCTTCTCACAGAATTTGTGTTAGAACGTTAAAGCAATCTGGGTAACTGTTCTTTGATCACTGAAATTCAACAACTCTTCACAACCAGCTCAAGGAGTAAATACTATAGTTCTGCTGACAATGGAAATTAAGTGTAAATTATGGATTAACATAGAGTAGGTGAACAAAAATAATTCACTGATTGTCATTATAAAAAAAGCAGAAGGCATCAAATTAAATCATAAGCCAACAAACTGAATTGTAACTTAAGTGTAGAAATCATTGTCTTAAACACCTCAGACATCCAAGAGAGCTAATATGTGCTCAAAAACTCATAAAGGCTTTCCTCAAGAACTGATATTTTGAAAATATCATCAGTCAATTTCTGCATTATTTCTGTTTGAAAGCAAATGACCGAAGCTTGTAATGCTATATTAGGTGGAATCCACTCATGCCAGGTGATGGCCAGAATCCACTGCTCTGGTTTAGTCACAGCTTTTCTGTCTTGTGAGACACAGAGTTCACACGGTAGGCTCAGGATTAAATATTTTTTTATTTATTTACTACAAAAAGAATAAATTGTCTGTAACTTCCCAAATTTATCAAATGAACAAACTCACACAATTAGTAGTAAGACTTCTCTGTAATTAACCAGTGTAGCTGAAGAGGTATTTTAACTGCTCTTTATCTCTGGGCAGAAATCCAGCATCTCCACGGTAATTCACTTCAGGCTAATAGACAGAATCTCTTTAAACATACTTAACCTTGCCCTTTCTAATATACCATGCAAGCGTAATGTTGGTTTGTCATTTGAAATACAGTGCCATTCATTTGTAACAAAAGGAATTTATTTCTTTTCTACCAAAAGCTGCAGAAGGAAGACCACAGGGCCAAGAAGTAATAAACAGAACATAAACATGCAAGTATAACATCAGACTTTTTTTCCAGTAAATAGGACAGACCTTCAGAAGAGTTCATTGTCTGGACTTTCAGCACTGGAACAGGTAAAAAGCACCTCATTAAGTATCTGTTAGGTGTCTCCTGAAAGGAATAAGCAGCTATTATTTTAATAACAGATACAATCTGATTGAAAGGGACTCAAGTTTTACTTCCTGATCATTCAAAATGTATTCTGGTAACTATCTTCATTTAGTATACTTCCTGCTTTTGCTTTACCGCTACCACAAGTTTTGGTTTTGATGTTCTTGTTCTTAGTAATTTCCATTTCCTTTACAAGTTCACACACACTCATAGATGCACACAAAAATGTTCCAGTCATTGTGAGACAAGAAAGCAAAGTCAGCACAGATCTTTTAATGACACATCTGACTCTCTGAGGAGCTGCAGTTCCTGAAAGGAGGAGCTGTGGTAAGTTTGGGAGTTTGGAAAACAGGTGTGCATTCAACCTTAACACAACTGAGGTGTTGAGGCAGACTGTAGCAGCTGCAGAGCTGCAGCAGATATGCTATCACACTGTCTGAGAGAGGCTCTGAAGGCCTGTTATTCTTTTGTGTTTCCTTCTTACTTTAATTCCTTGCTAAATCTGTGACTGGAAAGACAATCTGGAAGACTTTAAATGTGGTTAGTCATTCAGGCAAGAGGAAGTCACTAAAATTTTAAGGCAAGAACTTCTGGAGAGAGAAGATTGCCTAGTGGTTACTGTATTAAACCTCCATGGTGGCAATTTAAATTAAATTTGAGGTTGTACTGCAGACTGCCTCAGATTTCAAATTACTTGTTTAATGTTTCTATATTTGTTCCCATTATGTAGAGTGGAACTAATGATGTATGTATGTATGTTTCTAAAAAAGAGTATCGCTGTAACACACATGTAGCAAGCTGGAGAACATATATACGTCTTGAATTGGAGATGATGGCTCTTTGTTTTCTAAGATACCTGTACTTATAAAAGTAGGATATCTTGGATATTTGACTCACACCTACAGGAGAAATGAATGTCTAAAAAAACCTTATTTAACTCTTGTCCTAAAGGTCTTTGCTGCTTCTGAAAGTGCAGAAGCTCAAACCTGGCCTTGCAAGGACTGTATTTTGTCTTGCATCATATGGGTTATTCTATTTTTCATTCACATTTTTTTTCCTAATCAGAACACAGTTATATAAAAATGTATTTTGACATATTTTAAAAATAACTTGACTTTCCATAATTATTCTTCTAACATTTTTAATAAAAAAATATAAGAAATTATCCAAGTCAGAAAAAAATCACATTAAAAAGGTCTGCTATTTTTCAGATCAGGTTGAATGAAGTCTATTCAGTTTAACATAGTTTGTATTTGAAAAACATATTATTGAGGTAACTTTCACAACTCAAATATGTGTAAGCAGAGAATTTCTTAATAAATTGTGTTCACTCACTAAATCATTCTACCTGCTACAAAGCAAATTATACTCTTTTAGTTCCATTGTGAGCTAGCAAATCAGGGTTGTAGCCAAAAATTAGTGTCTGAATTCCATTGTTCCATTCCAAAATAGTCCAAAGATCTTTCTTGTTAAAATGTTGTCAACAGCAACTCTCTTCCAAGTCTCACAAAATATGGTTTATTGGATTATTTAAAATAATAACTCTATTAGATATAAGTAGTGTGTGGGTTTCATTTGAGGATATTCAGCACACCTTCCCTGATAAACAAAATAACTTTCAATTATTTGTGCAAATTATGAACCCTATATTCTAGGTTGTTGTGGTTTAACTCTGGCTAGCAAAATACCATGAACCTGCTCTCACAGGACCCTCTGCTCCTACTCCAGTGGAGGGGAAGAATCGGAGGAAAAAAACAAGGAAGCTCATAAAATTGAGATAGGAACTATTTACTAATTGAACCTGAATTAATATATACAAATACTAGCAATGGTAAGTAATTAATATAATAGAAAATAAAACATATGATTCAATATGATACAACTGGTCACCACCCACTGACTGCTGCACAACCAGGTTCTGAGAGGTGAGAGTCAGAGCCAGAGAGTCTGAGATCTGCAGCCTGAGAGCAATCACAGCAGAGTCTGAATGAATCCTATCAGCGATAGCACAACTGGGTAAACTAAAGACCCAAAACTCACTCCCGAAAGAGCCAGCAAGGGAGTTAGGAAAGCAGCTAACAAAGGATTTAGAGTGACAGATAGAAAGTGAAAGTGTAAGAGTAATAGTAATGGCTCCCAAACCCATTCCCCACCTATGTACCAAGCATGATGTACTATGGAATGAAACACTCCGGTCAGCTTGGGTCGCCTGTCTGAACCGTGTGTCCCCTACACTGCCTGTAGTGAGAGAGCAAGAGCTGGGAACGCAGCTGCAGTATCAGAAGCTGAGAGAGACCTGGAATTTGGTGCAGGCATTCCCCAGATCCAGCTAAAAAGACACCTTATCAGTACTTTTCTCAGTGTAAATCCAGGAACGCAGCTTCATACCAGCCACTGTAAAGAGAGTTATCTCCTTGCTGACTAAACCCGGCACAATGTGGATGACTACTCTTCTATGACACGTGTAGCAATGAACACCAATAATAAACTTAGTGCCTGAAAAATCATTAATAATTATACCTTTCTGATTGTAGTTGAAATAGAGAACAATCCTGGAGCTTCCACAAAGCTGAGCTGCAAACACACTCTGCCGACAGAGTTATTAGAATTCCAAAGCAATCTATTTTTCCTCTTGACTTCTTTCAACCTTCCAGTTTGTATTGAGCTACTCTGACTGATGTTAAAAACATGTAGATATGGTAACTTTTCCTTAATAGTGTCCTTTCCCATAATAAGTGTACCTTACTAGGACACTTTCCTCTCCTGGGAAGCTTTTTATTTGATTTAACACACACATATAAACCATTTTATGAATAATACATTTGGAGCTAGATCCCCAAACACAGTTAAGAAAGGAAGTAATAAAGAGAGAGTCTGTTTCTGAAAGTGTGCAAAAGGAGTCCCTAAAATTATGTCTCCTCTGTTGCTGTAAATATGCTCCCAGCTGGCATCCTCTGTCCAAAGAATAGGTGGAATAAGGTTTCTACCACTGTTAAACAGTAACCAACAGAGCTGCTAAGTAAAAACCTTAAAGGGGCATGACAGATTGCTCAGTTCTCCATGTAGAGAATAACGTAATCTGCTGTGAGACATTTTACACAATGCCTCCTGCTGCTCCATCTGGGCTGCTGAGCGCTGATGGTGCACTCGATTGTGTACAAGTCAAATATGAAGGCAATTCCTGACAGCAGGATCTTTTTATGAAAAGATGGATACTGAGGTGTGCAAGTAGTATTATATTTCAGTTCCTAATTATTCATCAAAATCTTAAGCTGATTTTAATTTTGAAGTCATGAGGCAGTTAGGAGCCTAAAAGTGCTCTCTGAACTTGCAGCAAAAATGATATAGTGAAAACAGTGCTGATAAGTTAGTTTAAGCTAGTAAAAGATCTGAAATAGAATGTATTCAGAACAATAAATGACTTCAAGTTTGATTTAATGCATAGTTGTTATTTGCTATATCATTCTGCAGTGATAAATTCCCAAATTTATTCCATTTACTTTTTCTTCTACAGGTACAATTATCAGAAATTTCACTATAACTGTTGTCTTCTTCAGTTAAAGACGGTGAACAAAATGTATATTCAAAGCAAATCTTTTTAAGTATCGTAAGGATAATTGTATAGGGTTGTATATTTTTTCCAACATTCAACTGTTTCTCATGGTAGTATATAAAGCTATCACCCACTTCTCTATCATAAGGAATTGGAATTCTTTAGGCTGTTGTCTGTGGCTTTAAGTAACTTTGAAGGACATATAAAACCACTATGGTCTCTGAGCTTACATGCTGATTGGGAGCTTAATCTTTGCCTTGGCTAGGCAAAGCCCTCATATATTAGAAGATCTGTCCATAAGAGGAGTCTAGAAGCCATACATGAATTTTATATGTACTAAATAGGCAAAAGAGGTTTATGGACAACTTACAGTTTTATAGTTAAATCTTTCTATAACAATATAAACAAATAATCTCAAAAAATACATATTACTATATTCCTTTGCATACTATAGGCTTCATTTTGTTCACCTGTGACCTATTGAAATTACTAGAGAAGGATAGATGACTGACCTGCTTAGTTCAGTAAGACAGTACTAAGCAATATTGTTTGACAGGAAAGTTTTTAAAACATGGATATTCTCATAGTTTATGAATTATCAAGAGGAAATTGGGAGGGAAAATAAAAAACCTCAGATATTTGTACTCAAGTTTACTTTCATTTCCAAAACATTCATTTTAAGAAAATTCTACTTAATGAAATTGAAATATATAATTACATTTAATTACACTGAAATAAAGTAATTATTGTGACTAGCTGGGGAAAAAAACCAACCAAACCACAACCAACAACCAAAAATATTAGAAAATATCACATATTTGCAGGAAGAAAACTTCTTGACAGAAGTTCTGGCCTCCCTTGCACCCGGAGACTTAGAGGAGACTATCCAAATGATAGAGTTCAAGGCAGTAGAACTGCATGTATAGAATGATACCACTGGTCTAATGTCATCAGATCTCTGGCTGAAAAATAATGCTCATGGTCTGGTGAACCATGTCATTCTCTAATTACATCTGCTGCTCCAAATTCTGTATTATGATGAACTGTCATGTGAAAAGGGCTTGAGAAAGCAAATGCACACACTGGGATGTATCAGTAGGGATATTTAGCAGAGGGGTAAGCACTAATTTTATTATACAGGACACTCTTGACTTATTTTAAAGAAACTGAGAAGACACTGAGCATTTCTGATGAAGGACAGCTGAATTTAAGAAGGGAACAGAGATGCACAAAATGAAAAAAAAAAAAAAAGTAAAGAGCTTAGTAAATGAAGAGTGAGAGGTTGTTTCTGTATCTGACTGGTGCTTAGTTGCTGACTGTGATTAAGCCACGACATGCAGTTGCTGTTATGTAGAGGTAGCACATTGCTGACAGAGAAATTCTCTCTTTTTAAGAGATGAATGATGAAACACCAGTGTGAAGTTAAACTCAGAGGGTAAGAAATAAGTCTATATGTTATGAAGATCAGGCACATTATAGTACACAGCCTGAAGTTGTGAATTAACAGTCATTTTAGAAATGTTAACACCCAGTATATCTCCCAGACAAAAGGAAAACAACTGGGTTTCTTTGGTAGTGTAAAAGGAAGGAAGGAAGGAAGGAAGGAAGGAAGGAAGGAAGGAAGGAAGGAAGGAAGGAAGGAAGGAAGGAAGGAAGGAAGGAAGGAAGGAAGGAAGGAAGGAAGGAAGGAAGGAAGGAAGGAAGGAAGGAAGGAAGGAAGGAAGGAAGGAAGGAAGGAAGGAAGGAAGGAAGGAAGGAAGGAAGGAAGGAAGGAAGGAAGGAAGGAAGGAAGGAAGGAAGGAAGGAAGGAAGGAAGGAAGGAAGGAAGGAAGGAAGGAAGGAAGGAAGGAAGGAAGGAAGGAAGGAAGGAAGGAAGGAAGGAAGGAAGGAAGGAAGGAAGGAAGGAAGGAAGGAAGGAAGGAAGGAAGGAAGGAAGGAAGGAAGGAAGGAAGGAAGGAAGGAAGGAAGGAAGGAAGGAAGGAAGGCTCCCAAATTAAATATAAAGTGATGCAATGTAAAACTCTTCATGTGAGGTATGTGTCTGTGCTTCATTTTAGCCTTTTTTTTAATTGGGTGGGGTTTCCAGCTGTCATTTCTGAAGATAGATTTCTTGTCCCATAAGCAGTGTTCTTTTATTGTATCTGCCAGACCTGTGCAAGCATGTTGAAAATCACAGAGAATCTCAAACAGGCCTATATGCCAATGCTTTGGCAACTAAATCATATTCCAGATGTTGTAATTGTCAGAAGTAACTTCTTAAACTCCTATGGGAAACTAAAGGGAAAGAAGGCATCTGAGCAATGTACTGGACCCACTCATGCAGATACTACCTTCAAATAAGCAGAAACATGTGAAGATTTAATGACAACTCCTGCTAGTGATTTCTAGTCAGTTTGTGCCCAAATAATTACAGTCCAGGTGAGGAAAACTAGTTACATTTCTGAAAAAATGTAGCTGGCTACTAAATGTTCTGAAAAGCAGTAGTTCAAATCATATGTACACCTTAATTTGAGTTCAGAAAGTCCATTATATTTTCCTGATGATAGTTACAGCAGTATACACCCACTTCTGCAAGGAAGTTATGTCTGACTTAATACACCCATTTTTGCAAGGACGTTATATCTGCCATACATGGGTGTAGCTGACAGATTTGCAGAATCAGAAGGAAAAGCAAATGAAGTGACAAAACATGAGAATGAGGTGAAGTCACTTTTAAATGGGGTCAACTTGAGACCTAGTCTAGTTGAGGCAAAGGAATCCCAGCCACGGGTCACTTCTGTTCCAGACACATACATTTAGTTCACGCTAAAGGTAAGTTGTAATAGCTAATACATTTGTGCCACTTAAGATCTATTTGATCAGCTTTTAGTCAGCTGACTCCATTGATTAAAATGAGAGTTTAAAAAAAGCTCACAGGTAAAGGTTTATATTGTGACACAAATTTAAGGACTGACTTTTTCTCAGGTTTCTCCCAGGTACTATGTCATATCTGTCAGCACTGTGTAGATGTCTTGGATATCCTTCTGCATTTTAATGGGACTAGATAAGCATACTTATACAACAGAATTGAGCTCTATTTTTATACATCAAAATTTATTATCATGGAGTCTTCTTTGTGTAAATTAAGATAAATACAGACTTCTAACATGCAAGTCAACTGATCTATTTTAGACATTTATCTTAAGGTGACAAGAATTGCATGTTATTAAACAAACTACCTAATTATTTTATTAACTAAAAGAGTGCTTACAATGACTTTCCCAGATGTTTATATCATATCAACACAGCCATATCCCTTTTTGGTGCTTTTTTTTTTTTTTTTTGGGGTTTGTTTGTTTGTTTTTGTGGTTTTTTTTTCCCTTGTTTGTTTGTTTCATTGTTGTTTTATTTTAAATATACTTTCTAAGTCCTGTTTTAACTCACACTTTATAGAAGAGGCAATATAAACTGAATTAAGACACTGACCAACTTACCCAAATGTTCTGTATATTGTCTCCTAAAATAAATCCAGGGGAAAAGTTGTTCACATAGACATATGTGAAAACTATGAAAAGAATAAAATGTATGGGGTCAATGACTTTTCTAAGCTGTTCCATAGTAAGACTGCAGACTCAGTCAGTGTTCCTGCTACTTCTGCCTATTATCATCTAAAAAAGCAGTCACTGTTTGGGCATCCAGAAAATGACCTGTCTTTGAGGTTGAGGAGAGTGGGAAGCAGGAGAAGAACAGGGAATTGCCATTATTTTGAAAGCAGTCTTTTTTCTCTTAGAATTTTTTGTTCTGGCCTGAATTTTTATTTTTTTCTTCCACATGCTTGTTCACGAAGTTTCTAGCTACTTTTTCGTATTCCTCACTCACATAAAAATCTCTGTATAGGTCCACAGAGCCTTTGTTCCAGTATAAAACCAGATCTAAACTCTGTATTTTAAATTTGACCTTAAAATGTTAATCTTTAGCAAAGTATTACTGCTTTGGGATGACAGCATAAGGTAGTAAATATCCACTTTCAAAACATTAGAACAACTTATAAACTGAAATGTGCAACCACACTGTGACTATAATCCTTCTTCCTTATCAATTATTTGTCATGCTATGCCTTGGTGAACAAAAGGCATTAGGCTAGTGAATTCTTTCAAAATTGAATCAAGCAAGGTGCTGAATAGTTGGAGCTACAGCCAGGAAATCCACTATAGAGACTGAAATGAAATGTGCCTAAGTGTATTTCTGGTTATAAGCCAGATTGCTCAATACCTTGCTCAGTTGTGCTAATAACAATCTATGCTTTATAAATAGGCCTGTACATTTTAAGCTCTTTGTAAAATAGTAATAGTAGATACTCTACAAATTAGTTTGTTCTTTTGTAACACAAGCTAAGGTTCTGCAAACTGTCTCAACAAGAAAGGGTGGGTTAAAACCATTCCAATCTGTTTGTTTTAAAAGTATTAAAAAAAAAAAAAAAATCAAATATCTCTACAGTGGAAGAATCTACATTACTTGAAGTAGTCAGCTCAAGACTTAATACTTTTATAAATAACATGGTATGACTCAGCATTGCATATGGGCTTGAAACAGAAATAACTGGATAGCTAATATTCATGGTTAAATACATTTACCCAAAGAAATCAGACTGTGTCATAATAAAGTCCACAAATGGTATTGATATTTATATGATGTGACAAGTAGAGATGACATGTAACTGCATGAACTGAGTCTATATGTAAAATCTATTTTGAAGCAATAATTAGTTTATTTTAGGAGCCATAATGAAATTCAAATACCCTGATTAGAAAGAAGAAAATGCAACCTAACTTTGTGGAAGATTCCTCAAAGTGTCAAGAACAAGTTAGGGGTTTCTGAAGACTCGCAGTGGTGGAACTGGCCCGCCTTTATCTGGTACTTTCTTCAGTATAATCACTACAGCATGTGTCCAGAAAGTAGGTTCTCTAACTTGTATTTAAATTTATCCAGAGAGTTCTGTGAAAGTTCTGGTGAGATTTAGCCAACTGAATTCTACTTAGTGTGTTTAGTACTAACTTCTTCTTCCCAATGTTCCATAACCATATCATCATTCTTTTGGATATTTTAAACAAACAAGAAAAACAAAATTTATTGTCAGATACCACTATGAGGAATACAAAATCTGACACAAAAATGATGTCTAAAACAAAACCAAAAAACTGTTGCATAGAAGATGCGTATGTATTTGGTCTGTAATTAAAATCCTACTTTCCTAAATATTTTCTGTTAACTAGTTGCTGAAATCAGTTTGACCCATATTTTATTACTAAATCAGTATTTTGGCAAAGGATTCTTAAGGAATAGTGGACAGGAAAAAAATTCTTCAGGATTTATCTTGTTTGCTTTCTTTCAACTACCTTGTGTTTTTTGGGGGTTGTCTTGTTTTTTGTTTTGTTTTGTTTTGTTTTGGGTTTTTTTTCCCCATGCACATTATGCTAGTTTCTTCTCTGTGTTGAATAAAATTCTTTAAAAGCTTTTGTCACAGAAAGATTTTAAAACTAAATATTTAAAAACACATAATATACTTCAAAAATTTTAAAAGATGTATTGTTAAGGATGAAACTGCTAGACAAAAAGATTTTTGTATATTACAAAAAAAAAAAAAAAAAAAAAAAAAAAAAAAAAATTCTGCTTAACATATGCCAGGCAGAGAGCATGAATCTTTTCTTTCATGTGTTGTAAGCTTACTGAAACAGGGCAAT
Source organism: Rhynochetos jubatus (assembly GCA_027574665.1). Classification (NCBI taxonomy): domain Eukaryota; kingdom Metazoa; phylum Chordata; class Aves; order Eurypygiformes; family Rhynochetidae; genus Rhynochetos; species Rhynochetos jubatus. The sequence continues at coordinate 79,600,087 of CM050650.1, read as the reverse complement.
GAATTTCAGCTTTAAGGGAAATCCAGGCAAGATGAATTTTTCTTAGTTCCTGGGAAGCTCTTTAAGCAGTCATGTTGTGTTTGTACACATTTCTTAACTGAAGTGGTGTTTGGGGACTTCCTCACAGAGATTAAACCTCCAGTTAACACCGTTGAGAAGACTGCTGCAAATGCTGTTAACAGTACCAGAGACAATGCAAATATTTCATGGGTAGAGGTGTCAGACCTTCTTATTGAAGGAATGCTTTTCATTGAACTGCAAGTTTTTCAACTCATGCCAATGGTATCCTCCTGAAAAATGCAACTGGATAAGCTCTTTCTTTCTTTAAGCAAATATTGTGGTTTAAGTCTGGATGGCAACTAGGCACCACACAGTCCCTCAGTCAGTCACTCTCCCCCTGTATGAAGGGGGGAGAATCAGAAGGGTAACAGTGAGAAAAGCCATGGGTTGAGATAAAGACAGTTTAACAGGGCAAGCAAAAGTCATGTGTGCAAGCAAAAAAAAACCTAAACAAACAAAAAATCCCAAGGAATTAATTCACTACTTCCCATCAGCAGGAGCCTCCTTGCTGGTGGGGTGGTGTGAGAAGCAGAAAAGGCCTTGACTCTGTAAGCACTGCTCAGCAAGTGACCTTGAATTCAGTATAGGCACTTCCCAGTACCAGCTGAGAATTTATCAGTACTTCTCTCAGTGTCCAGGAACACAGCTTCCTAGCAACCACAGTAAAGGGAGTTAACTCTTTCCTGACTGAACCCAGCACAGGAACAGAATTAAGTTCTGCTTTTGCTCAGCAGGATGGAGCCTTCAGACTGCAGAGCAATGGTCTTTAGCCTTCTCCTTACCTTTGCTTACTGCTTCCTAGCTCCATGACACTTGTATTCCTCATTACACAATATCAGCTTCAAGAATTGGGAGAAGGAAGAATACAGAAAAGTATGCAGCCCGTTGTCTACCTTCTGTACCATGCCTGTTTCTTAAAGAATAATGCGTAAACGGTTGCAAATGGAAGAGGAGGTTTGATGGTGATGAAATTGACTCTTTTGTGTTTTTGTGCAGTCAACTAGCTTTTTGCACAAAAAAGGACCACTGTCTCAAGCACTTTATACAACTTATTAAAGGGAATTTGTTGCCTGATCTTAGTCAAAGATGCAGCAATCTGAAGCAGAGTTTGTGCAGGGTGGCTCATGTTCTTTAGCTTCAGGACTGTGCTCATGGACTCTACACGTCCCCATGAGCAGGCAGCTTCCTGCTTGGATCTCTCCTGTCAAAGAGTTCAGGCTCTGTGCAGTCAGATGAAAGACCGGGCAACTCAGCAATTTGAAATTACTTCTTAGAGGACCCAAATGTTACCACTGACTAAATACGTAGGTCAGGTAGTTAAAGACGGTGGTTTGTATTGCCCAGAAATAGCTAGGTGCTTGATTATTAGGTGTTGCAATGCCAAAGATGCCTGGAGCATATAGTCTGTCTTGCTGTTAAGCTCTGTTGACTTTCAAAATCTGAAATGTTTATTCTGAAGCACATTTCTGCACAGTGGGTGCTGTGATCACTGACAGACATACCTACCTATCCGCAGGCATCTTGGCATTCTAACTGTGAATAGAGAGGCCAGTCCTACTGTTTGCAGAGCTCTATAATTGAATTAGTGAACCTTATTTTGTAACACTGAAGTGCTCCCACTGAAACATTCAAACATAAACAGCTCACACATAAATTATTTACTCCTACACAAAGCTACAAGGCTAAAGGTACCATTTCCAGGACATCGAAATGATGTAGAATATGTCTACAGTGAAGTGCTGTGAAAAATAGCCCAAGCTTTCCCTGGCAAAGACTGCTTCAGCAAAAAGCATAGTTGAATTAATAACCTAGCTAGAAAGAATTGCTTTCCAGTGTAGAATCATAGAATTCTAGAATAGTTTGTGTTGGAAGGGACCTTTAAAGGTTGTCTTGTCCAAGCCTCTGCACAATAAGCAGACACATCAAGTAGATCAGATTGCTCTGACCCCATCCAACCCAACCTTGAATGTTTTCAGGGTTGGGGCATCTACCATCTCTCTGGACAACTTGTTCCAGTGCCTTAAAACCTTTATTGTAAAAAAATTCTTCCTTGTATCTAGTCTAAATCTGCCCTCTTTCAGTTCAAAACTGTTGCACCTTGTCCTATCACAACAGGCCCTGCTAAAAGTTTGTCCCCATCTTTCTTACAACACCCCTTTAAGTATTGATTGGCTGTAATAAGGCTCCTTGGAGCCTTCTCTTCTGCAGACTGTTTCTACTTATTCTGCAAACCTCTTACAGATACCTTAAACTTTGTCAGTGCATGTGTCCAGAAGATTTACTACCATGATACTTGCATCTTGGAATACTGAAAAACTGTTCTGAGTTTTGGGATCCTGTTGACCTAAATTCATATACTGGCAGCATTCAGTTAAGATCAAAACAGGCATGGCTTTTTTTTTTTTTTTTTTTTTTTTTTTCCCCACAAGACTGCAGTGTTTAAAATATTTCTCATAAAAGTCTAGATTTTAGGTCTTCACCAACTTAAGTACTCCCAAAAGAGGACAGACCATGTAAGTCTGACCATTATGCCTAGATATATGCCTTGGCTAGGAAGTTCTGTAGATCCACTGCCTGTTCCCAAGATAGTAAATATTCTTTTTGTTATCCAATAAGAATTTAAATTATTATTCTTCTGTTTTCAGACAGAATGATAAACACAATGTTAGCTATTTTATTCTAATATTCAATTCACTGATAAGATATCTGTGAAGTTATGCTTCATTAATTTCTACTGTAATAGTTATGACCTTGCTTTCCAAAACTTAGATTCAGAAAGAAGTGCTTGCATGTCACAATGAAGGTGGAGACAGCCATCTTATGTCTGAATAAACAGTCTTAAATATAGTAGACTGGGTCAAATGGCATTGTAAGTGGCCTTCCTAGTCTTGCTGAAAAGCTGTTTCTACCTCTTTCTCCGAAAACTTACATTTAATTGTTTCCCAGATATTAACTGAGTAGTGTTTTTTTGTAATTGGTCATGAACCCTTCTATTGAAGAACTAAACCAATAAATTCTTGAGGGGTACAAGTCCTCATCACATTCTGAGGATAAAAACACCACTTTGAAAAATATGGCTTTTTAACTCCTATCTTTCTAGAAATTCTGCTTTAGAAGATCCTGAAATAAACATTGTTAAGCCTGACACCAAGGTGACTGGAGGGTGAGATATGAGAGGTTCCACCAAATAGATTTAACTTAAAAAAATCTTTATACAGATAGATTCTCAAAAATTTATGAAGAAAGTCCCAATATATGTGAAGCAAGTGCCCCCAAAAGCAATGTTCTGCCTGTCTGTCATAAATCCCAGTGACCTTTCCTTTTATTCTAAGAGTTTTCTCCAGGATGACAAAGGCAGTTCAATATACCCCAATAGAGAAGTATTTGTTACTCTAGGTATGCAAAAGTGAAATCTCTTCCCTTGTATTATTCCCTATTTGTCTTCTACAGCTTTTTGAATAAAAGAGAAATTATCATTTCACTGTGAATTCAGATGTTTTGGTATCAACTAAAATGGCAAACTAGAATTTCAAACCCATAAAGTAGAAACTCCAGAATATTTATCTGATGCTATTTGACTGGGTATGTTTGATAATGAATAATCTCATTTTAATAGTAATTATTATCTTATAAAAAAAGTTGCTCCAATAGCTCTGAAGTACTATAGTTAATATTGATATTTTATGTATCTACAATATTATATAATGCCAAATATAATCTGAAATATACATTTAAACTAAATAGACTTGAAATAAAATCTCTATCTCATTAGAGAAAATTCATTTAACATTTAAATGAAACTCTAAAGTGACAACGATATGTTTTGACAATTATTCCATCTAAAAATAAAATAATCTGTAGACTTTTATGAAGCTTTTTTATTCTAATGAATTGCATTTTCCAAGGAAAAAAATCATCTGCAAAATATATTTTCAGCCAGCTTTATTTTCAGAAATCTTTACTCCAAGAACTACTCTTGTCAGTTACCACCCCCTTTCAATTTGTTTTCAGTTATTTGTGGTTCAGTTGGTTCTGTATGAGTTGGCTCGTTGTAAACATATGAACCTGCTGGCCTAACCTATAATATGTATGTGTCTTGACACGGGCTTTCCATATTTTATGTGTTGGCAGGTGCTGCAGCCTGCCTTCTGAATGCAGGTGCCAAGCTTGTCACACACAGGAAGGCCAGGAAGGCAGTTGTTTTACTCTTAATGGGTCTGAACTTAGAGGGACCTTGCAGGAAAACCCACTCCACAGATGCATACTGACACAGTTGTTCCCCCTTCTTCACATTGCCAGAAGTTGTCTTGTTACATGATAATCAACTTGATGTGTTTATCCCATACTGAAGTCTGACTCAAGGGGCCACATGTAAATTAATATGCTACTCTGTTAGATTAGTGATTTAATTAAAACAACAACAACACTTCTGAAGTGTCTTAAGATGTGACACTCCAAACATCCCTGATGTTGCAAGGTGGTACAGCAGGAAATCTGTCAGGAACACTATTACTAAGCATCATCTTCTTGTTATACTATTGCCATGAAATGAACAGGCAATTCTCAAACTTTAAAATATTGCATGCTCTTTCCTGTCAGGTTTCTACTGCTTTAAAATATCTTATTCTTTTGTTCAATATCCATTTTGAATTGTATTTCTTTCTGTCCACTTCTTTCACAGATTCACACAAATTCACAGAGTCTTAGGGGTTGTAAGGGACCTCTAGAGACCATCTAGTCCAATCCCCCTGCCAAAGCAGGATCACCTAGAGCAGATCACACAGGAACAAGTCCAGGCAGCTTTTGAAAGTCTCCAGGGAAGGAAACTCCACCACCTCTCTGGGCAGCCTGTCCCAGAGCTCTGTCACTCTCACAGGGAAGAAGTGTTTCCTCACGTTCAGGTTGAACCTTCTGTTTTCCAGTTTATGGCCATTGCCCCTAGTCCTGTCACTGGACACCAGTGAGAAGAGCCTGGCCCCATCCTCCTGACACCCACCCTTTAGATATTGATAAGCATTGACAAGATCCCCCCTCAGCCTCCTCTTCTCCAAGCTAAACAGACCCAGCTCTCTCAACCTTTCCTCATATGGAAGGTGCTCCAGGCCCTTCATCATCTCAGTGGCCCTGTGCTGGACCCTCTCCAGTAGCTCCTTGTCCTTCTGGAACTGAGGAGCCCAGAACTGGACACAATACTCCAGGTGAGACCTCACCAGCACAGAGTAGAGGGGGAGGATAACTTCCCTCGACCTGCTGGCCACGCTCTTCTTAAGGCATCCCAGGATGCCATTGGCCTTCTTGGCCTCGAGGGCACACTGTTGGCTCATGGTCATCCTGTTGTCCACTAGGACTCCAAGGTCCTTTTCCCCAGAGCTGCCCTCCAGCAAAACAGCCCCCAACCTGTACTGATCCATGGGGTTGTTCTTCCCCAGGTGCATCACTTTACACTTGCCCCTACTGAATTTCATTAAATTTCTCCCTGCCCAGCTCTCCAGCCTGTCCAGGTCACGCTGGATGGCAGCACAGCCTTCTGGCATGGCAGCCACTCCTCCCAGTTTGGTATCATCAGCAAACTTGCTGAGAGCACATTTTATCCCTTTGTCCAGGTCATTGATGAATATATTGAATAGTGCATCAGCCCAGCACTGGCCTCTGGGGAACACCACTAGTTATAGGTCTTCAACTAGACTCTGCCCCATCTGCCTTCAAAACTGTTACATCTGGTCCAAATTAATGTCTTTGATCAGACTTCTGCTTTCTGTAAACTTTATTTTGAGACTATTGAGGGACAGCAAAGAAAATGAGACTGAAAATTACCTCTCAAAAACCTGTGGATCAGTTTATGGGATTGAAGAGACGGGTTTTTTCTGTATTCAATGATTTCTTACTTTGATCAGACAGCTCACCTACCAGTTCTTGTAGAATGGTTTTCCAGACTGTTAGATTTAATTGCTCACTTCAGAATAATTATGATAGATAACAATTCTGAAAGCATGCATGTTCCCCTGAAGCCTGAAATTCCGTGTATGCATTCTCACCTATAATTAGTGGCACTGACAATAATTTGAAATTTAAATGAAGACAAAGACATCTTCCAGGTTTTTCATGAGCATGTGGCAAAGGATTTTGCTTACTCAGTGGAAACCTAGGTAGAGAAGATGATAGAAATTATCAAACGGTTTTATGACAGAGAGGATTGAAAAATGCTATATGACAAGAGCTACATTATAAAATTATTTAAATATGTTTATTTTAAAAATTATATTTATATTCAGTGTTGTCACTGACCCCTACCCAAAAAATCCTGTGTGTTTTAAACAGTCACTTAAAAAATTTACAAATGGAATATATCTAAATCTCTATAGGATTATAGAAGGTTAAGATGACACTTTACACTTACAAGTGCAGGGTAAGGAGATATGCAGCTTGGAAGACATAAAAGAGTTTCATTACAGACTCAAAGTTTCTATTTAACCATTCAGTAGGGACTACATCTTCTCTATTGATGTAAACAATATAAAAGATTTGTATTGCAAATATGTGTATAAAGCATAGTCTCCAGTGAGAAAGAAAAGTGAAATGATTTATTCCTTAGCATAACTTTAAATGTCATCACCAAGAGTCACATTTTCCAATAGGCATTAATTCCTACAATCTTACCAACAGCAAAATATTAAATTATTTAGGTGATATGTGGAGGAAAAAATACAAATAAATGTAACTCTCTCAAAGAAAATCCAGGTTATTGAAAAACCATGTGGAAGGAAAAAATACAAATAAATGTAACTCTCTCAAAGAAAATCCAGGTTATTGAAAAACCATGTGGAAGTCTCCTTTGTACAGTTATAGCCCTAACTACAAATAGAGATGATGCTGACTAACATACATTCTTTAAATGGGAAAAGACATTTGTTACCAAATGGCTTCCGTAGGGATTTAAGATGCTTTTAACTTTTAAACATCCTATGTCAGCTTCTGTTTTCAACCCTTGATTTGATTGTAGTATAACCCAAATATTAAGATTGATCTAACTATATATTTGAATAATGGTGTCTGTGCTTTCCTTTGAAATATCCTACCCCTACGGTAACTACTCATAATCTAACATGTGTAGCAGACACTGGAAATGTTTTGTAATGTTTGTCAGGACTATTGGGCCCTTATTCTACCCATTTTTTCCTGCTGAATGCCTTACAATATCAGTACAGGACTTTTTTTCTAACTTTTGTTCTATGACTCTAAAATTAAATTTGTGTCTTATTTTACATAGTTTACATGTAGATTCAAGAAAAAGAAAAACTATGTGTTTGATTTGCAACTTGATTAACAAAATTGCTTTGTGACACTAATTACCGTGACAAAGCTTTACTTGTTTGTCGTTCTTAATGCATTTAGTTATTTTGTTCTGAATTATACATCCCTTGTCGTATTCCTTGGAAAGTGATGTAATCTTGCAACCTTATTCTTCAGTATGAGTAGCCATTTATGTGTTTTCCAGAGTATGAACACTACTAAAACAGAGCATTTGCCATTCAGTTCTACTGCAAGTCTAGCTCACATATTAACTCAGTGTAAATCAGGGCAAAAGATAACATATTTCATGTTTTCTTACTTAGCAATCTTTCCCTGAATAATAAACTATGAAATAATTTTGTTTAAATAATTCTATGTGCATATGTATCTATACATATTACAGATGAAAACTGATGACTATGAGTGTGTCTGCTTGACACTTTCTTCATTAGCAGCATATACATAATTTTTTATAAAACAATATTATTCTTTCCCAAGAAGCACTTGCTTCCACCATATCACAGTATTGATGATTCTCACTTAGTAAACACTTGGTTATATTTTATCTACCTGTCCAGTAGATACTTTGCTAATGAGACACTATTTTAAACCTGGATCCAAGAACAGAACAAATGTTTTCCTGTGGACTTCTTTGTGGTGTTCCTTTGTACAGTCTGAATGTTCAAAATGCATTTTGAATTATAGTTACAAGAACTATGTCAACTGTGTTAAATCCCAAGTAATTTTAAGTCCATACATACAGGGATGTAGCATTCTCTATGATGAGATCATTGTTCCCACTGATCATGTAATTTAAAGTTAATACTAAAATATGTATATAGAAGGGAACTAAAATTTGCTATCTAAACCGAATTTAAAATAAGGAGGTGAATGTGGTTTTTAAAGTAAAGGAAGTTTCAAATATATACTGTCTTAAAATGAGTAAAAGATTTTTAAAGTTTTTAAAATTTCTGTAGATAATATATCTGTCAGCCTATACAGAACACAAACATTAACTCAGAAAATAATATGTTCTTAAAAGCCTATTGTATTTGCTACAGCATGATTTACGGATTTTGGAGCTTCAAACTAGTTACATGAAGACTTGAATTTATTTCTGCATCTTTATTAAGCTAAATAAGTATTTTTAAAACCATTTAATATTTAATGAAGATAGATGATCTATTAATTCTTCATTGAATGCTTGTATGAGAGACATACTGTAAGTAAGCTTTTCTAATATAGATCTTGACTCCCAAAAGGTAGGCATTCAATTTTCTTGACAGAAAGGGAATATATGAATGTGAAGAACAAAGATAGAGAAGAAAGAGAGTAAAGGATGACAAAGAAAGGAGGATGTGAAAAATTCAGGTAGTTTTGTAAAATAGAAGCTGACTTTGCAGACAGAATCCTTTGCCACATATTTCCCTCAAGACAACTAAGATAACTGGAAGTGGAAGACTAAAAAATTTTCATCTGAATTGAATGATGTGAAAATACCTGTGAAAAACACATCTTTATTCATAATTCGTATAACATAGGGTTACAAGGACATTGCTCATCCATCATTCTTTCTATTACAGGCCACTGCATTGCTAATTGCTCATCACAGCAGGAGAAGGAAAAAGTAGGCTTGTTTGCAAGATGTTGTGCTGAGTAACACATACAGAGAAGTGAAACACAATTTGTATCTCACACAAACAACTTCAGGCAGAAAATTTTAGCAAAGTCATGACACAGGATGGCTGGAGCCATAGATAGATCACTGTTGATAGATCTCAGAGTTTGGAGGATTACTTCTCTCTCTCTGAGTGAAAAGGAGGATCCCTTCCAAGAAGAAATCAAGGTGAGAGGAAATAGAATTTATGATTTGTAATTTATTTACTGTACTAAATCTTTCTTTCCTCTGTTCAAGTAAATACCCCTGCCATTTTAACAGCTAACATGAATACAGATAGCCTTCTTGTATGTATCATGACTTCTTCATAAGTCCATGAGAAATATTTCTATGCAGAGCAATCTTTATCCAATCAGCTGCTCTCTCTTATTTCTTTTCTTCCTTGAGACAGCAGTTAAACATTGGATGCTGAGAAGAATGAAAGACAACCTCACACCTGCTTTACTCAGACCCACTAACTCTGCTTGCATCCTGCTCCTTCTGTCCAGTTTTTAACTAGGTCTGGTAGAAAAGTTGATGGGATATATGCAGATAGCCTTATATTTTGGTCTTACTCTATTGCTTGCTGTCTTTTGCTGAAAAATAAAATAATTTTTCAGACATACAGGAGAAGTGATGATGTAGGCACGGCCGTTACTAATGATTTTGAAATACCAATGGATTTGGTAACAATTATATCTCCAAGAATTTGCTTTCTGATTTCATCATCCAGCTATAATGATCCTGATTTCACTGATTGGCAGGGGTAAGCAAGAGCAGGACTGCTTCACACGTGAGGACAAGCTAAGAGCTGAGGTACATTGCAGACAGTGTCCTCACTGGCCAGGGCTCAGTCACAAAGGATCTGAACACAGCAGGCAACCAGTTGGTCACAATGACCAATTGACAGTCCCACAGAACTCAAAGTGACCCATCAGGAGTAGGGACCATCCAAGAAGACATATCAGGAACAGCAAGAGAGGTGTCAGAGACAAGACTGTGTGACAAGGTTGGAACATACACAAAAGGTCCATCCAAGAAACAGGGTTGGAGACACTCAAAAACAACTCAGGCAAGGATTGCAAGCACAGGTTGGAACTTAAATGGAACGCTAGGGCTCATGGGTAGATGTTGGGGATGTTTTGTGAGACTGGTCAGGGTTGTTAAGACATGTTAGTGCACTTGGAGCCCTGACAAAGATTGGGTTTGTCCAACAGTATTACTGATATATACTGTGATATTTGTCCTGAAAACTGGACCATTAATGCTAAACATGAAATTTGTCTTGTCCCAGACAATCTGGGCAGTTTTAAGGTTTGTATTTTTTTCATTCCCTGATGTCCAAAAGTAACAGCTTTTGGGTGTCTCATAGCCAATAGTGACAATATATTCCATACCATCTATATAATTACTCTACATAATGGATGGTGAACTCATAGCTTTCTTATCTGAGTCACTGATATCTTGCTTTTCCTTTCTTTTTCAATGCCACATCCCCTGCCTCCAGCCATGAGTTAAGCTAACTGTTTTAATAATCCAGGGTGCCTTCTGAAAGATGAAAAACACTTGAGAAACTTATCCAAGCAGGGTATCATCACCCTGTCACCCAAACCTGGGAAAACACCTGCTGGATAGCTGTCATATCAGGCATGTTAAATCTATATTTAGATTTAACTAAATGTAGTTAAATTTATTTAACTATAAAAAGTATATTTTTTGTAGTCCAATTGAAAAATTGCTGTCCAATTGAAAATTTGAATGACATGTATGAGAGAAGTCCTTTTTCTTTTTTTATGATGGTTATTTCCTCCTTCCTGTCTGTTATTCTGCATAGGTCTCTAAACCAATGCTTTCAATGCCTACAGAATTGGTGTGTGTTTTTATTGACTCTTGTTTGTTAGATGCTTCTAAATTCTTGAATACATTATACTAAGGAATACTGTTGTGCCTATTAAACATTCCTAAGGATAAAAATAGTTTAGTTTTGCTTCTACTACTGTGAGACCTTGGTCTTGTATAGACTATTAGTTCTATTCATATTTATAACATATTAAAAAGGTAACTGCAGTTAAAACTCTTTGGAGGGCAGAAGTTCCCTTCAAACAGCAGGGAATTCTGTTTGAAGCTTCATAATAGAAATTCTGTGAATGTCAAAACTCTCTTTTTGGACAACAGTCAAATACTGAATTGGCTTCTGCAAGAGGTGGGTTTCGTGACAGAAAAACCCTCTAGTTATTGAATATTTATTTCAAGATTACATCTAATAAAAATTATCATAGAATCATAGAATGGTTAGGGTGGGAAGGGACCTTAAAGATCTTCTAGTTCCAACCCTCTTGCCATGGGCAGGGACACCCTCCACTAGACCAGGTTGCTCAAAGCCTCATCCATCCTGGCCTTGAAGACAGCCAGGGATGGGGCATCTACAGCTTCTCTGGGCAACCTGTTCCAGTGCTTCACCACTCTCTCCATGAAGAATTTCTTCCTGATATCTAATCTAAATCTTCTCGCTTTCAATTTAAACCTGTTACCCTTTGTCCTGTCACTGCAAGCCCTTGTAAAAGTACACCACCTCACCACCCCCACCCCCCCACCCCCAACTCCAGCTTCCTTGTAGGCCCCCTTCAGGTACTGGAAGGCTGCAATAAGGTCTCCCTGGAGCCTTCTCTTCTCCAGGCTGAACAAGCCCAATTCTCTCAGCCTTTCTTCATAGGAGAGGTGCCCCAGCCCTCTGATTGTCTTCATGGCCTCCTCTGGACTCATTCCAACTGGTCGATATCCTTCTTATGTTGAGGGCTCCACAGCTGGACACAGTACTCCAGGTGGGGTCTCACTTCTAGGACATGCCAAGAGATGAAGCAGGAAAGTAGAAGGATGGAAAGGAAAGGAGGGAAGAGGAAGTGAAAGGTCCAGTCAAAGTGAGGATAGTTATTCAAACAATATTTTTGGTTTCTTGAGCAATTTCTGCTTCCCTCCTAAATTCTGCTTGAATGCAAAGGTCTGATTCAGGAGCTTTGTTATTTTCGTGACATTACTAGTAATAGTGGAAGGGTATAATTCAATTACTCATAAATAGATTATCTAGTGCTGTTTCAGATTCCTTTGGGCACTTCTCATAACTTCCATCTAATGCTTCAGAAATCTATGTGTCAGCACTGGATCTAGATGTATTAGACATCATAGGAAATACAGAAGTTGTGAGTATAGGCAACTGAATGATACCTCAATTTTCTCTTGTATTGTTTAGAGTTCCTCTGTAGTCAGTGGGGAGAGAGAGGCACTTTCAGAAAGTTGCTTATCCTGGGAGACAGCTCTCTCAAGTGCCTTTTTATTCCATTAGCAATAGAGATGATAGCCTAAACAACTGCTGCAACCTGGACACAGAACTTTTTGATGGCTAAAGGTAGGAGACATTAATTCAAGTTTTTAATTTTTATAATGGGTACTGTCAAGTAACCTGCAGAATAATTGCCTTCTTAGCTAGTTATAGTGATGACATTTTTGTCTAGTTTGGAGAAAAGGATGCTGAGGGATGGCCTCATTGCTCACTATATCTTCCTGAGGAGGGGAAGTGGAGAGGGAGATGCTGCACTCTTCTCCCTGGTAGCCATGGATAGGACTTTGTGGTAATGTTTCAAAGCTGCACCAGGGAAGGTTTCAACGGGGCATTAGGAAGCATTTCTTTAATGATGGGTTGCTCAAACACTGGAACAGGCTTCATAGAGAGGTTATTGACGCCTCAAGACTCTCAGTATTAAAGAGGCATTTGGACAGTGCCCTTGACAACATGAATTATGCCTTGGTCGCACTTGAAGTGGCCAGGCAGTTGGACTACGAGACAGTTGTAGGTCCCTTCCAACTGAAATTATTCTATTCTATTCTATTCTATTCTATTCTATTCTATTCTATTCTATTCTATTCTATTATTTTATTCAGATATATGCAGATATTAGTTTTGTTTTTTTTTTTAATAACTACATTGCTGATATGCATGCAATTGTATTATTCCAGTAAAGAATAAAATATAATGCTGTGGGTAGTATTTTTTAATATAAAGGAAAAATAATCAGAAAGTAACCATAAAATTTATTCTACAAATGTAACAAAGTGAGTATACTTATTATTTGTAACCCTACTTGTTAACTTGGGATCCATAATTATGAACCTTTCATGAAAGGAAGAAGAGTTTAAATTACATAATTAAATGAAGAATAGTTTAATTTACATATTATTTCAGTTACTAAGCTTTAGGCCAACTTAAACCTTTTGGCAAACCTAGTCCAACCTATTCAGTATGGCCATATCAGTCATTTCTAGACTGTTTGCTGAAGGTACTAAATTGAAAAGGGCAAAGGGCCACAATCAGTGCTTATAGTTAGATTCTCTGATATGTTCTGGTCATTTCTGACTGTTCAGGCAGCAGATGAAAAACTGAATTCTCTCATAAAACCTGTGATGAGAATTTTCCCAGACTGAGGGATCTGCCAAGTAACTACAGATTAATTATACTTGGCTTTTGTACCCTCAGTGTCTGCAGAAAATAAAAATGTCTGGAATGGAATATACTCTCAATTATCCTACTGAGCAATAGTTCTTGTGGACTTGAACCATCTGACAGAAACTAGAGTATCCTCTGGGGTGAGTTGAGTTAGGCTGAAGGTGAAGTTGCTGCAAAATATGCTGAAGCTCTTACTGAAAATTAGTTTTCACCTTCTTTTGGAAGGAAGAAAAGGAAGATTCTCTTATATACAGATGAACAAAGAAGACCAAAACCATATTTTAGTGCTACCAGTATGACGACTGATTTTATATTGTCAGAACTTAACAGATTTTTGAGTATTGATATGGTTTCTGACTTGATTCCTGAAGAAGTTTACTAAAGGGCTGTCTTGGTTTCGGCTGAGATAGAGTTTTCTTCCTAGTAACTGGTATAGTGCTGTTTTTAGGATTTAGTATGGGAATAATGCTGATAGCTCACCACTGTTTTAGTTGTTGTTAAGTGGTTCTTACACTAAGTCAAGGACTTTTCAGCTTCTCATGCTCTACCCACTGAAAAGGCTGGAGACATACAAAAAGTTGGGAGGGGACACAGCTGGGACAGCTGACCCCAACCAATCTAAAGGATATTCCATACCATATGACATCATGCTCAGTATACAAAGCTAAAGGAAGAAGAAGGAAGGGGGGCGATGTTCAGAGGTATGGTGTTTGCCTTGGACTCGATTATCCTAAAGGTCTTTTCCAACAAAAAACACTTTATGGTTCTTCCTAAGTAAACATTCTGTGTGATGGAGCCCTGCTTTCCTGGAGATGGCTGTGCACTTGCCTGATGAGGGGAAGTGGTGAGTTAATTCCTTGTTTTGCTTTGCTTGCATGTGCAGCTTTTGTTTTATTTATTAAAGTGTCTTTATCTCAACCCATGAGCTTTCTCACTTTCACTCTTCTGATACTCTGTTTCATCCCACCATAGGGGAAGTGAGTGAGCAGTGGTGTGACGTTGATGGTAGGGGTGAAACCACAACAAGGGAACACTGCCACATAGTTACAGGAAAAAAGTTAGTGTCAGCCCAGAACATGACCATCTCACAACAGAAGTGAACATAGCCCACAGGGAAAGGCAGGACTTCTAGATAACATAAATCTTATGTGGAAATCAAGTTAAATTAAACAATTAAGAACAATGTCTTCAGGCAAAGAACTAGGAAAACATTCAATATATATTTTTTTCTTCTAATGTAGCCTCCCCACAGAATCCAGTTTTGAGTACTGAAATAAATATGCGATCTCCAGAATTCAGAGTTAACACTACCCATTTAACACTTATGATACCCAGTATCTAGTTACAGAACCAAAAGAAACCTTTAAGCTAGTGCAGCTTTAGTATGTATTAATGCAGAGATTAAACTGAGATTTTATCAAGAGGCAAGGTTTGAAGTATTTTGCTCTTTTGTGTGTTATGACCATTTATTTTTTGACTCTACAGGCCTTTCACTCTTAATGCCCAAACAAAATAGCTTGCATATCTGAGTTCCTGCATCATGCTATTATGCGAGTTGTTTTACTTTTCTTTACTTGTAATCTGTAAATTGATAACACACAAAAGCTCATGTGTCTAAGTGACGTCTTATTAAAAAAACTGAGCAAGCAAACTTCCAAGTTTGTCAGTTTCTTTAATGAATTAACACTTTATATAGATTAAATTTTGTAAAAAACCCACTGAACACACTGTATTAATCTCTTAAATTTGTCCTGATTCTTAGAAAGTGTAAGAATACTACCTACTCAACATGAAAAAGATAAAAGAGTAACATTGAAACTTTATTACAAAATCTAATAAAGTAAATAATAAAAAAGATGTTCTCAGGTCGCTTTTCAAGGAAAACGCAAGCAATCAAATACACCTGCTCTAAATATCCATGAAATTAATATCAGAAGGAATATCATATCTAATAAATCATATGATTTGCAGACATTCTTTAACGTGTCCACTCTCAAAATTTGAATATTAATTAGGATAATGAATTAAAAAGAAAAATAATCAATCTATTTAATCCCTTAATTAAAATGAATTTATTAGTTACTTTGTAATGGAGCTTTAAAGGATCATATTCTCACAAACAACTTTATTTAAATCCTATTTTAATTTCTATTTATAATATATGGTATGTCCTTTTCTTACTTACATAATAGGATATATCTACTTATACTTTGGGGTGAAAGGTAAAATCTAGTTTTCACCACTCAGAATGTATCTCAAGGCTTCTGAAGTAAAGCCTCACTATCATCTTATTTCTAGTTATTTACAGGAAATCTTTGTCCACAAAGAGACTCCTCTCCTAGTCTTCTTGGACAATTTTTCAGGAAGTAATGAAAACTTTGATCTTAGTATTTATTTATCTCAAAACCCCCAGAAATAATATGCTAACCAAATCTCATATTTGAGCTGACATCACCAGTAATGATTATTTCCTATCTTTAGTGTATAAATTGCCTATTTAGAAGTGATTTGATGCAGTCCAAGTTGATAAAATGAACTTAGGTCATCCAAAAGAAGTGTTTTTTTGAAATAAACTTAAGTGAGATTCTGGGGGAAAGATGATATTAAATTGCCAAAAAGAATTAATATCTACAGGGTGACAATTCAATGTCTTTACTGTATGTGTCAGATAGCTGGTCTTTATGTAGTCACCACATTAAAAAATTGAATCTCTTCCAGTAAATTGCTTCAAAAAGACCATGAAATTCATTGGGTTGCATAAGATATACAGCAGACACTGAGTAAGTTAAAAGAGCAAATATGCCAGGCATGAAGGGAATGGTGATAAAAATGCAATTGAGGTGTAAATGAAGTGGTTGGTTCCTTCATTTAAAGTCATTCTATACTAAAATTCTCAATCCTGAGAAAAGGCACTTCAACAGCTAACACACACCACCACCCCCCAACCCAAACCCAACAAAACCAAACCAATCTGTTAATAACTGGAAGCACAAAACCAAAGCTTCTGTTAACTTATGATGGTTTGAACAGATTTGAAATCACCTGTAATCTATTTAGCTGAAGTGAAGGCCAAAGGGGTATGTGGAAAGGAAAAGTAGCAAAAAAAAGCAGAAAAAAACCCAAAACAAAACCCCAAAAAGTCTTGGATCTGGAATTAATTAACTTACCTGCACAAAAAAAATCAGCAAGGAATTATATGCTCATGTAAAGTTTTTCTATATATAAAAACCAGATAGTTTAATTACAGACTTAGGCCATTGACAATGTGGATATCAGTGGTTATATGCCCTGCAGTATTTAAATAACTTGTCAGACACAGTCAGAAAGATACACCTCTTTTTTGAAAGACCACTGATATATTACTTTTTAAAGCAAACACTTAACACCTTTTTCAAGTAAAAAATGTATTTTCCAAGACTTTCAGGGTACTTAAAATCACTTAAAATAGAAATTCAATGTCTACCAAACATAATAGAAACTAACAGGACATCTGAGAAAGTCTAATGAAGAGTGACAAACCAGAAGTGCGTTTTCAAAAATACTTCTGTGACTTCTTTGTCACAAAAACAAAGACAGTATGTCTACCAAACTAGAGGACCCCTCCCCTTCCCCCAACAGTTCTATTTCAATTCTGTATATAAGCAGATTTGATATCTGTAAGGTAAGGGCAGTAAACTTAGTTCATAAGCTAAGAATGTTACAGAAATCTATGCTGAGGAAATGAAAAGGTTAATGCAGCAGATACTAAAAGTGGCTGAGACCTAAAAGCGCTGTGCCTCTCTTTGCTAGCTATTACAAGAAAATAGTACAAAATGGTACTATATTAAGCAAACAACTGCTCTCTGATACCATTTCAGTTTCGGAAGTCAAGACTCAACAGAACTTTCCATGCAGCACATCAACTAGTCTTCTGCCTAAATTTGTTCTTTCAGCAAGCATCTGGTCAGCTGAAAAAGAATCCCCAAAATATCTTCAAAAGAATTAACCAACTACTTCAGACCTTTATTATCAGTGTGAAATGATGTTTTCTCAAGCACTAACTAATAATATAATAGAAGTTTTATATTTTATTTTATACAATGACTCCATGGATATGGAGATGTTTTTTATTATTTATTAAAAGATTTTTCTATGTATTTAGATTTCATATTCCTGGAGAGGAAGATTGGGTAAATAGAGAGAGATGAGAGGAATATTTACTTAGGAATTGAAGACTCTCAATATTAATTGCATGCCTTATGATGGGTTCTTGCATATCGATTTGAAATACCTGATTTAAATGTTTCCTTGAGTTTACCAAGATTTAGCAGAGCACTCATTTTGGTCAGAAACTCTTCCCCTGCTTCCTAAACGTTTATAGAGATCTCTGAGAAATTTAATGAATTTCACTATATTCTACATAAAATTCAGTTACCAAACCATGATATATAGGGACACAATGTTATACTGATCTTTACAAAAATGTATTTAGTTTTAACTTATCTGGAGAAAGGTAGATTCACTCTCGCAATAAGATGGCCAATAGAAAACCCCTATGGAGAGTAATACCGAAGTAATTGTAACAGAAATAAGAAATGTAAGGTATTTGGTTTATCTTATCATAGTCCTTTGTTGTTTATAGGTAAAGTGATCATAATTAATTGTTATAATTATTTTAAGGTTTGTCAGTGGGTTCCTA
This sequence comes from Rhynochetos jubatus, assembly GCA_027574665.1. Classification (NCBI taxonomy): domain Eukaryota; kingdom Metazoa; phylum Chordata; class Aves; order Eurypygiformes; family Rhynochetidae; genus Rhynochetos; species Rhynochetos jubatus. Next base: position 79,581,904 of record CM050650.1, on the reverse strand, counting down.
TCATTGTCTGGCAAAGATCCTCATATGGTAAAAGTTCAAAGTGGATTCCCTTCTGAAGCCGATGGAGGCAGGGTGATACATTTAGGACATCTCAAATGTAACCTAAACCCTGTTTTTTTAGGAGATTGAGTCCTGGAAATTTTGTCAAAGCAAGCAATAGTGAATAGAGCTAATCAGTTTACCCATTCTTAGCTGTAGGAAGAGACAATATTTTTTTTTAACTTCTATCTAATAGACATGCTGTATGAGGCAGACTGTGGCTGGAGAGGAGACAAATGTTCCAGCAATTGCTGTAATTACCAGGTTATGAGTAGGCCAGAGAAGATTTTTTACTATTTTCTGTTGAAATTATTCTACCTTGTATGAAATAAATAAAAGTTCATCTAATCAAGAGAGAGTAGGTAAGAAAAATATTAATTCTTTGGTTAGAAGCAGCCCAGGAGTTACGGCGCTCATCTGGGGAGTAGCAAGACCCATCAACCATGCCTTGTTACTGTCATTAGATGAACATTTTATGATACATGAACAGGGCTATGGACAGCTGCAGTGTAAATCAGGAGGAGGGCTATGGGGAGGTGCCATTGTATCACTTGACCCAGAATTTATATCTAACTCCAAACAGGAGGAAAGAACATAAACATTTGTATTCCTGTAAGGAAATATGTATTCAGTAAATTTACTGGGTAAAAGACAAGAATCCAGATTTTCCTTTCTTACTAAATTAGGAATATGTTTATTCACAATTTATTCCTCTCCCTGGCATACTTTTCCTAATTCATTCAAATGTGGACTCTATGTTTCACAGTTTCATGTGATTTAATCAAGTTCAACAGGTGAAGACAATGTCATTGCTTTTTTCACAGGTATTTGTGTTTATGTCTTTAATGGGTTCAGACTTTATTCTTAGTATGATCTTAAACATGCTTATAAGTTTGAATGTTTAATTCTTATATTATATTTACACCTTAATTGTCAATCTATGTCTATCATTAATTACAAACTAGTACTGAATATTTATCATTCTGTACATTTGTAATTGAAAATCTTTAATGATCTGGTCAGGTTACACAAATGGAAGCTGGCAAATTTTCGCTGGAGTTTATGCAACACAAGTATATGAAAGAAAGCAGAAATGGTTTCAAAATTATTCCTTTAAAGTAATGGGTGAACACTTTTTCAGCCAAAATATTGATACTTTTATTAATGTATTTCTAAAATATTGTTTGCCCTAAATTGTTGAGCTAGCTCCTGAAACCTAGCTCCTCTAGCCTTCCATTATTCAAAGTATTAAAATAAACATCTACTCAGTTGTTCTAATACAAATAGGTTTCACGATGTCTTATAATTTGCATTTCTGAACACATTCAAAAATTAAAATTAAGGTTTGGGGTAAAATGGGTCAAAAAAAATAACATGATGGGAAAAAGTAATCTGCCTAGCTCAGTCCCAGTTCAAAATCATGGATATTTTCAAGTGAATAATTGTCAAAGCCATTAGTCAATAATGGTTACTTATAGTCAACACTTAAATGCTAAACAAACATTAGAAAAAAATATATTTTCAAGGCTCTGCAGTGGTAGAATTCTACCATACTATGGCTTTATAGGACAAATCCATTGTTTAACTCTTCATAATAAAGCATGAAGCATACAAAATATAATACTGCACATGTACTATAATATATACAATAAACTGTGCATTTTTACTACTGCTGCTGCAAATTTATTTTCAGACCTATTCTTGGAATCAGCTCACTTTTCCTGGTATCTAAAACATTCACATGAAACATCCCACATACTAAATTCTTATTGAAGTTAAAGCTGGTAAGAAATATACTATAAAAATCTATGTGAAATATTATCAACTATAGATGAGAGATGTGGTTGTCAAAAGAAAGTGGTATGATTGTTTCTGAAGCTACATAATTATCAGTTTAGAGTGAATATATTTTTTTTAAATGCTTAAAACTTCGGGAGTGAGGCCAAGAGAAAAATAACATCCTACCAAGAGGTTTCATTCCACTTTTCTTTTTGGAAAAACTGCTGAAGGTGACAAGAAATTTCCCAGGGAAAATATTTATTTAAAATAATGTCCCTAATTTATTCAATTTCTTTGAAATCCAAGATAATTACCTAGACTAGAATCCCTAGGTTGAGTAGAATCTCTTTTGTATAAGCTCTGGTTTCTTTCTCAGAAGTTTTTTGGGAAAGTTAATACTACGTAATATTGTCAATTTTCCTAGTGATAGTTTCTTCTAGTTCTGCTCAAGGACTGCCTATTGTCTTGTATTCTCTATTCAGACATAATTGTTGCTACCAACGGTTTACAATCTTGGCATAAACTTGTCAGTTGTTAAAGTGCTATTAGTGGAACCAGTAAGCCAATAAACTGTAGTTATTGTGTATTTTCTTACCACTAAGTATACCAAGAAACAAACTATTAACCATATCAGTGTATACAACATCCAACAGATAGACAGACAGATAAGTTACATCTGGTAACAGATATGGCATAGAAATTATGCGGTCTGTGTGTTTTAGACACATCTTTTTTATTTCTTCCACATTTTGATAAAAACATTTCCAGTGTTAATTTAGCCTTCTTATTGTCTTTTCCCTTTCCCCCCAGATCCTGCCTCATATTCTGTCATTTTTTTAGAATAAAGAAGTAATGCATTTTCTGAATATTTTGATCTTAATCTTTCTGTACAGCAAGCCCACATGTACATTTGTTGTTCTGTTTACTTATAAATTGTGATATAGATTTTCAAACTCAGCTTGAGAATTATATAGATTTGAAATTCAGCTTCCATTTCTTTTATTACAAATACATTCTCTAACATCTGAAATATACCTTTTCTTGCTGAATACCCCATTCTTCAAATTGTAGCATACCCTGTGCTTACTCTTCAGATATTTTCTAAGGCATCTGTTGATCTATTTATTCTGGAAATCTTTTCAGAATCATAGAAAACAGGATTGGAAGAGACTTCCAGATAGCACAACATTGCCACAGTATCAGGATCAGCTATGTTTATGTTGTTCCTGGTAGATGATTGTCTATCATCTCCTGCAGCAAGAACTTCAGTGCCAGGTTTTGTTTTCCTCCTTTCCTGGATACAAATTTCAAATAAAATTAAGAATCACATATTAAAAGTATTTCCTCCTTCCCCCAAGTAAGAAGAATGATACCTCAGCTGCATAGAATTCAGAAAATAGATCCAGGAGTACCAAAGCCACCTGCCATGAAATTACACAGCTTGCCAGAAAGAGATATTGATTCTTATCATAAACTCACCACAGCAAAAGCCAGTTAAACAGCTAAAACAGATTGGTAATTTCAAGTTCTACAACAGTACTAAGGAAAGCTGACACTCCCTCATCCCCCATCCCCCAAAATATGAGACAAGTAATTTTTTGTGTGGATAATTTTCAGTGGAAGGCTGGGTAGTATAATTATTTAAATGAAGATCAAAGTGTATGTAAGTGGCTATTCCTTTCCTTTCAATGACACTGGTAAACTTTGGAGAGCAAAGAATCACTAGATATTGAAATTCTGAAGTTGCATTTAACCAAACTCTTTATTTTCTGGCTTTCATATGTTTCAGCTCCAGGGTATCTCGAAGGTACTTTTTAGATATCATCTGCTGTCAGTTACCTGAGTTAGTGTTTAACTTCACTAACTTTGTTCACATAATGATGGTATTGTCAATATTACTTTCCTTGTCTTTTATCGTGTCTTGAGTTCTTACCCCATCTGAGTTAAATATCTTGTCATCAAACAGAACTGCTCCCCTTTGGGTTTCTGTCAGAGTCGGGGGCATGAGCACTTATAAAACTTAGCTTGCATAGTTTGTTTACAAGCTCTGTCCAGCCTCTGCCTTGTAATGAGAGAGAATTGATTTTATAAAGCTTTCTTATGTGTCTCTTTGCTCTCTATATTTCTATCAGATTGTAAATCACACATTTTTGTTCAATCATTCTGTTTTGATGCTGTAAGTCTGCTCTACAGAAGAAATCATCCTTCTACTTGCTTGTCCCTTTCATGTAGTACATACCTCTTCCATTCAGCACAGGGCCCTGTATTTCAACTTCTTGGAAATTAACACTATTCTGAGACCTGCCTCTTAATTTAAAAATCTTTTTCTTGTTGCTTCCATAGCGAACCTGGTGCAAAAGCTGGACGCCACAAGGCAGTATTTCTATTTCTGTAATATAGTAAGACCATGGAGTGGTCCCTCTCAGAAAGTATTTAAACTCTAGGCAACACAATGTTTTTCTGGATTAAAAAAAAAAAACCAAACCACCAAACCAAACACCCCCTCGAGAAGAACCACCCCACCCCCCCAAAGCCCCAAACAACGTGCTTCACCTGATGCAGTAGTATTAAGAAGCCTTAAAAAAATTCTCTCTTCACTTTTCCTCGATATTTACAATGGTATCAACAATAGCCAGTGTTTTAATTATTTATTGACAACTGCCCTTTGAAATAAAGACAATATGAACACATTATCTTAAGTTGATTTTTCTGAACAACCTTCATTCTTGAAGAGATTTTTTCATTAATTTCTTGGTTTTACTTGGTATTTTGTTGGTGGTGGTTTTTTTTCTTTCTTTTTTCCTTTTTTGTTTGTTTGTTTGGGGTGGTTTTTTGCTTCTGCATTTGTCTAAAAAAAGATATTTACCTTCATTTATTATGAACAAGAAATCTTCCTGTAGTTGTCACTCATCACCAGCTTAACACATATTATACTAATAAGTTCTCAGAAGTTCATTAGCAATTTATTGGTTCTAGATTTGCCACAATAGGTTAATCTTCATACAATTAGATCACTATAGTACATAATCATACTAATATTGCACATAAAATATGTTGACATTCTAACCTAACTGTTCACTCTTTCTACATATTTCTGGAACACTGATGCACTGAACAATGCCCTGAGCCCTATCAGGTGTGCAACATTTTGTGTGGTTACCAATTCCCTAACATATCCACTGAAATTGGGATAATTGTCACTACTTCTTTGATATATGTGGTGGTTCAACTGTATTTAAGTATCCATTTCAAACATATGTCTTTGTCCAGAAGTTACCTTAATATTCATAAACATCTCACAGGCTCAGACAATGCTCAGGCATTATCAGATAATTTGCAAAACCTCATGTCCTCAGGGATTTCTCCTTATCTTAAAGAGGTAGGTATGTGTTTCTTTATATTCTTGATGTCCCTGAAAGGTAACATTATTATTTTATTTTTTCATTTAATTCTGTTACTCTAAATTAGAATTGCCTATCCATTTGGCACTCAGACACATGGTAGATTTTGATTTTTAATACTTCTCTCCTTTCACTTCACTACTTCTCCTCTCCCTTGACTTTATTTACTTTGCTTTTTACTGCTTTCCTCTGTTTTGCTTTCATTTTGCTGCTCTGCTTTGGTTTCTCCTATTACAATTTCACAACTTTCTGGTCTGAAGATAAATAATGAACAACTGTTAAATACACCCCAATTTGCATACTTCTTTTTCTTTTATTTTTCTGTGATGCAAATATTATTAATTTGCTTTTAAAATTTTATTTTAACAGTGTTTACCTCTAATTTTAAGAAGAAGCTAGAACAGACTTCCTCTGGATAGCACTATCTACTTCTGAGAATCAAGTTTTGAAGCCAAGATAGTGCAGTATTCAGATCAGTCTCATCCACAAAATAGAACCTGAAAGCAAATTTCTCCTACTTGATAGAAAAATGTTTTAAAATACCCTTATTAATTACTTATTTCTAATGTCCTTAATTTCTTTGGCTAACACTCATTCTTCAAATAAGCATGTTAGGTGAGATTCAAAAAAAAAAATAAAATCTGCAAATGGAGGCGAAAATTATACCCTTTCATGATGCTTCCCTCCTTCTTCATCTGACACTGAGTTCCTGTTGGATATGCATATACACAAAGAGGTGGATTAGCATTAAAACACAGTTCAAAAGACTGTTTCATGTCTTAACCATCATGACTTCCATGCTGGAGCTGGCATTCAAAAGAAACAAGGCTCTGATTACTGTCAAAATGCTGAAGTTTCACTGTTTTTTTTCAAGGAAGGAAGTAAATGTAGGTGTGGTTATACACAGATGGAAAAAATGGGGGGACAATACCTGGTTGATGATCAAGAAAAGGGTTTTTTATTTGGAAACAGGTGTTTTCAGAATTGAATTGTCCCTAGCATGATCCTTTTCTGCTGCTGTGATTGAGATGCTGCCAAAGATTCAATTTTGAAAATGTCTCCATGAAGAACAGAACCCCATATTTAAAATATATTATTCTACTTACAACTGAGTTTTGATGAAACCATTAAGCAGAATAAAACCAATTTTGCATTTTTTTCTCCTAAGTTTTCCAGATTCTTTCCTCAGTACACTTTCAAAATAAAAAGCTGTGACGATGTCAAAGACTTATATAAGCAAAATACTTATTTGGCTTAAAGATTTGAGTGAAATCCCCAAATCCATTGATCAATTTTCTTGGTTTTATCATGTTATCCATACAAAAGCTTTATGTGTTTTATTAACATAGCTTTTTTTCTTTTGTGTATACATTTTTGAGAACATGAGATTTGTGAGGTGACAGTTCTGGAGTTTGTAGTCAATGTGAACATTAAACATTCAAATTAATATGATAAACCCAAAAAGCTATTATAAAAATATTTCTGATGATAAAAAAATATCATCCCTGTTATATGGGGACAGCATGTCTTTCAAACTATACAGAGTAAAACTGATTGATGTGATCCAGAAGGTACCTATCTTCAGTTAGTGAATCTTTGATTCACAGGATGAAATACAATTTCATTTGGAAGGAACAGTTAGTTTGAGATCATATCCAATTCTCCAGCTTGAGCATGGTCACCTGGAACAGGTTGCTCAGGACCATGTTGAGTCAGATTTTGAATATCTTTGAGGATGGAGATTCCACAACCTCTTCAGGCTACCTGTGTCAGAGTTTAACCACGCTCCAAATAAAATCTTTTTTCTTCAGTTCAAATGGTACTTCATATGTTTAATTTGTGTCCATTGCCTCTGGTCCTGTCAGTACAGAGAATAGTATAGCTCCTTCACTGTCATTCCCATGCATCATGTGTTTATATATTTTAATAAGATCTTCCCTCAGACTTCTGGAGAAACAAAGGCTCTGGGGAGATCTTATTGCAGCCTTCCAGTACTTGAAGGGGCCCACAAGAATGCTGGAGGGAGACTTTTTACAAGAGCATGTAATGACCGGACAAGGGGTAATAAGTTTAAAATCAAAGAGGGTAGATTTAGATTGTACACCACGAAGAAATTTTTCACAGACCGGGTGGTGAGGTAGTGAAACAGGTTGCCCAGAGAAGCTGTGGATGCCCCATCCCTAGAAGTGTTCAAGGCCAGGCTGGATGAGGCTTTAAACAACTTTGTCTAGCAGAAGGTGTCCTTGCCCATGGCAAGGGGGTAGGAACTAGAGGATCATAAAGGTCCCTTCCGACCCAAACCATTTTATGGTTCCCTTCTCCAGACCAAAGACCCCTAACCCTCTCAGCCTTTCTTCATATGAAAGATGTTCCAATTCCATAGCTATTTTTGTGGCCCTGCGTTGGACTCACTACAGTAAATCTACATCTTGTACTGGTGAGCCCAGTTGATTCCCAGTGTCTAACTCAAAGAACATAAGAAATTTTTTATTTCAAACGGAAATGTTAAAATACATATTTTAGGTAAATACAATATTTCATTATTAAAATAGCATATTTGTTACAGTGGACTGTAATTTCCATAGTAACAAAATGGTAAGATCAGCACTGTTAAAAGTAAAATGGTTCTTTTAAAATTCCCCAACGGTTCCCTGTTTTGCAAGTCAGTGAAGTATTTTATCTCCAGAAGTTGATCTCTGAGATTACAGAAAGATGATGTAGCTTTTAACTTACAATGATCAGTTAGGCATGTCATAAAGGAAAATATTATTAGATTTTACAAACAATTGCAACATCGGAAGACACTTTATTGGTTTGGGATTATGTTACTTAGCTTTATCAGATTAAGTTTGTGTTACTTTTAAGCATCAAATTTACCTCCCATAATTAGAAGAAAAAAAGTATGGAGTCAATGAAACACATACTTGTAAAGCATTATAGTCAGTTTATCTGCTAGCAGTTAAACAGGGGTAATAGCATCTATTTAAAAAGGATCCAGTTTATTTACTATTCATTCAGAGAAGAGGAAAAAGTAGTGTTATATGTAATGAAATTGAGTGAGAAAGAGATAAAAGTGAACGATTCAATGGACTGCCAGTGAAATATATGTAATCCTTGCTACTGCAGAAATGGACCCATCTTCCAACACACACATATCTCCTGATACATGTATGATGAAGTAAAACCCCAGTAAGATGTACCTTAAGTCCGTGATGCAGCCATCATACTCTCTGAGAAATGACATGAGAAAGGCACCTTTTGTTTTCTGGGATTAATGTTTGTAAGCATTTTTATTAAAGGAGACTGTGCATATGCTTTCATTTTAAAAAAGAAACCAAATTTTACTAACTAGAGTATAAAGCTCAAAATATCACTCTTACTTCATTGCTAGAAATAATAGCTGTAATAAATCCCTCATCCCCCCCGAATTTTGATAATTCAGATAATTTATGAAGGAGATTAAGATCAACACATTTCAAAGAAAAAAATTCTGGGTTTATTTTTAACAAATATAAATCAAATAATTGCCTCAATTCAGTCTCCAAATAAGTCCTGAGATTTCAGTACTATTCATGAAATATGTCTAGGGGCTCTAACACCTTTGAGTTTGTGAGGATCCTCGGGGAGGACTCCCATTTGCACACGCACAGTACACTGCCTCATGTGACTAGGCCTAGTAAATGTGTGGTCCATAGTTAGCATATCAAGAAAGGAGATTGTGGGTTTACTCAGGAAAGGGTTAACTCTCTTTACAGTGACAGTTATGAAGCTATGTTTCTGGATTTATGCTGAGAAAAGTACTGATAAGGTGTCTTTTAGCTGGTGCTGGGGAATGCCTGCAACAAATTCAAGGTCTTTCTCAGCTTCTGATACTGTAGCCGTGTTCCCAACCCTCTCTCACTAGAGGTAGGGTGGGGGAACGCTCAGTTTAGACAGCTGACCCAAACCGATCAAATTAATATTTCATTCCATAGTACATCATGCTGGGTACACAGGAAGGCAGTGACCTCAGAGAGTCATTGCTCCATTTACACTTCCACGTTCTTATACTTGCTAACACTCTCTCTAACTCCTGTATTATCTGCTTTGCTAACTCCTTTGCTGGCTTGTTCCTGAGGGACTTGGTTGGTTTGTTTAGTTTTCCTGGTTGTGCTATCACTGATAGGTTCACTCAGACTCTGCTGTGATTGCTCTCAGGCTGCGACTCTCAGGCTCTGACTCTCAATTCTCATCACCTGGTTGCATATCAGTCGGTGGGTCGTGAGCAATTGTATCATATTGTATCATATGGTTTATTTTCTATTATTTTAATTAATTATTATTAGTACTATTTGTATATATTAGTTTATATATATTATTCATTAAATTAGTAAGTAGTTCTTATCTAAGTTTTACAAGCTTCCTTGTCTTTTTCTTTTGATCTTTCCCCTCTGCAGGAAGGGGGGAAGGGTGATCTGTGAGAGCGGCTTCATGGTATTTTGCTAGCTGTAGTTAAACCATGACAAAGATTGTATGGAGTTAGAAGGTTCTGGAAGAAATTTGCTCCACTATCTCCAAATTAAGAGCTTCCCTTTTCTATGAACTGGTTTTTTTTTTTGTTTTGTTTTGTTTTGTTTTTTTGAGGCATTGGAATAGAAAATCCCACAGAAATCAGCCATAGTATAAAGAAAAACAGTGATGATTTACAGGGGGAATCATAGAATGGTTAGGGTTGGAAGGGACCTTAAAGATCATCTAGTTCCAACCCTCTTGCCATGGGCAGGGACATCCTCCACTACACCAGGTTGCACAAAGCCTCATCCAGCCAGCCAAGCCTTGAAGACAGCCAGGGATGGGGCATCCACAACTTCTCTGGGCAACCTGTTCCAGTGCTTCACCACTCTCTCCATGAAGAATTTCTTCCTGATATCTAATCTAAATCTTCTTGCTTTCAATTTAAACCTGTTACTCCTTGTCCTGTCACTGCAAGCCCTTGTAACAAGTCCCCCCTCCCAGCTTCCTTGTAGGCCCCTTTCAGGTACTGGAAGGCTGCAATAAGGTCTCCCTGGAGCCTTCTCTTCTCCAGGCTGAACAAGTCAATTTCTCTAAGTCTTTCTTCATAGGAGAGGTGCTCCGGCCCTCTGAGCATCTTTGTGGCCCTCCTCTGGACTTGCTCCAACTGGTCGATACCCTTCTTATGCTGGGGCCTCCACAGCTGAACACAGTCCTCCAGGTAGGGTCTCACAAGAGCAGAGTAGAGGGGGAAAAGAGGGAGAGTAAAACATCTTTCTAAAGAAAAAATATTCATGTTATTCCTCTCTTATTCATTCCTCTCTGATTTGTCTTTTTCCTCCAACAATTCAGCCATTATCTTTCCCTGTGAATACAGTTACATTTCCTCAGGTGACTTCAAGTTTGAATTGTCTTCCATTGTTCAGTCTCAACCTCAGTCCAAAACTGAAGCTTCACTGTGGTTTTTACACTTTTAATAGTTCAAATAAAAAGAAGGTTTCTTCTTTTTTATATAAGTAGAACAGCTGATAATGTCAAATGAATTCTATGATTATATAAGTCTATAGCAAAATACAGCAAATAATAGCAAAATCTTATAGGAAATTTAAAGAAAATCTGTTAACTTGAAGTACTGTATATATTTTTGGAATCAAAATGCTCTTATTATTCAATGTCTCAGAGGTAGAATTTTGGCATTTTCAATACTCACTTAACTGTATGGAATCCTTGTAAAACACCTGCCTACAGATACTCACTTGCTTAAAATACTTGAATTTCCCACAAAGCGTTATGACTGCATCTGCTACCATAGTACTCCTGTTAGAAGTTTTGACAGTTTGGAAATCACTTGTCAAATTACCCCACAACATATTGAGGTATGGAGGAACTATGAAAGTCTTTCTCTGAAGTGTAACTTCATAAAAAAGCGGTGTTACAGCTGATAATCTGCTACCCAAGGAAGGATTTTTTCTTATTTGTTTTCTTCCAAAAGAAATTATGAAGTTCAAACTTGAACTTGTATGAAGTTTTTCTCCCAGAAGGATTTGGATTCTGTCTCAATGACTAAAATAACTTCTTGTATATCTCTAGTGGATTTTTTTCCTCAGTCAGAATGGATAGTGGGAGGTGTGTGTCAGTTTTAATATTGAGTAAATATGTTACAAAGATGGGAAGAATTTAAGGGAAAGACACAGGTGTTGAATGTTTTTGAGTGCCATTATGTGTGTCCTTAAGCAATTGTTAAATCCAGAATGATCCTATGTGTTTGTATTTCAGCAAAAGACTACATGCAGATTAATATTCTGTATTGGATTTATGTGGTGACTTTTTTGTACTGGGGGCACTGCAGGGGTGGCTTCTCTGAGAAGACTCCAGTGGTTGCCCCCATGTCAGACAGATCCAGTTCCAGCCAGCTGGAGAAGTTAAAGAAAGATGGTATTCCATGGGAAGGACCCCATGATGGAGCAAAGGAAGAGCATGAGGATGAAGCAGCAGCAGAGCCAAAGTGTCATGAACTGCTTGCAACCTCCATTCTGCATGCCCCTGCACTGTTTGAAGGGGAGGAGGTAAGAGAATTTAGGAGTAAAGTTGACCCTGGAAAGAACGGAGGATTGACAGGAAGGTTAGGGTCGTTATTTTTCTCACTACCCTACTTTTAAATTGGTAATAAATTAAATTAATTTCTGCAAGTCGAGTCTGATTTGCCCATGATGGGAATTTCGTAAGTGACCTCCCTGTCCTCATTTCAACCCATGAATTTATTCATCATATTTTCTCCCACCATCCTGCTTGGTAGTGGGAGTATCACTCCATGATAATTCATGACATATCATGGCCAAGGTCAGCCCACCACATCTTATATCAGGGAGTGTGTGGCAAAGACTTGCTTCCACCAGGGAAGATCCAAAGAACTGTTCAGGTCAGACAGGTCAAAAATGCAGTAGCCAGCTGAAGGACATGTAACAATCTTGTTGTTTACAAGATTGTTTCCTATCTTGTGAGTGCCATGATGGAGGGTCTAGAAAAAAGGACCATTAATATATTTATCTTTCAAAAAGGAGTTAACAATTATGCAAACCATACATTTAATTTTAAATGTCAAACACATACAGAAGTACGTTTGAGATCTGAAGTATTGAAGGCAAAATCTTTCCAAATAACACAGACAAGGCTGTGTTAAAATGTTCTTCATTTTGGAATTTATCCATGATTTTTCATTTCCAAAGTGAGATTAAAAAAAAAAAAAGAAAGAAAGAAAAAAAAACACCCAGGAAAAATGGAAGAGTTAATGGTGACAAAACCATCTCTATTATTATTATGCTCATTATAACTTCTTAACAGTGAGTTTCTTGTTCCCATAAAAATGTATTAAGAAAAATATTAGAACGAACTTCAATTTGTGGTTTAAATTTGTATGTGGAATCAGTTTTGCAGCTCCATTAAGGCTGAGATGTTTAATATTTTCATATCTTTAAACCAAACCATATTAAGTCTAATTAATACATCACTTTGTATGCATCACTTTGTTTAATTTACAATGAATTTACCCACTGAGTAAGTTTTTATAGCAATATCCTGAACTCACTCGATGAAAAACAGTGTAAATGAGTATGTATAAAAATTATGGTTAACTTAAAGAAAGAATGGTGAATATGAGTGCAGGTTTCGAGAAAGCTTCGTTAGTTTCATTCATTGATACTTGCAGTCTACCTGGCTGAAAGCTAACACTGACAGCTGAGAATGAGTACATTACAATTAAAACTCTTAGCATATAGATGCATTGCAGAGACTTTGTAAAATATGCAATTTCATTACTTGTAGGCTTGGGGAAATAACCACTGAAATTTGCATCTTTCAGAAACACAGTGTCATTCCCTTTTGGCTAAACTGAAGTAAATCAGAAGGAGCCCAGCTGAAGTTAGCTGGTGATACACCACCTGTGTATGTGAGGAAGGAATGAATTCTAGGACTGGATGCAAAGTCTCTTGATAAACACAGTGACTTGACCCTTCCACATACAAGCAATGTCCCTAACAATCATTCTTATGTGCCTCAAACTTTTTTATGAAGAGTATGACTTTTCTGAATAATAAAAATAAAAATACCAATGCTTTGGACTTCCATTTCACATTTGTTTTTTTGTTGTTAAAAGTAATACACCAGGAATCTCTTTTGAACAGACCAGCTTTCATTGTGCTGGAATTTGTGGCTATGCATTGCCTTTTTTGACACAAAAGCTGAGAAAGTTGTTATTAAAGCCTTTTACCACATTATGTACTTATGTGTTCCAGGGAATGGGTGTTCTGGGAAACTGCTGGTGATTGCACTTTATGACGCTTTGACTACTGGAATAGCTAATAAATTAAGCTTGTTTCATAATGTCCACAAGCAAAAATGAATGTGGAGTTCCATTAGTATGAAACTAAAATAGCACAATAGTGAATTATTTTTAAGATTTCCTTTCCTTATTTCTTTTAACAGCTTGATAGATTGGGTTTGACTCTAACATATCTTCATGTGATTTATGTTTTGGAGAAAATGTTTACTAAGGTAATAAAGCCTGCAACAACTGTTGGTTTCTCAAGGAATTTATTCTTTTCAGTTGAAATGGCTTATTTACGATTATATAAATTGTATTTAATCATTGAGTGAGAAAAAAGAAGATTTTTTTTCTACTGTTGCAAACTCAAGCATTCAGCGGACTTAACCCCAAAAAGAAGAATATCTGGTTAATTGATCTTCATTCACATTTAAAAACTTATATGAAAAAATAAAAAATTTGAACTAAGAGACGAACGAAACAAACTGAAAAGCAGAAAAAGAAAAAACTATGGTCAGATAAAAGTAGAAAAACCCTGTGTATCTTCTGGTTTCTTTCAGGGAAAACTCAACCCTGTAATCCAGGAAAAGTACAGCTTTACAGTGACTCGCTTTTCTCTTACATACAAATATACTTATTCTAATTCCCTTTTAAAGTATTTTTAGATTTTTCTAACAATTGCTTATTTTCTGAATGCCTCTTTTTTTGTTACCATTTTCTGAATTATTTTTCATATAACAACAGGGATTAGAATTGGTTCAGAAAAATAAGATTGCTACTATATCAGATACTTCATAATAAATCGAAAACTTTACCATACTGTAGGTGTACTCATAGTGTAAATTCTAAGTACAATTGTATTCTTCAATATCCATAGTTTATCATCAAGTTTATTGCTTTTCAGGGCATATAATAGACCTTAAATCAATGAATCTACATCTAAAGTAAGCATTCCAGCATGTCTGCAATAATTTCTTTGACATTTCAGTAAGATTAATAATGGTTTTACAAAGAAAAAGGTATCTAAAAATATGTACCCTGGAGGAAGGGAAGTTAAGTCTTTTTTTCCATATATTTCTGGAACAAGAGGTTAGTTCAGCCATAGAGATATGGTTCTGTAATGTTCACTTAGTTCAGTGTAATGTTCACTTAATTTAGTGTATGGTTCACTAAATTAATAAATTAATCCCTAATTGGAATACTTTCCTTAGCTTGGAGTAGTATTGTAAGCATGTCCTATGTGATGCAGTAAGCCTGCACCTCAATTTCTCCATAAAATGTGCTTTATAACATCTTCTACTAATGTTGTGATACATACAAAGTTGATTTGAAATATTCAGAAGTGTGATAATGAACATACTCAGCTACAGGCAACAGACATTTTACTCTAGTTAACACTATAAACCTGATGTGACTGTTACCTGTTAGCAAGCCCTAGTCATATTAGGCACAACAGCAGACTTGCCTGGATTCATACACTGTCAGACACAAACACATGTATTGTCAAACAGCCTTTCATTTTTTTTTTTTTTTTTAATTTTTCTGCCTTTACATGCTAACTTTAGGTATATATATAATAGATAAATAGATATGTTGAACATATCTTTAGAAAAGAGCCTATAGTAATCAAAATCCTTTCCATAATAGTCTTGTAAAAAAGTACATGCTAATGTTCTATTGATTATGCCAGACTGCCTCTCTCTTTCTTTCTTCCTGCATTAGAATCAGTGCTCAAAATTACAAGCTAGGGAAACTACTTCTCTATCAGTGGCCCCTTCTTTGGCAGGCTTCACTACCAATTGTGTTGGCAACTCTACAAATGCCTCTGGGTCTCCCAGAGAGTAATCTGTTGTGCTGATGGAGATGATGGCTGATACTCTTGAACATTATTTTCTTTTAATTCATTTCTCTTTCACTGTATTTTACTGTATGTAAGAATGTGTTTATTTTGAAGGGAAATTAGGATATATGGAAAATACATCTTCTGCTACTTTAATTTCCTAGACCAAAGATGATCCAATATGGGATGGGGGTAAGATGTTCTTGGTTTTGTCTTTGTTTCTCACTATCCTACCTTAGTTTTAATTGGCAATAAACTAAATTAATTTTTCTCCAGTCAAGTCTGTTTTGCCTGTAATGGTAATTGGTGAGTGATCTTACTAGCTTTTTCTATGAGTCTTTTCAACTTATTTTCTTCCCCTGCCTTAATGAGAAGGGGGATTGTGAGAGTGGCTTAGCGGACGTCTGGCAGCCAGCCAAAGGTAACCCACCACAATGCTGTATAACTATTCAGAAATGCCATAGGTCAAAGTGATTATTTTGCCTCAGCCTGAGTATTCATATTAATTTCCCTGTCATAATGGGGTGTCAAAATCAGAAAATAATACAATTTAAGATATTTTAAATTATTTAAAAACATATTTACTTAATATTTTTGAGAGCTGATATCAGGCAGCAAATTAAAGATTCGTCTATACATGTTCATTTAGCCAAGTACTGAATTTACGACCTTATAATTTTGTTCCTTCATTGTGTTACCACAAGATTATGCAGATTTAGATTTTTTTTTAATACTAACTAGCTTTTCAAAGTATTGTGTAACTTTTAATCTATTAAATTTCTTAGGAAGCTAGCTAAATATTAAAGCCAGCTTTTTTCTTTTAAAATCTACTTTAAAAAACACAGTAGGAAAAACACTCTTCATCTTAGTAATCTAAAGTAATAATTTGTTTTTCTAACACTATTTTATTACTACAGTTATGTAAATAATAAAATATAATTCTAATCTATTAACATTCTAATTTGATAAAAGTGTAGATTTTAAACTTTGTTACACTTCTTATTGTGATAAATTTAAACTACTGTCACTACTAGTCATTACTAGTGATTCCTTCATTGCAAGCTACTTTGCAGTCATTTTGACTCTTTAACTTATGGAAAACATCCCAGACTTCATCTATATCTTCAAAGCCTGCTTGTTAAATAAATTTAACACTGAAAAAACCCTACAACTTTTTTTAAATCAGTAATCTTTTCCCAACATACAATAAAAGAGTTTTATGTAGTGAACATCATTAGGTTTTTGTAATAGCATCGTCCGAAAAGGCAACCTAATTCTGTGGTTGAATATAAATTTAAAAACTGAGGTGGACCTGATTAAAAATACTTGGCACCAACCAGTAATTCTCTAATATTCAGAGGAACTGCTACAGTTATCTTGCAGTATTTACAGAGAAGATAGTGAGGAGAAGAAACACAATCTATGCCAAGAAACCCTTTAGAAAAGAAACAATTAAATTAGATGGGAAAGTGTGCCAGCCTTGAGCTTGTTTAGTTAGTTTTCTTGAAAAACTCTCTCCACTTAAACTGTACTTACAAGGCTGAACTTAAAAGAAAATGTTGATATATTACTAATATTGAACAAATGACATTATTTGTACGATTATTCATTGTTTTAAAGTGTTTATCTGCTGATTTTCTATACACTGTAATCTGTTGTCTTATATCAGCTGTTTATGTGAAAGACCTTGCAAGGATAGTTTTGCATTGGAGGTAGCATCAGGCCACTGCAAACTGTGTCATTTTCTGATTTCAGGAGCAAGTTGAACAATATTTACCTCTCCTGTAGTACAAATCTTCAGATTTGTATGGTATTTCACAGTCTGCTGAATGGTGCAATCATCATGCTTTTGTCATGAATCTTCACATCTGAGGGAGCACTAGGAAAACATGTTCTGCATATAATCTGAGCATTAGGATCATGCTATGCACAAATGGAACAGCACAGCATGAAAAAATAAAAATGTAATGATTATTTAAAAATACTGAATCCACGTGCATTTTTTTCACTCTGGAGCTCAGAAAAGTAGAGAGAGAACCATAGATGCTGCTCAGACTGCTAACTATATAACTAGAAGGCATTTAGCTATCACAGTAACATAAAAATAAGAAGAGATTCTGTGTTCTTAGAAATCCGTGTCCTCTAGAGGACATCATAACTGGCTGCAATCATTCTTCTTTTGTATCCAAATTTATGTCCTGGCCTCTGTCTCTAGATCTCCCCAAACCAACAAGTAACACAAAGCTTTATTTGATCCTAACTTGACCCTGTTGTTTGAAGGTGGCATAGTCTTTCCTGATTCACTCTGATTATGCCATGGAAATCAATCCTCATGCATGTTTTGAGATACACATTCAAATGTGACCCATGTTACTGATACAGAGTATGAACATCTAAGCTCAGCTGTATGTAAACTCATCCATAGCCAACATGTTATTTTCCTGGCTGGATCATTAATTCTGTTAGTACTATGATGTGTGCAATGAAAATTACATAACTGTGTACTATTTCTGTTAGAAATCATCTTGTTGCATGGTAATGAATTTATATCTTTCAAAATCCAAGCTGTCACTATAGTTTGCATAGTCATCCATGTTTTCTCCCCTGCTACGAGATCACCAATACAGTTTTGCATTACAGGATCCTTCCATGTGACCTTCAGTTTGTTTTAAAAATTATACTGTGTAGGGTGAATACACATCTGCTGTCTTTTCACAGTTTCATTCCATAGTATCTTGCAGTGTATTTTTTTAATTTGTCCCCAATAATACACCTGGTTGACATCTGAATCATATTTTGAAGCAACTATTGAGAGGTTGAAAGAAAATGTCTCTGAGCAACTTGTGATCCAAATCTGCTTAGAATTAACTAATAAAAACATTTCCAGTGATAATAAGTGATTTGTATTTTCTTCATAATCTGAGAAATATGTTGTTCTTTTTATATCAGAACTCACGATGTTTATGAAGCAGAGCTAATATTTTTGTCTGTTATGTTGCTTAACTTCTGGAAATATATCTGCTTGAATTGTGATTGGCTTGTTGGGATCATAGAAGCAGACTAATGGAGAGTCACAGAGCACTCTACTGATTTAAGACCTTGTCATGTTCATCTAATCTTTGCATAATTACTTTCCCATGTAGAAATTTTCATATAAATGGTATACTGAATAATTTGTGAATCCAACAGCCTTAGTAACCTGTGTGTTTATGTGTGATGCCTATGATATACATTAGTTGGCAGTTCAAATATTTCTGTGAGCAGATTTTCTTTCTTACTGTGGGCGCTTTCTTTTTATACATATTTTCATTACTATAAACTGGATCAATAGAATTGAAAGTGAAATTTTCTTCTTATGTTCTTGACATAAGCTTTCTTAGTATCTCATGGTATTCTGTCTAAACTGACATTGGTATTAGCATGTCATTAGCTATTCTATGGACACCCAAATGTTTCATTGATTTGTTTTTTAAATGTATCACAATTTTCAAGTGTTCACTTATTTCAAAAGGGAGTTGGGAAGACATATATCTGCCCCAGGGAGTACTGAAGTGTACATTTCAGAAGATTCCTCATCTAATATGACTTTCCAATATCTGTTTTTCAAATTTAGAACAGTAAAATACGTTTTCCAAACTTGTCAGCCTTGAATATCTGTTGGGGAAGACAGAGCAAACTGTCCTGCTAAAATCTGTGTGATCCAGTTGAATCCCAATCCCCACTTTCCCTCTTTTCAGCTGCAAGCAGTTAACCCACAGAAAGAAGCAATGAACATTTCCTTTCCTAGCTCTAGAATTTCACCCCTGAATCTGTTTGCCACTGTAAAAAGACACATCAGAGCTATATGTGAGACTCATCTATGTCGGAGATAGCTGATATAATAATAGCAACATGTAACATTTCCCCTGAAACTCTTTTATCCTCCTAGTTACATCACTGCAGAGTGCAATGAGTTGGGGAGTCCAGATGTGCAGTATATCAGTTTCATTTACTAAGTTAGGTTTAGATGCCAGATAATCACCCTGTAGGGTAAAGAACCATCCCATGCTCTATTTTCACAAAGTAAGAACAGGATGACTGTTACAGTTGAGTTTTGTTCATTGTCACCTACCTCTGAGTTTTTCTTGTGGATACGGAAGTGCAACTCAGATTTTGGTCTCAGATTTCTCTTTTGATAAGTTTCTGAGGCAGGAAGGATCCTTACCAGTGACACAGCTACTTCCTGTAACACTGTAATGGAGCTTACACTACAGTGGTGTTAATAGGAAACCATAACCCTTCCAGCCATCCCCTGTACCTGAACCTGGAGCCTTTGAAAATGTCGGCTAATGACCATCATTTTGAGCCACAATGTTTCAGTTTCTCCAAGTCTCCTCCTGTGGCATATTGTGAAATTTGTTGTGCCTACAAACAATGGAACATGGACTGTAGGCCATTCAGAATTAAATATCCATTACATGGATGTCTGCTCTTGCAAGTTATGGACCTGGTGACAGAGGATATCTCTTGCAGTTGTGTGTAAGATGCATCCTCTAAATGACAGTCATTTCTTGTAGTAATGGGTTGTGCATTCTGCCTTTTTTCTTGTTTTGGAATGCAGTACAAAGTACTAGAAAACTAGATTATGTTAATCCAAACATCTGGGGGCCTGTTTTCTGGATATATTAGCCATCAAGGAAAAGCAGTATATTGTTCTGAATTTGTGATATATTATTGTAGAAGCAGATTTTTTTTTTTTTTTTAATGCATCTGCAACTGAACTTTCACTTGGCATGTTATTGTGATTTTGTCTAAGAGTACATGCAAATTTTTCTTGTTGATAATGAGGGGTATATAATCACACATTGTAGTTTTGCAAAGCCTTAGCAATCTACCTCTTAGTTCTTTCTCAGTGGCACTGAAAATCACACTACTTTTGACAAAGTTAACTTCAGTATTTCAAAAGATCTTTCAGTCTTGTTTTGTACCTTTTTGCTGCATTGCTGTTATATGCTTGTTGATCTGTTTTCTCTCCTAATAAGAAGACCGACAGTACTTCAGATACAAATGTCTCTTGTAAGATTATTTTGAAAGCTTGTCTAAGAAATCATCCAAAGTGGAAAGCAATTTGAATTGATTCCCTTAACAAGGTGCTAGAACATTCAAACTTTCTTCTTACTCTGCTTTCAGGAGGGAGGACTGTGTTCAGTCACCATCTCTTTTAATCCTTTTGTAGATTTAGATGTTATATTTCACTTGTCCACAAGGTGAGGGGAGGTAATTATTATTTGACAACTTCTCCACATTTTGATTCTGTTATAAAACCTTAAAACTTTTGCTCTTGTACACATGTATTTACTGTGCCTCTAATAGAATATTTGCACTCTAATAAACAATGGCCATTTTCAAATAATGTTGTGCTATTTTCTGCTGCACCTTGTGTAATGCTTGATCTCAGACTGAAGTCCAAAGGAGAGCTTTCTTTATTAGATAGACAGCATTTTTAGAAAAATTTAACTTCAATGTGTACTAGTCTTGTACAATCATTCTCTTTGGATCCTATCAGATGTCTTTGTCTCATTCTACATATGGAATTATAAAGATTTAGTACAAAAGAGAAAAACGTATCTGTAAACATAATTTTTCTTTGTTATTCTTGAGATTATTTCATAGATAATCAATACCAAATAATTTTAAAATTATTTTCCTATTTTATTGGAAAATTTATGTAAACTACAATTTTGTTTCACATTATTTCTGTAAAATATTTGTCTTTAAAAACCTCTAACTTTACAGTGATTGAAGGATGAAATGGGATCACTTCCCAAAGGAAAATGAATAAAAGAAAAATTTTAAAGAGAAAAGGAGAGTGTGAACTTTTGCCATAATATATGTTGATTAAGAGTCTTTAGTAAAAAGAAACTATGAGCTCAAGATAGAGTTTTGAAAGGTAAACATAAATATATATATATTTAACCCTCAGAATTGTTGCTCTCTACGTATATATCTTAGCATACAGAATTGAAAAAAGAAACAAGTTAAAGTCAGTGTAAAACACATCCTTGGGAAAAGGACATATTTTCAGTTACATCACTCTGGGAATATGGAACTATGGAATACACTAGTTATATGTATGTATTAGTTTTTCATTGTAAAAATGGATATATATTATGAATTTATATCTTCATTAACCTAGGAATAAAGAACTCCAAGGAATACTGGATATAGAGGTTAACAGATGAAAGATCAGGCATTATGAAGGAAGATAGGTAGATACATAAGTGTGTAGGTATTGGGAGAGCTGATCATCCATTTATCCCAAGAAAAGACAAACTAAATCTCAGTAGACATCTCAACTATTTTTTACAAAGTGTCTCTGTGCTGGATAATCCACAAAATTAGCGACAAATCAAGTATAGTATTAATAAATAATTTTAAGAAATACTCATATTAAGATAATCTGGGTGAAAAAAAAGGTTTAAAAGAAATCTAGCAAAATACTTCTGGAAATTTTGAAAAGAAATTTAACTTTGGGAAAGACTTTTCCTTCCATAGCAGAAGGTACTTTTCTAGGCTTCACATATATTACCTACAAATGTAAATTGCCTAGTAAACATGTCCCATACAAGATTTTTCTGCCTGTCTAGTTGGTTTAGTTTGTTTCAACTGTGATAAAACCTGTCTGGGGTCAAGTTGTTATTGCCAAACCTGTTTTAGCTTAAGTTCTGTGAGTATTATGGCAAAAATAAAATACACGGTAAGGGAATAAATCTAAATAGTCACAATTATATAATAGTGATTATTATAAAATAGCCTGTTGTGTTACTTGAGGCTGTCTAGGAAGACATGAAAAGCAAATTATGCAACGGAAGCAAAAAATAACCCCATTTGGATACCAATACTGAGGAAGAAGAAAATTCCACCATCAATATTGTACTCCTAGAAAACAATCTTTTATAATGTCTGGAGATATTGATGGTGTAAAAGCAGATCAGATAGTACACAGGAATATCACAACTCTGAATTGTTCTTTCCTAACTGGAAATGATAGCAAGGAAGAAAACTAGATATTACTGATTCTGGGACAGAAAAAAAGAAAAAAAAAAGAAAAAATGAAAAAATATGATTCAGCTTTGAAGATCTTATATTCATGATCAAAATATATCTAGTTAGGTATGTAAGTATCAATACCATTATAGAAGACATTGGTAAAACCACTCTGGAATTCTACATGCAGTCCTGGAAAATCACGATCAAGAAAGATGAATTTAAATCAAGAAAATCCAAAGTCTGCATTATAAGACTTTTAGATGATCTATTCCAGCTCAATTCAAAAGATAATAGAAGTTCTTGACTCAATTACTTTTGCAAAAAAAAGAGTCCGTGAAGGAATATAGTGGTTCCCTTTAAATATATGAGGAGAAGCAAGAGAAAAAATTAAAAATTTAATATAAAAGGCTAAAGTGGGGATGAGACTATCATACAAAATGGGGAGAAGAATTTTTGGCTGAAATGAAAGAAAATTTCTACTGTTAGATCAGTGAAATCTTCTAACAGTTTTCCTAAATATAGCATTCTGTTATGTATCTATTCCCCACGATCTTATCTCTCTCCTGTTTTTTTGTTTCAGGGTTTTTTTTTTTCCTGTTTTTGGTTTGGTTTGGTTTTCCTTGTGAGTTTTTTTTCAAAGATAAAAGGTAAATAAGTGTGTTTGGGGTTGTATGAGAAAATCTTTTTGATAACAAATGTGAAACTGGAATATTGCCATTTAAAAACAGATAGAAAACAGATCTAAATATATTCAGGAGGCTAGAAATCCTGACGATGCAAACCCCAAAGTATCTCAACTAATATTAAATTGTAAATAGTACTTTCACAATTTCTTTGTAATATATTACATCTGTAGTGCACCATTAAAATAAATAAATCAACCACCAAAGTTTCCTGTTCTCCTATATCAATGACCTTTGTTATTCAGCTGTTAATTTTATTTAGCTCTTATTCTTAATTTTCTTTAAACTTTCATTGGCTTTAATATTTTGTACATATTTTTCACAATTCCTCACACATATATAGACAAAACTCGAGCTTTCTGAGAGAAGCTATGATTTCCATTTATCTTTGATGATGATGGGTTCAGAATCCTTTACTTCTCAATATCCTAACTACTTCCTTGCCACCCATGGTTAGCGAGGATCAGGTTTGGGAACACCTGAAATACCTGAAGATCCACGAGTCCATGAGACCTGATGAAATATATCTGCAAGTCCTGAGTGAACTGGTGGATGGGATTGCAAAGCCTCTATCCATTATATCTGAAAAGTTGTAGTGGTCTGGTGAAGTTCCCGCTGATTGAAAAAGTGGAAAAAACACTTCCATCTTTAAAAAGGAAATAAAGTGGACTCAGGGAACTACAGGCCAGTCAGTCTCACCTCTGTGCCTGGCAAGATCATAGAGCAGATCCTTCTGGAAATCATGCTAAGGCACTAGGAGGAGGTCATTGGTGACAGACAACATGGTTCCTGACCAATATGGTGGTCTTCTACGATACGGTCATGACCTTCGTGGATAGTGAACAGGCATCCAATACCATTTATCTGGACTTGTGCAAAGCCTTCAATACCATCCCGTACAACATCCTTGTCTCTAAACTGGAGAGGCATGGATTTGAGGGATGGACTGCTCGATGGATAAAGAATCGGCTGGATGGTCGCACTCAGAGACTTGTGGTCAATGGCTCAATGTCTGAGTGAAGACCAGTAACAAGTGACATTCCTCAGGGGTCAGTGTTAGGACTGATCCTGTTTAACATCTTTGTCAGTGACATAGATGATGGTACCAAGTGCACCCTCAGCAAGTTTGCTAACACCAAGCTGTGTGGTGCAGTCAACACACTGGAAGGAAGGGATACCATCCAGAGGGACCTTGACAGGCTGGAGAGGTGGGTCACTGCCAACCTCATGAAGTTCAACAAGGCCAAGTGCAAGGACCTGCACCTGGGTAGGGGCAATCCCAACTACAAGTACAGGTTGGGTGGAGATTGGATTGAGAGCAGCCCAGAGGAGAAGGACTTGGGGGTACTGGAGGATGAGAAGATAAACATGAGCTGACAGTGTGCGCTGGCAGCCCAGAAAGCCAATCATATCCTGGTCTGTATCAGGAGAAGTGTGCTCAGCAGGTCAAGGGAAGTGATTCTCCTCCTCTACTCTGCTCTTGTGAGACTCCATCTGGAGTACTGCATCCAGCTGTGGATCCCTCAACAGATAAGAAGGACATAGACCAGTTGGAGAGAGTCCAGAGGAGGGCCACGAAGATCATAAGAGGGCTGGAGCACCTCTCCTATGAAGAAAGGCAGAGAGAGTTGGACTTGTTAAGCATGGAGAAGAGAAGGCTCCAGGCCCCTTCCCTGGAAGTGTTCAAGGCCAGGCTGGATGAGGCTTTGAGCAACCTGGTCTAGTGGAAGGTGTCTCTTCCCCTGGCAGGGGTGTTGGAACTAGGTGGTCTTTAAGGTCCCTTCCAACCCAAACCATTCTATGATTCTATGATTCAAGAAAAAAAAGCAAGCAAGTTAAAAACCGTATGAAAGTACCCTCATCGTTCTCATTTTCAGCTATTTAATAGAACAACAAAATATTTTTGTGGGTGAATTCTTCTCTCAGTTCTCTCCTTTCACTAATTCAAATGTTCAACAACATTCTACCTCTCAAGATGCCAAGACTAAAAGGTCAAAAAAACACCAAACAAAAAACAAAACTAAGCAGGTTTTTGCAGACAAAAAAAAAAAAGTCATTTATGATCCTTAAATGCTTCAACGTGAATTTCTTCACAGCATGATTCAGAAAGACTGATCACTCTCAGACTTACACCTCTAAATGAATCTGCACAGATAAACTCCTTAAAAACTGTAGCTCTTCACCATGGAGCCTGAGGTGGACTGAAGATCTGGCTGATCCATGAATGAAACTTACTCTTTGTTACTATGTAATACTCTCCTGAGTTATTATTTTGTGTTTCAATTTGTGTTGATAATGGCATTGACGCACTGTTAGGAACAGGTGTTAACAGTTTATGAAGAAGTAAAGACATAACTAAGACCCAGCATTTGAAGTGTGTATTGGAAAAGAACTGAGTACATGTGTTTGTAAAATATGACACTGGATATGACAAATATCTTCCCATTTCATTAGGAAATTAGGAGAGAGCAAGATAATACCCGCTAAAAATAAACAGAAGTAGGTTTGACTCACTTGTACCCAACATAAAAGACCTGGATGTTGCAGTTCCAAGATTACTGGTGGTAATTTTGCAATGTTTGGTAAAGGTGTTTGGTAAATGTTTGCAAAAGGTGGTAACACCTTGCAATGTTTGCTGAAAGACAGATGTTAAAGTCTTCTACAAGTAACAAAATGACCTGACTAATAAAGTTTGGTGAGATTCAAATCACTTTTAGACAAATTAATGTCCAATCAAATTAATTAAAAAAAAAAAAAGTTATCTATGTCAGTCAATTTGGTCTTATGTAAAAGAAGCCTTGGAACACAAATTTCATATGATTGTGTGTCAGGAGCAGAAACTTGACTGGCCTGGGTGGCTCTCCATATGTGAATTTACAAAGATTGCTGCAAGATCTTTAACCTTATATACCATACAATTATATATATATATATAAAAAGAATACCTATATATATATTAATGTGGTGGTTTCAGGCAGGAATGAGCTCCTCTTCTACACAGTGCTGGCTGTCCCATCTTGGCGGAGAGAATTGTCTCATTCTTTTGTTAGTGGGTTGGGGGTTCCATGGGTTTTCTCCCCACTCTGCGGCTCTCTAGCTCTTGGATTTCTCACTGCTTTGGTACTTGGCTGTGTGCCCGTTGGCGTATGGTGAGCTATTGAATCATATTCTCTATTTTCTATTATTTTAATTTTTTATTAGTAGTAGTACTGTTAGCATTAGTATCACTATAATTTTAATTTCTATTATTAAAAAGTTTTTATCTCAACTTTATGAGCTTTTGTTGTCTTTTCCTCTACCTCTCTTCTTGGAGGGGCAGAGGTGAGTGAGCAACTGTATGGTACTTAATGTCTAGATAAGGCTAAACCATGACAATTAAATGGATTAAGAACACAGTAATTTGGAACTCTTAAGAAAACCAGACACAACAGGAATAATTGTTGAATGAATATTTTTCTTGATAGGTTTGACAGAGATACTACTCAATATTTTCACAAGTGAGCTGCAGTGAATATGAAAATGTAACTAGCAAAATTTGTGGATTGTTTCACAGTCAATGCCGATAATGTCAGAGGAATCCTGATTGCACTGTAGTCTCTATCCAGCAGTAAAAATGTTTAATATGTACATCTGTAAAACAAGAAGGGAGGATACTCCGGTGGGTTGACCCTGGCTGCATGTCAGGTACCCACAAAAGCTGCTCTATCACTACCCTCCTCAGCTGGACAGGGGAGAGAAAATACACTGAAAGCCTCATGGGTCGAGACATAGACAGGGAGAGATCACTCACCAATTACCCTCACAGGAAAAACAGTCTCGGCTTGGGGAAAATAGTTTGATTTATTACCAATCAAATAAAAGTAGGATAATGAGAAATAAAACCAAACCTTAAAAACACCTTTGCCTCACACCTCCTTTCTTCCTGAGCTTAACTTTACTCCTGATTTCCTGTACCTCCTCCCTCTAAGTGGTGCAGCCAGTTGGGGAATGGAGGTTGCAGTCAGTTCATCATCTGTTTCTGCTGCTAATACTCTTCCCCTGCTCCAGTGTGGAGTCACTGCCATGGGAGACAGTCCTCCACAAACTTCTCCAATGTGAGTCCTTCCTATGGGCTACAGTTTTTCACAAACTGATCCAGCACGGGTCCATACCATGGGGTGCAATACTTCAGGAGCATCCTGCTCCAGTGTGGTTTCCCCCACGGTGTCACAAGTCTTGCCAGCAAACCTGTTCCCTCTTTCTACAGGGCTACAGGTCCTGCCAGGAGCTTGCTCCAGTGAGGGCTTCCAACTGGGTCCATCCTTTGGGCATACACCTGCTCCAACATGGGGTCCTTCCTGGGCTGCAGGTGGGTCTCTACTCCACTGTGTCCCTCCATGGCTGCAGGGGTACAGCAGGCCTCACTATGGTCTGCTCCATGGGCTGCAGGGGAATTTCTTCTCTGGAGCCTGGAGCACCTCCTCTACCTCCTTCTCCACTGACCTTGCTGTCTGCAGGGTTGTTGTTTTCACATATTCTCACTCCTCTCTCCAGCTGCAGTTGCACAAGGGTTTTTTTTTCCCTTCTTAAATATGTTATCAGAGAGGTCCTACCACTGTCACTGATTAGGTCAGCTTTGGCCAGCAGTGTCCATCTTGGAGCCATCTGGGATTGTCTCTATCGGACACGGGGAAAGATTCTACCAGCTTCTTACAGAAGCCATTGCTGTAACCCCTTCACTACCAAAATCTTGTCTCATAAACACAATAGGAACACATTTTCAGAATGGGAAGAAGAAGAAAGGAAGAAGTAACTACAGTAGGTGAGATACAGGTTTGGAGCTGCAGTGTGGCAAGGGACATCTCAGCAGGCAGAAGCCTGCTGTTGTGCTTCCCTCTGTAGACTCAAATGCTGCCAATGAAAGAAATCTACTTACTGGCAGTATGTCCTGTCTTCCAAGCAGTCATTAACTGAGTACTCAGTCAGCCAAATTACCTCATTTTTGCACTTGGCTATACTAATATACATTCAGCTGAAGTGCGAAATGACCTAGTATAGGCCAGCCAACGGCAACAGCAGAATGACATGCTTATGTGCGTGAGCACCTGGCTTGCAGACCTCCAGAGCAGAAGTCTTCTCAGACATGTTCATTATGTTTGTCATTCCAATAGCATGTTAATTCTAAAGGAAAATGCTAGCAAATTGCTTGTCAGCATTTGTTAACTGATGTATGGCTTAACATTTGATCCAGAACATCAAAGTTTTGAGGTAGAGACCTTGAGGAATTCTTATTCCGATGTGTGTTGCAGTGAAGAATGCAACTTCTATCAAAAATAGAAATAAATACAGAAACCTACCTTTTCATAGATGAAAATGCATCTGAAAGTGTTCAGGATGGAGGACTTGTACCTTCCTAATGAGTATAAAATATTTTAGAGAGATACCTACTTGTTTGGTATCTTAAAAGCTCAATACAGGAAAAATTAAGTTACAAGGAGAGAACATTTTAGAAGGGACAGAGTGTTGCAAAGCTGTTTCTGCAGTAGCTGCAGCACAATGTAGTATTAAGGCATTTCACAGCACATGTGCATTCATTCTACAGTAACAGATAGCTGCAGTTTATGGACATTTAATATATGGAGTTTTGTAGACTATTTACAGAGCATCATTTATGTTAAGCCAAAGACCCAGGCTTTGATATTTAAGAAAGGACAATATTGCACATATGATAACATACATTTTAATTTATTATATAAAGAGATTTCAGGTGGCACTAGTTGACATCATTAAACTCCATTCATGTACTTGTCATTGCAGTTTCCATAGAAACTAGTATTGTAAAAGAAAATGGAGAAACAGGATTGAGAAACATGGGTTAAAAAAAAAAAGAAAAAATATATTATTAGAAAAATACCTTATTTAAATCAGCAAGTTGTAGTTTACCAACATTATAATTTCAACCCAGTGAGAAATCTTTGTAGAGAAGTCCTGTCAAAGTTAATGGCAGTCATGACAGACACAGCTACATCAATTGCTTTGTTGTGAGTGGCATTATATTATTTAGGGTACTCTAGTCAATTCAAATGTTGTTATTAGTACAGTGTCTTAACAGACACTTTTGTTTGTTATTTTCCTTGGGAAGGAAGGGATTACATCCTGGGGCTCAGAAAATACCTTTCAGTTTTATAGTCAGTGTCTATCAAGTTTCTACCATCTTACTGAATGAATTAGCTTCAAGTGAAAATATAGTTCTGATTTGCTTTCTCATTTGAACTTCTGTATATTTTATTCCTGTAATACACTTAATTTAAAATACTTTCTTGTTGCTTCAATTAATTTATTTGGCATAATAGAAATCAAAGTTCTATTTAGTACATGTTACAATAATTTAATAGCTCCCAGTTTTACAATAAAACCAGAGGTATTTATTATGTAATGGTACCTCTTTACACCCCTGGGACATTCACTAAAAATGTCATTGGTTTATTTATGACCATGTGATATTATGAGCCCTATATTACATATAAAATCATAGAATCATAGAATCACAGAATGGTTTGGGTTGGAAAGGACCTTAGAGATCATCTAGTTCCAATGCCCCTGTCATGGACAGGGACACCCTCCACTAGTCCAGCTCGCTCAAAGCCTCATCCAGCCTGGCCTTGAACACTTCCAGGGAAGGGGCCTCCAAAACTTCTCTGGGCAACCTCTCCCAGTGCCTCCCCACCCTCTCCGTGAAGAACTTCTTCCCGATATCTAATCTAAATCTCCCCACTTTCAATTTAAACCCATTACCCCTTGTCCTATCACTACAGGCCCTTGTAAAAAGCACCCCCACCCCCACCCCCCCCCGTCTTCCTTGTAGGCCCCCTTCAGGTACTGGAAGGCTGCTATAAGGTCTGTTATAACATCTCTTACAACCTGAAAGTTGCCTGAAAATACTATGGGAGCCTCAATGCATTATGATTTGAAATACATATTAAAATAATACAGAACTGTTGAGAGGGATGATTTCATTATCAAATGGTTTCATTGCACATATTTAAATTTTGTACATCTTACATTTTCAGTACAGAATAAACCTTCATTTGTCTGTGGACTGTAATGAAAATAAGTCTTAAATTTAAAATTGTGAAAAGAAATACAGAATACTTTAAAAAAATCAAGTGGTACACTTACCATTTCTTAGTAAAATAGGATCTGATATAAAAGAATCTCACTAGAAACATTAATGCTTACATTTTCCATAGGAATGAACCATGGGGTTTGATTTTCAGATAGAAAAACTATGTTTATGTCCCAGGTGATTTATTCAAGGATTTTCAGCATCTTAACTACAAAAAACACCTGAATGCAAGTGAAGTTTCTTTTTTTTTTAGTAATCAAATTTAGTATTTTGATGAAAGAATCATTGAAGCTGTTGGAAGATTTCATTATTATGACATCTAATATGAAAAATTCAACTCCTGTTTGAAATGAATTTATGTTTAGAACTTCATAAGAAAAGATCATTGAACCACAGGATAATTCAGTTTTTAAGAGAGCTCAGGAGGTGTCTAATCCAATCTCCTACTCAAAGTAGGGTCAACTCTGACATCAGACCAGGTTTGCTCAGGTCTTTATCCAGTTAGTTCTTAAAAACTTTCAGGGATGGAGACTACACAGCTTCCCTGGGCAACTCGTTCCAAACTAAGTAAAAAAATCCCTTAAAAGATCAAAACTGAAATAGGGGAACATGTCAAGGTGATTGGAGTAAAATTTTTGATACCCTGATATGATTGGAAACCTTTTGGGACAATCAACTTGCAAATATTTGTAGACTGGGATTTGCTGTGTTTTTATTTAAATAGCCTTGGTTTCTGCTTATCTTTGTTAATTTATCATGAAAAAATACAGTCAAAAGTCTTATAATCTACTTTTTGGGATTTCATAGTCACAGTTGCTTCAAAATATTCTTTTAAATGTTACACCCTTAGCACATCAGTTAAGTTGAAGCTTATTATTCTATGAAGGTACTATAATTTTTAATCTCTTTATCAATGTTCACATTTGAAAGAAATATAAACAAGTGATCCTAGAGAATCAGTCATTACTTCTTTGCTTTTCTGAATGTACTACTTTCTACATGATTTCAAGCTGAGATCCAAGGAAGTAAGTATTAAAGCTGAAAGGTAGTCATCACATAGGTTAATAAATTAATGCACACTGACTCTTTCTGTCCCAGGAAGCAGTTGACACAGGTGCCACTGGCCAGTAATAAGCTGTTTTGTAGGCTTCTAAACAGTATTATATTTGTGTAAGGTCTCAACCTCAGACCTAGACACACATGCACTAGAGATTCATAGCCCTGCCTTTCATTTTCACATCAAGAGATTGTAATGTAATCATGCATTTTCTATCTTCCCCTAAGTAATTCATGGATGTGAGAAAATAAATTTCTAGCCTGTATGTGTGAGAAGAAAGTTGCAATGCAGAAAAAAGTTTAGATGTCTTGTAGAAATCTATGCCTGATATACAGCTAATTATATAAATATTATGTCATAAGCAATTGATTGAACAAACTAATACACACTTTTTCTATTCAATATTGATTCCAATTTCTCAGGTAAAAACAACTCCTCATTGTTGTAGTCCAATTTGTTAAACAATGTAGATGATGATTAGTATGTTATCATTCACTTGCTTTCAGAATGAACTTTTAAAAAACATTAATTTATAATGAGGTTTTGGTGGGGGCTCTCATCAGAGGTTGGAATAGTATTCAAATTTAATAAGTGCAACTGTGCCACTGGTTAACAAAGGGACGTTTAGTCATGTTTAATGGAAAGAACTGTATAAAGTAGTAGAGAAATATGGCTTTGATGACACTTTCATTAATTGAAGGTTGCCATAACAACTGAAGATCTGCAGTGAAAGCCCCTCAGTTCCAAAAAAACCCAGTTGTCCTCCATCACCCTTACACTAATTTTTTAACATTTACACATGGACGGCATGCTGAAGCAGGATGAATTTATACTGAGAAATTATGAAAGTGAAAAGGACATGACATAAATATAAGTAATGCCAGCTACTAAGACCATCTGCAGTGCGTCCCAAGTGTCCAGTGTAGTACTAGAAAGTTGTAATTTCAGTACCAAATTTGCTTGCATATGATACATCAACATGTTTTTGTCCACCCAGTACATGTGCAGGTAAAAACAATATAAAGGTCAACATGTAGTTATTGATGCTGTACTAGAGATTTGTTTGTGCAGATTTCATCGGTTGAATCCAGTTTTGTCCTATAATTACCAGAATTAGTGCTGGTTTTGAAGCAATTAATTATATGTTGAGTTATATAATAGTTAAACATTAACTTCATAAAAAGTTCTGTGAAAGTTTATTAAATTTTAAGAAAGAACATTGCCATGGATTAGTCCCAGTAGTAATCAAGCACCACAGCCGCTTGCTCACCTTCCCCAGTAGGATGGGACAGAGGATGAGAGGAAAAGGTAAGAGAACTCAGGGTTGAGATAGGTACAGATTAATAATTAAAAATAAATGAAAATAAAATTAAATATGAAGATGATGCTAATAAAACTAATATTAATACTAGTAATACGTAATAATAATGATGATAATGTATGATATGTAGTGAAATCGAAAACAGCAAATGGAATAAAAATAACCCAAACAAATGATACAACTGCTCACCACCTGCTGAATGATGCACAGCCAGGCTCTGAGCAGCAAGATCCAGAGCCAGAGAGAGATAGAGAGCCTGTAAGAGCTGGCTAGCATCCCGAGAGAGCTGGCCAGACACCTCCCCCAATTTATACACTGGGCATGACATTTTATGGAATTAAATATTCCTTTGGTCAGTTTACGTTAGCTGTCCTGGCTGTGTTTCCCCCCAGCTCCTTGTAGAGAAAGAGCTGGGAACACAGGTGTAGTATCAAAAACTGAAAAGTCCTTCACTTACTTAATACAAATATTGCTGGCAACAACTAAAAAACATTAGCATTTTGTCAATATTTTTCTCCACACAAATAGCCTAATACTAAAAACATTAGTGTGTTACCAACATTATTCTCAGCACAAATCCAAAACATAGCCTCATACTAGATAGTGTGAAGAAATGTAATTCTATCCCAAAAAACAGCACAAACTTATATCAGAGGGGTTTGGGTGTTTTTAAGTTTTGAGAGCATTAAGATTTTGTTCAAAATAAAATAGCATCATTTAAACAGAATCTTCATTAAATAACTGAATTCAACAAGAGACATTTGCAGAGCAGAATGATGTTTGTGATGATCAATAGCTGAAATGTTAAGGAAGCTGTTGTGCAAGAATCAAAATAAAGTTCAAAATAACAGATTGGTAACAATGGGTATACTAAATGAATGTTCTGTGAGAAGGGAACAAGAAAAATATTTACCATTTGTAGCACCCTATTTGTTGATTATATTTATGAATAAGTAAAACGAACCTATAGAATAATGGATAAGTTACAATCGTTTTAAAGTTCAGCTATTTAGGCAAATAAATACTATGATGGACTAAAAATCAAATGCCACAATAAATATGACTATATGAATAAATAGATAAATTTGTCCACCTGTGTCCATTTGTGCATGATTACATGTGTACACACATATAATTTTATTAGACATGGACCTGTGGGACTCATAAACACACAGACCCACGATCCTCTATTTCTGCAAAGTTTAACATATGATACCAATGTTTTTGTTGAACAATAAAATTTTGTTGAACATATTTTTACCAATAATGCACCCAGAATTTGTTTCTCTATATTTGTGAAGAAATAAATATATGTAAGGTAATACAGAGGGAAATAAAATTGATTCCCAGTACTCACATGTAAATGGAATAAGTTTTTAGACAACAACTTCAAAACCGCTTTTTTTCCCGAACCATAATTTTACACATTTTTGCATGTTTGGATTCCAGCACTAAAATGGTAGGGGAATGCCATGAATTCATGTGCAAAGGCTCCTAGGGACATGATCCAAATTCAAGGAGAAAAGGTTTAGTAATTTGATCAGTTAATTCAATCAACTAACTGGAAAACCAAAAAAAGTAAAAATTTCACCCAGAAACAGAATAGAACTTCAGTTAATGAGTTTAACATAGAACCCCATCTCCTGTTTCATACAACAAAAAATGAACCAAGCACTGCAAATGTTCCTCAACTGTTATTTACCCAATTTTAGTATCCAATATTTTGCTTTTTCTCCTTATGACCTCATGAGAAGGCTGCTGGGGCAACTAGTTTTACTCGGCATTATCTGTAGATGAGACATCAGCTATTTAGGGACCTAAGAGTATGAAAACTTTCCCACGCATAAATCTTGCTACTGCTGTTTCAAAATGTCAATGGGAATCTGCCCAGATCTGATACAATGTGCTATTTAGTCCTGAAAAAAACCAAGATTTTCTATTCTCTTGGGTATAATCTGGTAAATATCTGGAGTTTACAACAGGTCTGACAAAATATCTATGGGACTTTGCTCCTTTCCATCTACTTGACTGACCACTTTCTCCGGTTTCTAAACGTGGGGGGTTTTTGCAGTATGGATTTGTCCGTGTCCCTCCCCACCCCCACCCCCCCTAAGTTGTTTAACCTTTTATGAAAATACATAACCTTTATTACCATTTTACTTTCTCAGCTTTTATGACCTACATTTTTGATCCCACTCTCTGGTCTCCTTTCTGTGAAAGATTTTCTAACTCTACTGAGACTCTCTCCTCATGCTTTCCTAGTCTCATTCAAAGGAATTTGTCTTTATCATCCTCACAGGTTCTTGACCCTCTAATATTCAGCAGAGTCTTCAAATCTGTAGAAGCTACCTCTAATCAGAAATCTTCAAGAGAACCATCTATTGTATGGTTTAAACAAAGCAGGCTGTATTTTTAGTATTCAAAACTTGCTCATTGGAAAGAAAAGCCAAAGAATAGTGTTGGAATAAAAAAGTCAAAACAAAATGCTACATGTAAATAATTTGTAGAATTTCCTAGTCATATTTTCAAAACTACCTATTTTAATGGTTTGAGTTATCACATCTATTGGAATTTCAGGCAACTGACATAGAAAACAATTTAGTGGCTTTAATGAAGACAGGAGTGTACACAGACTTTTGCTCATTAAATCATATTTCTGTCACAAAGAAATTATTGAATAAATTTCCACAAAACTCTGCTTTTCTTCTATAAAAGTTAAAACATACTAATTTCTGGGGTTGGAATGGGAGGAGAAAAAAAAAAAAAAGAAAAGAGAACAAAACAAAAGCAACACTTTAAAACTGTTTCTCTCTTTACACCAGATGAACAGACATATGAAATATCATTGGCTAATTTTTATGAACAAAGAGAAGAAAAATTGCTTTTTTTTTTGTGCTATTCTGTGATATACGGAAGTTTTTCTCAGATGAGTTTACAGACATAAATGAGCACAATGGTCACAATAGTAAAACTTCTGTTTCCAAATTCCTGTTCTTAACTTTGGACATTCATTCTTGGACTTTTGCATTGCTCAGATCAAAACTAGTGGCCAAAAAGCTTTTCTGAAACTTTAATTTCCCAGGACACTTTGATAAGAGACGTTAGAAACCAGTAATAAAGAACAGGGACAGTAAAGTACAGCATCCCAAGTGGTTCTGCAGTATCTGTTCTTCCCATTAAATAATCAGTATACAAGTTTACAGCTAACATGTCATGCATTAGTTTCAGGGCATATTCATCCACAGTGCCCTGCAACACTTTCACCTGTTTCCCAGCCTAAAGTGGTCTGGATTTGTCAGTGTCAATGAATAGAAACCTGTTTCAATATCACACGTATAAGACATTCTGTGTGAATGAACCGCCACGATAAACATTTTATCTTTACTTATACTTGCGTGGTGTACATTACTCTAAAGTCAAACTTGGATATTGAATAATAGGTATACATGAAAAAAACACCCAAACATAAGAAACCTTATTATTTAAAAGGTCACGTTTTATGAGTTGGAAATTTGATTTTTAATGTCTAAGTTATTGTAAAAGTTAAGATACAGTAAAAAAACAGAGGTTCTGCTCATGTTTTTTGCACCACTTTGATCTGATGGTCTCATACTCCAGACTGAACAGAGTCTAATTAATCACCATAAAGGGTGCCAAGATGTGAAGAGGCAGGCTTCACTGCTGGTATTAAATATGTGTCCTTGTAACAACCAACTCCTTTCACAAGAATAGAATCTGTTACAGGGATTATATAAGACGAACATATGGTTCATTCAGTATAGTTCTGCAGTTGTAGGAGTTCAGTGACTTCTTCTACAAAAGTACATGTTTATTCTAGAAACTAGTAACTTGAGATTTTGGCTTAAGTAATGTTTAAGTCAACATTTTTGTAGCTTCTATATTATAAAGAGAAATATCTTATATGGGTTTATATGTATAATGATAATAGAGTTTGTTGTCTGTACCCGAACAAATTAATCCAACGGAAAGATCCCTTTTGATAAAGTCTAAATTTCATTCACAATTAATTATGCCTACTGCCCAATTTTTGACACTTCATTGAGGCGTGTCTGTTGGAAAGCGAATCTCCATAGATCCTACTCAAGAAAGAGTACAGGCCAAGGTAGAGGGAAAGTATAATCATTTAAATTGCCGTGTAGGTTTTTTTCACATAGGTATTTCTAACTGTGAACAGCCTGTGATGGGTATTCTTAAACTATTCTACTACTGCTCTTTATATGTTTTCCAAAGTGACTTTCATTTATCATAGTAGCCTATAGTCACCTGTTCATGTATTCACTAGCCAACTCTCTGTGACACATAGTGATAGTACTCTTATATTATTGCTCTTCTGATGTAGCTTGTAGGTGACAGTGTACAGTTTCATGATAAATTTTCTTCTTAAGAGATTCATATATCAGATAAAGGAGATCTGATAAGACAGTCACATTACAATGCAGGTTTATAACATATGTTTTTAATACAAAGGTTAGGATAACATATCCTAGAATATTAAAAATTTAGTTAGTATTATGAGATCTTCCTTGTGAAAGGTATTGACTTTATCCAGTTTATCCAAAAGATCAAATTTTATGCTATTCTTAAAAGATGAGGAACATTGGTCCAGTGTCAACCTGAAGTGCAGAAATGTCTATTGATAAAAAGCATGAAGGTTGGACAGCAGTTATTACTTAAAAAAAAAAAAAAAAACAAAAGTGTGCTGTTACTTGTTTAACTGAAATCCTTCTCTTATTAATTTCTAAATTTCTTCCTTGTCTTCAGTTTAGACAAGCCTAACAGAACCATTAGTAGATGACTGCCTTTTTGACTAGTTTTAAAAATTCCTTATAGTCAGGAAAAATTATCCCTTAAAAATACTATGTCATTATTGAGCATATCTACTCCTTCTGAGACTTTGAATTATATCTGCTTATTTTCCTGAGCAAAGCACATTTTGCTATATTGCAGTTTAGCTTGTAACATGGATCCTATAAGTCCTATAAGTATAAAGTACTATGTAACAATTTAATAAATAAAACTTTAATCTAAATTACTGTTACTTCTCAAAGTTTACTATTTTAAAAGTAAAATACTAAGTTATTTTGAATACAGGCCTTTTCATCCATAGAAACTTGAAGCAAAATCTATTTTCTAAACACCTTTTCTTGATTGTTCCTCATTAAATATGGAGATGCTTTGTACTTTGTCTATAACTAAAAAATTATTCTGAAGAATTCTTAGGCAACTGCTAAAACTGGAGATGTCATATTTTGCCTCAGAAACAAAAATAATGTTTCTGTCTCCACATTTTTCAAAAAGCATATTTTTTGTCCCTTCTAAATCTAGCTAGCCCATTATGCTTAACTATCCTTTATCCAGTGTGAAGTACAGAAAATTCAGAAACAACAGATATAATAAAATACAGTCTTCCATTGTATAAGTAAAATCCTTTTAATTATGCCTGGCAATATCATTTATTACCATTTAGGAAGAATAATTATGACAAGCAGAGATCAGAAAAGACAGATAAAATTGTGAGATCAAAATTTCTTTTATAGTGTAATGGTAATACTAAATCCTGATTTCAAAGAAGCAACATTTTTTAAGAATGTACTGGGAAGATGGGAGGGGACTAATGTTCAGAATGTAAACACTTGAAAGCAAAAACATACCCATCTAAAGTAATTTTAGTGGGAAGGACTTAACAGCTCTATTAAAAAAAAAAAATAGAGCTACTCAAATCCAAAAAACTCCAGATTGTATCACTGTTACGCAAAAGTTATTCTATCATAACATCATGGAATCATAACATAGTTTGGGTTGGAAGGGACCTTAAAGATCATGTAGCTCCAACCCCCCTGCCATGGGCAAGGACATCTTCCACTAGAACAGGTGGCTCAAAGCCCTGTCTACCCTGGCCTTGAACACTTCCAGGAATGGGACATCCACAACTTCTCTGGGTAACCTGTTCCAGTGCCTCACCACCCTCTCCATGAAGAATTTCTTACTTGCATCCAATGTAATTCTACACTCTTTCAATTTAAACCCATTACCCCTTGTTGTATTATCACAGACCCTTTTAAAAAGTCCCTTTCCAGCTTCCTGGTAGGCCTCCTTCAGGTACTTGAAGGCTGCTCTAAAATCTTCCCAGGCTGAACAAGTGCAGTTCTCTCAGCCTGTCTTCGTAGAAGAGGTGCTCCAGCCCCTCTGGTCAGCTTCATGGCCCTCCTCTGGACTTGCTCCCATCAGTGTCATTCTGATGCTAGGGGCCCCTGAGCTGGATGCAGTACTCCACGTGGGGTTTCATGAAAGCAGAATAGAGGGGAAGAATCACCTCCCTTGACCTGCTGGCCACACTTTTTATGTAGGCCAGGATATGGTTGTCTTTCTGGTCGTATTGCCAGCTAATATCTAATTTTTCATATACCAATATCCCTAAACACTCCACACAGCTGATCTCAATCCCTTCATCCCTCAGCCTCCATCTGTGTGCACTTGGACCTTGCACTTGACCTTGCTAAACTTTGTGAGGTTCACATGAGCTCACTT
This sequence comes from Rhynochetos jubatus, assembly GCA_027574665.1. Lineage (NCBI taxonomy): Eukaryota > Metazoa > Chordata > Aves > Eurypygiformes > Rhynochetidae > Rhynochetos > Rhynochetos jubatus. Next base: position 79,542,790 of record CM050650.1, on the reverse strand, counting down.
CTCAAGCCTGTCAAGGTTGCTCTGGATGGCAACCCCTCAATCATATCACCTGCACTCAATCCCACTGTATATGTCATTAATAAAGATATTGAACTGTACCAGTCCCCATATGGATCCTTAAGGGACTTGTTACTGATCTCCATTTGGACAGCGAACACTTGACTGCAGCTCTTTGGAGGTGACCATTTTATTCATCGAACTGTCCATCCTATTACATTCCTATCTCACCAATTTAGTGACAAAGATGTTGTTTGGGACCATGTCAAATGACTTACAGAAGTCAAGATATATTACATCAATTGCATATCATATCACATCACAGCCTGTTATATGCAAGAGCTCAAGCTGGACTCCTCTCTGGCCTTAAAATCCATAATGCTGTGAATTCAGTGGTGCTTCTCTGCTGATCACCAGCTTCCCTCTGAATAGAGGCTGTCTGCCTCCCCTCCCATTTGAGCATGATTCCAATCCTGTTAGCATAATATAAAAGTGGTGGCATATGTGCATTTCCTTACACATCATTGTTTTGAGCTTACCTCCATCTTTGATGAAGCGTAAGGAGGAGGAAGGAAAAGACATTACACATTTAGAAGTTTATATGTCATTTGTTGTTAACAGCTAAACGACAGATTAAACATGGCTGGCATCTCAAGTAACCACTTTAGCTGTCTCTGTGTTTAATCACCCAACAGGACACTAAATGTGGTAAAGGGTCATTATGCGGTATCTTAGATTAGATGAGTCTTCTCTGTTTTTATTTTCTGAGGCTTCAGGAAGAACTGTAGATACATGGTATAATACTGTATAATACTTTGAAAAGAGAATTTGGATGCTAGACATATTCCTACCCTGTGAAGTCTGTACTTTATTCCTATTACCTCTGTAGTTTCAATAAGGTCATTTAAGATTAAATCCATAAAAGGAATGGGGTGTTTCAATATCCTACAATTGGTCACTATAAGTCTCTGTGCAATTCATAGAAAGAACTGAATGCTTCAGTCCCAGATTCAAAAGTGTTGGGCTAATTGGAGAGCTACCTAACCTAGCTGACATGAAGTGCTGAAGATATGACTAGATACCCGCTTTTCTGAGTGTTTCAGTCAACCCTATTGGCTTGATTTTTACTGACATAAGAGCTTAGACAGCATACATATTGACTACTGGTTGTAGATAAATAAATGTAAACATTCTAAGCTTGAATGGAATCCTACTCTGAGACATAGGCATATTTAAATATTTAGCTCCATTTGTAAGTCAAAAGTCTGTTTTCAGTTCTCAAGTATCTTTTTTTTTTCAAACATCATGAAGATATAACTACTTTTATTTTTTAATCAAAGCTCAGCTACTAATTATGATATGGTCAGTATGTTATAGCATTTATCATGAAATAATAATCTGAGTCTAGTTTTCTTCTCTGCCTTACAGTCCTTAAGCCCCTTTTTTGTACCCTATATGAAGCCTCAGCAGGCTCTTAATTATTGTGTAGGTAACATAATAAATCACTCTTGCTGCAACTTTTCTCCTTTGTCTAATAGCAATAATATTGCATTTGGAAGAAAGTGAAACTATGTAGAATATAGTGTTTGTAGTTAGAGCTTCTAGATGGGCAAAGATATCCTAAGTTTCAGTCTTTTTCTCAAGGACAAGTTGGCTAAAAATCATTGGTTCTTATGACCAAACTCAAGATTTATTCATTATGACTGATGTACTCACCCAATTTTGGAAAAAAGTAGGTTTGGGGAGACTTCAAAAAGATTTCATTTTTTTCAACATTTTTGTGTCATTTAAATGTTTGAAGTGACTGGCTAGTGAATAAAACGAAACAAAACACCAGAGACAAACAAACAGCAAACCAAAAAACCCTTACCCTAATATTTTGTAATTCAAGATAAGCCAAGATTTTCTAGTGAGAGGGAATTTTATCTTCCTGTCAAAGGACAGAGTATTCAATTCAGCCAAGAAAAGGACCAAAGTGTACTTAAATTGTATTACATTATTAAACCCTAATTTCCTGAGGTTTGTGTGCTGTATGTTTTGTCAATGGTAAAACTTACACTGAAGTTCTACCTTCATTTGAAACTCACCATATAAGCTGACCAATCTGTCCATTGCCTTCAAATGCATCATCTTCTCAAGCTGTATCAAGACCTGTAAAACTACAAGGTTTTATGATATATGGCCACAAAATCCCTCTGGATTCTTTTGCAAACACAGGTTTGTTAACAAAAAGCAGATGTGCCACAACAAACCCACCTGTCAAATACTGGAACCATTCAGCATTGCTTAAAATAACTGTTTAGTCCCTGAGCAATTTGGTACGTGCATCCTGCTGTGCTCTCTGGAATATTCACTTTAAATTGTCTTGTTTCTGACCATATGTAATGCACTCACTCCTTTCTTCTCAGTGTGCTGACGTGCTGCTGTGACTTCTTACAGGAAAATCTTTGGGAACTGCAGGACACATTTAAGTTCTTGAATTAATTTTTCAGTAATGGCATATGGATGTTAGCATTTTCTGCTGCCCTTTTTAATAAGCAGTCTCTTGTTTAGCTTCACTGCTGATTTTGCTTTTAGCTGCAGATCCCCTGATGAGCACAGGGTCAACATCCTGTTCTTGGTATTGTCTCTCTCCACAGACTGTAGATTCATAGCAATAATAATTTTGCCTTCTTTCTTGTTCTTAGTGTAAAGTTCAGTGTAAATGAATTATGACATTCAAATATGGGTCTTTCTCAGGGCTGACAAGGGAACTTCCTAGAGTAATCATCATAGATTTAATTCTATCAGAATTTGTGTAAATTCACCCAGGAAAAAAAAAAAAAAATAAAGGAGATCTTGTGTCCTTCAGCCTATGAGGTCCACAATTAAAATTTCAAATCTCTGCTGAAGAAAGACAGCAGAAAACCACAGATCTTTTACTGGTTTGATAAATTGAACAGAAAAAAAATGCAGTTGTTTTAACAAGGTGATATCCATTAAATCTGAATTGTCTGGAAGGAGTGTGTTGGGGTTTGCTTCTCCTGTTATTCCTCCTCTTGCTGAAGAAATCCTGGTTTTTAATTGCTATGGGATACTCCTCTCTATAGTCCTGGTATACCAGGCTATAACCAGACAATGACTACTTAGTAGAATAATCCTCCTCTGACTCATGAATCCTCCTAAACCTACACAAGTGGCACTTCAGTAATGTGAATTCATGGGTTCCCAGAACAGAGATAATACAGTAAAACTTAGACCATTCACACTCTTCTTAATTATTAGAAGAGATTGGTAAATAAAAAATATTATTTTATTCTATTATACAAAAGTTAAAGTATGTTATATTTAATAGAAAAAGACCTCAAAGCATAATACAGTTCAATGCTAGATTATACTTTTAGGTTTTCTTTTCTGCTTCAGTCTCTCAGCTAGCAGTTATCATGCAGGCATTTTTGAATGTTGTTATAAAACTGAATATAAAAGAGCAAGAAAATGTTCTCTGCCAGTGAGGCAAAATGGTACTGATTAGTTCACATCTATGCTGCATAGGGCTAGCTTGCTCTTTAGAGTTTTGTTTTGGAGAGAGCTGGGTAGGGAAATCCCAGAGACAACTAGAATAAACTAACAAGTAAGCGGTTACTGCCCATTCACTGCTCTTGCTGACTCTCGTTTATTTAACAGACCATACATTTCCTGGGCTCACAGGTTTTAGGTATTCTTGAGATGTTCATAAAAATAATTTATAATGGATAAAATATTTGTCTTTTATCTTACCCAGAAGGCTAGAGAGCTCATAAGATACAGAACAATATTTCAATTTACAGTAAAATTACCTTATTTTTGTTAATCTCTTTGTAGTTAAGAGTTTCCTCTCTTCATGTTTACTTGGTACTAGGACATCAGTTGATAAGCAAAAAGTATGGCCACTTTCTTTTCCCTTCATTCATGAAATTTCTGCCACTTTCCTTTCCATCTTGCTTATTTTAAAGGTTAATCTTTATATAAGCATCTTTTTAGAATTATAGGACTTAGCAAGCTGCAAAATTTCTTATTAAGCTCAGCCATGATATACCAGATGGTGTAATAAAGACATAGAATGCCTAGAATAAGTAACATAGCTCCTGTAAGCACTATGAGTTTTAGGAAGCCCTTTTTGGATATCTTGTTAAAGGTAGTTGTCATGCTATACAGACAGTATATTTTTTTAAAATAGGATGAAAAGTCTAATGACATAATTTGGTTCTTCAGCTGTGCAATGACATTTAATCAGCAGTGCTTTCCATGATAATGGCATAGAACTATAGATTTTAAATCCAATTCCTAGTCTGAAATGCACTACTGATCTAAAATATACAGGGCAGTTTAATTAGTTGATGTTCTGTAAGCACAGATATCTGCAACTTACTGAGGCTAATATTACCTCTATCTTCTAGTTCATCTCTGCATTCATCACATTCTAGCTTGGATTCCGAAATGATGATAAGTGGTTATATAGGGAGTGAAATGGGTATAAGATAAACCAGATATTTTCTGTTGTCTTATTCTGAATGGCGTCTGAATGATTTTCATTTTGAACCATAGAGGTACAAGAAAATAGGTGGAAATTAGAGGATGGATGAGGTTGGAAATTCACATAATAATTTTGTTTTCTTTTAAAATATCTGCATTTATCTTAACATTCTACATTAAACATTCTCAATTATAGTAGTTGGTGAGAGAATACTTGGTCATGGAGCTCCTCCAAAAGTTGAAACTTTTTGTGGAAATTTCATTGCAAGCAAAAGCTATGCTTGAATAATGATTTCAACACCACAAGTTCAGTTTCTGGAGTAAAGGCATGGACCTCCTTGCAAATGCACATATGAATGTCAGAAAATTAAATAGAAGTAGAAATGCAGTGTAAAATGTTGTTGGGGTTTTCTTTATTTCATTTGTGATAAGTAACCATTTACCAGCCATCCTTTCTTTATTTCACCTAGGTCAGACATAAAAGGCTGTTTAAAACCAGTCACGATTACTGAATAAAACCATTAGAATACTTTACCTGTATTGGGTGTCTTGTTTGGTGTTAGGGCTGGGGAGTGTGGGTTAGGTTGGTATGTGTTTAGGGGTGGCTTGTGTGAAAAAAGGCCAGGAGTTGCCCCATGCCAGCTCCTCAATGGATCCAAGTCACACAAGAGCTGAGCGTTTCAGTAAAAATAGTAACACCTCTGTGAAAATATACTTGGGAAAAGGCAGAAAACACCACAGAAAGCAAGGAAGAGGGAACAAAAAGGAGTGAAAGACAGCAATATGAACACCAAGGTCAAAAGACGATGAGGGGTGCTCCAGGTTCCAGAGAAGACATTCAGTAAAGCCTGTGGAGGACCCCATGCCAGAGAAGATGGGTATTTCCTGAAGGATTGCAGCCCACGGGAGAGCCTATGCCAGAGCAGAGGAAATTTATGAAGGGGAAGAAGTGGCAGAGAGAAACTGTTATGTACTTACTATAACCCCTCCATCCCTCCTGTGCTGCTGGGAAAAGTGTAGAAGAGTCTGGAGTGTAGGAATGAATAGAGCTTGGGAAAAGTGGAAGGAAAGATAGTGTTTCTTCTAGTGTTTGTTTATCACTACCTGAATTTTCTTTAAATGGGAATAAATTTTCCCCAAGTGGAGTCTCTTTTGCCTAAGACAGTAACTGGTAACCCATCTCCATTGTCTTTATCTTGACCCACAAGCTTTCTCATCCTATTTCCTTATCCTGTTCTGATAAGGACCAGGGGCAAGTGAGCAGCTGGCTGGGAGTTTAACTGTTTGCCCAGGCAACTGCCCCAAAATTATTCACAAGAAGGAAAAAAATCTTTTTCTCTGTTGTGCTATGTATTATGTATTATATGCTTTAAAGAGAAGTAGAACTGAAATAACACAGTGACATGGTTTAATCACAGCTGGCAACTAAGCCCCACACAGCCGCTTGTTCACTCCCCCTATGGTGGGATGGGGAAGCGAACCAGAAGAATAAAAATAAGAAAACTCGTGGGTTGATATAAAGCAAGTTCAATAGCTAAAGCTAAAGCTGCGTGTGCAATCAAATCTAAACAAGAAATTCATTCACCACTTCCCATTGTCAGGCAGGTGTTCAGCCATCTCCAGGAAAGCAGGGCTCCATCACATGTAACAGGTACTCGGGAAGACAAACACCATCACTCCAAACATCCCCTGTTTCTTTCTTAATCCCCTAGCTTTACATGCTGAGCATGACGTCACATGGTATGGAATAACCCTTCGGTCAGCTGAGGTCAGCTGTCCCAGCTGTGTCCCCTCCTAACTTCTTGTGTACCTCCCAGCCCCACTCACTGGTGGGCCTGGGTGAGGGGCAGAAAAGGCCTTGACTCTGTGTAAGCACTGCTTAGCAGTAACGAAAACATCCCTGTATTATCAATGTTGTTTTCAGCACAAATCCAAAACACAGCCCCACACCAGCTACTGTGAAGGAAATTAACTCTATCCCAGCCTAAACCAGCACACTTATAAGGCCACTTATGTGTAATAAGTGTATTGATAAGGTACAGTCACATGTAGAGGAATATTCTTTCAAAGACTTCTAGAAATCTAAGGGAAACTGTCTTTAAATGAAAGCCCTGTTCAGAATCTAAACTGATTTTTTCTATGTTGTTAACAATGCAGGTGTGCATCTGCTTGTAGAGTAGGTTGATGTAGTGTGTGATTTGTTTTCTTTATTTTTAATTATTATTCTAAATCAATAGAAAGAAGAAAATCACTTTCTAATGCCAAGTATCATCTTACAGGGTTAGGCAGGAAAAGAAATCTGGTTTGCTATACATGGTAAAATCCATGATTAAACACCCTAGAAGGGGGAGGAATACATTACTGGTTTTATTGCTGAATGAGAAAAATAATTCTTGGATGGATGCCTAATAGAAACAGAGATGGCTTTGGAGGAATTTCCTTTCAGATACATTAAACTATTTGACTGAAACGTATTTTAGGATGCTGTTGCTTAACAGAATAGCACTGTCTCTGGAGGTAGGGATTGTTCTAAGGAAAGTTTATTTTTTTTTAATGTTTGCTTGAACTACTCATGCAAAAATTTTTTATTCACTGCAGGATGGACAGCATTCAGATATCTTTACATACCTCAGTACTCTGAGTGTCTTATTCCAGGGAATAAGTCTGAGTCATTTCACACTTCAACATAATGGGAATATGCTAACTTATGTTTTTATTTGAAATGATCAGTTATCTGTGGTGAAATATTCTGAGTGTTAGAAAATGGAGAGATGTACTGGTCTAGTTTTAATTGGAAGGTAAATTAAATTCTAATTATCCATAAAAAACTTTTTGTAACTATTGGTTAGTTTGAGTAGTATTGCATTGAATAGGTGTTTGTAAAACTGATGTTTTCAAGGCAATGTTCGTTGTAATAAGAATTACATAGCTTAATATGCTTTCTATAAATGTCAAAGTTCTGTTATACAAAAGAAGAGGAAGTTGAGGCTAACTAATTCAACCTTGGCACTCCCATTGGTTGATTACTCAATGTCTGCTTTCAAAAGAATGAGTTAGTAACTTGTTATAAACAATTTATATTTTTGAGGCAAGTATGAGTGGAAATGATTTACATAGAAAGGAAAGTCTTGTTAAAGACATGCCTTATAGGAGCAGACCAAGCGGTCCCTTAAGGGAAGAAGGAGAACTTGCTGCAACAAGAAGTTTTTACTAGATAGGTAGACACAGAAAATGACTCCTAACTGAGCAGCTGGTGCCATCCACAGAAGGAAAAAACCTCTTTATTCTAATTTAAAAGGTGACATGAATGTCCTGTACTTAAGGAGATAATAGAGTGCATGTTCAAGTCAAAGATTAAAGTGGTCTGGACTGTCCAGATATCTTACAAACGGCGGATTTGCCATAAGAGCTACATAGTTAAAAAATACGTCATTTCTGAAAAGGAGGTAATCAAAAGTCCTGAAATGCTGTCTTCTCTTTTTTGAGAGAAGAAACAGATGGTCAGCTGGATGAGGGGAAAAGAGCTTTCAGTTGTATCCTTAGTGGAACTAGGTTAGGCTTAGTTTTTCTTTTACTGCTAGATATATGTTTATTTTCGGTGTCAGAAATAATCGATGCTGTTCCACTTAACTGGATATATTTAAAGTATGATTTTTTTTTTTTTTATCCACCCCATAGTGTGCTGAACATTTATATGTTCTAGATATCTGGAACACTACTAAAGTACTTCAGTTTCTCAGCACATCTTCCTTTTCATTAAAACACCACTAGGTTCACAGCTTAGCTGTATGTCACAAGGTTGCATGTACAGGGTCAGGGGAAGAAAACAGTTTTTCAGTGACTATTAGAGATATCGAAGATTCTTTGGTATAAAATATGAAATTGATAATATAAATTTAAAACTTGAGAGGTACAGTAAAGATGTTATTAGATATGTGTAATTTAATCCTTCCAGATATTCATAATGTAAGTGTGAAACTCGTCTGAAATGGTATGCACTGTATGTGCAGTCACTGGTGTCTGCTGGTTTTGGCTGGGATAGAGTTCTTTTTTTTCATGGTAACTGGTATGAGGATGTGTTTTAGATTTGTGTTGAAAACAGTGTTGATAATACATGGATGGTTTTGTTACTGCTGAGCAGTTCTTACACCAAGTCAAAGTCTTTTCTGCTTCTCACCCCTATCCCACCTGTAAGTAGGCTAGGAGTGCACAAGAAATTGGGAGGGGACACAGCCGAATACAAATAATTAATGATTGCTATATCCAGATTTGTTTTCTATTTCTTTTATATTCTGAGAAGTACTTTGAGGAATTTTTTTAAAGATATACTACCAGAATTGTGTTATGATTAAAAGCAGTGTTATGGAAGTCTTTTTTTTCTTTTCAACTCCATATGAATATGAATACTACAACCCAAAAAACTTTACCTCTATCCAAAATCCAATTAATCAGGAGTGTTTTTAATAAATGAAGTGGTCTGTTCACTCCAAAGTTTTACTAACTCTTATGCTTGAAAGTCACCACATCTGACTGTATTCTTTTCTGGTTTACCTGAAGAGAAGGTGTAAGATACCAAGATTTGTTTTCTAAATAGAAGATACTTTATTATTGGTACATACTATATCAGGCTACAGTTATAGAACTTACTTAATTTACTACCCAACTGACATCTATGGTTAATTTGAGACAGTGTAAGGTTTAATTAGAGGTCCTTTTTTCTTCTGTGTCAAATTAATATAGTTTGTTTTTATTTTCAGGGATTTCTTAATCTATTTGTTTATTTATTCATTACATACTAGATAGAGATTTTTGCTTATGTCTTTTGCATTTGGTACACATTTTAAAACAATCTTCTTAATCTGGTGTTGTTGCATAAAATAGGTTCGGGGGATTTTTTTTGCAAAACATATGATTTCTTTTTTTTTAAATAGAGACTTCTCAGAGATACAGAGAAAAGTTATATATATAAGAATCATGAGATATGTTCTCCTGGTTGTTCCACACTTGTACTCAATGCAGTTTTCCAAGTAAGGGTATGAAAGGTAACACTGATAAAATGTTAGAGTTTCTTTTTCTTTTTCTTTTTTTTTTTTTTTTACATTTTCTCTCAGTAACTGATGGTATATTAACATCTATATCAACATAAACAATTGTACACAAAATATTACTTAAGTTTCTTGGAATTATTGAGTGCAGTGAAACAGCCTCATTTAAGATTTGTTTGTGTTCTTTAGTCTATCCACAGCAAAGTCAGGTATCTGTAAGTTTTTGGGAGATATATTTCATGGATTGTTAAATATACAATGCAGTTTGAAGAACCGATGCAGTGAGAATGGATGAAACTCCTTATTTGCACAAATCTAAACACCCTCAGGGTGTTCCATGGAATTAATTTCAAATTGAATCTTGTAAGTAAATGAGGTAAGTCCCTACTTCTCTAGGTTATCAGAAAACTATTAACAAGCTTTATTTTTGTTAAAAGAAATAAAAATGGAACTCCATTTCTACAACATTAATTTTTCAGGTCTGGTAATGTCATCAAATTATAAGAGCATGTAGACTTTCTTCACTTATCTCCATTCAGAACCCCTCCCATTGTTACACTTTAGAGAAAATACATAGGGGAATAAACTTTTATGTAGCTGTGATAGAATGACGAATTAGAAATCCATCTTCCAAGCTTTGTTTTTAAAGTGAGTGAAGTTGATCTATAGCAAATAAGTCTTGGCATAGATTCACTGAACACTGTGGAAACATGCTACAACAATAGGTCTAACTTTGCAGGCAGAAAAAATAAAATAAAATAAAATACAATGACCAAAAAACAGTTTGGGAAAACAGGCAGCTGGCTTTGTCAAGTACATAATTGCTGACCATGCCAGCTACTTGTTTTTCCAACCTGTCTTTTCCACCAATACTTTTCACTAAACTATATGCCTTCTTGTTTCCAGGATTCATTTTCTTCACTAGTTCCCATAATTTCAATATGTGAGCCTTGTAAGCAGATAAGTTCCCTATTTTAGAATAGCAATAGCAATAGTTATAGATCTGAAAATAGTTTAGATCTGAATAGTTTAGATCTGAAAACTTCTAATTTTACGTGACATTGTGAACTCTCCTGGGTCACCACTTTTATCGGGTGGCACAGAAGCAGCAGAAAAGAGCAGAGACACCACCCACCTTTGCCTGCTGAAAGCCTGTATGTTCTTCAGAGTGATATTTGTCTGAACAGGTTGGGTCAGGAGCAATAACAGGGTTTGATGGAAAGGTGAGTCTTTACATCCAGGCAAACACAATGAAGTCAGTTTTTAATGTGATTTTTCCCAGTACTTTTTTCAGATCTTGATCACAAAGAATAAAGCTAAACCTGGCTTCAAGAAATCACAGTTTTCATTAAACAATCTACTTGAACAATGTAATAGAATAAATGTCTTTAAATTATTACACTTAGATCTGTTTGTATTATTCACTGTAAATAATTTTGGCCATAAAATCTAATATCTTTTTTCTGAGTGAATTATATGTTAAAGTTTACCCATTCTCTGACTAGCTCTATAATTAATGATATCTTACTCAGAGAATAATTACTTTACTTGGGTTTTTTCCTAATTCCTTTGTCACCAGTATAAATTAATTGCAAATGCTTTTGTCACCATATGACAGTTGATATCGTAGAGACAGATGCATAGTACCTTTCCACTATTTTTCAACTATTGTCTACAAAAAGGGAAATACATGATTTACAATAGCTAATGAATTTGTATTTAAAATTCTTAGAGGACCTGTCTGTCCTCTAATATCCTGAAAGTCTTTTGTATATCTATGTAAACTAAATTCAGAAGCCAGGAAAAAAACTCATCTGATATTGTTAAATTTATGAGGATTTTTGTCTCTGTGCCTTAATATGGCTTACTTAAGCTCATACAAAAACATTTAAATAATCAGGTAGTGGAAGCAGATCTCTTTAATTATGGGTTACTGGATCATTAGTCCACTCCTGGGAGTACTAACCCTCTTCACAGTCATATTAGAAAGCCTATGGAAGTTTTTGGATTAGACTGACTACTGTAATATAGATTTCTGTTAGAGTGGGTTAATTCCTTCAGTGTTAAATAGCATTCTTTGAGAATTTTAAATATTTTGTTTTAAAATAAAACATTTAAAATTGTCAGGCACCATTAGACACATCTAAGATTTGGAAGAAAAATCTGATACACCAGCATTCACAGTTCCAGTGGCTGCCTCTGGTACATGTAAGCAAACGTTTCAGTAAAATGTACACTGTCTTCACAGCAAGATAAAATTAATGCAGCCATGAAAAAAAAACCCACATCCAAGCAGGCGATTATGTCTGTGACTCTTATTAATATTTTATGCAATATTTCTATTGAAATATTAAAGAAGATAGACTCTGGCACTTTTGAAATTTTGTATATGGATTTCCTCTTAGTACAGTTTATATTTCTGTCGTGGTTTAACCCCAGCCAGCAACTGAACACCATGCAGCTGCTTGCTTACTCCTCCCTGCCTTTATGCCCCAGTGGGATGGGGAGGAGAATCTAGGAAAAGGTAAAACTCAAGGGTTGAGGTAAAGATAGTCTAGCATTTATTCAGTATCAATTAGATTTATATTATATGTCAAATAAATATGTGTTTTATAGGTAAATTAAACTAAGAATTCATAGCATAGTGAAGTGCTAGAGGACCTGTCCTAAATGAAACAAGTTTGCCTTCAAAAATGTGGAATAAACAGCTAAAGGAGGTTCAGATTTTTTTCCCTAGTACCAGTGAATCCCATATTTTTCCTGCTAAGTATCATTGCTGGTGAACTCAGTAGAATGGCAACATCTGAAAGAAACATGGCAGAGATATGTATTAGCCTTATATCCTAAAAACTATGATTACAAAAACCTTTGCAGCTTTTGAAAGATGTTTTTTGCTCTTTAAATATCAATTTATCATACTGCCTGTACTTTATTAACAAAAAATAATAGAAGGTTGTTAGAATTTGTGAGCTTTTAAAAAATTCTCCTGAAGTATTGATGCAATGAAACCATAAAAGAGACTTTTGAAACAGATGAGACCTACTGAACGAATGCTTGCTCCTGGTAAATTTGGGAATTCACACAGATTGGCCTTTGGTAACCTAAGATATGAACTAAAAAATAAAAAGTTTGAGATATAAGAACTTCTAGTTTTCCATGTATCAAGCTACACCATGCATTTTGAAGGAACTTGTAGGAGTATGTACCACATATTTTGTAAGTGTAATCACATCTTCCAAAACTATGACAGAAGACAGAAATTCAGCAGGGCTTTAGTTAAAGACCTTGTTCCTGAGACCAGTATGCACACTTTTTTTCTGCTTTTTTTTTTTTTCCAGTTACTACCATACTGACACATCACCACTACCACTACCAACAAAGAAGTTATATTTGTTGAAACCTCATTTTTCTCCTTTGCAGAACCTACATTCTCTTTTTTTTCCCCATTACACACATCAAGATAAAGGCAGAAAGAATTTGAAAAATATGTCTAAATCTATTTTTAACGATGAAATCTAATCCCCCATCTCAGGAGATGCTGAGCTCATTGGCTTCTGCAGATTCAGTTGAGCTAAAAATGCTCAGCATCTTCCTGAAGGCATTCAATACTGAAACTGAATAAGCTAACTTTAGATGACTATAATGCAGACATCTGTGCTTGTCACCACAGGCTGCTTCTCTACTGTTGGTGGAGAAAGACAGAGACTTTTAAAGAGCAATTAATCTGATCTATCATGGATCTCCACTTTAGGGTGAAAAAAGTTATGCCCAAGGTACTTACTTCTCTGTTGACTACAAAAAGAGTGTTGAATGACTAGTTCAGGAAAATTTCATCAGTTTAATCCTGTATCTGGTATCTAAAAAAAGGATAGGAAAGTGAGAAAGGCACAAAAGGGCAAGGGTAATAAATTACAGCCAAATTCTGGCACTTTAAAATTGCTGGATACTTGACACATTAATCTCAATTTTATACCTTGAAGAGATTGCATGGTTTTAAACACTGTATCTTATATCCAAATGTATGCACGTTTGCAATCCTAGGCATATCCAAATGAATAGAAAAGCATTTGTGACATATAATTGCACACAGCTCAGTCTATGTTATTCAGTAGAGTATAATGCAAAATCAGTGAAGTGCTGTTCAATTGAATACATTTATGGATGGCATGGATCTGTCTCCAATGGCTGGACATCGGTCAGTTCAGAGGAATTTGAGACACTCAATCTGAACAACATTAGTTTGAGTCAATTACATTTGTTCAACCAATCAATGACTTGGATTTTTATTACGGCACATTAGGGAGATAGGAAATAAACAACCTTGATGGACAAGTACCACTTTAAAGTATCGATGACTTCCATGTAAATTAAAATTATATAGCTGAAAGGGAAATAACTACTCTTGAGAAATATTTGGCAGTCTGCCTGTTTATTTCAGCTATTCAGACACCAAACAAGGGTGTCAAGGCTATTTAGAATTACACATGTAACTTTCTCTGATGCTGAGTGTTTGGGAATTAGTAAACACTTCTTAAGGGTTGGTCTTGGGACTTTGGGATGATGCTGAAAGCAGTGAAGCTTGATAGTGCTGCAGTTAGGAAAGTGGAAAAACTTGAACTTTCCCATTTTGTTCTATGAAGAATGTGACAGCATTTATTTCACAGCAATTATTTTAGTTGATTCATTGCACATTTACATGGTAGGTATTGTGCTTATCCCACCAGTCAGACCAAGAAAAACATAACCTTAACTATTTTAATGATGATAGAGGAAGGGACTTAAATGGAAATTTTCCATTATTGTGATTTTTTAAATCAGCAAACTAAAAGGTAACTCTTTGTTTTAAGTGAGAAGAAAAACTTAATATTAAGTTAATTAAAACCATGTGAAGGGTAGTCACTAGATATTTTAACTTAAGCGTTCTGTTTAGTTTGGTTGTTTTTTTTTTTTTTAATGACTGTCACAGAAAGTGTATGACTTCTTATAAAAACAAAACAAAACAAAAAAAAAGGACAAACATGTGATGGGATCCAGCACTGTCAGAGACCAAATTTTATCTATGTATAACTTTTAAGTGAGCAAGCTAGAAAGAGCTTTTATGGGATTGGTCTTTTCTTCCAGGACTGATCAAATCAACAGTTTTCATTGACTAGTTGTAACAAACTCTTTTCAGGCCTTTCCATGTTTCTAACAAAGTCTTTTTCCATAATTTCTGACATTATGATTTCTCCCAAGTCTCTCAATCTTTTCTGTACTTTAGGATACTTGGTATATCATTGTCTCACATTTTTATTTTCCCACATAATATTCACTATAAATATTTTCTCCAGATTAACATGCTCATCTGCATTTAGGCCAGGAATGCTCTCCCCTCCCCCTGCTCCATGTCACAGTTCAGAGGTCAGAACAAGGAAAAAAAACCAAAAACCAGCACACCTCCAATCCTGATGCTCAGTTTTGCTCTTTTACCAAACCAGAAAACACAGTCCATGAAAACTGCAGATGAACTAGTAGACAACAACTAATAGTAATCCTCAAAGTAGAGGAAAGCTGAATACATCCAGACTTGTGACTGACAAAAGCTAGTACTCATATTTTCAAGTCACGGTGGCATCAGAAGTATCCTGTAAGTAGTAATTTCTTAAATATAATTATACCTGATGTGGTAAAAGTAGTTCCTTGCATCTGTTTGGAAGTAATTTAATTCCATTAATTGTTCCTTTATTTATATAATATTAGAGAGGGAGGTTCTCAGATGGATACTAGAATCCCCAGCCAGTTTTTTTATAGTGTTTATTACTTTCAATGTGTATAATATGCCTTTCTTGCATTTCCTTACTAAGAAGAATACAATGTCTTTCCATGTTCCTTATGTGGGAACGCCCTTCTAGCACAATCTTTTTGTTTTCTGTACCTGATTCTGCACTGGTATATGGATTGAATTCTGGTTTATGGCACCAAAACCCATTTGTTGTGTTTATCACTGTTGATAAACACAACTGTGATTGTTGTTATCCATGTCAGACATGCATAAGTACATCATTTTATCCTGAATGGTTTTTTATGTTTATTTTAAATCTTCCTCTGCTAAATCCCACTCAACCATTTCTCAAAACAAAAAATGAAACTTAGTAAATACTAACAAGACCTTCATGAACTATTGTTGAATCTATAAAAAAATAAGAATGTGATTTTTTTAAATATCCAAATGATCTATAAACAAACAAATAAAGACAGACCAGGTATTGTCATAAAAATTACAATTAATATAAATGGAATTATATATAGCAAGAGACTGTTTTATTATCATGTTATTAATGTGTGCAGCTTCAAACATCAACATTTTTTGTAGTAAGTGACATGGCATTCACATTTGACCAAGTGCTGAAAGGTTGTAGTCATAAAGTATAAGAGTGGAAAAAATGCAGTTTGAGAAAGAATGGTCAGATGTTTTGTACAAATGTTGCATGTGAAATACCTCCATCAATTATGAGAAAAAAGACTAAAAAAGAAAAAGCTTTATTAATATTTAGATTGATCAATATTTGTTTGCAGATGCTTCAAAGATATTACCATAACTATAGCCCATGAATCTATTCCCACTGATGTAAAAGGTGGGACTTCATTAAATTCAAAGAGTAGTAATTGTCACACAGAATCACACAGAACGGTCAGGGTTGGAAGGGACCTCTGGAGATCATCTAGTCCAACTCCCCTGCCAAGGCAGTGTCAAAAGCCTTGCTGAATTTGAGGTAGACCACATCTACTGCTCTCCCTCACCCACCCAGCTAGGCATGCCATTGAAGAAGGCTACCAGATCAGTCAAGCAAGATTTCCCCTTGGTGAATATATGTTGACTACTCCTGATAAACTTCTTTTCCTCTAGATGCTTGGAGATGACATCCAAAATGAGCTGTTCCATCACTTTTCCAGTGATCGAGGTGAGGCTGACTTGTCTGTAGTTTCCTGGGTCCTCCTTCTTGCCCTTTTTGAAGACTGTAATGACATTGGCTTTTCTCCAGTCCTCAGGCACTTCTGTTCTCCAGGATCTTTCAAAGATGATGGAGGGTGGCTTAGCAATAACATCTGCCAGCTCTCTCAGCACTTGTGGGTGCATCCCATCAGAGCCCATGGATTTGTGGCTGTCAAGTTTGCCTAGCTGATCTTTAACCTGCTCCTCCTCAACCATAGGAGAATCATTCTTACTCTAAGCAATGTCTCTTACCTCCTGTATCTGGGATTCCTAAGGGTCAACCTTGGCAGTAAAGACTGAAGCAAATAAGGCATTCAGTACCTCCACCTTCTCTGTATCCTCCACCACCAGGGCACCCTCCTCATTCAGCAGCAGGCCTACATTTTCTCTAGTCTTTCTTTTGCTGCTGATGTACTTGTAGAAGCCCTTGATGTTGTCCTTAATGTCCCTTGTCAAATTTAATTCTAAGTGGGCCTTATCCTTCCTCATTGTATCCCTATATACTCTTACAATATTCCTATATACTTCTCAAGTGGCCATTCCCTTTTTCCACATTCTGTAAGCTTCCTTTTTCCACTTGAGTTTTTCCCATCGTCCCTGAATTCCAAATACTTCTTTTTTACACTGGACCACTTCAGTGACAGAAGATTTGAAATAATTGTTGAGATCGAAAACTAACAGAAATATTTTGGTTTGAGAAGTCCTCTTATATACTACTTCTAGCTTAAAACCTTTGACAGAAAAATAAATCAAGGGTGCAAAATCCACAGGTTTTTTATTTCCCCATCACTTTCCCTCAGTCTCAGTCCTATGTGTTTTCTTTTACAGATGTTACACTCTTAACCTTTGAACCTGACTTCCCCTTCCCCGCCCCCCCCCCCCCCCCCCGCCTTTTTCTCCCTGTTGTATTTAAAAAAAGAAATGAAACATGGTTAGAAGCAGAATGTCCCAGTTTCCTTGTTATTGCTTAGTCTTTTGGAATCTCCTTCATGTAGCTTTTGTTAAGATTGTTCGTTACATATTTAAAACTTTTCAGTACAGTACATTTTGGTCACAATTTTTCCACTGAAACTGATGTACATTTACTCTTGCATACACAATCTCATTTTCTGGAGACTTAGTGATCATTCAAGGGTAATTACTGTTATGCTTAGTCTGCTTGTTCTTGCAATGTTCTGAAAAAACCACAAACATCCACAACCTACCCTTATTTTGCCAATTTTTCCTGTAAATTATCATATGATAGCAATCACACCTTCACAGATTTTTCACCCCATATTTAAGAAAGTCTCATTCCCAACATTAACAAAAGATTATTTTGTGGGTTTTATCACTGTTATTGTCACAATTATGCCTCAGATCTCTGGCATTTTGCAGGACATTTGACATATTCCAGTTAGAAGCATTTCTGAATGAACTAGAAGAGAAAGAGCCAGAAGAGAAACATCAAAATTTTCCATTCAAAAATGTATTCCTTATTTCTTTGTCATTTTGCTCAAACTCTAGGAAAAAAAAAACTTGATTGTGAATCTCAGCTGAACAAAAACACTTGTAAGGAGCTCAGAAGCAAGCATTAACTCTTTCTGAGCTGAGGGGAAGACTTTTTTAGATCCTGTTTTAAGTGACCTACTTTAGTCATACATTGCATATGTATTCACTGTATTCTTGCAATACACTGAAAGGCTGGGTTTCTGCCAAGAGCTTTATATCCATTATTCTAATAACTAAATCCTTTAGTGGTCTAACGCATCATATTCACTTCTAGTGTCAAATGTGAAAAAGAAGTATAGCTGCATTTTCTTCCCTTCAATGCTAACTCTCATATTGTTATTATACAACATTCAATTTGTTTCTTTAATCGTCTGACCCAAATTAATACATCTAACACCTTAAAATAAAAAAGTGGATATGGAAAGTGTATGTGAGTTTTTAATAGCTAAAAGAATATGAAAGTTAGGAAAAGCAAAGTGTAAAATATTAAACTGTTGCCACAGAATACATTTTTGAGAGCAGGGTTTGTTTTTTTTTTTCTGGTAGGTTGAAATATTTATTAGGTATATGGCAAATGGCTTAAATCCAAAATATATTTCATTCATTAAATAAGCCTGTCCTTTTTCTGAGACACTTTATAGAGTAATTCTATCATCTCTATCCATTTGTACAGAGAGTGTGACATTTCTTTTATATCATGCTTTAAACATGGTACTCCTTCCATAACAAAAAGATCTTAGGAAAAATAAAAAGACTATCTGCATCCTGAAGTTTTGCTGACAGAAAATTTTATTTATGACAGATGAAAGAAAAGCAGTTTCTAAAGAAGTGTCTAAAACTATGTCATCAGCATGAGCATATTAAGAAGTTTAATGTGAAATAGAGTAAAGGTCACAAAGTCTATTTTCAGGTTGTGTCTGTTTCTTTTTCAGATATGCTTCTGTCAATGAGACAGTATTTCACATTATTTGATTTTCTGAACATTGACGTGCCTACAAAAGTAAGACAGACCAGTTGTGTTCAAACTTCTGCATGAAATCTGTTCTGCACGAAACATCAAGTAAATGCAAATTGTTTGCAATGTTGTACATAGCATATATTGTTAAAAATAGTGTTTTGAACAATGTTAGTAATTCTTATGCTATTGTCTGTTGTGATGGGTTTTATTACTGTCCCAAGAATACAATTGAAATTAGGAAGTATGTGTAGAATGGGAAGTTCTCGAAAAAAGCTCCATTTTCATGGAATCATAGAATCTTAAAATGGTTTTGGTTGGAATGGACCTCAAAGAACATCTAGTTCCAACCCCCCTGCCATGGGCAGGGACACTGTCCTCTAGACCAGGTTGCTCAAAGCCTCATCCAGCCTCGCCTTGAACACTTCCATGGATGGGGCATCTGCAACTTCTCTGGGCAACTTATTCCAGCACTTCACCACCCTCTCCATGAAGAATTTCTTCTTTACATCCAATCTAAATCTACCCTCTTTCAGTTTAAACCCATTACCCCTTGTCCTGTCACTACAGGCCCTTGTAAAAAGACACTACTCCCACACACACATTTTTACTGGAAAGCTGCTATATGGTGTCCCTGGAGACTTCTCTTCTCCAGGCTGAACAAGCCCAACTCTCTCAGCCTTTCTTCATAGCAGAGGTGCTCCAGCCCTCTGGTCATCTTCCTGGCCCTCCTCTGGACTCATTTCAACAGGTCTATGTCCTTCCTCTGTTGAGGGCCCCAGAGCTGGATCCAGTACTGTAAGTGGGGGTCTTACAAGAGCAGAGTAGAGGGGGAGAATCACCTCCCTCGACCTGCTGCCCACGGTTCTTCTGATGCAGCCCAGGACATGGATGGCTTTTTGGTCTCAAGTGAACATTGCTGGGTCATGGTGACCTTGCTGTCAACCAACACCCCCAAGTTCTCCTTCTCAGTGCTGCTCTTAAACCATTCTCTGCCCACCCTGTAATTGTGCTTGGGACTGACCAGACCTATGTGAAGTTTCTTGCACACAGCTAGATTGTTAGATATTGCAAAAGAAATGTGATCATAATCGGGGCAGTCATCTCTGCATGCTAGAATAATATACATATGAAATAATAATAAGGGCTATATATATAAAAGCTATTAAAATCCACTTACATATCTTTTGATAAAGACAGAGAAAGTGGTTTTGGGATTTCTTTTATTTTATTGTTATAAACAACTTTAAGTATATTTTAGACTTTAACAAAAAAACTATTAAATTTCTCCTGTGGGCAACGTTGTTCAATAATCATCTGCTAAGGATTATCTTTTATTATCTTAGTCTCTGTCAAAGCTAAGATATTTGGCTAGATAAACTACTGGTCTGAACCATTATTGCAATTCCTATGTTCCTATGGCTTTTACTTCCACAATAACAATTACTTTGAACTGGATAATACAATTTAATGCCTACTTCCCTTGTTATTTGGAATGAATAATACACAGTATAATAGGAAACTCTTGCAGAGAGCTTTTACTTCTGAATAGTGAAATGATGCAATGACATTTTCAGTAGCGAATAGATTTCACAACTGACACATTAATAGACTTTAAATGGAAAAAGGTCTGGTTGTACATCTTCAAAAAGCTTCTGAACATGAGATAAGTCTTTCTAGTATAAAGACATTTCTCTTTAAGATGATATATTTTTTAAATTTATGAATTAGGTCCATGTTTTGTAGGGTTTTTTTTTTGTTGTTGTTGTTTTGGTTTGGTTTTTGTTTTGGTTTGGTTTGGTTTGTTTTGGTTTTGTAATTCAAAATTCTGTGTCAAAGTTGATATTAGTGCATATAAGTAGGTAGATATTTTAAAACTACTGGGCATCTGAAGCTATCATTGAAAGTTTCAAATCTTAGTTGTCTATGATTTTTGGGTTTTGTAAGAATATTAGTGCATAACATGCAAGATGTTATAGATAACATTCTGGTCATCACCCTATTTATTTCCAAAAGGTGTTAATTAGTGCTGCTTCACTAAGTGGTAACATCACAGTATTTCTGAACCATGGAACACAGTATCCTATGATATGAGGATATTAGGCCTAGAAATGCAAAAGCCCAGATTAAAATACGTTTTCTCTTGCAAACCTCCTGTGGGATCTGGGACTAATCATTTAGAGGAGTAAGCATAGAAAAATATAAAGAAGAAAAAGCATTACTGTGTTCTCCCTAATTTTCCCTTGTGTCATCAATGGATAGTGTTGCTCTATATGTGAAACTTAAATCTCATCTATGTTAGAAGAAGATAGAGTTTCTGTGGAGGCAACAAAGAGTGGCAGAAACACTGAGATAAGACACTGTAGATGACTTCTTCTTAAGTCTCTTGCTGTTAATAGTCTAAACAAATATACCTCTAGATCTCTGCATGGAATATTCATGCCTAAGTTTCAAATGCTTCTTTTAGATATTGCATGCCTCAGTTCACCAGTAGTTTATGTGA
This sequence comes from Rhynochetos jubatus, assembly GCA_027574665.1. Lineage (NCBI taxonomy): Eukaryota > Metazoa > Chordata > Aves > Eurypygiformes > Rhynochetidae > Rhynochetos > Rhynochetos jubatus. Next base: position 79,521,335 of record CM050650.1, on the reverse strand, counting down.
GTTCTTAGGTAATCTGCATTGTAAGAATAAATTAATTTTAAAATTCTGAAACATTTAATTGCAAGAGGGAACTCTATCCGTATCTTTACTAGAGATTAAAATTTCTATTTCAGATAGGTCATCAAATGAAATTCAAGTATTATCTTTCACCTGTCTGTGATATGAGACACATTTAAATTCAGAAATGTAGAAGGTACAGCTAATACTAATTCCCTAAACTACTCAGGATCACTAAATTAAATTAAGCCTTTTCAGGAGAAAAGTAATTAAATCAAACCCCTTATGTTATGCTATTGTAGCATAATTTGCTTCTTAACAGAATATATTTGATAAAACATTTGGGAATTTATTAAATAAAAATATAATCTGTAAATTTAGAACATGGATATTATTATCCATGCATGTAAAGTATGAGTGGTTACCTCTATAAAAGCAAATGTAGTGGAATGAATAAATCTGCAGTCCAGCTGTAATACCACCAGCAATTCACCAATATCAGGAAGAATATGTAGGAAAATACATAGGGAGTTAGTTGATGAGAAGCTCAACATGATCCAGCAATATGTGTGTGTAGCCCAGAAAGCCAATGGTATCCTGGGCTGCATCAAAAGAAACATGACTAGAGGGTCAAGGGAGGTGATTCTACGCCTCTAGTCCACTCTTGTGAAACCCCACCTGGAGTATTGTGTTCAGCTCTGGGGCCCTCAGCATAAGAACATGGACCTGAGTGAGTCCAGAGGAGGGACATGAAGATAATCAGAGGGCTGGAGTACCTCTCCTGTGAAGAAAGGCTGAGGGAGCTGGGGTATTCAGCCTGGGGAGATTTTAGAGCAGCCTTCCAGTACCTGAAGGGACCTGCAAGGAAGCTGTGGGGGGACTTTCTAAAAGGGCATGTAGTGATATGACAAGGGGTAATGGCTTTAAACAGAAAGAGGGTAGATTTAGATTGGATATCAGGAAGAAATTTCCTATATCAGAGGTTGTGGTGAGGCACTGGAACAGCTTACCCAGAGAAGTTGTGGATGCCCCTTCCCTGAAAGTGTTCAAGGACAGACTGGATGGGGCTTTCAGCAACCTGGTCTAGTGGAGCTTGTCCGTGCCCATAGCAGGGGGGTTGGGGTGCATTCCAACCCAACCCATTCTATGTTTCTATGGTTACAGAATACATAGACTGAACCTTGGCAAACAAGAATGCATTTTTAATTTTAGTTATAGACTCCTTTATAAAAAGAACAAAAATCAATGTAAGTCTAAATGTGTGACAATTAACCAGTAAACATAGATATGTTAAACATGCTTTCACAGATTTAAAATTATTCAAGGCAGTAATTTTATAAAACTAAAACAAAACATGCAGTTGTCATCCCAAGTGTTATTTCATTTACGATGTGTATGAATTATTTAGCTCAATGTGTTAGGGACTATATTTGATGCTAGACATATCTGGCTGAATTGTTAACATTACTTGAGTCATTATTTGTATCAGAAAGGACTACTGTTTAAGGCAATAGCAACCAAAACATTTTTTTTGTTGTTATATTGTTTCAATGAAAAAGTGTTATTCTGTTAAAAATAATTAAATGCATACAAATGAAAAGATTGTTCAATTAAATTAGGCTGCTCGAGGAACCTTTAATAATACTATCAGTGTGAAAAGTAATTTGGTTTAACTCTCCTTATGTTCCAAACTGTCATTTCATGCATGACCAGCTCTGTTCAATAGAGTTACTGTTTTGATTTTAATAAAAAAATTGGCATACTGATATTTCTGTTACTTTTGATCTAAAAATAAATACACTCTTAATATTGTTATTATAGCAAAACTATTCAATTACAGGGTTTTTTCATGATGTTAAAAAAAAAAAAAGCCTTTAAAATCTCTTGAAACCACCATCTAAATTATTCCTCATATTTGCTACCTTTTCCTCCACATTCAGAGAAAATAAACTATTTTCCATTAAAAAAAATGTTCAAACACTGCTGAGATACTTTCTTCTTAATACAATAATCAAACAGCAGCTCTGATGTAGTGGATGTCATTTCCCACACCCTTTTTTGGTGGATTATAGAATAAATTGTGTGAATATCTGAATCTTAACTGAATGTTTGTTACTCTTCTGAATCCTCTCAGAAAGACAGTGTAAAGATAATGCTAAGAAAACTTATTTTGGTTTAGAGGTCAGGTTTTATGATTCAGAAATCAAAACCTAAGTTAATCAAACTGATGTCTTCTTTCTAAGACTGACCGTTTCCAAATTTTTCAGGAATGTTTCAGGGAAAAATGTTTCTACTAACTGAAATATTTAATTTCAATTTTAGAGATCATATTCATGTTCTAACTATATCTTCAATTAACATCTTAAGCTTTCTATATTTCTAGTTTTTAAATGTTCCAATATTTCAGACAGTTTGATGTTTCTTCTTTCCAAATTTACAGGATTTCTATTTCAAAAAGAACGGTTTGATTTTAAACTAAAAATAATATTTTTTAAGTTAACTCTCGAAGTTTTTGCAATCAAATATTCAGTTTTACTGAAATAACTGTAGATTTGAAAAATGCACTGGTTTTGATTAGGATAGAGTTCATTTTCTTCACAATAGGTATTAGGAGCCTATGATTTGGTTTTGTGCTAAGAAAATTGACAACATACTCGTGTGTTGATTGTTGCCAAGCAATGTTTATATTAAACCAAGGACTTTTTCAGTTTCTTATACTGCACCTGTGTTTCCAGATTCTTCTCTACAAGAATCTGGGAGGGCACACAATGAGGACAGCTGACCTAAACAGAACAAAGGGACATTTCATGCCATAAGATGTCATGCTTAGTATATAAGCTGAGGAGTTGGCCAGAGTGGGGATCTCTCTGGCTCTCGCTATTCAGGGAATGGTTGGGAGTGAGTCAGTGGGTTGTGAATGGTTGTATCCCCTTTTTGTCTTTCATTGTTGTTTTTCTTTTCATTACATGTTATTATCATTATTACTACTAATAGTATTTTGCATTACATAATAGTTGTAGTTGTGGTAATATCATTTTATTTCACTTATTTTCAGTTATTAAACTATTCTTAACTCAACCCATGAGTTTCCTTACCTTTTTCCTCTGATTCTCTCCCCCATCCCACCAGGGTGTGGTGGCTGTGTGGTGCTTAGTTTCTAACTGGGCTCAAACCAGGACAGAAAGCATACAAACAAACAAAAAAATAAAACTCTATCCCAAAATCAAAATAGAATATAATAAAGTGGTAAGAGTATGTTAAAAAAGGCCCCAACTTTGGCTAACATTTTCCTATAGAAGCATATTATATTAAATAACATTGAGTTAATTAGATGCAAGGTGTGCTTGTTCTTGTGCTTGCTACTGAATCATTTTAACCTCTCTGTCCCTTTTCTGTATATTTCACTCAACTTTTGTAGAGATGTAATAAAATGTGGTAATATTATAAAGGTAACAATGATTTACTAAAAAGATTCTGAGAGCAGTAGATATGATGAGAAAATATTTTTTTTTAAAAAAAGCTTGTCTATTGTAGAAAAGAAAAATATTTAATAAACAAGGTAATCAGAACATGGGAGAGGAGTGGTTCTTCAGTATTGTTTTATAGGAGATTAAAGGTTGAAGAATACATTGATCAGTGCCATGTATTGAAGATGGACCTGGGAAATAAAAGGGGAAGGGGAAGGGGAAGGGAAAGGGAAAGGCGAAGAGAAGGGAATGGAAGGGAAAAGTGAACCATTAAATATACTTAAACTTTACATTTACTTAATTTTAATTACAAGGCATTACTTTTACTTTAAATTTACATATATTCTTAGTCACAGTCCTGATTAATGGCAATGCTAAAGTGTCAGTAAGTGAAGAGTTGTCTCTTGATGGCATTGTAGCTCTAAAAAACACTAAGTAGAGATATATGACATTTTCAATATTACATATGAAAAAAAGAAAGTATAATTTTCAAGGCTGGATCTGAATATACAGAGAATTCAAATTCCAGAATGGGATGAACCATTTCTCATGCAAATATTTATGTATGTTTCTATTGTAATGAATGGCATACTGATAGTGTTAAATGTTACTCTGAGGAATGGATGGTAGGTACTCAGACACAGGACTTTGCATATTGTATGCCTTGCTTGTCTTTCTATTAATATGCCAATAAAAAAGAGGTATATTACCCCTGAGCTAAAAATAACATTCTTACTGTACAGAAGGAAAAAATAACAATAAACTCTTTTTTCTGGGAGCTTAAGATACATTTTCTAGGAATTTTGAAGTACATTGAAAGACAGAAGAAAACAATTGTTCTCTAAACATTAAGCAATATATATGTGGCATCTTTTGTTAACAGAATTCATGTGTTGGTGACCTTTCCTAGATGATATTCCTTGAATCAAATTTTAATAAGAACTTCTAATACCTATTTGAGCCACATGAAACAAGAAAAACGTGAGACAAACTAAAGAAAAGAGTAAAAAATAGTACTGACAAAAATTATGGCACTGATAAAATTAAGGTCCAGATACAACAAATTACTAAGTGTAACTTCATCTGGAGTTGATGTGACTTACAACATGGCCCTCATTAATGTTAAAATATCAAATAGCTCACTAACCTTTCCTTAGTCCTGGAGTAACACCACTGAACAGATGCTCATTTTCAAGTCCTAGTGTACAGTGTATGCTAATAAAGAAAAGTGGGTTTACTTCAGAGGCATATCCTGAAAAGTGTCCCTACTTATTGTAGAATTGTTATGAATGTTATGAACATTTTTATTTTTAGGCACTATAAAATTATCAAAAAGTGAAAGACAAGAACAATTCTGGCTATTGGCTCCTTAGGCCAGAAGCACTCTTTTTGTCACATTCTTCTATTGATCCTACTATTACAGATCGTAATTAGTTGTCCTATTTGCCCCACAAGATATGTAATAAACGTAAAGATATTGTTAAAAGCAATACCAAAATTCTACTCATGTTCTGTTATTAACAACAGCAATATTCTTTGACTTTAAAAAAGTATTTGAAGAAGGAATAATATGATGATGTATATAACATAGATTATTTAATTTCTCAGTCAATAACTTTTGCATGACTGCCAATAACTGCCAATGACTTGAAATGCCAATACTTGTTATATAAAGATCAGACTAGAAGACTGAGAATTCCTCCTAGCTTAAAATCTGTCAGTTTATGAACCAGTGTTTGAACTCACGCACATCTTTGAGAAGAGTACAAAAAAAGTACAAAAAAAGAAGAGTTCATGATGAGAAAGTTTACTCCATGGACAGTAGAATTAGGGGATGACATCTGAGATTTATTCACTGGACAACCAGTTCATATTGCATTATCTGTCCCCTTAAGTTAAGCCTTTAAACTTGAGATATGAGAAGTAAGGAATGGGAAAAAAGGAACCCTGTCTCCATCCTTTGACTAGCTTCAAGGAAGTATTCAAAGTACTTTTGTGTACACACAAAAAAATTATACTTTTAAATGTTCACTGATAATCCAATACTTCATATTTGATGCCATCTTATCACAGTAAACCTCAGGTGTCTGAATATGAATTCCAGTGATTAAAAAGAATAAAATTCTGATAAGAAGTCTCAAGTTCTTCCCATAACTAAATTCAGTAAAACAACTGATTTTCAGTTTTACTTTCCATGTGAATGGGATGTGAAATATCAGAAGAAAATGTGAATATCAGATGATTTAATACTAATTATCATGACCTTTATATAAGAAAAAATCACAGAATTCCTCTAGTCTTATAAATATTATTTTAGTTCCTATAATCTAAAGTCAAACAGCAACAATCCCTGAATGATGCTTGTGAGGGACTCTTCATATTGTAACACCAGTTCAGTAGGTGGGTTTTGGTATACAGCAAAATATACTTTGTAATTTTGTCTTCATAGCAGAACCATTTGTAATCTTCTGTAGCCAAGTTTACCAGCTTTTTTTTCCACTATTAATCATAGAATCTTTTAGGTTGAAAAAGACCTTTAAGTTCATCAAGTGCAACTGTTAAGCTAACACTGCTAATAGAATCACTAAACCATGTTGCTAAGCATCTCATTCACACTTCTATAAAATACCTCCAGGGATGGTGACTCAGCCACCTCCCTGGGCAGCCTGTTCCAATGCCTGATAGCCCTGTCACTAAAGAATGTTTCTCCTAATTTCCAATCTAAACCTCCTTTGGCACAACTTGAGGCCATTTCCTCTTGTCCTGTCACTTATCACTTGGGAGAAGAGACCAACACACACCTCTCTGCAACCTCCTTTCAGGTAGTTGTAGAGAGCAATAAGGTCTCCCCTGAACATCCTCTTCTCCAGGATAAACAACACCAGTTCCCTCAGCCACTCCTCACAGGACTTGTGCTCTAGACCCTTCCCCAGCTCCGTTGCCCTTCTCTGGACATGCCCCAGCACCTCAATGTCTTTCTTGTAGTGAGGGGCCCAAAACTGAAGCATTCAAGGTGCAGCCTCACCACTGCCGAGTACAGGGGGAAAATCACTGCCCTCGTCCTGCTGACCACACTGTTCCTGATGCAGACAAGGATGCCTTTGGCCTTCTTGGCCACCTGGCTCATATTCAGCTGGCTGTCGACTAACACCCACAGGTGTTCTGCCTAGCAGCACCACTCTTCCCCAAGCCTGTAGTGTTGCATGGGGTTGTTGTGACCCAAGTGCAGGACCCAGCAGCACTCAGCCTACCTGAACCTTATATTGTTGGCCTCCGCCCTTTGATCCAGCCTGTCCAGATCCCTCTGCAGAGCCTTCCTACCCTCAGGCAGATCAACACTCCCACCAGCTTGGTGTCATCTGCAAATTTACTGAGGGTGCACATGATTCCCTCATTCATACTGATTAAGATATTAAACAGAATTGGCCCCAGTACTGAGCCCTGGGGAACACCATTTGTGACTGGCCAACAACTGGATTTAACTCCATTCACCACAACCCTTTGGGCTCAGCCAGCAAGCCAGTTTTTTAGCCAGCAAACTGTATGCCCTCCCAATATAGTTTCTCCAGGAAAATGCTGTGGGAAATGCTTTCAAAGGTTTTACTTTTACAAAATTGTGCTGGGTTCAGTTGGCTAGCCAGAGCTAAACCACGACACAAGTCTAGGTAGAAGACGTCCACAGCCATTCCCTCATCCACTAAGCAGGTGACCTTGTCATAGAAAGAGGTCAGGTTAGTCAAGCAGGACCTGCCTTATAAACCCATGCTGACTGGGCCTGGTCATTTAGTTGTCCTGTGTGTGCTTTGTGATGGCACTCAAGATGATCTGCTCCATAACCTTTCCCAGCACCAAAGTCAGACTGACAGGCCTGTAGTTCTCCAGATCCTCTTTCCAACCCCTCCTGTATATGGGGGTCACATTTGCTAACCTTCAGTCAACTGGGACCTCCCTGGTTATCCAGGACTGCTGATAGATGGCAGAAAGTCAGTCACCCAGCTCTTGTTATTGTAGGCCAAACATAATATGTACTTAATGGTGGCTGATGAGTGAAAATGAAATAAAATCAATTCACATCTCTCAGTACTAAATTAAACAATCTAAGCCCCTGTCATACCTAAACAAATCTAGAGGTACAACTTTAAGATGAGTTGGAACTCATCCACAAAACCACCTGTGTTCAAACTTGGTTAAGTCTATGGAGTTTTACGGGTTTTTTTCTAAGTCACACCTTCAAATCCCAGTGAAGACTTTGGCTTGTACTAGTGAGGATCCTCCCAGGGCTTGGAGACAGAACCATGTTAGGATCAATCCTTTATTAACTGTTAGCAGTAATAAGTGTCAAACCTTCAGTAAACAAACCTTTAGATCATAAGGGATTCTTAGCTTCCTAAAGCAGTGTGAGCATGAACAAATCAACACACATAATCAATAACACATTTCCAAATAAAGCGGTTTCAAATATTGGACAAATTTACCTAAGCTCCAAAAATATATGTTGAAAATTTATATAGATATTTAAAGATTTTACTGTCTGGGATCTATAACTATGATCTCCGTAACCAATCAAGACCCTGAGTTTTTTCTCATATTTTAAGAAAGCAGTCTCATTGATCAAACCTCTGAATGTAAACACAGCCGTGATGGTTTCTATACTTTCCATTCATTTAATTGTCAGTTTTAGCAATTATAGATTTTTAAATTTGAACCTAGTCAATTATTATAGACAGTGTATTTGAATTTGACTCATTAGCTTTCTAATCAAGACCTTTGCAATCCCTTTTCTTTGATTTAATAAAACAATTTCATCACAGGGATTGCCCTAAGCATTAATTAGGGCACTTAATTAGACTACCAAGAGAAAAGAAAAAATATTAAGATTTATATTTAAAAGTAAAGTATAAGGCTCATCATAGTCTCCTTGAAAGCTGTCTGGTTTTAAAGAACAGTTAAGATGTTCTTTGAACAAAAGCCATACTACTTAAGGTATGTACGTATACTGTGTAACATATTGAGGGTGTGTAGAATGAAATTTTTAAAATAGTCTTTATTACTTGTTACTATTAAAATCTTCATTTTCTGCCAAGCTTGTGTATCTGATTAATGTTGCCTGCATGAGGTTATAGGCAGCCTGAACTAAAGTCACATATTATTTTAACCTCTGACTAACCCCAATCGTTAGGCTATAGTGTACAATAAAAAGCAAAGAATAAAAATGTTCCTTGTCCCTGCAACTGAGCATTTATCTAATGTTTGGTTTTTTGCCTGCCAGCTGTATTTTTAAAAATGTATTTTTAAGAAATACTCTCCCCATCTCAGACAGAAAAAATAATGGCACCTAACTTTGCCTGTGCAGCAACATGATACTCTAATAATTCCATATGCAACTAATGTTATGACTAGACCATCTTGTCTATGCCAAATTGTCGAATCAGACAAGTTATTCTTGTAAGAATGTAGGTTGTTTATTTTAGGATTTTAAGTTGCACTTGTGGAGTCAGAGGAATATTCTGCCTTCTTTAAAGTTCCATACAAAAGCTGAAAGTAAAATCGTAGAATGGTTGGAAGGGACCTCAAAGACCATCTTGTTCCAACCGCCCTGCCATGGGCAGGGACATCCTCCACTAGACCAGGTTGCTCAAAGCTTTATCCAGCCTGGCTTTGAAGACATCCAGGGATGAGGCATCCACAACTTCTCTGGATTTTGTTCTTTCCCAATCAGGAAAATTAACCAAAGAATATGTGATTTCATATTAAAAATCCTAACTAACCAATGATCAAAACCCCCCAAAACACCAGGAAAACTAAAAGAATAAGGTAATACAGATTTTAGCATTAGATTTGGAAGAGCTCCAGGGCTGAAATGGAAATGGAGAGAGATTAAATATCTGGAGCTAAAGTAAGGGATCCCTGAGGTAATTCAGAGATACAGATTTACAAAACCACATGCACCAGAGTTCCTCAGCTATGCAAGCAAATAAGATGAGCTTAGGGGATTTGCAGCTTTCTAATGTCCTTATCAAAACTCCGTAATCAAAAGCCCTTAAGTAATTTATCTCTATCTTCTGTGCTGGGCACCCTAGACACACACTTGAGAAAAGGATTAATGAAAAGACACAGATTGGTTTTGGTTTCTGACATATATTTCTTTAAAGTTCACTTCTAAAAAAATACTCTTCGGTCTATATTAGTAGTTATTTATCACCTACCATGTCCTCTGTTTTAGAAGAAAAAACGTAACGAAATGATTCCTTATCCTAGGATGCTTCAAACCCAAAGCCTCAGTGCATTTACTCATGTTTTACCATTGATTCATAAGCTTGTGTAAGCACAAGCTTAAGCTAAACAAAACAAAACAAACAAACAAAAAAAGAAACCCCACTCCCTCATACCTCCCAAATCTCTTGTAATGTCTGCATGTAAGATTGTGCCTTACAGAGAAAGTCTGTATTGGAAATTTTAGACAAAGATAAATATAATATTTCAACTTTTTAATTTTACTGGTTTCTTTTGTAAAACCCGCCCTTATTGTGATATTTAAGGAGAGTATTCAGCTGCAACTTATGTGGGAGTGGGTTTGTCAAGTGAATAGTTTATATAACAGGTTTTCCTCAGTTTTTCTGTCTTGATAATTTTAGAAATAGCTATGAATATGAAACTTCTATATAGGATTATTTGCCAGCATTGCAATGTTTTAGTCTTCCTTCCTTCCTTCCTTCCTTCCTTCCTTCCTTCCTTCCTTCCTTCCTTCCTTCCTTCCTTCCTTCCTTCCTTCCTTCCTTCCTTCCTTCCTTCCTTCCTTCCTTCCTTCCTTCCTTCCTTCCTTCCTTCCTTCCTTCCTTCCTTCCTTCCTTCCTTCCTTCCTTCCTTCCTTCCTTCCTTCCTTCCTTCCTTCCTTCCTTCCTTCCTTCCTTCCTTCCTTCCTTCCTTCCTTCCTTCCTTCCTTCCTTCCTTCCTTCCTTCCTTCCTTCCTTCCTTCCTTCCTTCCTTCCTTCCTTCCTTCCTTCCTTCCTTCCTTCCTTCCTTCCTTCCTTCCTTCCTTCCTTCCTTCCTTCCTCCTTTCCTTTCCTTTCCTTTCCTTTCCTTTCCTTTCCTTTCCTTTCCTTTCCTTTCCTTTCCTTTCCTTTCCTTTCCTTTCCTTTCCTTTCCTTTCCTTTCCTTTCCTTTCCTTTCCTTTCCTTTCCTTTCCTTTCCTTTCCTTTCCTTTCCTTTCCTTTCCTTTCCTTTCCTTTCCTTTCCTTTCCTTTCCTTTCCTTTCCTTTCCTTTCCTTTCCTTTCCTTTCCTTTCCTTTCCTTTCCTTTCCTTTCCTTTCCTTTCCTTTCTTTCCTCAAGCCAGTTTTTTATCCACCAAGCAGTCCATTTGTCAAATCCATGCCTCTCCAGTTCAGAGAAAAGTATGTCATGTGGGATGGTGTTGAAAACTTTGCACCAGCCCAAGTATATTACAGTGGTTGCCCATCCTTTATCCCCATTGTAGAAGGCCAATATATTAATCTAAAAGACGAAAATTTAAAAAGTATAACTTCTCCCTAAGTATTACTTTAGGTCTAAAAGCTCAGACTGAATGTGGTATTCCAACACTGTCATGCAGCAATTTAACTAGAAAATTATCTAGAAAATTACAAGAAATTATACAGAAAAAGCCTTTATCAAGAATGTCTTTAAAAAGTAAAGATAAGCATGAAGAACTGAAATCAAACCAAGTCCTCTGAATCTCTAGAACAAAAGTACTCAGTACTTGATCTTGTTATCAATGCCATTTATTTAATATGATGTGTTTGTCTTTTCAGATTTTCAACAAACCTTCAAATGTTGGACAGTTGAGATAACTAGATTGACTGAGTAATCTATTTTTTCAAATTTCAGGAAAAATAATGGTTATTTTCTAGACAATGATGGTTTCCTAACAAGGCTTAGCCTATTATTAGCCATTGTTACCTCTTTTAATGTAACTAAATTCTTGAAGCATGAAGAAAATGTTTTTTTTAAATGTTGATTACATGAGGAAATTACAAAAAGAAGGAAAAGGTTATTATACATGCAACATGTTAAAATGGAAGTTTATTCAACAATTTCCTTATTTATTTAAAATGAGGAAATAAATATTTAAACATGATGAAGGATAGAATTTGTCAGAACTTTAGTGATAGATGTTTATCTTTGTATTTGTAAAAAAATATTGCTTGGCAAAAGATAAATCCTTACAATTTGAATGAAGCTTTGAGCAACCTGACCTAGTGGAAGGTGTTCCTGCCCATGGCAGAAAGGTTAGAACCAGTTGATTTGAAGGTCCCTTCAAACCCTTTGAAGATATTGTATGTTTTTATGGTTTTGATAGTGACTGATGATGCAATAATCTATGTGAAGTTATCATCTCTGGTATTGATGCTTAGTGGTTATGACCTCTTCAATACAAAACTTTTGTTGGATCATCATAGCACATCCTAGCCAATCCAACAAAAATATTGCAAATATATTTCTTTTCCTTTTATTTACCTTTTATTTGCTATTCATAAAACTAAACCATAATGGGATTTTCAAATAACTGTTTTGAAGCTATGAGACCATACAAAAGATGATTTTTTTTTTTTAATAAAAGTACTAAATTGATAGGATAATCAAATTTTTATCTTAATGGTCTGTCTATCCTCAGAAACATATACTGCATATATTCTCAGACTACCCTTCTCATTGGGTTGATAGAGATACTGGCTGTACAGTTTCATTCAATGATGTTTTATATAACTCTTCCTAAGCTTTTTCATTGAGATTTTCATGGTACATACATATGTTAAGTACCATATAGAAATGACTGCTGCAAACAAGTTCAGTACACCTCTAGTCACTGAGGTATATATCACTCCAGTAGGCAGGATATATAACAAGCAACCAACCAAGCAAGCGATTGTATTTCTAGAAATAGTATATTGCAACGTCATTAAAATATTTTTTTCCTTATTCCCTCTAAAGCATGTTATCAGGTTACCAGCAGCTCTAATACTTGTATGCCTAGGTACGTTATATTCCATGCAGTTTCTTCCTGCTCTTTCTCAGGATATTGTAATAGTTCTGACCTGGCATCTAAAGCATTTTGAGCTTTGCTGTTTCTCAGCCTTCTGGATCTTGTGGAAGAAGACAAGATAACATCTTTTCCAGTCAGAAATAGTATTTCTCCTATATTCTTGTGATCACTTTAGTCTGAAGTATGTGGGTTTCAGCAGCATTTGTGTAAAGACAGAAAGACTAATTCTTCATATCCTGCCTACAGAAAATGCAATGTTCTGTGCATGGCAGAGACATGTTACTGTGACCCCAGAGACCTAGTCTGATATCTCCAATTTATATAACCATTTTGTAGAAAATTGATTTTATTTTTGGAATGGTTCTTTCAGTTATTTAGTCATTGCATCAAGTTGTTCAGAGAAAGAGTTTCAGTTTCTAAGATTTCATGAAACTACTCGATTTTTCTTCTTTCAAAAGGATCTAGTTATTCTATGACTATGAGCTCGATTTCTTTCACTTAGGACTGGAAGAATGTACTGGGTTGCCTGCAGAATTAATAATTTTTAAAAAATATGGAAAAGTATTTGTTATTCTGAAATAGTAAATACTAGAATTTGCTAGAGTGAAAACACAACCACCATACCACTCACCTCCTTTAAACAGCTGTAGCTTATGATGAAGTATTTCAGGAATCTCACAAAACTAGCAGACCTTACAATTATTATTGTGCTTATCAAACTGTTTCTACACTGAATAACACCTGGTTATTATTATACCCTAATAACACCTTCCTGGTTTTAGCCTTCTGACTGAATGAACATGACCCATACGAACACTTAGACATTTACTGTTTTGTATTGCCCAGCAGCCACGTCTGTTTTTATTAATAAGATTTCTTACGACTTAAAATGCTTACAATATGGGGTTTGCTCCTCTCCTCTCCAACATCTTCACGGCCAATCCTCTCGAACAATTTTCTATAAAGACCTGACACACAGAATTTCTCTGATGAGAATTTTCTTCATCTCATTTCTGTAAGTTTAACCAAGTGATACTGTGTAAAGATCAAAAGCATTACTACTTTTTAATCAGTGATTGATTTTGTGTTCAGTAGTGTGCTCTAACAGGTCTGTAAAATATTCTAACATTTCTTTATTAGTAATATATATTATACTAGAATTTTGTTTCTGTAACTGAATTATTATGTTAGAACCTGGATGAAAATTTTTCAAGATGTTTAGAAAGATTATCCTGTGTACTTTGTCCTCTAACATTTTCACGAGCAGATCCTTTTCCCCGTTTTCCTTTGCTTTTTATGACAAACAGCCTACAGTTATTTCTCAATTTGGCTTTATTTTTATTGGGTTTATTGTGTCATTGTCAGAGTTCATATATTTGAACTCAAGATTGTATCTGTAGAAGACAAGGTCCTAGACCACCTGCTTGACTGACAGGTGGTTCCCTGGGAAAGAATCTAAATAGTCATTGTTTCTTGCTTTTTAAAGTGTCTTATCATGTTTCAGTGGTTATTGGTGTGTTTTGGCCTTAAGTAGTTGCTGTCAGAGAGGACTAGATAAAAATATACCATCTTTGCTTATGTGTGAAGAGAATATTCAACTTCAGTCGGGAAAGCAGCTTTGCAGGAAAAGACCTGGGGTTCCCAGTGGCCATCAAGTTGGTGTCCTTGCACCGAAGAAGGCCAACAGCACCCTTTGGGGCATTAAGTGGAATGTTGCAAGCAGATCAAGGGAGGTGATCCCTCTTGTCTGCTCAGCACTGGTGAGCCACATCTGGAGTGCTGGGTCAGGTCTGGACTTCCCAGGGAGACAGGGACATACTTGAGTGAGTGCAGAGAAGAACCTCAAAGACGGTCAAGGGAGTGGAGCATCTGCAAATGAGAACAGGCTAAGACCTGGAACTATTAAGCCTGGAAAAAAGGCTGGGGGAGGTCTTATCAATGTATGTATGTCTTATCAATACAGGGTGGGAGGGAGTAAAGGTGATGGAGTTAGACCTTTCCCAGAGATGGTCAATAACAAGATGCAATGGGCACAAACACAAACACAGGAAGTTCCACTCGAACTTAAGAAAAAACTTTTTTACTGTGAGAGTGATTGAACTCTGAAACAGGTTGCCCAAACCATCTGTGGATTTTCCCTCCTTGGAAGAGAAAACACACCTGGCCACAGCCCTGATCATCCTGCTGCACCTAACCTGCTTTGAGATGATGGATGGACTACACAATCTTCAGAGGTCCTTTCCAGTCTCAGCAATTCTCTGATTCCATGCAGGGTTTCCTGGGCTTTTTTAGGTCTGTAATTTTAATGCTGGAAGAACTTCACCATTTAAGTAAATTAGCAGGATGCTTTGTGATAAAATGTGCCTTATATGATTTCTTTACCAGCTTAGTATGTTCTTCAATGTAATTATGTTCTCTCTGAGTTAACACTGTAACTATCATGTAATTATCAGGTACATGGATTGTTCTATAGAGGCCTGTAATATTTAGAAGTGTTTTACTGCTATTTTTTAAAATGCTTCACTAGCTGACATTATTTCAAAGACTGATTTCGATGTATCTGAGGATGTATAGTTCATTTGACTCCTTAGCTGTTCTGGCTTACCAATTTTGCCCTGCCATTGCAATAAAAAGGGTTTCAAAAGACAGAGATCTCTAGGCATCCCTAAGAGGTGCTGTCTCTGTGGCTTCATAAAAAGCTACTTGTCTGCGCATACATGACCAGATGTTTAACCCTTGAAGTGTGTATTATGATCCTCTTTCAGTGAAGAGTAGATCAGAATCCAAATCTACGGAATACTCTGAGACACACTCCTAGGACACTCCTTTTTTTTTTTTTTTTTTTTTTTTTGATTGTCTATATGCTTACCTTCCCATATGGGTGTTCAGTTTATAAGTTTACTAAAATAAACCCTCAAAGTTGAAGCATCCTTAGTTATGTGCAATACATTTCTAGAATCCTTTATTCCACTATCTGTAATGAAATAGCTCTCTAAATGCCCTGCTTTTGTATCTACTCCTAAAGATTTCATGTAAATGTAGTAATACAGTTTCCAACTTGTCCAGTTCCCAGTAAGTTTTCTGAGTATAAATAAAATTTATGGTGGCTTGCAACTCTATGTTCTCATTTATTTGTAGTGCTATGCCTATTTTATGAATGTAACATTACAAATTTTTTTTTAACGCTCTTGTGTCACAACTGAAATAACATCCTGTTCCTTGGGAATTTATTGGACACCTGAAGCCTAATGTCTTATTTACTTTTTGTTGTTTCTTGGGTGAATCAGGAGGCCAGAGTGAGATCAAAAATACAAAGGGATATATAAGACATCAGACAAGAATTGTTTCCATAAATTGAAGACTCTGAGACAAGGTATATACCCTATGACACATTCTATTTGCCTGCAAGAAATTAATTGAACAATTGGAAAAAAAAGTGTGGCTAAAATGAAATAAAAGGTTGGTCTTTGGAATAAAAAACTTGTTTACTCATAATGTATTCCAGCAAGAGAAAAGCTCAACAGGGGTATCCCTGATGCAGATACAAAGAAGTTGACCAGGTAACCTCTGATGGAAAGGTTTTCTCTAGCCACTTTTCAGGATGAGTCTGGAAGGAATGAATAGTTTTTATTTTCTCTAATATAATGCCACTTCACAAGGATGACACATAATCTACTTCTTCAGGTCTGATTCATTTTCCTTTTCATTTCAGTGAACTTGCTTATGCTTTGGCAGCTCTGTACGGAATATGCAACATATAAATATCCTTGATTGTCTTGCTATTTGTGACTTCACAAGGTAAACATCTAAGCTGAATTAAAACCCTGTTGCTGGAAATGTTAAACTTACACTGAAGCTGCAAAGATAATAAAATCTGCCATTTAAGAAGAGCACAGTGAAGCATATTAATGTAGTCTGATTGTGGAAAAGGAAAAGATAATTAAAACTATTAAACGCACACGGTCCACAAATAAATTATAGTGATATTTATTTTTAAAGATACTTCAGTTTCTAGATTTTGGTATTTTGAAAGCTGGAAAATTAAAGAAAAAAAATAGCATTTGGGTTTGCTTCTTTTATTTTCATACTTGTCTGCCCCTTTTGACATTTCTATATAAATCATGATTTTAGTACACATTTTTTGTTATGGCTGTATATAGTATTTACTTCTTTCTTAGCTATTTTGAAGTGTATGTTCTTAATGTGAGATTAATAAATTATTTAATACACATCCCATAGAAAATATTGTAAAATTTAATAGTATTTGTAGTCATAACCTGAATCAGTGCTTTTGGGTAATTAAATAAATTTTGACAAATAAAATAGAATTTGACAAAAGTAAATTAAATGACGTTTTTGTATTTCTGTTGGGGTAAATATATCAGTAATATATGCTATATAGATTTTTTTGAAAACATGTATTCTGTTTAATCCATTGTTTGATTGGGGTTTATTCCCCAAAAAATTCTGTTTTAAAAAAACAAACAAACCACATATTCTGTTGAATGTGACACTTGCTCGAAGAACCCATTGCAATTTTATTGCACACAAACACAAAAAGCAAATTACCTTAACATTTTCTCTCAGAAATCAAAATTATCTATGAAAAAAATCTATCTGCATTTAACTGAAAAAACAATTAGCAGAAAACATTGCTTTCTTTAATATATCCCACTGAGCTAGTAAAACTGAGTGATCTAAATGGCACTCTTAGGTTCATAGTTTCATGAAGATTTTGATAAAAATTTGTGTCTCATCTTTTACACCTTTTACAGGTATGGTAGCTGGATTATTGTGCTGAATAATGAAAGTTCAGACTCATATAATGTTATGTTACTTAGCCATGCTAACTTTTCTCATTTCCTTATCCTATATTTACTTCCTCATTCCAATGTTGTGTCTCCCAGTCGTCCCTATTTCTTTGCCCCAGATGTGTCAGCAGAGTTATGCCAGTTACTTTTCTTTACTGTTGATCTTAATAATATGTTGTTTAAACACTTGGAAGAATGGCTGATTTTTAGACAAGTGTATTTGTACAGTGTAAATAAGGTATGCTCTAACTTGGTTTTGAGTTCTGTCCTAACTCCACGTCTTTGCTAAACAAAATCATATCTGTAGTTCGTATTTTTTTTATGGCAGAATGTTCTCATTTTAGACAGGAAAAAGATAACTGTCTTTACAGTACCGGGTATGAAATTGTGTTCCTGGATATACTTTGAGAAAAGTAGCGATAAGGTGTCTTTTTATCTGGTGCTGAGGAATGCCTGCACCTAAGTCAAGGTCTTTCTCCTCTTCTGATACTGCAGCTGCGTTCCCAGCTTGCTCACTACAGGCAGTGTCGGGGGACACACAGTTCAGGCAGCTGACCCAAACTGACCAAGGTAGTATTTCATTCCATACTACATCATGCTTGGTACATAATCAGGGAGTGAATTCAGGGCCATTATTCTTTCACTTTCATTTTCTTGCACCTGGTAACACTCTCTCTAACTCCTTTGTTAGCTGCTTTGTTAACTCCTTTGATGGCTTGTTCATGAGTGAGTGACTTGGTGGATCTGCCAGTTTTCACAGCTGCCACTGATAGGGTTCGCTCGGACTCTGTTCTAATCGCTCTTGGGCTGCAGCTCTTGGGCTCTCTCATTCTGACTCTCACCTTTTGGGACCTGGATTTGCATTGGTCAGCGGGTGGTGAGCAATTGTATCATGGGGTATTTTTTCTATTATTTTAATTACATATTATTAGTAGTGTTTGTATATATTCATTTTTATATATATTATTCATTTGTAGTCAATTAATAAATAGTTCTTATATCAATTGTATGAGCTTCCTTGTCTTTTTCTTTGGATTGTCCCCCTCCACTGGAGGAAGAGAGGGGGGAAGCTGTGAGAGCAGCTTAGTGGTAATTTTTGCTGGCCGGAGGTAAACCATGACACAGAGAACAAAGAAACCTGAAAGCATTTAAGTGATATTTCTTTGTAAGGATTCTAAACATGGACAAGTAATGATTTAACTGCAACCCAGTCATGACTTGTTTCAAGCAGAAGAAATACAGGAAATAGTTGAAGGATGTTGATTATTTTTGTGACTTTCAGCTGATCACAGCCGTTTTGAAATTGCAGGAGACATCCAGAACTTGTAATGAGTTTCTTTATTAAGGTTAACACTTTGACTTAATGTTGGAAGGAAAAGTCAAATGACTGCAAATAATGGTGAATAAGTCATTGTTCTCCCTAACATGAAAGCAGCATATGATCATGCCATGAATTTTTCAAGAGGTCTTCAGATGCCATATGTGTTGCAGTAATTCAAAGACATGGACAATACCAAGGCACTGCACCTATAACTAATTATTTCAGCAGAAAATAAACCAATCTAATACATTTAGATATGACTTTCAAACATAGTGAGTGGATATTGCATGCTTAATTCAAGATAGTACTTCTCTCATCTGAAGGGAAATATATGTATTTTCCTTGACAGACTGCTGTTCAGACATAATATGAAAAGATCACATTTAGATAGGTATATATTCATATAATATGGACAGAATATTTCCAGAAATCTATTGCCAAGAACTATTCATCCCAGTTGAATTTGGTTTTGTGTATGCTGAAAGTGATGAACCTATGGGTGGTTTCTGATTCTTCAGAGAGTTTATATGGATATAGCTAAGAAACATCATTATTTCAGGCTGCTATGAGATAGCACATGCAGGATTGATTTATCTCAGTTATCACTACATGACAGTGACATCTGTTCATGTAAGAATGAAAGCACGAGTCATATTCAGTAGAAGTTAATCCTATGAGCTATTTTAGGGCTGTTTGGTGTTATTGACACCAAGGTAATAAACCAGTTTTTTCCGATTCAGAAGGTATTAGGATCCTACTTGAAAATTCCTCTGAAGAGGTTAAACATAACTCAGGTTTTTGGTGCAGGTAAGTCCTTAGTGTAAATCAAAGTAAAACTAAATACTTGGGAAGCCGCTTATTATGAAATTAAGGCAGGAACAATAAACATTTCTGGAATCAGATATAAGATGTCACAGACACCAAATAATCTTAGATTACAACTAAACTCTGAGAAAAGCCAAAAGGAAATATTTTTCTTGGTGTGGAACCAATCAATAATATTTACTATTCAAAGTTGCAACAATAAAAATTCTGATGTATGGAAATGTTATGTTTTTTTCTTTCCTCTTTTTAGAATGAATGGTGAATACTTAGATTACAGTACTTGCCCATACTTCTTTCTGGAAACAACTCTCATTATCTTATCCCTAGACTTTCCAGATTTTTCAAAACATTCCGTTAAATAAATGAGAAAAAGCATGCAATTTTTCTTTCTTTATTCTGGGAAATGCGTAATTGTGGTCCTGAAATATATAAAACTTACAAAAGCCTTTTGAAAATGTTAGAATACTGTGCAACAGGTATTACAAACTTTTATTCTATACTGGACTGTATTTCATACACACCTATGCCCCAAACTAGCTAATGATAAACATTATGAATTATAAAATTATATAGGAATACATAATCATATCAAGTTCAGTGGAATTATTTTACATAATTTTGTGTCCTGTAACATTTTTACAGCCTTTATTCATCAAAGTGAATTGATAAATGTCACCTGTCTCTGCATCAAACAAAAGGGAATAGTATGTTTAAACCAGATATTCAGTACATAGGATTTATCTCATCCTGATGCAGCTTTGTATGCAAACACATGCATAGCTTTAAATTTACAAGATTTAGCAATAGTATATTTCAGCAGCTTTTGTGAAAAGAAACAGAGCCTTGCATGGTAAAATATTTTCAATAAACCACTCCAAATATGTTTTTTTCCTATTTCATCATATTTTTGAGATATTTATCAATAAATTTAAAGATTCAGCATATCACGATAAGACAAAAATATCTTCTAAGTGGTTATATAATTCTTGGTTCTTGAGCAAAATAACAGTGTTAAAACAATTGAATTTCAAATAAAATGCTGAGTGTAATCTGTATTTAAAGTCTAAGCTCTGTAGCACACAATTTATAATAATTTTAATTTAACATACCACTGATTTTGATACATAAGTATAGACTTAGGGTTCTGAATCGTGAACTGTTTTAACTGTTTTGAAAATGAGATCATGTCATATGAACTGGTGTGTAATATTCTACTAGCAAGGATAAGCCTGTGGTAAAATCCCTGCTTAAACTTGAAATTGAAAAAAAGGCAGATACAGCATGAGACCATTTGATAAGTAATAGCGTCAATTAAGCATCTGTAAGCATTTATATAATCTTCCCATTTTCTTTCATATTTCTTTTTACTCTGGCGAGTTCAAGCATACTACTGAAAATATATTTGTCTTGCATATGCTTTCTATTTATATAAAATCACAGCATATTTTATAGTTTAAAATATTCATAGATACTTAGCTACGGTAGTCACCTTTACAAATTTATACCTAGAACTAAAGTTTCAGTGAGGGAAGCTGCCTTGATTTAGACCAGCTGTGGACCTCCTTCAGAAACAGTTTTACAACATTACATTTTAAATATATGACTTTCCTATCATGGGATTTTAATAGGAATTGATGGATGCAGCAACAAAAGCTTAATGGGTACCAGTGTGTATACTTCACTACATCATATTTCATTTCTATGATTCCATATTTCTTATGTTATGCTAGTTTTACTATAACATCTCTGATTTTTTTTGTTGTCTTAAAAAAAAATAAATACTAAATTGTTGGAAAACAGGGAACCAGTGGGATGAAGAAGAATGAGTTCTGGGTCTATTGCTGTTTCTCTCTTAGGCAAAGTATTTTTTTCAGAATTAGAATTGGACAATGTTAATCCTGAACTGTTTGCAGAAGGGTGGGCATATAATGAATATAATGTGTGACCTCGGAAGAAGAAGGAATCAGTGGGAAAATACATTTATCCAGTGTGTTTTGCTTCACTCCAGTGAGGACTTCAGTTGAGAACAATTGTCTTATACTGGAAATAAAGCAGAAAACGGTAGCAAAAAGTTGATTGGTTCTCACTTGTCCCTTAGTACAAGGCAACTGGTGCTGTGGAGGTCAAAGCTATGTGTTGCTGCTTGTCCTCGGGAAACTGGGACCTGATTTGGGAACTATTAAGGGGGTAGTTAGAAATCAGAAACCCTTCTATGTCAGTATTGACTTAGCATGATATAGCTAAGGTTTTTATTTGTTTGATAGGTAAAGGGTAAAGAGTAAAACTTTTGTTCCTGTCACTAAGCTCAGACTCATATATATCAAATTTGATGTGGCTTAAAACCAGGCAGGAGCTGCAGCCCACAGTCACAGCTATGGCTTATCTACTGAGCAGTATATCACTAAAATATACTTTTAGAATAATTATCTAACTTGGAGTTTGCAATGATTGCATAGTGGCTGATTCCTCCTGTAATTCTGTTCTGTTAATTTGTCCCTTTCAGCTTCTTGATATGTTGCTAAATATATTAAAAAATAAATTAAAAAAAAAAAAATAAAAGAGCCAGGTAGCACACCTCAAGGTTTACCATGAAGTTCCTTTTCAAATTATAAGAAGACACTCCAAACTGCTAAGTAATGATGTCATGTAGAGAATCAGGCAACGATAGTGATGATACTGACAAGTCCGTACAAGAATAAAAGCAAACAACTCATGCATCAATGAATGCCAAGAAAATGTCACAAATAATATTATATTCATCCAAACTGTGTCTTCTGTCATTTCTTTACTTATACTAATGTGCATTTTAATAAAAAGTTACAGTGAGTTCAGATGGACTTAATTGCTGTAGTACTAATTGAAAGCTCTGGAGCAGCTACTTATGTGCAGGGAAGATCTGTAGTACTTTTACATGGCAGACTGCTTTCTTCTGCTTTAGGTGCCTAGATTATGTTGTTTTAAGTGTAAACTTACTTTTGCTTTCTTTCTTTTGATGGTCAGCATTTGATCACATAAAAGGTTTAGCTCTCCAATTAACTTTTGATGCTGGAAATTACTTGGGTTTCTAGTGTAAAAAGGTTAAGTAACTGGTAACATGGAATATTTGTGCATGTAGAGTGTAACAGAAAATTATTTGACTATAGAACATACGCAGACTTTCAAGAAATAAGTGTTTTCCTTGCAAAAGATTTAACAGGATAAAACAAAAGGAATCTGATTCTTAAAGGTATTTAACCATGCAAACTAATGCTCTTCATTTATTGCTTTCCCTCTCTCTACTGTTTTCTAGAGTTTAGATATCTATAAAAAATGTACTGTTTCTTGCTTTAATAGACAGCTCTGAGAGTTTTGTTTATTCTCTTTGAAGAGTATGATGAGGAACTGCATTGTTTACAACAATTTTGGTATCAGTGTTGAAAAAAAGGAAGCTACACCATAACAAGTACAGGTTAGCCTTACCAAATCTGTAATTAAAAAAACCAAACCAACAATAAACTGATAAAAGAAGCTGAAAGGAAGCCCAACTCAATTGTATGTACATAAATACACTTGTTCCAGTATAGCCAAGCCAATCTGTAATCTCATCTTCCTGACTACAGGGATGAATTGTTTGTACACTTGAATGAGGTTGTTCTGCAAGATTCACCAGCTTTCCTGAGTACCTTTACTAGCATCTTGTCTGATCCTGACCAACAAACTTATACCCATCCTCTCATACAACTCACACATCATCTTATTATATTCAATCTGCTCCTTCACTTAAAGGGAACGTTCCATACTTATTTTCCTTGCCCACCTTTCCTGAAGAGCCCTGAAGTGGTCGGGTAGTTGGACCAGATGATCATTGTCTTTCTTCTCTTGTTTCTCTGGCTATGTGTATTTATGTACATATACTTGAGCAGGGATTCCTTTCAACCTCTTCCACAGTTTTATTTTTTCTACAGTTCACAGCTTGAATGGGTAAAGAGATGAAGTACCTTAGAGAATACACCACCACCTCCAGTGATAATACTTTGAAGAATTGTTCTTCCAGGTCTCAGGTTACAAATATATTGTTTCAGATGATAGAATAAAAGACTTATCCTCCATGATGTTGCATCAAACTAAAATTTTGTTGCAGCATTTAGTATTCATATAACACTGCATATATAAATATATAAATATGCACAGACGTCAGAAAGTGCTATCAATTTACTTGTCTGCACACTGAAGTCAAGGGGCAATGCTTTGCTAAAAATACGTCTCTAGATGAACCAATAAAATAGGCAAAACCTAACTTCTTACTGTTGTCTGAGGCATACCTGTTCTAGGCACTTTATTTTTATCTTTCTAAAATATAAATATAAAATAAAAGGTGTTTTTTTTCCCCCTGATGTCAACTGGATGGATACAGAAAATAGACTAACCCACAGTAATTCTTAGGATTTTCATTCCAAAAAGTGTGTTTCTTTTTCATATATCCTTATAGGCAATGCAAAAACATGTGGAAAGGTGGGAAAAGATAGTAAATAATATTACCTGCATGAAATTTTCTCCAGCTATGCTCCCTCAAGGACATTAGTAATTTATCTACTCATTTACCTTTAGTTAGAAAGTATTATGCAGTTTTATCTGAAAATACAAGAAGAGATCAAGCACAGGACACTGAATTCTACATGGTCAAATGATTTATTGCTTGATCATCCAGCAGGACCTAATAATAGATGAACTAGAGAAAACTTTGAAATAAGTAAGATATTATATTTTTTCATCATATGTTCATAATCATAATTTTCTTTCTCAGAGTCATAGTATAACTACCCTTAAAAGAATGAGACAAGCAGCACAGACTTCTCTGTTAATTGGTATTCTGTTAAATAAGGAAGAATTGGCACAAAATATTTTGGAACTCTTAATATAGCTGGACAAAGCATTATAATGCTTGAGTTTCATGGGTGATAAAATACTTTTTAAAGATTCAACAACAACAAACAGATGGCAAAAAGAAGAAAATAAACTAAAAATAAAAAGTAAGGTGGAGAAGAGAAATCAACAAACAAGTGAAAAGACATAAAAAAATAAGCATCTTAAAGAAGATGAGGACTAAAAATAATATTTTTATTGATAATTATTTATAAAGTTTTTAATCTGACATTCACTGTCTATTATCTGATACTCCCTTTAAAAATCTGAAGTATCAATTTGTGTAATTACTAAATGTGTTGACTTATAAATTCACTGGCTTTGTATTTTCTTAAGTAATCAAAGATTCATAGAATGGTTTGGGTTGGAAGGGATCTTTAAGGATCATCTAGCTCCAAACCCCCTGCCATGGGCAGGGACACCTTCCACTAGACCAGGGTGCTCAAAGCCTCATCCAGTCTGGCCTTGAACACTTCCAGGGATGGGGCATCCACAACTCCTCTGGGCAACCTGTTCCAGTGCCACACCACCCTCCCCATGAAGAATTTTTTTCCTGATATCTAATCTAAATCTACCCTCTTTCAATTTAAACCCATTACCCCTTGTCTCTTTGTAAAAAGTACCCCTCCATCTTTTCTGTAGGCCCCTTCAGGTACTGGAAGGTTGCAATAAGGTCTCCCCGGAACCTTCTCTTCTCCAGGCAGATCTTTCTTCACAGGAGAGATGCTCCAGCCCTCTGATCATTTTTGTGGCCCTCCTCTGGACTCATAGTGATGGACGCAGTACTCCAGGTGTGCTCTCACTAGAGCAGAGTAGAAGGGGAGAATTCCCTTCCTCAACCTGCTGGCCACGCTTCTCTGGATACAGCCCAGGATACGGTTGGCTTTCTGGGCTGCCAGCGCACACTGCCAGCTCATGTCCAGCTTTTCATCCACCGTTAACACCAAGTCCTTCTCCTTCAGGGCTGCTAAAAAGGAACTTGTTAGCTGAGAACAAAACAGCTAGCACCCAAAGTAAATGAAAGCAGTTCTGAATAAAAAGAACAGGTTATTATTAGTAGTAGTAGTAGTGTTGTTGTTGTTGTTATTATTATTATTATTTCCTGTCCCTTTGCTGTCTATTAAACTGGTTTTATATCAGCCCACACTTTTTTCCAATTCTCTCCCCATCCTACTTGTCTGGGGAGGGGGAAGCGACTGTGTGGTGCCTAGTTGCCAGCTGGGGCTAAACCACGGAACAATTAGAAGTGAAATACAACGTGGAGTCATTTTATGTGAAGCTTCATAAAGATGTGAAGCTGACTGAAGAAAAATAAAAAAGCAAATGCTCAAACCTTGCCATGCTAAATGACAGCTTGAGTGCACAGATTATGTTTGGCTTGGTGTTTTTCTTTTTTTCCCTCTGATAATAAAAAGGAACCTCACAGATCAGTACATGAAAGCCTCAGCCTTGAATTGACAGTATACTCTGTTAGGAAAGGAAGCTGCCTTATATACTAAACCTCAGAAAAAGACACAATACATTGAATGCTGCTTGTAATATAAGATAAACCTTTACATTGAGAGTGATCTGCTTAGTCCCTTTGACCAACAGAGAAAGGAACAAGCACCTGTACTGGGTGTTGCTGGGATGCAATTAAATTTCTTCATAGCAGCCCATATGATGCTGTGGTTTAGTTTATGACCAGAATAATATTGATAGCACACCACTATTTTAGCTATTGCCGAACAGTCATTGCAGAACACCAAGGTATCTTTTGTTTCTCATTCTTCCCCCTCCACAACTGGGGGGGTGGGAGGGGACAGAGCCAGGACAGTAGACCCCATCTGACCAAAGGAGTATTCCACCTCATATGTTGCCGTGCTCAGCAAAAAAAGCAAAGCAAAAAGAGGAATTTATTCACTACTTGCTATCAGTAGGCAGTTGGCCTGGGAAACTGGGCCTCATCAGGCATAACTGTTGCTTGGGAAGACAGAACCATGAATGTCCCTACCTTGATCCTTCTTTTGCTGAGAGTTTATTGCTGACAAGGACCTGTTGACTTCCACTTACAGTGTTTCCTCTGGGAAAGGAGTTATTGTTGTTGGGGATTGGGTCTCTGTCTCAGGCACAGTCTTCTCCGAAGGAAAACCCTTCCTTCCCTATTCTGATGGTGCTTTAGCTTCCTTCATAAACATGTTTTCCCAGAGGTGCCACCAGGTTGGCTGCTGGGCTCCTCCATGCCTTGCAGTGGGTCAGTTGGAACCAACTACATCCAACACAGGGCAGCCCTGACCTCTCCTCAGAGAGCCACGCAACAGCCAGCACCTGGGCACAGACACCCCATACATGTAGTTATTTAACACAGCTATGACAAGTGAATACATTATTTTACGCAACAAGGCATCCCTTGCTCTGCAAGGCCCGGGCCTCCTTGCTTCTATTACACCAAAAGGCATCAAAGTGGATGATGTTTTTCTTGCTGTAGTTCTGGAGAGGTTTGACTCACTGTGAGAGGTGGAGCAGGAGCAGCAGACCAGCTCCAAATACAGGGCAGCATTGCACATGGTGGCTTAGGTACTGCCCTGTGGTGTTTCTGGGCTGACTGCTGAATAAAATGGCTAGTAAAAAGGAAATAGTCTATTGATCAGTGATTTGTATCTTTGGAAAACAAGAGTTTGGACATTATTTGTAAATAACTATTTGACCTAAGAAAAGTTGGCTGCCAAAGGTTGGTTGATAATTTATGTCAAAAAAAATGCTAATAATAGTACAGTCTCTATTACTAGGAGAACAGTTTTTCATATTTAGAAGGAAGTTAAAATAACTAATGAGAAATCTGCCTTTATGGCAGAGATCTCCATTATCAATATATTCAAATGTACACTCTTTGAATTGGCTGTAGTTAATATCAAAAGATGCTATTGAAAGAAATAATCACACAAAAAATGTAAGCAATGCTCACCTACATCTATATACATACATGCACCTTCAGTCAAGGTATCTTCTGGATGATATTTCCAAATGTCCAGATACATATCTGTAGTCTCTTGAGTAGCTCTTACATTTTTATTACTGTCAAAATCATCAGGCAAGCTCATACCATCTGGAATAGCAAACGGGAGTGGGTTCATCTAAATGAACATTAATGTTACCTACACACCTGAAAGCACAGCAGAGATCAAACATACTGATAAAGGACATGACCCATAACCTTTCTTCTCCTGCTAAAGGAAATATCAGTGCAGAAAACAAAACCATACTCTCTATAATCAGCAGTAGATCTTCTTAGCTGTTGATATGACAACAGTTCTAATTTCTTTTTTTACTGAAGAAAAATACACATTCAAATATTTTAGGATCAGCTGTAAGATTTCTGTAGTATTTCCTTTCCATTTTCTCCTTTTTCCCTCCCTTCAATGATGAAACATGCAATAATTTCCATATCTTTTATTTATATGGCAACTTTCATTCTAGTTGATATTGATAAAGTTATAGATTGTCAGTGAAAGACTTGGGGTCAGTCAGGCTGAATAGATACATTCACCCTCTATGATGCAAGGGACTAACAGAATTACAAGTGTAAGAAGTGTAAAACGAAAAGTTAATTTTAGGAACCAACAGCTATTTTTTCCCTTCAGGTGACATGAGCTTCTGTTACAGCCTTGAAAAATCAAATAACTTCTTTTTTTTTTTTCCTATTGTGCTTTGCAGTCTTATCTTAAAATCCCCACAGTTTTCGTATCAGGGCCTTATTGACCATACATTAACAACTTTGAAGTCAGCCATATGTTTGTCACTGAAGTGCTTAAACATTTATTGTTTGAAACTCAGTCTTGTTAATTTTTCTCCTGCGATTATATATTTTAGAGCACCTTCAGCTCTACAATATAAAGGCCATAAATCTCAGCCTGTGGGTGCTAGAAATATAGTAGGATGGCAAACAAATATCTATGCCTCTGGACATAATAGATCCTAAGATAAATAGTGGATACTTCTAATGGAAACATGGGATCAAAGTCAACATCATGTATGTTATCTGCCATAAAGAGCAACTTCTTCTCTCCTCCTTTCCAAGATAGATTAAAACATATTAAAGTACTACTAAAAAAAAAAATCCATAAAGGCAAGATATCAAAGAGCAATTCCTCTAGAATTTTTTTTTTTTTTCCTTCTCTTTTCATTACGCAGAAATATCAGCAATGGCAATTACAGAAGATAGTTGATCAGCAAGAGACTATTAGAAAGTGAGTTCTTATATCCCACTGGCCCTAATCAAAATGGTTATTGTGTTGACAGGATGAGCTTTTCTATTGCTTGGTGTAAATCTGGAGTAAACGTAAAGAATACTTGGGATTCCTTCTAAATATGTCCTGAAGTTTACTGTTGTAATTTCTTCTTGATCTGTCTAATTCTTTTCACTACCATTAAAGCTTCTAAAACTCCTTAAGTGTTCTGTGATTTCATTCTCTCTTACCCAGTTCTTGATCACACAGGGACTTAAACTTCCTGGTTTCATCACATTGTTTTTGCTGCTGTTTTAACTTTATGCATTTATTTATGCTTACATAGCTTTTTTCTTCTCTTTTCTTCTAAAGTGACCTACCAAGAATAGATTCTCCCTTTTCCACTCCTGATTTTTCATGAATTATTGAATTTTGGCCATTTTTATTCAACTTGTTTCACATTTCCTCCAAGTCAGCTTTTCTCACAGTGCAATATCTTTGTGTTTGCTGACCTTTCTACAGAACCCCATCAGCATTTCAAACTTAATGATATTATAATAATGGTATCCTATGTGCTTTCCAACTTTAACCTTGTTTATCTTACAGCAGTAGCCTCATTTTCAATTATTTGACCCTTCCAACCTCATTTGCTGCTTTTTCAACTTACTGTGTAAGAAAGAAATGTTTTCAAAACTCTTTTTGTAGCTTTCTTATTTCTATTTCTCTAGTTGTGATGTTCTTTCGGCAAAGAAAACCACAAATATGTATGGCATCGCTGTTCTAGATAATTACCTTCTGCATATAAAACTTTATGTATCATTTCCTTATAAAGTTTAGATGAGCCTATAGCAATGCAAACCATTTTTTCAACAAGAAATCATCTTTACCTTTTCAATTACTTAACTCAGTACTTATTATTTTGTCATATCAGTCAAAAACATTTTAAGGAATTAGAAAAGTCTTTTCTACTGGTATTTCTGGCCTCACATATGCTGTCATATGTTAGTCTGGTAATGAAAGTTAATTTAACAGGCTACTTGAAAGTTGTTCCTTCAAGAATAGAGGCAGAAGACAGGTATCACTATCGACCCTTCATTATCCATACCAGCACAGGGTAGTAGATGCAATTTTGGAAATCTTGATATAAAGGACATGTACAATATTTCTCAATTACAGGCATACAAGACAGGACTTCAAGTAACAGCTTTCAAAATGCATTTTATGTTCTCCAGGTTGATGTATTCCTCTGTGACACACTGTGTCAAGCTGTGTCAACTGAACAGATTAATAGAAGGGGTTTCTTAAAATCAGAGCCAAGGAAACTATTATTAGAGGAGAAAAAAGGATTTACAAGGCATACCACCTGCACACACAGGAGAGGTTTAGACACGAGTTTGTAAGCATGATTAGTGTCATACTCTAGCCCTTTCCACCTGCAGATATGGACATTTAACTTTTTACAGTAGTAAAACTGTTCAGCTTATGAGTAACGTTATCAAAGAAATGATCATTTTGGTTTGGTTTTAAGCAAATGGTGATTGACACAGTTCAGGGCAAAACTTTCAGATGAGAAATGCAAGAATTGTTTTCCAAGAAGAAAGCTGATATTTTCCTTTTCAAATACTTGCTTCAGGTGTATCATATTGGTCATATTTTTTAATAAATTACCAATATTAGAGAATCTAGTGACAAATTAGGCAGCAGAGCATGACAGTCAGCATCCAGGTATGCATTTTGGTCTATAAAGCACAAGACCTGAACACAGGTGGAGGACTTGAAAGTTACAGTTTAATTGTATTAGAATGGAACATGAAATATCTTCTACCAGTTATTGGTTATAGAAAATGTTAATACCAGGACTGGTAAACAGAAATAATTAGAAGGTCTATGCATAAACATAACATAAAAGGCAAATCTTATTGTCAGAATTTTTATATTTATAGAATACAAAAATATTATCAACCTTAATATAAAGAAAAAAAGGAAAAAAACCTATTATTATGGTCCCCATTCTCTTTAAGGGTGAAGAAGAGAAATTTTCAGGAAGATGATGTCTTTATTTTCTTGATTTCATCAGTCCCAGTGGAAAAAAAGGAAAACACTGAAGAGCTGTAATTTATACTACAGACAGCAATAATTTATGCCAATAAACATGTATATGTTTGGATAAGAATTTTAACTATGTATTTTCCTATTTCTGGTAAATTCCTCCTAAGAGCTAATATAATTACTGCAGTAGATGTGAATGAAGGAAAACATATTTTCACAGAGTACTCACTTTAAATAAGTTGGAAACAGTTGTTATGAAATACTTGTTTTATTTTATATTGACCAACATGAACCAAACAGTGAAAAATGTAGACCTCTGTCAGATTTGTTCATGTTAAGGGATGGCTGAAGAAGGTGAAGTTTAACAATAGCTCCATCATTATCCAAGAAAATTAGTCCCCTGTCAAGAGCAATTGGTAGTCAATGTTTGTAACCAAACACAAAAAACTCTGCACTTCCTATGAGCTTCAAACAGGTTATAGTCCTATAGGCAATAAAATATAAACATTTCTGAATTGTACTAACTTCACAGATGGGACAAACAAACATTTTCAGAATTAAGAAATCTTCACTAGATTATAACTTTGGATAACACTGTCTTTAAACAATTTAATTTTAGGAAGTTAGGCGACATTTATTCATTCCAAAAAGTAGTCTTTTGAAAGAAAGACCAGTATTTGTAGGAAAAAAATATTTTTTTTGTAATTTTCAGGTATTTTAATCTAGATTTTTTTCTTTGGGAAATTTTCTACAGGCATTCTAATCCTATTGCTATTAGGAAAACACTAACTGGATAAGGCAAGAGGTTATATGTCAGGCTCCATGCACACGTTATGAAGAAACATCTGTATGCATGCTGTTGCTCTGCATACAATTTATTTCCATATAATTTTATTTGTACTTGTATCTATTATTAGATATGTGCATATGCATACATATCTAAAAAATGCATGCATGTCTGCAAAAAGTATATAGAGATTTTAAACATATCTACAAGAACATATGTAGTTAGATGTAATATCTATTATGATATTTATACTTAACAGGTAGAATTAGAAAGGAAATATTCTCTCTTCCATTTTTGCCAGAGATTTGTGGAATATTCTGGAAATATGTATTATAAAATATTCCTTCAACATGTAGAATAAAGAGAAAAAGAAGACAGAGGATAGCATCCATTAAAAGTTAACATAATTTAAAATTAATTTGGTAAAAAGATGAAACCTCTGAAATTCTACCAGAATAGAATAAGACTAATGGTAGAAAAATCCAACAATTCAGTACCTCAAACTTAGCCAAGACTTAGTAATTAAATACGTGGGAAATATTTGCTGTAAAACTCAGGCTGAATATATTATGTTTGTTTCCATGGACAATAATATGTATAATAAAGTTCTCGGGAGACCACATCAACTCAGATGACACTATTGTTTCATTACCTTTTATAAGCTTAATTAAAACAACAGCAACCAAAAAAACCCATGATTGCTTTAACAAAACTGAAAAGAGAAACAGTCTTGATTGTATGAATTTCTCAGGGATATATACTTTATTGTAAGCAAATCAGAGAACTTGACATCACAGAATGTACAAATGTATTCATTTACACCACAACTGAGCTCAGACTGCATGCTTTTAATCACAAGATCGTAACAAGACTTGATGTACAGGACTTGTACATCACAAGTATACCTTATTCTATTAGATCTGATATAAACCGGCAATTATTATCTTTATAGAGAAAATACAGCGAGTATAATTAGTCATCAGAAACAACAGTGAATCAGTTAAATAATATGCCAATTTAATTTCACTGTTCTATGGAAGTTAGTAAAATAATTTTAACCCACTTGTTTATAAGAAAATTTTATTTACATATTTATATACAATTGGTATAATTTTAGTTACAGAAATGGAGAGAGAAAGCAAATTCTGTGTTTCAGCATCTATGCAGATTGTACAGCAGAGAAACCCTATCTAAAGAGTCATGAAACAGCTAGAACAGTGCAGTGTCAAATGATTAAACAGCCTTTGTACTGGTTTATATAAGTGAACAAGTTGTATCAATTATCAAGCATCTACACGGATAGGACAGTAGTGACAGGGCAAGGGGTAACAGGTTTAAACTGAAAGCAGGGAGATTTAGATTAGATGTCAGGAAGAAGTTCTTCATGGAGAGAGTGGTGAAGCACTGGAAGAGTTTGCCTAGAGACATTTTGGATATCACATCCCTGGAAGTGTTCAAGTCCAGGCTGGGTGAGGATTTTAGCAACCTGGTCTAGTGAAGGGTGTCCCTGCCCATGGCAGGGGAGTTGGAACTAGATGATCTTTAAGGTCCCTTCCCAAACCATTCTATGAATTAAATGGTAGTAGTTGTGAAGGGTCCATGCAAGTACTTTGTGAAGCTGCAGACATTTTGAGCTTATAGGAATAATTGTATAAGGAAGAACCTACATAACCCTCACTGATGCCTAATGCAGCTCTATACCATAGACTGAGTAATGTCCAGGTTATATAGCAAAAAATAATAACTGCATCATTAAACTGCATATTGATAGTGTTTATATACAAGGATGTTAAATTAATGCCTTAAAGACCATTAAGTGCTTGAGTGTAAAACCTTCAGAATCCCCTTCTTTCAAAGCTTTCACATTCAAAACTACAAACAAAACTATAGACTTATCTTTACATTCATCTATCATCAGGATGGTCAGGTGCATTGCATAGATCTGTAGTACATGAGTTAGCAGAGGAAATCATAGCAACCTATCAACTCAAGGGAGGGAAGATTGACTGTGAAAATCTTGCCAACTTTTCACATCTTTCTCCTGAGAGCTGAAAAATGTATTTCAGTGAGCCTTTCTTATCAGAAACAGGCAGCTTATATCAACATCTAAATATATAATATGGCAATACATTCATATATCTATTATTATAAAAGTATGGGCTGCAAATGCATCAACAGGATTTAATTCCCCTGATTGGCTTTATCTGGGACCTTCACTGACACCCTCTGCCCACATCCCACAAACTTCATTTAAGTTCATTCCTCCTGTAGATGTGTTGCCCTCTGCTCATCTGGACATTGCCATTGGGCTTCCTAGAGGGATCCTGGTCTTGATTGTGCTTAGTTGTCACTAGGTAGTTGGGAGAACTTGTTATGATCACTGCTCCTGTGTGGCTGGTGCAGCTACTGTGCTCTGATAAATTTGACTCACTGATTCTCTTCCCTCATGGAGTGGCCTTATGGTATCATTAGACAAATGGGGTACAGGAAAACATGTGCAAGGAACAAAATTGAAAAAATATGAGAAAATTAAAAAAATGATGATAGACAACTACTCATTAGAAAACTGCTGTTCTGGCTAAACAATGTCCATGAAGTCTGAAAACTGAAAAGTTAGTGTGAAGCCTATTGCCTGCCACCAGTGATCACAATATTGCACTTCATACTGGATAGACTTATTAACCAGACTGGCTTTGCCTCATTTCTTCAAATCCTACTATGTGTGTTTAGGGTTGTAGCTACTTTAAATTTCTGCTCTGTAGTGGAAGTTACAAATACTTTTCAGCAGCTTTCTCTATCCTTAGTCATCCACTCACTGAAATTGCTTTAAGCATAAGGGATGCTGTTCAACCGGAAGGATCAATGTTTTGCATGAGTATGTATTGACAGAGGATTTAAGAGGAATGGTTGTTTTCCTAAAACTGCAGAATCAGGGAACTGACATTATTGTGAAAGTTGATTGAATTATTCTTAGCTGTAGTAGTAACATAGAGACCTTGTTCTGTTGATGGCTCATTTGAAAACAGACAATGACTTTGAAAAGTATATTCATCATTCTAAATTACTCAGACTTATTATGCATTGTAGTCTCACCCTATAGACTGACAACAAATTATTCAGCTTTGTTTGAAGTATTGAGTATTCTGAATCTGCTCATGTAAAACTACATTGGCCCAGATTCTTAAGTCTAGTAATAAAAGACACTCATTTGAAAGAAAGCAGAAATTGTCTTTATGATGACTTAGCACTTCTATAGTAGACAAAAGATGATTCATTCTTTTCAACTTTACATAATTTTCATCTGTGCTTTTTCACCTATCTACACATTTTTATGTTTAATGGCTGACACAATTCCTTCCTAGAACATAAAAAGCTAATTGAATACACTGCATTTATCCTGGAACATGCCTTTTGAGAACTTGTATAGGTGATTTGATTCTATCTGCATCCCAAGGGATACAGATTGGAGAAAATTCCTGTGTATCAACTGGTTTATATTCTCTTCCATAGTTTGACACCATCCAGGCTACCACTGAAATGTCACCATCTTATGAAATAGCAAGCTTTGACAAGAAAGGCTCTTCAGACATTATAGGACAGAGTGGTTCTGTTGCTGTTGTACATATCAACCAACCAAGATCTTTATGTGTCATGGATGCCACCCTGGACACTATTTTTCACTCATGAAAAACAAATTTGGAGCATTCAGAAAAACAAACATAAAATAATAAACTATCCTTCCCTGTCTCCACACATGATTGAGTTACACCATATAATTGTCTTTCTGTAAGCTCAGCTTCCTACTTTTTCTATTTAGAATGCCAGCTACAAGTATATATAGGAGTGTACCTCGCATCTCTGTGTCTAGTGTAATGCAGAAAAGGCATGAAAGATATAAATGACTCCTCAAATCACTTTATAAGATGACACAGTGAAAGAATATAAGAGATACAAAGTCCTTTGTGTGGATTTTATGAAATAGTAAACTAGCCTCTTAAAGATTGTCACTGACAATATGTCCTTGTTTCCAAAATTCTGATTACCTGTGTTGCACAATTCTTTCTTTCTGTGACAAGTTATCAGGGAAGTCAGTAGGCAACAGAAGAGAAAGCCCTATGTTCAAATCTGAAAGTACATATTCTAACAACTAGTGGCCAGCAAAGTGACTAAATTAACTGATGTTGGTTATTCCCATGAGGTGTTGTTGTCTTGTTAGAAGTAAATGGGTTTTTCTTCAATAGATCTTCTTTTACTATCATTTAAAGGACAAGGTGAAGCCCAGTGATATTGTCTGTCCCTTTTTAATCAGTAAGCAAAACATGAAATATTAGAGAACCTGTGACAATGCTTTACACTAGTTACCACATCCTTTGATAATTTTTGGCAAATCAGAAGTTATATTCTCTTGTAATTATTTTACTTTTTCTATTTTAAATACTGAAATAAGCAGTGCTGTTGTTGCCTAGATTTTTCTCAACCCTTCATTATTATTTTTAAAAAGGAAGAAAAATAAATGTAAATAATCTATATTAAATGTTTAACAAGGTACTTGTATTTTTTGACAGTAAAAAAACCCAGCCTCATGTAATAAGATTAATGAAGAATTTCCAGTC
This sequence comes from Rhynochetos jubatus, assembly GCA_027574665.1. Classification (NCBI taxonomy): domain Eukaryota; kingdom Metazoa; phylum Chordata; class Aves; order Eurypygiformes; family Rhynochetidae; genus Rhynochetos; species Rhynochetos jubatus. The sequence goes on along the minus strand of CM050650.1, from coordinate 79,485,338 downwards.
CATTCATTTCAGTGCTAACTTTCTTACATAGGGAAAAACATTCCTATCCATTGTTTTACATCATAATTTACGTTGAAGTAGAAACCCAAAGTTAGAAATGCATTTCCTGATATTATAAACTATATAGGAAATATACAATGGATATACATGACTAACTCAGACTTTGCTGGATATGTTTAAATTTGAAGAACAGAAACATTTCTAAGTTCTGTAATGAAAGTGAGAGGAAGAAAGAAATCAGCCCATGATGACCATGAAAAAAACTGGGAAAAAAAACCCCAGGGGCACAGTCGAGGAAACCATGACTTTTTTTTTTTTTTGTAAGGTCACTAACAGAAACTGTGGTGGACATCTTTTGGCAGGGTTAGAAGCAACCTGTGAGGGTCTAGGGTGTAGAGATAAACAAATCTAGCAAGGTACTAATAGCTATTATACATTTATGTTGTGGTTTAACTCCAGCCAGCAAAATACCACGAAGCTGCTCTCACACCTCAACCCCCTTCCTCCAGTGGAGGGGGAAACTCAGAGGAAAAAGACAAGGAAGCTCATAAAATTGAGATAAGAATTATTTGTTAATTGAATATAAGTGAATAATACATATATAAATACTACTAAAAATATGTAATTAAAATAATAGAAAATAAAACATATAATATGGTTGCTTACCACCCACCAACTGATGCACAGCCAGGTCCCCAGTAGTCAGAGAGCTGCAGCAGAGTCCGAGCGAGCCTCATGAGTGATAGCATGACAGGGAAAGCCAATCAACCCACCAATGATAAACGAGCCAGCAGAGGAGTTTGCAAAGCAGCTAAAAAAGAGTCAGTTAAGGAGCTAACAGAAGAGTTAGCAAAGGAGCAAAAAAAAAAAATAGTTACGGAGATAGTCAAAGAGTTATGGCCCTCTAGCCCACTCACTGCTGGGTGTTACCTGGCATGACATACTATGGAATGAGATAGTCCTTCTGTTAGTTTGGGTCAGCTGTCTGAGCCGTGTTGCCCCACGATGCTCGTAGTGAGAAAGTTGGCAATGCAACTGCAGTATCATAAGATGAGAGACCTTGCATTTGGTACAGGTACTCCCCAGCACCAGCTAAAAAGATACATTACCAGTACTATTCCCAGGGTAAATCCACAAACATAGCTTCACACCAGCCACTGTGAAGAAAGTTAACTCTTTCCTGACTAAAACCGGCACAATGTATTAGATATCAGGCCCTTCAGATAGTACAGGAAAGTAAGATATCCTGCATGATTGAAGTTGGGCTTATTTTCATTTCAAGGCATGCAGTGATAGCTGTAGCACAAAGCCAAAAGTATAACTACATCAGAAATAGTGAAAATTATAAGAATATTTTGTTTGTGAAACAGATTTAATAGAATCCCAAAATCATTTAGGTTGGAAAATACTCTAAAGATTGAATCCAACCTTTAAACTAACACTGCCATGTCTGCCATTAAACCATGGCCCTAAGGACCTCACCCACCTACCTTTAAAAATACCTCCAGGGATGGTGACTCAACCACTTCCCTCTACAGCCTGTTCTATGGTTTAGGCCCAGCTGGCAGCATGTGGCTGCTCCCTCCCTCCCCCCCCAGGTGGAACATGAAGGAGAAAATATAAGGAAAAGTTCCTGCCCTGAGCAAGTACAGGGTGGGATCACTCACACATTATCATCACAGGCAAAACAGACTTGACTTGGGGAAGAAAAATTGATTTTATATGTTACAAATCAAAATCAGAGTAAGATGATGACAGATAAAACAAAACAGATCTTCAAAGCCTTCCACCACCCCTCCTTGTCTTCCAGGACTACCACCTACCCTCCCAGCAGCACAGGGCAGCAGAGGAAGGGAGTTTATCACTAAGTTCACCACACATGGTCTCCACTGTTCTTTCTTCCTCATGGGAGATAACTCCTCACACTCCGTACCCTGCTCCAGTGTGGTGTCCCTTCCATGCAAGACAGTCCTCCACCAACCTCCCTAACTTGAATCTTTCCCACGGGCTTCAGTTTTCTCCTCTAACTCCTTCAGTGTGGGTCCCTTCTAGGAATCCACAGTTGCTTCAGGAGCAGCCTGCTCCAGCACAGGCTGACCAGAGTCCTGGGGTCTTCCAGGCATAGCTACCTGCTCTAGCATGGAGTCGTCCCCAGGCTGCAGGTGGATCTCCAGTCCACTATTGCCCTACATGGCTGCAGAAGAAACTCTGCTGCAGCCCACCTCCTACCAACCATTCTGCACCCTCTTTTGGTATCTGTCTTGTCTCTCTCAGCTGATTTTCTCCACTTCTTTTCCATTTCTGCTGCCACTTCCTTTTGTGTCCTCCTCTCTTAAATTTGTTAATTTGCAGAGGTGCTGATTGGCTCATCTGTGACATTGGCAGGTCCAACTTGGAACAGCTGGAGTTTTTCTCTAAGCTTTCTCTCATCTTCCCCACTACCAACCCCACTACAACAGAAACCCATTACACTTGACAACCATTTCCATGAAGAAATTTTTCCTAATATCCAGTCTAAACTTCCCCTGGCACAACCTGAGGCCATTTGCTCTTGTCTTATTCCGTGTTACTTGGGAAAAGAGACTAGATCTCCTTCCAGGGAGTTGTAGAGAGCAATAAGGTCTCCCATGAGCCTCCTCCAGGCTAAACAACCTCAATTCTCTCAGCTGCTCCTCACAGGACTTGTGCTCCAGACCCTTCACCAGCTCTGTTGTCCTTCTCTGGACACACTCCAGTACCTCAGTGTCTTTCTTGTAGTAAGGAGCCAAAAACTGACTATATAATTTTTTTAGACTTGCAGTAATAGTACAAGACGCAGGTAGATTCAAAAGCTGAAAGGAAGTTGTAGGAAAATATATTAATGGAGGTGATTTCATTTCCTTACTTTTCATTATAATTGCAAAATAATAAGATCTGTTTTACCATTTCATGGTTGAGCAAAGTAAAACCATGTACATTAAGAAATCCAGTCACTGCATATGTCTGTCTTTCCAAAAATACTTATTGACTGCAAAATCTGCTGTGTAAAAGCTCAAGATAAAAAGGGAACTGAATAAGTAAACATCAAATAGAGGATTATCCTTGTTTGTAAAGAGTCTGTTCTAGTAGGAATTATAGACAGGTACCTTGACGTTAAAGTGACAGGGTAGATTCCCAGCAAGTTAAAAGTAAATCATGTAGTACTAGTACCTTAGCATCTTTAAATAAAGTATTTAGCTGGGATAATATTTAAGATTAACTATAAACAAGAAATGGTCCATGCTCTTGTTTAAACAGAATCCTTAACGCATCAGGCAAGTATTGTTCTTTGTCACTGCCCTCGTACGTTTTCAGTACCTTTTATTTTTCGAACTTAGTTTTAATATTTCTCTGGTCATACAGAGAAATGGAAGTGGTATAATGTCAGAGAGAAGACTCAGAATAGGGTATGTCTGAAAAGATCAATGAGCTTTATAACACAGAGCTGATTCTACGTAGTAAATTAATAATTCTGTTCTGTAATATTTCAAGGTGAGAATCCAAATTTGCTCATCATGGAAGAATTGCAGAACACAGATCTGTCACCCAAAAACTTATTGTGGTTGTACTAGTTTATAAATCACAAGGAAAAGAACAACCAACCAACCCACCTGAAAAACAAGCTAAACCAAAATAGCAATGGAAACCAAATCAGATGGGGAGATAGACTACATCTGTCAAACTGGGCCATGTGAAAAACTATATGCCTAAACACTTCTGATAGGCCATTTTTTACAATACTTTATGAAGCTTCCTTTAGTATCATCAGCGATTAATATTTTCAGAGAACAGAGACTGTGCTGTGCTCCAATTTGTAAAAAACAAACAGACAAATAAACAAACAAACAAACCAACCAAAGCCACCACTGTGTTGTTAAAAGGACTTAAACGTGTTCTGGATAATAAGATTTAAATAAAAGAACTTTTTTTAAACCTACGTAGAATACTTCTGCTGCCTTGGGTTTTTTGGTGTTCCCTCCCCCACCCCCACCCCCCCTCGCCCGGCATATTCTCTATTGTAATTTATAAGCCACTTCTACTTACTTTTGGATTTTTTTTTATTTCAAATTTCCATATTTCAAATTCCACATATTACTTGTTTTGGTTTTAATATTTTAGTTCTAACACTTTGGTGTTTAAGATTTTAAAGCAAGACAGACCTCTTTGTGACTGTCCTGCATTAGAGTTCAAGTCTAATTTCTAATTGAAAGGAAGTAATTAAGTTTAATATGCTACGATGTATAAAATTTTTTATCTCTACAGCCAGTTTCATGCTTATATATGAGTATTTCTGAGTTCTAGTGAAAGTGCAATCTTACAGTGGGCTATCTTTCATTCAGAAAAATGGAACTAGCTGTATTTCCTCTAAGGGATGAGGATATAATCCTAAATAGCCTGAAAATTAAACACATTAGAATAGTACTATGAATGTAATAACTGTAGTAAGCATTTCTGGATCCATTTACTTGGAAATGTAATATGTTTTCCTAGAAAATTTTGTTTTCAATCAGAAACAGCATGAAAATTTATGTTCAGTGACTTTTCCATTGATCAGGACACATTAGCTAAGAACTGGTTGCAAATCTTACAAACTCAGCTGCTATTCCTAAAAGGTGTGGTCATGTGCAAAAGTTATGACGATAAAATTAATCAAAGGGAGTTGGGTTTTAGTATCGGCAGAATATAGATGTCATTTACGTAGTATAGTCCTGACCTCACTACTAGATTTGCTAAAGTTAGCAGTCTAAATTGAGATAAATCATAGAATCATAGAATGGTTTGGGTTGGAAGGGACCTTAAAGATCATCTAGTTCCAACCCCCCTGCCATGGGCAGGGACACCCTCCACTAGACCAGGTTGCTCAAAGCCTCATCCAGCCTGGCCTTGAACACTTCCAGGGATGGGATATCCACAGATTCTCTGGGCAACCTGTTCCAGTGCCTCGCCACTCTCTCCATGAATAACTTTTTCCTGATATCTAATCCCAATCTACCTGCTTTCAATTTAAAGCCATTACCCCTTGTCCTATCACTACAGGCCCATCAGAACGAAAAACATATCTTCCTTTTTATTATAATTTTTATTCTCAATCTCTTTTCCTAAGGAAGAAATTTTCAAATAATTTTGTTTTCTAAATTAATTTAGATAAACCACTTCTGTGATGCTTTTGTTCCTGTGGTTATTTGTTCAGCAAATGAGCTTTATTTTAAATAACTTTATTTTATTTCAAGACTAAGTTCCATAATTTTTTAATGAATTAAATAAACTGATGAAGATTAACTGAATAGTTATTCAGATTTTTCTAAGGATAACTAGATTATGTGAGATTACAATAATGAGTCAAACTACTATACACAAAGAATTATTACATTTGAGAATCTAATTCTTTAAAGACTTGTGAAATCTCAGATTTTATTTGGCTTTTGATATTCCTAAAAGATTCTGCTATCTATTTTCTATATGAAACTCACTTATGCAGATATTCATTTTTATAAGATGTAAAAAAGTAATCCACTGTAAGGGTAAGAGAAGCTGTTATGGAACAACAGTTATGGAAACCTCAGGTCTTGCGGTTCTTATGCCCTACTCATGCTCCTATTTTACAAGCATTATGAGACAATAAGATGTAATTGGCAGTGGATATCTGTTCCAGATCAGTTTAAAGCTATCATCTAAGCTTAGGCGTTGTATGTGGGTATCTGCATGCTCCTGTGGAGGTATTCAATTAAACTATCTATAATTAACTTGCTAGGTTGGACTCAAATGATCACTTTCATATGAGATCTTCCAGGATATCTACCCAAGCTACAACCTAAATTGAGAATTAGAAGCTGTAGCAAATATAAAATTCATCAATGGATAATGTTTTACAAACCAAATGGAAGTACTACTCATTCTTCCACAATTAGTGTTCTTGAGAGTACTTAAACCCACAAAGAGAAAAAAATGCAACCAAAAAAAAACCCAACTCCTCTATGGTCATGAATAAAACAGAACCATTGATACAATGCAAATATCAGTTGGTAATCAGATTCAAATACAATCTATAATACAAGATCCGAGGGTTGCCAGTTCCCAGCAAGATTACAAACAGATCAGTGTTAGAGTTATTTAAGTTCCACCCTCAGTAATTAATCTGCAAGTTTTCCTAAATGGTAGAAGCATTATATAGCTTGGATCAGTGCAAGTAAAATCAGCTGTGCTAATAGTTTTATTGTGAAGGTTATTTTGCTCGTCTCAATCCATATTGATCACTAAGGTAAATGTAAACCTGAAAGAGGACTTTAGGAGTGTCACTCCTAATTACAGACCTAAAAAAGTTCTAATTTGATTTATAAAATTCATTAGAGACAGGGAAATTCTACTGGGTTGCAAAATTTTTTCAATAATAAGTTATCTTATTAAACTAAATTATGTTGGCATTAATTTCCATGTGTCAGGCTCCGAGCCTTTTATACTTAATGAAATTTTACAAAATTTACCTTTACTGAAGTGTCAAAGTAAGCATATATCAGTTACACATGGAATACTTAGTATGTTTTATATCTACAGCCTACATTATCTTGCTTGTATTCATAATCATTCCCATTGTTAAACTGAGAATCTGACAATTCTACTCACCATATAGGGAGTTTATATAGTGTTCTAATCACGTCTAATCCTCTCTTGATAAACTAAATAGATTGAATGTCTATTACAACATTTCAATTCTTTCCTTTATCATTCTCATGATTCCTTGTTGAACCCCTTCTAATAATTCAAGTACTTTACCTATTCTTTTTTTTCAGTGAACACTGAAAATGGATACTGCATTACAGCAGTGTGAAAAGTGGAATAAGAGTGAATTGCTGGAAATCAAGCAGTGTTACCAGCATCTGCTACAGGGGCAATACAAAGTCCATATCTTTCCTTTTTTTGTTTGTTTACTTCTTGCGCAGCCTTTTGACTAAAACATTGATGCAGGGTCTTTAGCAAATTAATCACTACATCCACCAAGTTTTTCAGGGCATGTAAAGGATGAGTACCCTATAGTTTCAAAAGAATTCAGTAAAAGTATTTTTTCCCAGGTCATTGTTAACACAATTTAGGAATCGAAAGTGGATTTTGTCAGTGAAAGTTTCTAAAAACAGAACTTGATGAAAATTCTCCATTCATAATACAACATGCATTTTGATTTTGTATTGTTTTAATTTCTTCTGCAAAAAGTTTGATTTGAAAATAGAACTCAGTAATGATAATGGCAACATGACTGATAAGTATTGCTTCTATTTCTTTGCAGTATATTGATATTAAGTCGCTGTTTCATGGCCTTTGTTCACAACCAACAGGATCATAATGAATATTGTCTTCCTTTGGTAGGCAACTTTTACTGTTCCTGGTAATGATAAGAAGGATAGAGGTAGGTTTACCTTCCACTGAAATATTTTCTAATAGTCATGGTCAAAGTCAAGAAAGGGGTCAAGTCAGAAAGGGGACATGACTGGTGCACTTTACTCATTGAATTAAAATGGCTGTCAAATCTGGGGCTTAATGAATAATATTCCCTTAATCTTATTTGCAAAGAATGTTTTTCTTTGTTTTTAATCTTTCCTTTCTGATACAGTATATTTTCCAAGAATTTCACTTAGAAATTGCTTTTAAATGTAGAAACCTAGGACTTTGGTGGTGCTTCTGTCCTCTCAGCTTGACATTGTTAAAATTTTGAACAATTACTTAAATACAGATCTTGTTACTAAGAATCAGAATGTACCTCATGGCTTTCCCTGTGATGGTATGTGAAGCAGATGTTCTGTAGAGTTTTCTCAACATAATGTCTTTTCAGTAGTTATAGTAGTCTGGAAATAATGCCACTATGGGAACTTTACAGCACCATTATATTTAATAAATAATGGTAAAGCCCTTATATTTCTGATTTTGCTTTCCTGAAAAGTTAAATTGAGTACAAGATCAAGTTATTATTTGTTTCTTCTATTAAATAGGAATACTCTGGAAAGCTAAGAAAACAATCTATTGAAGCAATATAGTCAGAAGAACTTGAAAGCCGAGAGGGTCCGAAATTTATATCACTCACAGCTGTCAAAATGTTCATGGTGTTTCCTGAGGGAATATATAAGTACTTGTACTGAAGTAACTGAAGTAACCAGAAATGGTCTGTTTGTCTCACAGGACAAAATGACCAGTTACTCCGCAAACATTGGAAAAATTGGTGATTGTCAAGGAAAATTTGTGTTTAGTGAATAACATAAATCAAGTTAAATTTTACAAAGAAAATTTAAATAAACAAAACATAAAAATGTATTTGATTCCAAAGAAAACAAAGGCAGACATATGGGTAGAGTTTGTAGCTATGGTATGAACCAGAATAAAATTAATATTTTGCTGCAGTTCTCAGTAAGAATAAAGCAAAACCAAAGCAGATGAGAATAAATTTGCAGCAAAAAAGAAATACCTCAGGGGAATTAAAACTGAAACCTAACAGTTTAATGAACAACATTGAAGATTTCTCTATCATCTCCTTCTCAGAACATCGAATCAGATTATGTATGATATCATTAACCGAGTGACAAAGGTTTTAATTAACAATATCCATTCAGGACAGATACTATTTCACTGGAAAAGTATAAAGAATACAGTACTCTGTAAGGAAGAGGAGTAAAAATTATTAACCTGACCTAGATATCACAAAATGCCAATTTTAAAGAGAACAGCAATAAAAAATATAAGGACATGAAAAATACAGTTTTTCCAAAAGTAGTTTCTACCAGAATAATCTCATAGCTTTCTTTAGTCAAGAGAATTGTGACATATCTAATCTACCCAGATTTTAGTAAAACATTTCAGTTTAGTACCACATGGGAAATTATTTGTGTTGATGAAGAAGATGAGATGTAAACTGTAAATTGTGTAACTGGCTAAAGGAGAGAAGGCAATAAAATTGTTTTGAAAGAGGAAAGTAAGACTTGCTGCAATTTTTTGTGGAGTTCTTTAAGAATTTGTCTGATCATTTGAAGATGACTGATATTAGTGATTAGCTCAAAAAAAAGTGTTTGCTAATGAAATATTCTAACTATACGATGATGTGAGATGCTATTAATGTGGAAGATTAAAATAGCATGGAGAAATATTTAGATGACCTTGAAAGGTTGAGTAATAAATTGACAATAAAAGGTCTATAAGCAAGTTCATATTAAGGGTAATTAGTAGTTCTTACATGCCTACCATATACATTATGCATACCACCACTTTTGTGTAGATTTGGGCACTCATGTATGGTATGAAGTTGAATTATGAATAGAGGGTTATTAGAAAGAGGCAACTAAAGCTATCTATCAAAACAGGAGCCCACTGTATGCAAAGTGACTGGAAAACATGGTGAATGAGGAGACACATTTTCAAAGATATTAGTTTTGTATGCCTTGATGAACAATAATTCAAAATCAAACCAAGAAAAATCCCAAGTTAAAACATATTAAAACTACAGGATAAAATTCATACCAAAATTAAAAAAAAAAAAAAAAGAGGCATAAATAATTGTAAAAAGTACTACATTCTGGGGAAAAAATTAAATAGTTTTAATGTTATTGTAGGTTGACCACTAGGCCAAACTGTAAGTTCCAGTGGAAGGTACGCCTGCCCATGGCAAGGGGGTTGGAACTAAATGATCTTTAAGGTCCCTCCCAACCCAAACCATTCTATGATTCTATGACATCCTCAGAGAAAAGGGTAAAAACTTCAGTTACTTTTAAGATGGCTCTTTCTCTGTTTCTAGAAGTTATATATGAAAAATAAGTTCATGAATTATTTCAGCAGCACAGGAAGTCCCTTCCAGTCCTCTGTTTCTAAAATGTCATATGAATTAGTATGCTTACATATATCTAAGAATTGCATCAGCACTATGACATATATCGGTCATGTAATCTGATGAAAACCTGTAGAAATTTGATAAATTCTGTTTTCAATGAATCAGTATTGATTTACATTTTCTGTGTTTTCTGTTTTGAATCCGTTAGTGTTTGTGGCCTGCACGAAATATTCCAGTGTATTCCTGGGATCAAAGGTAGGTTATAGACATATAATTACATGGCTCGTCCTGCTTGCCTTTTTGATGTATTGACCCATTAGCTTTCTTCCAGTTCTCTGGAGCTTCCCAAGTGTTCCAAGTCTTATTGAAAAATCAATGTCAATTGTCTAGAGAGCTCTACAGCCAGCTCTTTTAAAATTATTGAATGCAAGACTGATTTAAAAATATCTAGTTTTAGTAGTTGCTGCTTAAGAATCTCCAGAGTTACTGTGGGAGTGGAAGGTATTTCATCATCATCATCTGACTATACAATCTTTACATTTTTCTAAATATGAGGAGAGATCAAGAGTATATTTCTGCTTCTTCTGCATAATTATTGGCATAGTTATAAGGTTTTCTCATCAATACATAAATATCAGTGCTAGGATTTCTTTTGCAGTTGCTTTTTTATTGTGGAGAGTTCACAGTTTATGATTTATACTCGTTGTTATCAAAATCAATTTTATTAGAATCTTAGTAGTTGAAGTATTTATTTGTGTATGAGTTTTTATAAAATTAGTAACTTCTCTATATTTAAATTAGTCCACAAAAAAACATGGAGTAACTTGTCTTAACTGCAAAGCTGTTTTAGAATATAGTGGAAAAAACAATTTCTTACATTTGTTTTGGTTTTGTGTTCAGGGAATAATAGCTTCACAACTCCAATCTTATGAAAATGTTCCTTCTCCTGTGCCTATTTTAGTCAGGTAAGTTTTGCTTCTCTGAGGTATTCCTTTAGATTCAACATTTCTCAATTCTCTTTCCTGTACCCAAGGAAAGTTTCCTTTTCTTCCTCCACAACAGGTGTCCCATATTGGGCAACTAGTTTTTTCTCATAAGAACATATGTCTTAATTCTTTAGAATAATTTTAATGATGACAACTGCTTTCCTGAGATACTTGCTCAGCAGAATTATTGTTAATATTTCAAAGTACCTTACTCATGGATTCTTAAGGGAACATTCCTGTGCTTTTCACAGACATTATGAAAGATGAGCAAGTCTTTATTAATAATGTTTATTTAAAAGTTGATTCATCTCATCCTAAAACCGAAGTTTCAAAAAGATTGGATGAGTGTCCATTACCAATACTTGGAGTGTCCATTTTAATCTAATGGCTCTGCGAGTACACTCAGATGGACATTTGTGTAGCTAAAACACGTGAAACTTATCTTGTTTCCTGAATAATTTCCTCACTGACAGTTTTGCAAATGCATAGCTTTTTGTTAATAGTTTAGGTCTTGACTGTAATAGATGCTCTATCCAGACCTCTGCTGATACTGTGTCTGAAGTAGTTTATAAGAGCTGCATAGTCCTCTTGTTCTGTTGGCCTATCAAAGTTCTAACATGTTGTGCGCTTTGAATATTTTCGCTTTAGCTTCTGCAGTTCTCTCCAAGACGAGGTTGTTATTTTGGTTAAACAAATCCTTTCAGTGATGTACTTCACAAAAAAGAATATATATGTCATCTCTGCTGACTTGTGTATGATATTCAGATTATTTTCTGAATTTCCAGTGCCTGATACCTGGAAAACCCTAGCTGAGACTTACAATCATAGAATTGATCCTACTTTACCTATACTTTCGTCTCTGGTACCTTATGAATTATATTTTATAGAATCTGCTTCCTCTAATAGCTTTCTAATCCTGAGAGATTTCTTCTTTATGTTTCAGACCACTGGGTTTCTGATCAATCAATAGACATGCCTCATAGCCTCAATTTTTCTTTCTTGTATTATTTGAAACTCTACTTCTTATTCCTTCATGTGCATCTTCTTGTTATTTAAACTTACTTTCAGGCTATCTCCTTCTGCAATGGCCTGTAAACACCATGAATCTTTGGCAATAGGGTGATGTGCAGGCACAAGGCGAATATATCAAGTTCCATAATTGTATAGACATTGACACTCTATGAATAGAAGCCATGTCTCAAAATAAATATACTGTTTCTCAGCTCATGACCTTACTCCAAGGATCTGGAATGAAAGATATTTCTTCAGAGAGCCATCTGACCTTTCACGGGCAACTCTTTTGGATGAGATGAATTATTGCCCTGAAGAGTATAATTTGTCCTACTTAACAGTAGAAAATGCAAATTTCTATATACAAATTAATTGCCCTCAACTACATTCATAGTCAGAAGAGAAACATGTCATGCATATTTCTGTTGACTATTTCAGATCACAGAATCATAGAATCATTTAGGCTGGAAAAAACCCTTAAGATCATCGAGTCCAACTGTTAACCTAACACTGCCAAGTCCACTACTAAACCTTTCTGTGAAGAAATTTTTCCTAATATCGAATCTAAACCTCCCCTGGCAAAATTTGAGGGCATTTCTTCTCATCCTATCACTTATTATTTGGGTAAAAAGAATAACAACAACCCTGTTACAACCTCCTTTTCAGGTAGAGCAATAAGGCCTCCCCTCAGCCTCCAAACTAATTGACCCCAGTTTTTTCAGCTGCTCCTCATAAGACTTCTTGTCTAGATCCTTCACCAGCTGATGTGTATTTTAAAATGAGATGAAATATACCGTAAAAACCTATTTCTTTCAGTGACTATTGTTACAACCTACACTGACCAGCTCTGCGATGGCAATAAGTGTTGCAGACATTGGTCAGAGAAATTCTATTTATGATGACTCAGACTTTAAGAGCCAGGTTGCTAACTTGGGCTCAAACCTCAACATTTCAGATATTTCACTAAACAGAGATAAACTCCACTGAGTGTGCGTAGGTGCTGTTTGGACTGTTAGTAGCCACACTCTCCTCGTTAATATTTATGTAAACACTATGGTGGAGATATAGCTTAATTAATTCGTGACTGTGATTGACATTCTGTTTACATTTTGTCTCTGATCCTATTTACCTCCACTTTCATAAAACTTTTCCTTTTAGAATACCGTCACACTGACCATTTTGTTATTCTGTTTGCATATAACAACAGTAGTCCAGTTGTGGCCAGTCACACATACCTTCTAATACAGAAGTTAACCAATTTTCACCTGTAATGTTTATATCCAATATGAAATTTATTTGAGTTGAATAAAACAATCTGAGTTAGGGAAAATTTAGCATAGATTATACCAAACACATTTGAGTACTGACAGCTCAAAACTGGCATATATGCCACTTAGGCACCTTGATAATGCAGTTTCTTAGGAGTAGATTTTTTTAAACCTGACAGGATTTTTTTTTTTCCTGGGGTTATTTTTATTTTTATTAAAAAAAAAATCAAAGAGATTTCCAAAATAAACTGCGATAAACCAATAAATTTTTGAAATTTACTCAAATTTATGACTGAATAAACTAAAAAGTTCATAAAATTATTACTGAGTTCAGGAAAGTAAAGAATAAGAAAATAATTCTGAATTAATTATTGATTTAGATTTATAATTTTATTAGCTTGATCATGAATAGCCCATTATTTCTTTTTTCATTGTTCATTAATTTCTATTTTAGTTTTGGTCCCTAGAGTTTGAGAAATTTGTTACAATTATAAGATCATGTTTTGCCTGGGGCTTTCAGTTAGTGTATAACTATTGCTATCTGGCTTAAATTATTTTGGCCATTTTTAATTAAGAGGGAAACAGTTTCTCCTTCAGTTTTCAAAAGGTTTTAGCAATTATCTTGTAATGTTCTCTCTGTATATTGTAAAATAGTCAAATCATATTTAGAATAGAGCTTTTACCTACTGTATGATACTCTATTTTGTGCTTTTCCCAACAGTACCTGAAGGTTTAATGTAAACTTTACAAGCAGTGCCACAATCCAATACATTTATAATTTAACAACATTCCTAATTAATTCAGGAAAAGGTGAAAAAAATAAGATTTACTAATATAAATTACATTATTTGTTTAAGACTATTTAATTGTTCTCTAGTTTGATTTCCATAACAGATATTATTTTTATACCATTTTATGATTTGTTAGAACATCAATAAACATTCTTGATTTTTAGATTAGAGTGAAATTAGACTAACATTTCTTAATATTTATATGTTGTGGGGTTCCCCCCCCCCCCACCCCCCCCCCCCAGAAATTCATGCTCGAGTTATTAAATCTCATTGAATGCTGATTTATTGAGCTTAATGGTTAGATTTATGTGTCACATTAAACTGTATGGATTTTTTTATCTCATTTTACCATTGCAGCTTAAGGAACTTTATTTTCCCTAAATTTGTGACTGATTTCCAGATCTTATCTCATTACTATTTAGTGTGCATTATATTGCACAGTGTCAGTATATAAATATATGACTTTCAAAACAAATTCTTATTTTCTCCAGGAAGAAGAATTCCCTATTATTTATTTCATACAAAAATCCTTTGCTTTAATTACAGTAATGAAAAAAAATTATCATGTGTGCTTCAGGTCTCAATTACTGCTACCTTGCTGGTCATCACAATATTTATAGATCTATCTGGAGAGAAAGGTTCTCAGATCCATTTCAAAACTGCCTTGTTTGGTCGATATAAAGCAGAGAGTTTGCTGACGTGTGTACAAAATTGTTGTGTGCATTAAGCTCTGAACTAACAGAAAAAGATTAACCATTGACTGCTATCAAATAGTAGATCAGATCATAATCACAGAATATTCACAGAAACAAAATAGCCCAGGTCTGTTTCCTCTGATCTCACCAGATCAGTTAAGTGACCAGGAGAAGAATGAATGAACCATGACACTCACTAGCAGTTTCACTCAAGTAAACCAGGTGTAAGGACCTGCACCTGGGTCAGGACAATCCCAAGCACAACTACAGGCTGGACAGAGAATGGATTGAGAGCAGCCCTGAGGAGAAGGTCTTGGGGGTACTGGTGGAAGAAAAGCTGGATATGAGCTGGCAGTGTGTGCTGTCAGCCCAGAAAGCCAATCTTACCCTGGGCTGTATCCAGAGAAGCATGGCCAACAGGACAAGGGAGGAGATTCTTCCCTGTTACTCTGCTCCTGTGAGACCCCACCTCCAGAGGAGGGGCAGGAAAATGATCAGAGGTCTGGAACACCTCTCCTATGGGGACAGGCTGAGAGAGCTGGGCTTGTTCAGCCTCGAGAAGGCTCCAGGAGACCTTATAGCACCTTATAGCAAGAAAGCTGGGGGAGGGAACTTTTTACAAGGGACTTTCTACAAGGGCATGTAGTGACAGAACATGGGGTAACGGGTTTAAACTGAAAGCAGGGAGATTTAGATTGGATATCAGGAAGAAATTCTTCACAGAGAGGGTGGTGAAGCACTGGAACTGGTTGCCCAGAGAAGTTGTGGATGTCCCAGCCCTGTCTGTCTTCAAGGCCAGGCTGGATGAAGCTTTGAACAACCTGCTGTTGTCAAGCTTCAAGGAAATGCTAGAAAAGATGGAAACTTAAAAACAAAAACCAGCCGTTTCACTACAGCAAACCAAGCTGAACATCCCAATTGGTTGGCTTGATAAAGGCCTGTTACAGCCAAATAAACTGAAAGATCTAGGCCTACAAAACATAGAGAGACTTGTCATCCTTCATTTATTGCCATTGCCTCCTGATCTTTGGGAAGGGTTAAGCTCTACTCAAATCTTTCCTCTTCTCCCAGGTCGTTATTTAGCCCTACTATTCAAATAAATAGTCACCCTAGATACAATCATCTGTATATTTATCGATACATTTATAAATATGTGAGATCATATCAAGTAGGTTCATTGTTTCTGTATTGGGTATGACAGGGATGGAGTTAACCTTCTTCAGAGCAGCTCTGCTTTGCATTTGTAGCTAAAAAAGTGTTGATAACACACAAATGTTTCAGCTGTGCTGGACAGTGCTTGCGAGAAAACTTGAATGCTTTTTCCATCTCCTCTCCCCCAAACCAATAGGGATTTGGGAAGACTGGGAGGCAACATAGACAAGACAGCTGACTCAAACTGAACCAAGTCATACAAAGCTATGCTATATAACATCATGATTTTCAATAGAAGTTCAAGGAAGGAGGAGGGGGAGAATGTTTGTAGTTACAGTGTTTGCCTTCCCAGGCAGTTGTTAGATGTCCTGAGGCTCTGCTTTACAGGAAACGGACAAACATCTGCTTCGCTTATGGGAAGTAGTGAACAAACTATTTTGGCTTTGCTTTTGCACACAACCTTTGCGTTCCTTATTCAACTGTCATTATGTCAATCCATGAGTCTTTTTGCCTTCCTTCTATTTTTCTCCTCATCCCATGGGAGAGGGGAGTGAGCAAGAGGCTGGGTGGCTGTTGGTATGCTGACCAGGGTCAATTCAATAGTGTCTAATAAATAAAGTTCTGTTACCTTATATCATGTTATATAAATAACATATTTGAAGAAATCAGCCTTAACACTGGGGTTGTTGCACAGGCAAAATTTTCAAACCAACCTCATACATACAACTCACGTTCAACAAAAGTAAAAAATTTGAGGTAAATAAATTGTATTTTGCAGTATATCAGTTTGGGATAAGTGTAGTAATCCCACACAAAAGCACAAAACCCACAAGAAACTCCTTCTATTGCCACATCAGAATACAGAAGAAGTAGATGCAAAGTTTAATATCTGGAGTACGTTTGATGTGATTTTATGAGGTTACAGTTCTAAATATATGATGTCATCTTGGTCAGTCAAGTAGTTAATGTTCACTCAGGTAAAAGACATTTTCTCATGCAATGAGGATTACAATGTACCTCATGAAGGCATCAGGTTAAGGAAGTTGATATTAATTAGTAATGTTTTAACAAACCAATTCCTTGAATAGGGGTTCCTAGAGAATTAATTTAGTCTTATAGCCTTAATTAACTGGTGGACTTAGGCACATGCTTCATTTAAAGTCTCAGTAGCTTGAATGGTCATTTAAGTATTCTGACAAGCTAGAATGTAACTAAGTATATATTTAAAGTGTTTGGTAAACTGGTATCTCTCCAAGAGCATGTGATAATTGTTGTTCCATCCTGGAAAATGTACTAGAAATATAGGTTGATGTTTCAGTCTCTCTTTTGATAAAGTTTTAAAACAGAATTGAGATGAATATATTCTGAGTAATTATCAGTGATATTAATCAGTGTTATATTTTTGCTCTTCTCTCAGAAACAATACTTAAAATGGAAAATTCAGAATTTCTCTGAGAACTCCACACATTCTATCCACACTCCAAAGAAAAAAGTAGTCATAAACCAGTATGCCTTTAGCTAGAAGACACCTTCCTGTGTCTTAACTATAGATTTTTTTTTATTCTTTTTTAAAGATGTATTCAACTGTATTTGAAAGTACATAACATGATAGAATTTTCATAAATGAATTCCATTATTTAGACTTCACTTGCTACCAACTACCCACTTAGGTACATCCGTTATAAACTGTTTCTTTTAAATATACCTTCTTGTCATTTTAAACATACCATATTGTCCTCCCACCTGTTCCACACCTCCAAGTATTTTTGTTATGTTTGTCTGTGGATCTTCTCCCTGAACTTCCCTCCTCCTTTTTGTTGTTCTATGGTTCAAGGCAAATCTGCTCAACCTCATCTTCTCCTGATCCCTTTTGTCAAACTTTTGTCTCTCTGATCTAAGTTCATGTTACTTTAGTTTTTAACCTTGTCTAAAAAAATTCACAAAACTTCACTGATACCTTCTGAAGTCTGTAAATTCTGAAGAAACATCATGGAAGATAAACTGAGCTGGATGTGGCAAGTTTTCAGACTAACAGGTGGCATGTTTTGCATATCCCATTAATTTGTAATATTTATAAAAATAATTTTTACTGTTTTGTTGATGGGCAAGGTGACTCAAAACGGGAAGCTTAACAATTTATAAAAAACCAAGAAACCCCAAACCAGCACCCCTGCTACTGGCTAATATCTATATCTTGTGCTTCTTGATATCTTCTTAAGAGCTTAGCCTAAGTTTAGGCAGAGTTCCAAAAGTCAAAAACAATTTCATAAAGGCAGAGTGGATGTGAGGGCATATATGCATAATTGCATAATACACTGCCTTATTAGGACAGAGCTTAAATTTTGGCAGTTCCACTAAAAATACATTGTTATTTATTCCATCCAACATTTCTATAATGTTAAGATATCTGCTTTTTTTTTGGTAACATTTTTATATTAACATTAATTTTAGTGTAATAGATTAATGGATCAATGAAACAAACCATATTGATTAATATAGAAGATTTTCATTATAAATTGTAGCCTAATCATGTTAAAATTATGGGCAACGGAGCACTGAAATTTTGGGAATTTGCTAACGTTTTTCTCGGGACTACAAAAGGAAATATGACCAAATATATACATGTTATATAATAGTTTGTGAATGCACTATTTCTAATGGCACCTCAAATCTGATGGAAATGTTTCATTTGTTCATAGTTTAAAATGCAGAACACTATTGTTCTGTTGGAAAGAAAAAGATAATTCAGGTCATGAAACACATAGAAATCAGAATATGGGGTCATTGTAAACCATTCTGATTTCATAATAGATCCACTACTGAATGCATTCATTGAATGAAACAATGAATACTCATTGAATGAAACAATCATAGAATCATAGAATGGTTAGGATTGGAAGGGATCTCCCCCGCCCCCGCCATGGGCAGGGACACCCTCTACTACACCAGGGTGCTCAAAGCCTCATCCAGACAGGCCTTGAAGACAGTCGTGGATGAGGCATCCACAACCACTTTGGGCAACCTGTGCCAGTGCTTCACCACCCTCTCCATGAAGAATTTCTTCCTGATATCTAATCTAGATCTCCGTGCTTTCAGTTTAAAACCATTACCCCTTGTCCTGTCACTACAGGCCCTTGTAAAAAGCCCCCTCTGGCTTCCTTATAGGCCCCCTTCAGGTAGTGGAAGGCTGCAATAAGGTGTCCCCAAAACCTTCTCTTCCCCAGGATGAACAAGCCCAATTCTCTCAGCCTTTCTTCATAGGAGAGGTGCTCCAGCCCTCTGATCATCTTCATGGCCCTCCTCTGCACTCGTTCCAACTGGTCAATGTCCTTCTTGTGCTGAGGGATCCACAGCTGGACAGAGTACTCCAGGTGGCGTCTTACAACAGCAGAGTAGAGGGGGAGAATCCCCTCCTTCGACCTGCTGGCCACACATCTCCTGATACAGCCCAGAATACGGTTGGCTTTCTGGGCTGTCAGTGCACACTGCTGGCTCATGTTCAGCTTTTTGTCCACCAGTACCCTCAGATCCTTCTCCTCTGGACTGCTCTCGATCTATTCTCCACCCATCCTGTACTTGTAGTTGGGATTGCCCCAAGCCAGGTGCAGGACCTTGCACTTGGCCTTGTTGAACTTCATGAGGTTGGCAGTGACCCACCTCTCCAGCCTGTCCAGGCCCTCTGGATGGCATCCCTTCCTTCCAGCGTGTCGACCACACCACACAGCTTGCTGACATCAGCAAACTTGCTGAGGGTGCACTCGATGTCATCATCCATATCACTGACAAAGATGTTAAACAGGACCTGTCCCAACACCGACTCATGTGGAACCCACCCGTCACTGGTCTCCACTCAGACATTGAGCCATTGACCACAACTCTCTGAGTGCGACCAGCCATCCAGTTCTTTATCCATTAAGCAGTCCATTCATCAGATCTATGCCTCTCCAGTTTAAAGACATGGATGTCACGTGGGATGGTATCAAAGGCTTTGCAATATCTCTGTTTATTTTTTTCTATAGCAAGTGCTAGCTGTAAGTACTCCAGACACCATGTAATCACTTAATAATTTTTTCTTAAATTTAATACATTACAGTAGGAACCTACTTGCTGAAATAGCTTTTGTAGTTGAAATATTTTGTTTAGAAACTAATGAGTCTCTTAAAGTTTCCCATGTACAAAGGGACCTTGTGTTCTGAGTTCAGTATAAAATTTGATTGAAACAAAAATGATTGACAGCAACTTATGAAAATATTGCAGAAGGTGCAAAACAAAACTGTTCAGAAATTTACAGTGAATATTTTTATTTCACGGTCATATATGTGATCATATATGAGAAAACAAATAGAAAGATAAAGGATTTTTTTCTGCCTTTTAATATTTTAATAGTTTTATTTGGCTATTTCTCACTGTCTAAGAAACCTGCACTGGGAATTGGGAGAAAATGATGAGGAAATAGAAACAGTTTGTTATGGGTCATATAGCAAGTCCAATTAGATGAGTGTTTTGTCAAAGGTCATTGCTCATTGCATCAGAGGGAGAAGGAAAAACAGAAATCAAACAATGATAAGCACTATTTTGATCAGTAGCTAGGAAATAAGATGATCTTCCAAGTCCAAATCATTAAGAAGCTGACATTCATACTGAAGAATGAAAGTGCATATCCCCTGAAAAAATATTCTTTAAAATAGTTCTTATAAAAATATTACAGAAATGCCTCCTTTCTTTTATTAACTTAGTCATTATAAATGTTACAATAAATTCTGCACCTCAGTTTGTGCTGTGAGAAATTTTAAATTGTCCTTGTTCATGAGTGTGACTCAGTTCAGTATGATAACACAGAATCAGGCTTTCACCCCACCATTATCTTCTTCACTGCAGCAACTATGTCCTTCACTGGACTATTTGCTGAGCTGCTTCCGTATATGAAGTTCGTGGAAATCTTTGCAATTCTTTTATCTTGCTAAGCTTTTTTACTGTTCAAAGTGGCAAAGATAACTTTGAAATACCTTAAGGAAGAACCAAGGAAAAGCCAGAGCAAATTCAAAGGGGACAGGAAGAGGAAACTGAAGGCAGTGAGAAAGCAGGACCAAGGCTGACAGCAATTAAACTGGTTTAGGATATTTTGGAAGCGCAATCTGAATTAAGACACTTAGGTGTTAAGAAATACACTATAATTTCAAAATTAGACCTCATTTCTTTCCATATAGGATAGGAAAGAAACATTACAGTTTATTGGGAATAGTAAGTTTGTTGCTTAATGAGTTATGGTTATATAGGCACTGTCACTGAGAAACAGGATAGAGTTATATACAAGAATATGTGTGTTAAAACTGAGGAAAGGTATCTTCAGAGTAAGTGAAGCTTTTCTAAGGAAATGGAGGATAGAACCTGGGAATATTTGCTATACGCAGATAATAATACATGATGATTAATGTTTGATAAATAATACTTGCTTCTACTCTTTTTCTTTCTAAACTGCAACTGTTTTATGACAGGAATTAAGAGAATAGAAATATCAGAGGTAGTTATGGACAAGATTATTCTCCATCCAGATTTACCACACAATGACGAAAAGGATGGCATTTTAGACACAAAGCATATTGCTAAAATTATTATTTGTCTGAGTCTGTCATAATTTTGTAAATATTTATGGATATTTTAAACCCATGTTGTGAGCTATAGCAAGAAAACTCTGTTATGCCAGATTTGACAAGTAGTCTCCTATGTTCTCTTTCTGACAAGTCTTTGCTGTGTTGGCAAGGTAAGGCAAACCACATGTAAAGCTTTGGCTCTGCAGCATCACATTTGTGTTAAAAAGGATAACATTTTGCTAGAGATTAGTGACCAGAATCTGACATAAGTAACCTCACTGAGAGCTTCAACTACAAGTAAATGAACCTTAATGGACAAGTTTGTTTTCCATCAACAATAAACTACTTCTCCATCTGTCTTTGCCTCTTTTATTTTGGTTTGGCCTCTACTTTGATTGCTTCCTTCTCCTTTCCTCTTTCTACTCTTATTATTGTGCTTAACTTCAATAAAATTTTGAGAACCCTTTTTCTGAAACTGTTACCATTATGTTTTCTCCTTTATCTTTAGTGTCATCTTTAAGGAGGAGCAAATTCATTCTGTGTAAGATGCATTCTCAGCAGTATCGGTCTCACAAGTGCAATTTTACAACTTACTAACCACCTTTCTTCACCTTAGAAGAAGTATCAGCTGAGTGTAATAGCGTATCCTGGACTTAACTATAGCATGCACACTGACATCCTGTATCAGATTAGATATCTGTGTGTATGTACTGGGTTTGTGCGGCAAGGTTTTGGTAGCAGGGGGGCTACAGGGGTGGCTTCTGTGAGAAGCTTCTAGAAGCTTCCCACTATGCCTGATGGAGCCAATGCCAGCTGGCTCCAAGACAGACCCATGGCTGGTGAAGGATGAACTCATTAGAGATGTTGGTAGAATCTCTCTGACAACATATTTAAGAAGAGAAAAAAAATACCCTGCACAACTGCAGCTGGAGAGAGTAGAGAAAATATGTGGGTGAAAAACCTCTGCAGACACCAAGGACAGTGGAGAAGCACAGGGAGGAAGTGCTCCAGGCACTGGAGCAGAGATTCCCCTGCAGCGAAGGTGCAAACCATGGTGAGGCTGGCTGTGCCCCTGCAGCCATGGAGGATCATGGTGGGGTGGAGCTTGTGGAGGTCCCCACACCAGAGCAGATGGATGCCTGAAGGAGGCTGTGACCCCACGGGAAGCACACACTAGACCAGGCTTCTTGCAGGACCTCTGATCCCACCGGGGACCCACACAGGAGCAGGCTACTCCTGAAGGACTGCACCCCATGGGATGGACCCATGCTGGAGCAGTTCATGAACTGCAGCCTGTGGGAAGGACTCACATTGAAGAATTTTGTGAAGGACCGTCTCCCATGGGAGGACCCCACACTGGAGCGGGGGAAGGGTGTGAGGAGTCCTCCCCGTAAGGATGAAGGAGTGGCAGGGACAACATGTGGTGAACTGACCACAACACCCATTCCCCATCCTCCTGTGCCACTGCAGTGGAGGAGGGAGAGAAACTGGGAGAAAAGCTGTGTTTGGTTCTCCAGAACAGATTTATTATTTTAACTCTAAAATGTCTTTTTCCTTTCATCATGAATGTGGTCACTTCATTCAACATGTACAAGAAATATTGTTGGACAAAAAATAGATCAATATGAATATATATAATTTTTTTTGATGGTATGTATCTTCTGGTATCTGTTTCATACAGATTGCTGTCTGAGGTGGCAGAAATCTGGTGGTATTTAGTAACAGAATGTATAACAAATGTGTATATATCTCTCACTAATCAGAAAATCTCTCCTGGACCTCAAGCTACATTTGGGGCGAAATTTTTATTCTCTTGGGAGACAGAAGAAAATTGAAGACCTTCCTCAATTCACCAGCAAAAAACCAAGCAGAAATATATTTTAAAATTATTACAAACAGATCAGAAATTAATTTATTGTCTTGTTTTCACTAGTTTTTAAGGTCATCATTAAGCATAACTATTCACCTTCTTAAGGAATATTTTTGTGGATTTAGTTTCTGCGGTACTTATTAGTTAAATCTGGGGCAGATTAAAGTCTAATGAGGAGGAACCAGATTGTACAAAGGCTTTTTATACGCTGGTTAGGAGCTGCCAGAGACATTTATATACATTTTTATTAAAATGTGTTGCAAAGCCATCTGGTGAATGCCGTTTGTTTTTTATAGGGCCACAACGACCTTCCAGCTTTTAGTCTCAGTTATCCCATTTACAAAGCTGTTAGATAATTCTTCCGTAAGGGCAAAGCTCGTTCTCTCTCTCTCTCTCTCTCTCTCTTTTTTCCCCCTCTTGCCTTTACTTGATGTTGAGATTGGAAGATTTTTTTTACCATGGTTGTTCTTTCTTTTTACAATACAAAAAGAAGGCATAGGTTGTAATTTCATTTTTGCTGTTATCTGACCTTTTTACTGTTTTAGTTAAAAGCTGTATTTCATTCTAAAAATGTCTAGAACAAACATGGACATAATAAAAAGGAAGAGGACCAGTTGCAGAATTCACAGATACGTGCCTGACAGTTTGAAAAATGGTAAAAATGAACCTAGCTGCTTGTGTTTCAAATAGATTTAGTGGAAGCAATGAAGATGTTAAGGACAACAGAAAGGAAGATAATATAATAAGGAGAGAAATATTAATGATTTTGCTCAGATTATTTGATGTCTATAGGAATAAATTTGGCTTCACATTTCAGAACAGATAATAAACTTAAATGAGCTATAAAGACAGAATATGTGTTTCCTTTATCTGCTAAGTTTCCAATTTATTATTTTTCATTGAATTGCAATATCTCCACAGAACTGTATGATTATTTAGAATGAAAGGGACCCCAGGATGTCTCTAGTAAAATTCTCAAAGCACTGTTTAAACTGAATTCAGATCAGGTTGCTCAGGATTTTGTCTAGCTGGGTGTTGAAAACCTCCAAGAAGTAATATTCCACAACCTCTTTGGGTATCCTGCTTCAGTGCTTAATTATTCCATCAGTGAAGTTGGTTTTTTTTTCCTCCTCATATCCAGTTAGAAAATTCCATTTCAATTTATGATATGTCAAAAATGATGGTGTCTTGTTTGCATGCTGTATGACTAGGGTAAGAATTCTGGCTATGCCTTCTTGTGGCAACCTCTTCCTAGATACTGGAACTTCTCCATGAAGTCTCTCCCACAAAGCTTTCTTGTCTCTCTCAATCTCTCCTCACACCATTGTGTGATCCATCCTCTCACCATCTTGGTGGCCCTTTGTGAACTCACTCAAGTTTATCAGCATCTTTCCGGTACTAAGAAATGCAGAGCTGGTCACAGTGTTCCAAATATTACCTAATGACAGGAGAATAGAGGGAAGTAATAACTTCCCTTAATCTGTGGCCTATGCTCCAGTCATTCCCTAGATTATGCTGAAGCATAGCAGTGTAGTATTGTGTAGTGTTTTACATCTGTTGAATGACATGAGATTCCTGTTGGACTATTTCTCTACCAAGTTTAGGATCTTCTGAAACTCCCCCTGTCCTCTAACATGTCAGGTGCAGCCTTGTCCATGCCCAGTCTGACATCGAATACAAACTTGATGAGGGCATGTTCTGCAGGTCACTGACAAACAGGGTAGGTTACAGGATAGACCCTGGTTACCCTGCAGGATAGAGGAACTGTACTTATAACCAAATTTCATGTGGAGTATGAAAAATTAGCCACTATTCTTTGAGCCTGACAATCCAGACAGTTTCATTCCATTTAGTAGTCCATCTACCCCTTTCTAGTTTCATGTCCCATCTTGATTATAATGTCAAAACTAGGGTATAAGGATGCTGTGGGAGACTGTGACAAAAGTTCTGCTACAAGGTTCATCTGCTGGTCTGTCTTTGGGAAATCCAAGCTGGCTACTCCTAATCTCTTTCTTCTCTTTCACAGGCTCAAGAGTTGTTAGAACTTCCACCACATGTTTCCCAGAAACTGAAGGGAAGTGGACAGGATTATAACTTCCTGAGTTTTCTTTAATGCCCTTTTTAAAACTGGCTTCCATATTTGCCACACATCTTTTAGTAGTGGTTATTACAGGCATAAGTAAGCAGTCAGAAGCTGCTATTCATCTAATAAGAAAAATTAAATTGGCATAGTAAATTGAGATTCCTAAATTCTTATTAAGCAAAATAATAGAGCTGGAAATAACAGACAAGCTCCAGGTTTCTTTATTTAAAAGCTTGTCTGATTTTGTGAGCTGATCAGAAGTTATTTCTTCTTCCTGTAAAGATAACCTAGAAAGACTCCCCTCCCAAGATTTTAGAGAATCATAAGAAAATGATCTGTGAATCACACATAGTACATTTTTATAAAACCAATGGCTTGTTTCAATGATTACATACGTGAAATAAAAGTATGCAACCAAATTCAAGTACATTCTAAAATGTTGGTTCTTCATTTACTTTTTTGAAAATTATTTCAATTTGAAACATTATTGCTACTAGATTTTATGCATACAGAAATTTGGTAGCAATGGAATACAAACTTCTTTCACCAATAGGATACGAATAACATGAAAATAGGAAGAAGTTGGACTACATTCTCAAACCTATTTAAACCCTTTACATTTGTCAGTGATAAAGTTATTCCAATTATCCTCTTTTAAACTGTGAAATCTTATCCGTTAGTGGAAGATAACAATGAGCTTTTTCTAGGAACATCAGCAAATAAAATACTCAGAATGCATTTTGCTATACTTCCTTACTTACATAAACAAGTAAAGCCTACTTATTTAACAGACAGTTTAACATATCTCAGACATTTGAGATTAATGAGTTAGTTTTGTTCGGGGACAAGTATCTGAATTTTATCCACCTCAATTTCATGTCATGTAACTGCAATTTAAATGACTCAGATCCTTTGTAAATAAATTAATCCACAATGTGTACAGCTCTAACCAATTCTATGGTGCAATGTTATTTTCCCCTCATAAGAATACAGGGTATTTCAGTAAAATAATAATAATAAATTAAAAAAGTAGTAACTGCAAATTAGATACATCTAAGTGAAAGGAAAATGTCTGATGCTAGGAGTCCTGAAACCAGCAAAACAAAGCTTTTGATTTGGTCTCTGCTGACATACATTGTCATATGCCTGACTAACAAGATGACTGCCAAAGTAGATGATGTGTATGGCCTCCTTGGAGAAGAATATGGTAGACCCTGTGTATATTACAGAATATATGGTAAAGATTCTTATATGTCATTTAAAGATAATAAAAATAATCTTAAATGTAGCTAGCTAGGAGTTAGATATTTTGTACAAATACCAATCTGTAGATACTGAATTACGTATTTTTCTTAACTGTCCTGGAAAATCTCTGAATAAGGAATATATCTTCCTCTTTCACAATATAACACTCCATCTGTAGCTGTTAGCTCCCTATGAACTTTCCTAACCCTGCAAGGGTTTTAGTGGTCATTGTATTCAGGAATCACTCAGCTGTGGTATGGCTCGGCTGTGTAACCTTACTCATGCTGCTGAAAAAGAGCTCTGAGAGAAGTCTGAAGAAAGGTAAAATTACAGAGATAGGTAGGATGTTTTTGAGACAAGGCTGTTAGTAGCTCAGGAAATCAAGAGAAGAAACAATAACAAAGGCAGGTATAACACCCTACTGGAAAAGTAAAAATAAGAAAAAAATGGGGACATTCACCAAGACCGTCAGTGTGATGCAGGGCTCATCTGGAGTCACTGGCTGAGGAACAGCCATAGGTGTCAATGGAGCTAGGAGCAAATGCAGCTCTGCAAGGTGGAGGGTCGGCACCTGGGCTGCAGAGACTGATCCTGACTCTCTTGATCCATTCTGCCTGCCCAGCCATGACACTCTGGGTCCTGCCTCAGGGCTGGTGAGTCCACAGGTTCCTAGCCTGACAGCTAATTCCCAGGTGCCTTTTGTCTGCCTGAGCCAAGAAACAATTGTCTTATACTTTGAAGGTATGTGTATACTACTTGCAGAGTCTCTGTATGCCCCGTTAAAGATTTCTGAAGAAGCAGACCAAGAAGAGGATCAGTAATTGCACCTGGTTGCCATTAAGTAATCTGTGATAGTTTCACTTCATCAAACTGGTCAACTGAATTAACATTAAAAAGAGAACTTCATGTCTAAGGACAAGAAGAAATCCACATATCAATATGAAATCTGGTACAAAGAAGGTAAGTATGTGGACTCACTTAACACTTAGCTGAGAGTTTCAGTACTGAAAATAAATTGGAACTCTTCTTATTGCCTTATTTTTCTCTTTAGGTTTGTAATCAAGTGATTTCTGTTTTAAATAAAAATTTGCAATAACATTTTTGGCCTAAAATATCTTTTATTGATGGTGCGTTTTGAAGAAGCAGAAAATATATATGCTTCATATATGGACATAACCCTTAAAAATCAGTTTTACTTCAAAACTGTAACTGCCTTTTAAAACGTCATATGTGCAAGAGTAATATGTGAAATGATATCTCAGAAAAACTTTCTCTGTACTGGTTAGTATCTAAAAAATAAATAAATTAATAAGTGTGTTTTCCATCATACTTTAAAATTTAGTTAAAACTGCATTGATGGTCTGCAGCCATTCTCAGACATTATATTCAGGTCCTCTGAACAACTGCTTACATATCTTGGAAGAAATTCTGTAGATCCTCACTCAATCTACATACTGAACATTCCAGGGCTGTTAATTGTGCTGTGATGGCCAGGAGCCTAATCTTTAGCTTTGGCACATTTAGCATTAGAGAGTTTATCAGTTTCCCACAAAAAGTCTATGGCAGAGGACAGAACCTAGATTAGTTTCTCAAATTCCAGCCTAGCTTTCCTCTCTCTGTAACATTCACCTTCTCTCCTGTTACACAATGACTAGTTCAAGCAGGCACATTCCCTCTTAACACGGAATTAAGAAGCATAGAGGTCATTCAGAGGTTCTCTGCACTATGGTTAACTTCGTCTAATTTAGTTCATATTCCATTTATTATGTAATCAGAAGTAAAATTGGCATTTCTCATATAACAGAAGGCGTAGCATAGTACAAACAGCTTACTCCAGGAACTGGAGGCTTTTTATTTGACTTGAAAAAGCAGTCAAACTGTTGTCAATGATACCTGTTTCCTGTGTAATGTCATTTCAATAATGCATGAAAACATTCACGCTTTGAAATACTGAAATAAAGGCATCTGCAGGCATTCGTATGTGTCTGAAGGAGATTATAGTTTACTGCCTGCATATACAATAGTTACAGAATTTAAAATCTGTATTAAAATGTTTGGTGTCAATTTGAGTATATTTAACATCTTTTCTGATTGTGTATGCATAAACAAAACAAAAATAGCTTTCTGTCATAAGTCCCCTAAAAGCATATACTAGGTTTAAGTACTGCTTCTTTCTGAAAGCTCATTTGCCAGCAGTATCCAAGGAAACTTTCATGCTGCCACAATTTTTTTTTTTTCATATGAAATCACTGTGATTGCACTTGATTGTAACCCTCAAATTTTTTTTAGACATACTTTTAAATGTATAATTTTTACCCTCTTAAGCTGTCAGGCAATGGGGTTTTTTTTCATCTTTTTAAAGTCCTTCTGTGAAATATTTCTACAGTAATAAAATTCCACCTTTTCCCCAGATCTTGGTGATGAATACACAAGCATGACACCAGGTTCCAAGTCAGACATTACAGTATTTGATTCATCTCTTGTTCTGTTGCTTAGTCTGGAATGAACCTGATGTTTTTGTCCCTTTCACAAATCTGGTATGTGCTGTCATACTCACTCACAATTAATACATATCTGTTACAGTCCAATGGCTTTAACAACTGCAAACCTTCAAGTATTCCTTCAGCTTCTCCTAACCAGGTGTTGCCATGGTATCCAGTCTGGCAGGAAAAAATAGCACAGTCTGCTCTTGACAACTGCAATGATGAGTATTAGTGCTTTGTTTTATAGTTCTGATAAATACCTCCTATTTCTAAAAACTGTGTGAGAAATTTGATCATTGCACATAACTTGCCCGTAATCCTGTAAGTAATTTTACAGCTCTGCACCAGTGGTTCATATTTTGAAACAGTGAACAGGTATTCATGGACAGGAGGTATTTTTACTGTACACTAGTCTAAAGTATCTGATATTCCAGTTAAATTTTAAAGGCAAACAATAAATGAGCATGAAAATTCATGAAAACAGCATGGTGTCACCTCAGGGTTGAAATGCTAAATGGAAATAAAAGAAAATAAGCGTGCTCCTACACTCAGTTAAAACCAGCACCTAAGCAAGTTAACTAATAAAAGAAAAATGTCCAGCCAGAAATTGTTGTTTAGTGACCAGTTCTTCTAAAAACATGTATGTAAGTCCAAATGTTATTTTAATTAGAAAATATGCAGTAACATAAATGAGGTATGTTATAAAAAACTGAAGGGCTATTGTATTTGGATGATAATCATTTAGAGGACCCTAGGCAGATTTTTTTTTTTTCTGAATGGAAGCTGAGGTGATATATACTTCCTGGGCCTTACTGAATTACATTTCAGTTCCTTACACCCATATTCTTATGGCAGCTTACATGCAAGGGAAAAGCTTCTAACTTTTTATCACAGTGCACAGATTCTCAAAGTAATAAGCTTCCTACTCACTTTCCAAATAAACACTGAAACCCTTTTTAGTGGAGGATGCTAATAATTAGACTGAGAAAACCCTACAAATTAGGTAGTTGCTTTTCCTGAAGATCATTAGATAGATTATCTGTTAATTTAAAGCAAAAGTGAATAGAAAAACTTCTCTAGGGTATTGAAAATTAAGTCAGGGAAATGTAAGACTAAGCCTAACTTCTGTAATGTATTTTAGAAATGTTCTTAGCAGATACTTTTTTGATATTATTTCAAATATTATAGTATAAAGATAACATTTACTGTATTGCCAATTAAAATTTTGCTAGTAAAGGAATTTTTTTTCCAGAATGTAGAAAATTTTGTATCTAGTTTTACCAATAGAGGAAACCAAAATGCACATCTGTATATGCTATAGTCTAAGTCACCTAGAGTTGAGAAGACACTGGCTGAGAGTGTAAGATGATGTCTTTTTATTCACAGAATCAAAAAGAAAAAGAAACAGAAGGGATGGAAATGTAAAATAGGATATTATATTATTTTTCAATGGAGCCTTAATCTGTATTATCCCATTTGTGATTATCAAACCAATTTGACCTATGTACAAGAGGCTTTAATTACTCGTCTGCATTTAGGATGTCTAGCTGTTGGATTAAAAATTAGAGACTTGGCAAAAACAGACAACGATGTTAAGTGAATGGAAAATTTGCATCTGAAAAGTAAATTGTCACCTGTAGATCCTGTTGTGAGTAAACAAAAGTTTTGAAAACTAGATAGGAAAAGATGAATATATTCACTTTGATGTAACCAGAAGAGTGACATATCTGAAATATGGCTCTGAGTAAATATGAAATTCTCTTTCAAATTACTGTCTTAATGACTTCAGGTAAATGGGTCAGGCCTCCTGGTTGACAACTTAATTCTGCAACATTAGCTGCATACATTAAATTATCACTTGATACAAATACTTCAATCCATTTTTTTCAGTGTATTCACTGCCATAATTATTCAGACATATTACAAAATTTTTATTTCTTTATTGATCATCTAATGAATAATTTGAGATGTCATTATTACTTTTAGCCATGCTTATATAAATTTTCCAAAATTATTTTTCCTTACATTTATCATTCATCATTTATATTCCTAGTGTAATTATTACATCATTTGATCCTTGTTAGAGAGGTGTAAGCAAAAATTTAAGTCTAATGTCTAGAGCAGAATTTTTAAGAACAGACTGAATTTTATGTATTGACTAAAATAGTGCTGCTGACACATTTCAAACTCAGCACTTCTGAATTCACTGTTGAATCATCCTTTTGGAGAGCTGTACAGCCATAAAGATTTATAGCTGAAGAGAAAGAAAATTCCAATATAATATAGAAAAAAAATCTAAATTAATAAAACCTGAACATTCTTGAAAACAACTTTTAGGTGGCAAAATTGCAATAATCCAAAAATTACAAATACTTATGAAAAGTCATTTTCAAAGAAAGATTAGATAACTAATGGTAAATGTAAGCAGACATTAGGAGTCCAACTTCAAGCTCATAATTCTCCTTTCTTTACTTTTCTTCCCCTTTGGAGCCATCAAATCTCACTACATATTTTATATTCAGATTGAGCAATTGTTATTTCATTTCCTCCACATTTAGATAGTGACTGATCAAGGGTAGGAGGAATGGAGAGGAAGGAAGGTGGAGGATAAGCTTAAAAAATCAAAGATTTGGAAATGAATGCCTAATGTCAGCCTGATCTTCATTCTAGGGTAAATTTTTAAGTACTCATGAGTTTTTGCATAATTTATTATAATCTTTTTGCTAGAAGCCCAATCAGTTATTATGATAGTTATATGTGGATTTAAGAATATCTGTTTAAGGACAAAGATAGAAGAATTTAAGTATAATTTACAAAATTGTAATAATGTAATACATTCAATTGCAACAGCCAGGACAGAAATGTACTCTGCTGTGTATAACTGGTGGGAAAATAATTTTAGAAAGGAAATATTAATTCAAGAAAATATTAATTTGGAGGGCTTAAGATATCTGACTTTTCTTGGGAGTCACATTTTAAATATATTTTTTAAAGCACAAGGGAATAATGGAAAATACCAGAAGTATAAGGTATCATTTTCCTTTAAAAATTCTCATAATTAACTCATGATATTCTAGATTCTGCTTTTGTTTAGAAAGTTGGCTGAAAGTTGCCAGTTAAAGACAGTACTCTGTTCCATTGTTGTCACTATTCTGAAAATTTCTTTAGACATAGGGAATTGCCGTAGCTGAGTCCAAACATTCATCCTAACTATCATAAAATTCGCTCCTGTGCCAGAAGTTCAGTACTAAATCAGAAAGGTCACAGAAATCTCTCTACTGACCATTTTTTAAACGTGTTTTTATTTTTGGTTTTGCTTTTTTTTCTTTTTGTGACAGAAGTAGAAAAATAGTGAAAATTATTCTAAATTACTAGCCTAAAAAATAAAACAAAGAAGTCACTCTGGACTTAGTTGGTTTGAAATCTTGTGAGTTGATACAGACTGCTTTGGAACTATGGTAGTAAAAATTGGATTATTGTTTCTTCCAGTCAACAGCTGATGAAAATTTGATTTCTTTACTATTTAAAAATCTATGTTTTACCTTGTTGAGCTTTGAATACTCTAATCCAGTAAATGGTTTTTTTTTTCTTTGTTCTGCAAGAATTTCTCTGGGTTGTAGGGTGACATAAATATTCATAAAGTACTTAGACCAGACATTGATGAGGAAAATCTTCCTCATTCATGATTTAATTTTGACTTTCCTAATCTCATGTTTAGAAAGATTGTATTGAAAAGAATATTATTCATTATACTGGACCAAAGGGCATCCTGGTTCAGCTACTTGTCTGTGTTAATCAGTTACATGGACAAGAAGCTGAGGGGATCTCATAATTATAAAAATAAAATCATAGAATTACAGAATGGTTTGGGTTGGAAGGAACCTTAAAGATCACCTAATTCACACTCCCCTGCCATGGGCAGGGACACCCTCTATTAGACCAGGTTGCTCCAAGCCTCATCCAGCCTGGCCTTGAACACTTGCAGGGATGGGGCATTCACAAGTTCCCTGGGAAACTTGTTCCAGTGCCTCACCACCCTCTACATGAAGAATTTCTTCCTGATGTTCAATCTAAGTCTACCCTCTTTCCATTTAAACCCGTTACCCCTTGTCCTGTCACTACTTTCCTTTGTAAAGAGTCCCCCTCCAGCTTTCTTGTAGGCCCCCTTCAGGTTGTTACATGGACTCCCCAGAGCCTTCTGTTCTCCAGGCAGAACAACCCCAATTCCCACAGACTTTCCTCATAAGAGAGGTGCTCCAGCCCTCTGATCACCTTCATGGCCTCCTCCTCTGGACTCGCTCCAACAGGTCCATGTTCTTCTTATGTTGAGGGCCCCAGAGCTGGATGCAATACTGTAAGGGGGACCTCATGACACCCCTCAGATTAGCAGGGGAGAATCAACTCCCTCAACCTGCTGGCAATGCTTGTCTGGATGCAGCCCAGGATATGTCCATCAGTACTCCTTCTCCTCAGGGTTCTTCTCAATTCATTCTCTGCCCAGCCTGTTCTTGTGCTTGGGATTGTCCCTACCCATGTGCTGGACCTTGCACTTGACTATGTTGAACTTCATGAATTTGGGACAGGCCCACCTCTCCAGCCTGTCAAGGTCCCTCTGCATGGCATCCTTTCCTTCCAGTGTGTTGACTGCACCACACAGCTTGGTGTTGTCAGCAAACTTGCTGAGGGTGCACTCAATCACACTGTCCATGTCACTGACAGACATGTTGAACAGCGCCAGTCCCAGTAGTGACCCTTGGGGAATGCAGTCATCACTGTCTTCAACAATTAAAATTCATCTGAACTGACTATCAGTAGTGGAAAATGCACCTGAACAATGTCCTTATCATAATGATCTCAAGAGCATTGTGGGGTTTTCCTCATTTTGAGTTCTTTGCTTTATTGAGTGTCAACGTTTTGTGAGAGTACATCAATACATGAGAATGAGGTAAGCAGCAAAGTAGATAAGGAGTGAATGATGTATCTCAAATTAAGAGATACTTGCTGAAAGTATTAGGTGACTCAATAATTATGAGTAGTTGATGGTTTCTGTTGAGTGGAAAATGTAACTGGCTACAGAACAGTAGTAATGGCAGTTCGGCCATTTTGCTGTGGAAAGACCTTTGTAAAGGATTAGGTTGAATGGACTGCCACCCATGGTCAGCGAGGATCAGGTTTGGGAACACCTCAGGAACCTGAAGGTGCACAAGTCCATGGG
Organism: Rhynochetos jubatus; assembly: GCA_027574665.1. Taxonomy (NCBI): domain Eukaryota; kingdom Metazoa; phylum Chordata; class Aves; order Eurypygiformes; family Rhynochetidae; genus Rhynochetos; species Rhynochetos jubatus. The sequence continues at coordinate 79,451,128 of CM050650.1, read as the reverse complement.
ATCTGGTGGAATACATCCACAGGTCCTGAAAGAACTGACGGATGAGGCTGCGAAACCTCTATCCATCATATTCGAAAATTCGTGGCAGGCTGGTGAAGTTCCCGCTGACTGGAAAAGGGGAAACATAATGCCCATCTTTAAAAAAGGAAAAAAGGAGGGCCAGGGAAACCACAAGCCACTCAGTCTCGCCTCTGTGCCTGGTAAGATCATGGAGCAGATCCTCCGGGAAATCATGCTAAGACACATGGAGAATGAGGACGTGATTGATGACAGCCAACATGGCTTCACCAAGGGCAGATCACGCCTGACAAATCTGGTGGCCTTCTATGATGGGGTCACAACCTTGGTGGGTAGAGGACAGGCAACTGACATCATCTACCTGGACTTGTGCAAAGCCTTTGACACCGTCCCACACAACATCCTTGTCTCTAAACTGGAGAGGCATGGATTTGATGGATGGACCACTCAATGGATAAAGAACTGGCTGGCTGGTCACACTCAGAGAGTTGTGGTCAACGGCTCAATGTCTGAGTGGAGACCAGTGACGAATGGCATTCCACAGGGGTCAGTGTTGGGACAGGTCCTGTTTAACATCTTCATCAGTGACACGGACGATGGCATTGAGTGCACCCTCAACGAGTTTGCTGGTGACAGAAAGCTGTGTGGTGTGGTCGACACACTGGAAGGAAGGAATGCCATCCAGAAGGACCTGGACAGGCTGGAGAGGTGGGCCTCTGCCAACCTCATGAAGTTCAACATAGTCAAATGCAAGGTCCTGCACCTGGCTTGGGGCAATCCCAACTACAAGTACAGGATGGGTGGAGAATAGATAGAGAGCAGCCCAGAGGAGAAGGATCTGAGGGTTACTGGTGGACAAAAAGCTGAACATGAGCCAGCAGTGTGCACTGGCAGCCCAGAAAGCCAACCATATCCTGGGCTGTATCAGGAGATGTGTGGCCAGCAGGTCGAAGGAGGGGATTCTCCCCCTCTACTCTGCTGTTGTAAGACGCCACCTGGAGTACTCTGTCCAGCTGTGGATCCCTCAGCACAAGAAGGACATCGACCAGTTGGAACGAGTGCAGAGGAGGGCCATGAAGATGATCAGAGGTCTGGAGCACCTCTCCTATGAAGAAAGGCTGAGAGAATTGGGCTTGTTCATCCTGGGGAAGAGAAGGTTTTGGGGACACCTTATTGCAGCCTTCCACTACCTGAAGGGAGCCTATAAGGAAGCCAGAGGGGGCTTTTTACAAGGGCCTGTAGTGACAGGACAAGGGGTAATGGTTTTAAACTGAAAGCACGGAGATTTAGATTAGATATCAGGAAGAAATTCTTCATGGAGAGGGTAGTGAAGCACTGGCACAGGTTGCCCAGAGAAGCTGTGGATGTCCCATTGCTGGCTGTCTTCAAGGCCAGTCTGGATGAGGCTTTGAGCACCCTGGTGTAGTGGAGGGTGTCCCTGCCCATGGCAGGGAGGTTGGAACTAGACGATCTTTAAGGTCCCTTCCAACCCTAAACATTCTATGATTCTATGACTTATCCAATGCACATTAATTTCAATCCTTACTCCAGAATCTAAAATCCAACTATATTAATATCACAGGGAACACAGGTATGACAAAGATCATATCTTTGTAAGTTTTCAAATACAAAATATCCTGTGTTTGTTAGTACAACAGATTTCCTTTGTCCGGAAGAGAAGAGAGGACCTGTAGCTGTTCTGCATCATTCATTGCTAGTTGCTGGAGTGAAATATTACCTGCATGTCTTCCACATCCTTCATGCTGAAGACAGGAGAAATAGAACACTGATGTATACATTCATTCTTAAGTAGGGTACAACAAATTTAAATCCTATTTCTGATGGAGTACAGATTTAATGTTCCACTCCAAGCATCAAAACAGTTCACTTCCTTCTTAGTAAATCTTTTTTCTCAGCATTGTATTCAGTAGTATTTTAAATGGTGAAATCCTTAAAACAAAAAACATACAGAAGGCCATCAGAGGCCTGAAGTGTCTTTATATGAGCAAGAAATATTATTAGTCATTCTTCCAGTAAGTTCTAGTCATGTTTTATGAAACAGAATGACCTGCTGCAATTCACTCATATACAACAGCAGCAGAATAACAATAGTATACAGTGTTGTTCACAAGCACATTCACATCAATAAACCCATCATTTTGTTTTAGTGATAAAAGAGTTAAATACATGTAGAATAATACTATAACTGAAATTACACAATAAAATGAAAACTATATAGAAAAAAAATCTTTTGAATGATTATCTGAATATGATAGTCTTCTGATTAATAAGATAAATAACTCGAAGTGCCAAAGTATAGCAAAGGATATTTGATCTTTTTCCATCAGCTAAATTAAATGATGAGCCTGTGAAAATGAAGAGTTTTGCAAGATGTGCATGAAGTGCTGAATGTAATCAGGCCCTAGAAGGAGCATTTTTCTCCAGCATTTTGTAACAAGGTTAAAATTTTTAATTATTCTTTTTGGTGGAGCTTCTCAGTTGCAGAGAGCAAAAGAGAACTTTCTTCATTTTAGAAATATTTACAGCTCCATTAACTCTTTAGGTTTATCCTTCATCTAAGGTGGGATTTTCAAGGAACTAGCAAGTAACAGTTTTCATTCAATAAATGAGAAAATAATTCAACTTCTTTTTAGGATAGACTAAAGGGTAAGAATTTTTGAAGAAGAACTTATCCTTCATCATCCATTGTGAGTCAGAGGGAAACCCACTTTTTTTTTTTAAGGTATAAATTGTATCATTTGCAGGATTTCTTGGCTTAGAAGAATTTACAGTGAAGATACTCTATAAGTTTTAGTCTGTCTTATGTAAAGCTGCTCCTGAATCTTCATTCAAGAAATATAAAATCACTGAATTTTCTAATCTATTGTCTCATCGTCTAATAAGTTGAACTAAGGATGTATATTGTCCAACAATGTTCAAACACCTCAACTAAACCCAGCACAATTTAACTTTTTTCATAATGAGATATATGTAGAATTTCATGAAGAAACACATCCCCCATATTTTCTTTTGCTCCAGATTAAGACTGGAATAAATGAATGATTTATTAAATTATTAATGTTCACTTTGGATATTATTCAATTCAATGACTACTATTGCTGTTTCCTATACTTTCCACACCACTAAGTCTAGGGAATATAGATTTAGGAGATACAGTTCCTATTTTATTTAAAAATGGTAAAGACCGGATTATTTAAGAGATCTGAAATAGGAAACTGTCTCTTGGCTTTTTTTGGCACATGAATCACATTTAAAATTACTAGAGGAAGTGATTTAAAGCTTCATGGAAATAGTGTTCTGAAATAAAGTTTATGTATTATAAAATTAATTATAAATGTAATTACAACAGAAAATTAGCCATCTTCTCATCCCCGTATAATCTTTTCCTCAGGTCTGGGTTTCTGAATACTGTCCTCTTGTATGCTTTGGGAGCTTGTGGAGATGGGCCTTAAATGAGCTGATAGTCTCTGTGATGGGCCTGCAAGAGAGAAGGGTCTCTCACCTATCATTGTCTCTGTGTTCTTTTGTGAATGAACTTTTGTCACATAACCTAACAAAATATATTAGTTGATTGCATCTTGAGGAATAGAGATGCACCATTTTTCATAGCATTTCAAAGGCATTCAGTTACATACACAGGGTATGTATACAGGGTGAATGCACACATCCAATTTTCAGAAAAATAGAGGGCAGCTGAAATTTGAATTATGAATAAAACAGAGTACTGCTGGATACATTTATATCACTGCTTAAATCCTACTGAATTTGAAAAGTTAACAGGATTTTCACCTGCTGAATTGAATCAGCATTAACGTGTGGGTTTTTATCAAAGTACTGTTTCTAGACATGATCATGACATATAAACAAAAGAGCAATGAAAAAAAAAAAAAGAAAGAAGGATCTTGAGTAAAAAAAGATTACAAGAAAATTGAACAAAATAATTAAAAATAACTGTGAAGACAACAACATGGAACATAGAAATGAAAATGGAGATGAAAATATTGTTAAAATAAGTTTTTAATTGCAAAATGAACTGATATTTTTAGAAACACAAAAAGCCTATTCTGAATTTCCATGAAGTCAATAGAAAACCTTCCGCTGATTTCAATGAGCTTTAAAATCATTACAGTATTTTTGTAAAGATTCTTAACAATACTATGAATTTGTAACAACTAAAATTAACTTGGCATTATAAAAATGAAAATATATAATATATCATATGAAAATGATAGATGAGAATTTTTTCCATTCTGTCTTACTTTATTTGTTTGATTGAGAGACACCACTATAAAGAAAGGAACGAATGTGAATTGTTATGTGTCCCACGCAAGTAGCTAAAGAAATGTTGATCTTTATCTTAAGGTTGAGATGTGAGAACAGTTTTATTCCCACTCTAAATGAAAAGAGTCATTATTCTACTCTCATTTATCTTGAAAACAATAAATCAGATTGGACTATTTGAGTTTACTGAAGTTGAGACTATCATTATATTAGCCTAACTTCTTGTTGATGATAGGAATCAAAACTTTGAAGTTTAACCTGAACCATAAACCAGACAAAAACTAGATCAAGGAAGAAACATGTTGCAGATCCACAGCTACTGATAGACATTACTGTAAAGAGTTTGATAAAATTACATATATTTGTAACAGAATTATAAATTATGCTATAGATGAAAAAAAAATTACTCTGCAGTTCAGTCTAAGAAACATCTGTATTTCAGGCAAAATAGGAGTGGCTATAAATGAACCGTTAACCCCTAATCCCTGTTCTCCCATCATCACCTTTTGTATCCATGGATATTCCCTCCTTTACAAGGTGTCATGACCTATAAAACATACATGACCTGTGGATGTAAAGATCTCAACAGTGGGTTCACAGGATTCCCTGATACACAAGGACACACAGGTTTTATTTCCTGAGCTTCTTTATTACAGATCACTACAAATTAGTATTAGTAAAGCAAATATGATTATAAAAAAAGGAAGTGTATATATATTTCAGTACTAAGTGCAATTAGTAGTAGCAGCAGTCAATAGTAGCAAACAAGTATATATTTCAATATTAAAAATTACTACAAGATAACCATCAATAAAGCGGTAAATATACTTATGATTAACTACTTATATGCATTCCTATACACATATTATTCAATGTGATACAAGTACAGTGCTAATCAAACCACTCCCAGGAGCAGGATCTTAAAAATGTTCCCAGAAGTGGGGGCTCTAAATGGCTCCCTGGAGTGGGGCTAATCAGTGACATCTCACTTCAAAGATGATTCACATCATGGAGTCTAGAATCAGCCACGTGTCCCTGGAGAGGGTCCAATCTGTCTAGGAGATCTCACAGAATAGTGGGTGCAAAGGGAATTATCAGAGAGGCTTCATTTTGAGTAGAAAACAAGGACACTACGATCTGTGTGATATGGTCAATTTATATTTTTCACTTGGAATGGGCAGTAGGTGCTGTTTTCTATTCTACCAGACCTTCCCCTCCCCACCCCACCCCAGTCACTTTTACTGTTCTTTCATCTAGAACAGCCAAAAGCAGTTGTCGATTCCCACTTTCCCAGGATGTTTTACCCCTTTTCCAAACTATTTTTCACCTTTACTGATAATAACTCTTTGGCAGGGCCTGTTGCTATAGGACAAGGGGTAAAAGTTTTAGAATAAGAGGGAGTAGATTTAGACTAGATATAAGGAAGAAGGTTTTTTTTATGATGAGGTTAGTGAAGCAACGGAACAGGTTGCCCAGAGAAGTTGTGGATGCCCCATCCCTGTAAAGATTCAAGGTCAGGTTAGAGGGGGCTCTGAGAAACTGGTCTGGTGGAAAGTGTCCCTGCCCATGGCAGGGAGCTTGGAACTAAGTGATCTTTAAGGGTCCCTTCAAATCAAAACCATTCTATGAGTTTTGAGTAAGTTGCTGTTGAAGTTTCTTGTATTTCCCCAGGTCAAATTCCCAAGCTAACAGCTCTCTAGCAGTTCCCAGGGTGGAGGGCATCTTCTGTTAGCATTTTAGCAGACATTTTCTGTCAGTATTTTTGCCTTTATAACAGGGTCACCTTCATGGCTGCTCCCATCAGAAAGCCCCTTCAGTTGTGTTAGGGACAGAATGATGCCTAAGGTGACAATCAATCAGAAGAGTGGTCATAAATGGATAACTAGGGAAGAGACTGTTCTTTGAGATCTTTGAGCCCCTAATTCAGCACTCACAAGGCTAGGAATTCCCAAGCACAGGTACCTGTAGTGTGAAGTATTTGCTTTTTTCTTTTATAAAGTAGGATCTTACTACTGTCAACACTCCTTGTTCCTGTACTTGTAGAAATAGTGAAGACTTAATCCCTATCTATTCTTTCCCTACCATTGCTGATTTTAGACTTCTGTCATACTCCTTTTCTGTTGTCTTTTTTTCAGACTGAAGACAACTTTCTGGTAAGAATATTACACTTTTTTTTTTTTTTTTTTTTTTTTTTTTTTAATGGAAATAGTTTCAGACCTTTCACCATCATAATTACATTTCTTCAGATTTCTTCGAGTTCTCCTACACATTTTTCTGATATACAGAGCCAGACCTACAGGCTGTATTCAAGATATAAATAAACCAGAGATATGTTAAATTGCATCATAATATTTTCAGTTTTTTTCTGTATTCCTTTCCTAATAATTTTGAAAATTTTCTTTCTTTTTTGGCCACTATTGCATACTGATTTGACTGTTTCATGCCACTAAGATTGTAGTGCTCAGCAATAACAGTTACTGCAGGACCCATCATATTATTTTTTGCTTTTAAGATTATTAAATTAAGATTTATTTTTTTAATGTCTCTTTATATTTGTGTAGATATAATTCTACCCCCCAACTGCTTGGTTTCTTAGTCCTTCTGCAGTTCAAAATCAGTTCTTATCCCTACTTGCCATCAGCAACCTTTTCACTTCACATTTCATGTCATTTACATGTTGAATGATACAGACTGCAGCCACTTTTGATGCAGAACTCGACAGGTAATCTCCTTAGAGTTCAAAAACTGACCATTTACTGAAATCCTGTTTTTTAAAATCAACTATTTAAACAACCAATTGCAATTATTCATATGTTTTGCCTGCATTCATAAAAGCCTTTGGTGAGGAACTTTTCCAAAACCTGCTTACAAACCAAGGAAGACTATATTAACCAGATTATCCTTACTCAGATACTTGGTGCCCATTCTAGAAAGCCCAAGACATGCGAGGAAGGACTTCCCGTTATAAAAGCCATGTTCTTTTTCCCAACTATATTTTATTTATACAGCCATCTAGCAATTTTTTCTTTATACTGTAGTGCAAATAAATGACACCAAACCACAAGCCACTGATACATAGTAATCTCAGTTTTGCAGAAGTACATCAATTTTCACCAGATATCTCACTACCTGTTCTCAAAAAAGCCCTCAAAAACATATTATTAAGGTTGATCTAGAGGCAAAACTTGAAAATAGTTGATTTGTTATGTCCAGGGATAGGATGTAGCTTGCTTGTCTATACAAGGATACATACATATTTTTGGAGAGTGCTCAGTCTTCCTTGTGTTAATGAACAATTCTGAAAACTTTAAGTGCTAGTATAATTGTATCAGCTACCAGTTATTTGAGGAGAGGATGTTTACTTTCATGACAGACTTTGCTTCAGCATATTCTACTCTTAAAATCCTATCTTGACTTTGCTTCAATGAGCTTTGCTTCTTGAAAAGGCATAGGGTGTGGCAAAACTATCATCTTGAACACAAATGCACAACTGAAGACCACTCTCATGTGATACACAGGTTTGATTTTAGGTGTTTAGGTGTTATATTGCTGAAATCTAATATCTTTACAGTGATAACAAACAAAACAACCCCATACTGGCTCATAAAGACTTCTGTTTACTTAGGCATTTATATACACAACACGAAAGGAAAGGAAAGGAAAGGAAAGGAAAGGAAAGGAAAGGAAAGGAAAGGAAAGGAAAGGAAAGGAAAGGAAAGGAAAGGAAAGGAAAGGAAAGGAAAGGAAAGGAAAGGAAAGGAAAGGAAAGGAAAGGAAAGGAAAGGAAAGGAAAGGAAAGGAAAGGAAAGGAAAGGAAAGGAAAGGAAAGGAAAGGAAAGGAAAGGAAAGGAAAGGAAAATAACATAAATGTATTTGTTCTCACAAGATTCCAATGTGGTAAAATTTTCTGTTATAAATCGAAAGACAGAAGAATGACACATTAAGTAGAAACTTATCAAACATAAACTCTTTAACCATACAAGAACTTTACAAAAGTCATTGCATAGCCGGTTGCCAGATATCTTGGTCAGCTTTTCTGTTGGATTTGTATTTGGCATCAGATATATTCTGAGTGTGTGCACTCATTTTCCCTATTTTACTATGGTTTTTTTACCAGGTGTGGTTTCAAAGCACACATTGAAGTATGAGCTTATGGTCATCCTTGTAATATATGTTCTGTGTGTGCCTTTTTCAGTTAAATTTGTCGGTCTTGGAGTCCCTGGTAGAAACAACTTAACTTACCCTCGAGCATGGTCTGATGGAGTCAGTATGCAAATTAAGTTCATCTGTCCTCACACAACATGCTACCCAAGTCATGGATATCCTACAGATGTTATCCTGGGTTAGTGAAGTTTATTCAGAGAACACAGTTGACTCTAATTCTTAATGTTCCCAGCTCTTAAACACAGTCTAGACACTGCTTCAATGTCTTTGCTGCAATGATAACCTAGGCAAATAACAAAGACAAAATCATAAACCACATATGATTTTGCCTTTTGTATTACTACTTCTATCACTCCAGTCTTCTAGATTATGTAATTCGTGCTTCAAGAATTTCTTGTCCTCCATAGTATTGGTTATGTGTAGCGATTTTCTATCATCCCCCAACATCTTACTCTACTCTACAGGTTTATACTCTTAAGACACTGATGAATACTATTAATAGTTGAGCAGCAGTGCCTGAACAACAGTGAACCACAGGGATCACAATCAAATGGTGGAATTGTCTACATATGACAATATGTCCTTTTGTAATACAAAAAAATGAAGCCTTATTTGAATCAGCGAAGTTTAAAATCAACATCTTTTTTTCTGAACCATGACCTCTCTCACACACAGGAAGCATCAAGCTTTGTTGGGATAATATTTCATTCTGCCTTTTCTTTCCAGTGTTTACCTGTGGTACTTCCTTAACAAAAATAACACAAATTCCCAGAAAATGCAATTCTTTACTAGGCAGTATTTTGCCATTTTGTATTTTACAATCCACTTAATTAGTGATATGTTTTTATTCCATTCTGACTATATTTGTCCCCTATTGTTCTTGTGTTCAGTGACCTTACCTTCACAGAGTGTTGATGGGCTGCCTGTATTCTTCATGGTACACATATTTTGACAACGCTGGTGATATTAATTGGTGTCTGAGGAGTTTTCCATAATAAATCTATCTCACTGGCAGTGAGAAGTACGTACGAACCCTCTGCCTTCCTTATCTTCATTGTTCAGCAGAGACATACAAAAGAGAAGGATGTGAGGTAACATGGCACATGTGGTATCAATTTTTCCTCCTTTACACTTTATTCTTCAGAATGTATGAAAACAACAGTCATGATCAGAGAGGTTTTGCAACCTATCCCCTTCCAGACCTCTGCAGGTCCCTTGCAACTTCTGGAAAAGAACCAAAAGTTGTCTGAGAAAGCATACAGTTCCTTCAAAGCACCACAACCAAACAACACTATATAGTGCGGGTCCAGTGCCAAAGTAGGCAACTTGTCATATTCCATTCTTAAATCTGGGAATTATCACTTCTGAGATCATCAGTTTCTCGGCAACTACTCAGAGGAAGTATTTGTTAAAGGTCAGGGAAAATATTAAGATCCTGATATAGGCAAACACTCATACAGGGAATTACCCACTTAAACGATAGATAATACCCAGATGGCAATCTCTGTTGCAAGGGTCCTTCCAGTATCATCTTCAGCTGAATCAACAGAAATTATCTGAGTCACTGTTTGGCTGGAGTCACTATTTTTGTTTAGTTTTAGTAATCCAGCTAGTCACAGTCCTACATGTCCACCATCACACGTGCAGAATTCATCGCAATTCATGCAGCTTAACTACATGTGAAATGTTTCTTAAATGTCTTAACTACATGCAAAAGACTTATGTGACCTTTACTGAGAGAACAGCTTCAACTGACTATTTACAAATTTTACCTATGCATCAACTGATCACCTATGCAGCAGGGACACTTTGGGTATGCTGTCTGAGATGCCAATCAACACGTTAAGATATATCAGCTGGATTAGACATACCAAGAGTTACCATGAAGGAAATTTCTAGAACTATTCCAGATTCCCCTCTGTAATAATCAGTCAAATACTTAGTTGTAAATGTCTAGTCAGTCACACAGTTTCACTCTGGTCCATTGTCCCAAGCTTGTCCATTAACTTATCTATGCAAATTACTGGCTGAAAATTCCTGGGCCATCCAAGGAATTAATGATGTAAAATCACTGGGACTGTATACAGGTTACAGCCCAAGTGCAACTAAAGAACAAACTTGACTTTCATACTTCTAACTCCATTATAACTTAAGTCTCACAGTTCTTGCCAGAAATAAGAGAAGGCTTTCATAAAATTAAACTTTAACAATTTTAAAATTACAAAAAGTGGTTCATTTTTTAAATCCATATTTAAATACCTCTTACATAATAACTTTTTATGTTGATAAAATATTCATTTGCAGATTTGGGTTTAAAGTTTATTTTCAAAATTTGGAGAGAAATATTTTCCTTCATGGATAGCTTGTGAAAAATTTGTTGTGAATATTATTGTTGTCAGGCAAAAGTGTCATGCTTATTGAAGCTATGAATATATCTTAGTTCTCTTTATAAGTTATATAGGGTTGACCATGTACTGATACAATTTTGGCTCTGCTTTAGTAGAGTGAATATTCAAAGCATTAATTTTACAACTGCAAATATTACAAGCATAACATTTGATTTTCACTTTTGGCAAATATCTTCAAACTTCCACTTTACTTTGGGTTGGAGTAACTTGCACTTCCTGAAAGACCACACAAGTTTGTGCAAGGAGATCACTTACACAGGGAAATCAATTGCAAACAATATTATATGTGCAAAGGTAGAAAAAGAAAATACTCATGTTTTTCCTTTCAGAATCTTAAAAAAGACATCTTTTGGATTAGTAAAAGCAAGAATTGTGAGTACTGACTGTGAATGAGTTGTCAGAGTTTAACCAAATTAACAGAACAGTATGCTTACTAATGAAAAAAAAGTTATTATTCATTAATATGTAAGTGTATTAAGTGTTTAATATATTATTATGTATAATAACTTGATTCATAATGCAGGAATTATTAAAAAGAGCAACTGAAATAGTAAAGAGTATAAGAATGACTGTAATTTTTATGGTCCATTTTATCAAAGCTTACTTTAAATATTTGTAATTATATATAGATAATCAAATTTGTAATAATTATGAACTAATAACACTCCATATTCACAGAGTGTTAGGAGTAGGAAGGGACCTCTAGAGATCATCTAGCCCAACTCCCCTCCCAGAGCAGGATCCCTAGAGCAGATCACACAGGAACAAGTCCAGGTGGCTTTTGAAAGTCTCCAGGGAAGGAGACTCCCCCACCTCTCTGGACAGCCTATCCCAGGGCTCTGGCACCCTCACAGGGAAGAAGTGTTTCCTCATGTCCAATCTGAACCTTCTGTTTTCCAGTTGATGGCCATTGCCCCTAGTCCTGTCACTGGACATCACTGAAAAAAGCCTGGCCCTATCCTCCTGACACCCACCCTTTAGATATTTATAAACATTGTTAAGATCTCCCCTCAGTCTCCTCTTCTCCAAACTAAACAGACAAAGCTCTCTCAACCTTTCCTCATATGGAAGGTGCTCCAGGCCCTTCATCATCTCAGTGACCCTGCACTGGACCCTCTCCAGTAGCTCCTTATCGTTCTGGAACTGAGGAGCCCAGAACTGGACACAATACTCCAGGTGAGGCCTCACCAGCACAGAGTAGAGGGGGAGGGTAACTTCCCTCGACCTGCTGGCCACGCTCTTCTTAAGGCATCCCAGGATGTCATTGGCCTTCTTGGCCTCGAGGGTACACTGTTGGTTCATGGTCATCCTGTTGTCCGCTAGGACTCCAAGGTCTTTTTCCCCAGAGCTGCCCTTCAACAAAACAGCCCCCAACCTGTACTGATACATGGGGTTGTTCTTCCCCTTGCCCCTACTGAATTTCATTAAATTTCTCCCCACCCAGCTCTCCAGCCTGTCCAGGTCATGCTGGATGGCAGTACAGCCTTCTGGCATGGCAGCCACTCCTCCCAGTTTGGTATCATCAGCAAACTTGCTGAGAGGACATTCTATGCCTTCATCCAGGTCATTGATGAATATATTGACTAGTGTTGGACCCAGCACTGACCCCTGGGGGATGCCACTAGCCACAGGCCTCCAACTAGACTGCCCCATTGACCACAACTCTGAGCTTTTTCCTTCAGCCAATTCCCAATCCACCTCACCACCCAATGGTTCAATCCATACTTCCTAAGCTTGTCTATGAGGATACCATGGGAGACTGTGTCAAAAACTTTGCTGAAGTCAAGGTAGACCACTTCCACTGCCTTCCCCTCGTCCATCCATCTAGTGATGCCATCATAAAAAGCTATCAGATTGGTCAAGCATGACTTCCCCTTGTTGAATCCATGCTGACTACTCGTGATTAGCTTCTTTCCTCAACATGCTTTGAGATGACACCAAGAACAAGTTGTTCCATCATCTTTCCAGGGATGGAGGCGAGGCTGATCAGTCTACAGTTGCCTGGGTCCTCCTTCTTGTCTTTTTTGGAGATTGGAGTAATATGGGCTTTCCTCCAGTCCTCAGGCACCTCTCCTGTTCTCCAAGACTTTTCAAAGATTATGGAGAGTGGCCTAGCAATGACTTCTGCCAGCTCCCTCGGCACTCGTGGGTGCATCCCATCCAGGCCCATGAATCTGTGGATGTTCAGTTTGCTTAATTGATCTCTAACCCAATCCTCTTCAACCAAAGCAAAACCTTCCTTTCTTATTACTTCCTCCATGGTTTTCAAGCTCAGGGACTCCTGAGGGCTGGTCTTAGCAGTAAAGACCGAGGTAAAGATGGCATTCAGTAACTCTGCCTTCTCCATATCCACGGTCACCAGGGAACCCGCCTCATTCAGCAGTGGTCCAACATTTCCTCTGGTCTTCTTTTTTCCTCCAATGTACTTGAAAAAGCCTTTCCTGTTGTCCTTGACCTCTCCTGCCAGGTTCAGTTCTAAGGAGGTCTTAGCTTTCTTTGTTGCATCCCTGCATCCTCAGACAACATTTTTGTAATTCTCCCAAGTGGTCAGCCCCTTCTTCCATCTTCTACATATTTCCTTCTTCCACTTAAGTCTATTCATTAACTCCCTGATCATCCACGCAGGTCTCCTAGCTCTCTTACTTGATTTCTTACTCTTTGAGATGCTCTGGTCTTGAGCTTGGAGGAAATGGTGTTTGAATATTAACCAGCTCTCATGGTCTCCCCTACCATCTAGAGCCCTATCCCACAGGACTTCTCCAAGCAGGTCCTTGAAGAGGCTAAAGTTAGCCCTTCTGAAGTCTAAGGTAGTGACCCTGCTTGTAGCTCTGTGCCTGGTGCATATGATTCTGAATTCCACCATCTCGTGGTCACTACAGGCAAGGTTGTCCTCTACCTTCACATCCTCGAAAATTCCCTCCTTGTTCATCAGTACAAGGTCCAGCACTACCCCTCTCCTTGTCGGCTCCTCCACCATCTGCATCAAGAAGTTATTATCAGTGCATTGGAGGAAGCTCCTGGACTGCACATGCCTGGCTGTGTAGCTTTTCCAGCAAATGCCAGGGTAATTGAAGTCCCCCATGACAACCAGAGCCAGTGATTGTGAGGCTACTGCCAGCTGCCTGTAGAAAGCCTTATCAGCTTCTTCATCCTGATCAGGTGACCTGTAGCAAACACCCACAACAGTGTCTCCCATATTAGTCTGCCCCTTGATCCTTACCCACAAGCATTCATCTCGCTCTTCATCCACACACAGGGATAGTTTGATACATTCCATTTAATCCCTTTCACACAAAGAGCAACTCCACCCCCTTGCCTTGCTGACCTATCTTTCCTGAAAAGGACACAGCCATCCATGACAGTGTTCCAGTCATGTGAGCTGTCCCACCAGGTCTCAGTAATTGCAATGAGATCGTGGTCCTGAGAGCACATGCAGCTCTCTAGTTCCTCCTGCTTTTCCCCCATACTGCATGCGTTAGTGTACAGGCATTTCAGAGAGGTGCCCAAGCGTGCAGGTCTTCCTGGAGGAGAGCAGGAGGATATACCTTGTCATACACAGCCCCAGCATTGTCTGCCTTTTTGTCATTGTCTTTGGTGGTAGGTAAGGAGCCTTGGTGCCACGCCTGGTTGACCTGATTTCTTCCCCAGGTGGATGCATCCCCATCCCCCACCTCAATTGAGACAGCAGATTGAATGGCCTTACCAGCACACCGTCCCACCAGCACCGGCATGTTACGCACAGGCTTCTCTCTGGCCAGCCCAGTCCCGTCCCCTTCCCCCTTCAAATCTAGTTTAAATTTTAATTAAAATCTAGTATTAAGTTTAATATCCTATAGTATTCTATAAAACTCTCCTTACAATATAAAAGCTACATAGGTGCAGTAAAATTTTTCAAACAATCCTCAGAGTATTTTCAAACATCTCAGCCGGTCCCAGTAATGCTGCAATGCTTTAGTTCTCTCTTAAAGAAAAAGTAAGTATCAGATATTGTGGGTAACTAATTTTGATTATTACAATGCAAGAACCTAGACCTCTCTCTCTTGTTTTTTTTTAATATGATCAGTCACAATGAAGGGAATAGGTTCATGTGTGCCTACATGTGTTGATATATTTTCAGGTTCAGAGTATAAATATATTCTTCAAGAGACATTTCTAACTTGCAAGATCTAAACCTAAACTATCAAAAGTAAAGTTTAATAACATTTGTTCCATATTCAGAGCTTCTTCTAGCAAATACCAACTAGAACATTTTATTCTGATGGGTATCTGGGAGATTTTGGGGCTTTATTTTTTTTTAAGAACTAATACTAATTTAAGGTGGTTAAAAAAAGGAATATTGTTCTTCTAATTTGTATTCACATCTTGTCTTTCAGCACAATATGGTATGATCTAGTTTCTAATTATATTTTCTGAGTGGGGTTATTTTTATCACCCATATTTCATTTGCACAAAATGTGGGGGGTTTCTACAGATTTATCTAAAGTCTTATTTATTTCATGTTATCCTCAAGAAATAGGAAACTGAGGTGGAACAATAGTCATTAAAAGCTCCATTTGATCTCCATTCTTTCAATTTAGCAATCTTTACTTGTACTTTATGAAGAATTTCAGCTGTAAATAGGGCAATGTAGAAAAAGTTTAAGACATACATGCAACTTCTTTGATGTACTGTGACTGTGATTATATGAAGGCAATGAGAGTTTATTGTGAACCTGTATCTGATTTAGTCAGTTTTGGTACTTCCAAAAAGCTCTACTGCTTCTCACTTAAGATGTAATAATATTTTTTTTTTTGAGAGAGAGGTCATTATGTCTTCTTCTTAAGCAAGCAGCACATGTAGCTTTAGGCTGTGGTCTTTTCAGTTTCCATGAGTGATGTCTAAGACCACCCATGTCACTAGTAGTTAGAGTGGTGTTGGACTTTCTTTTCAGGAGTGTCCTTGTGTTTGTGAAAGACCAGGCATACACTGGAAACTGAATAAGAAAGTTAGTGTGATGGGAAACTATCTATCTTTCCATTTAAAAAAAAAAATGCCATTTAGCTACAGAGAGATTAATTTTAATAAGCTGTCCTCTGTATTTACAGTCATTTCCACAGCTACAAAAATAAAAATAACAAATATTTTTTTCTGAAATTTCATTTCCACATTTCTAAAGTGACATTGTCAATAAAATATGCTATATTAGAAATCTAGGTCCTATCAAACTCAATACTGGGTTTATAATTTACTTCAATGACAGTTGAATTACACCATACAGAAAAGTATTTTCAAAGGAATGGAATTCTTATCCACCTTTTTTTCTGTCACATTCTGTGATATTGCTATGCATGCTTAAATGTTTGAAGTATTCCACCAGATGGTAGGATATATTGCAGCCAGGAGTACAGGCTTTTGTTTTGTATCTATTTACTTTTTAAAGATTAAACATCTGCACTACAGCAAGAATGAGGTAGGGTACATCTTAAAAAACACTGTAAACTGCATAGCTCAGATATTTTTGTTACTGTCTCATTAAAATTTATTTTAATTTGGGCATAGTTTTAATAATTTTTTTAATGTAGAACAAGTATGCTTCTTTCAGGAATGTAAAGCCAATGCAGTTGATAGTTGGTAAACTGTTTAAACAAAAACATAATTAGAAATTGCCAATTTCAAATTATCTTCTGTATTCCTGTAAGTCAAAGATGGCATTTAAAATATGAGTCTTTAGTAAGAAAAGTACAAAAGCCCTCTTGTTAAGAAAAGCAGCTACTGCATATGAATGGGGATATTATTCAACATAAAATCACAAGGCTTTTCAGCACAGGAATTTAATGTGCATGTGCAGCAATCTTTCTGACACTATAAAGCTTCAGAGGATCCATTACTGTCTTCTAGTTTACAATCTGTGCACTAACAGGTTTCATGATAGACAGAGCTATTACACACTCTATTGTGCCAATGTTATTACTTCAGAGAGAAAGAAATTAAACAAAAGATGTGAAATAGAAAAAAAAGGTATTAACATTCAACAAAGTTGTTTAAAATATTACAATACATTTGGTATAATATTATATAACACAAGACATTGACTGTGTCATTTGAATAAAGAATCAAACCAAAATAATAGTTTAGAATCAGTTCTTTATAATTGTGATTGAAACTATTACTTCTGTAATATAGCTTGAAGGATAGCATTGCTGAAGCACTCTCTTGGAAAGCAGAACTGACTTCTCAACAAGCATCTTTTTAGAGAATATTTCTAAGGACTATGGAAAATCTCTCAGATTTTCTGTATCAGTTTCTTCTGAGTCCTACTAGTGACAGAATCATGCTCTCAGGAAACACACATTTTGACTTTAGTTCTATATTTTGCTGGGGTTTTACTTAAACAGACAGCAAAATAAATAAAGGCACCCTTGGCAACAATGGACTTGCTTTAAGGCATTCATATTCAGGTCTTGTTGCTATCCACAGGGTGACTCATGCAGATAAAGTACAGGACCTACAATCTTGTCTTTTTGTAAGGTAAGGCAGATCTGTGTTAATCTTTCTGACAATCTAAAAGTGCCATGCTGAAGTTAAAGGACCAAATTCTGACTCCACGTAACAAATCAGATAATACAGTGGTGTAAAAATAAGTGACTAGTTTCATCTGAGATTCCCTCAAGAATCCCACCTGGCTTCTGCCTCCAGCAGCAGGGTGGGCTTCTCTTTCATGTCCTATGTCCTGTCAGGACCATGACGAGGCCCTTCATGTTCTCATGATCTCATTGGCATCATGGAGACATGGTGGGATGTCTCATATGACTGGAGCGTTGGAATCAAAGGATACAGGATCTTTAGGAAGGACACACAGGGGAGGTGTGGAGAGGGTGTGGCTCTCTACATCAGAGACCATCTGGGGTGCGTGGAACACTATTCCTAGTATTCAAGGATCTTCTCCAAGCTCAAAAACTGTGCAACCCAATGAAGAGGAAGTCAGGTAGAAACAGCAGGAGGCTTGTGTGGATGAACAAGCAGCTTCTGGAGGATCTGAGACACAAAAAGGAAGCCTACAGTGTGTGAAAGCAGGGACAGGGAGACTGGGGGGAATACAGAGAAGTTGTCTGAGAAACCAGGGATCAGGTTAGGAAAGTTACAACCTAGCAAGGGACATCAAGGGCAACAAGAAGGGCTTCTGTAGGTACACGGGTAACAAAGGAAGATCAGGGAAAATGTGGGCCTTCTGCTGAAAGAAGCAGGAGAGCTGGTTTCCCAGGACATGGAGAAGGCCAAGATGCTCAATGATTTTTTTTCCTCAGGTGTTTTAGTCAAGACAGAGATAATTTTCTTTAGAGTAGCTGGTATAAGGTTGTGTTTATTCATTTATATTCAATAATTAAATTGTTTGTATCTCAATCTGTGAGCTTCCTTGTCTTTTCCTCTGATTCTCCTCCTCTGCTGCAGCAGGGCAGGGAGGTGAGCAAGCAGCTGTGTGGTACTTAATTGCTAGCTGGGGTAAACCCATGACACTCCTAAAGGGAGAAAGCCATACCACCTGAGTCACAGAAGGCAAGGGCAGGGACTGGGAGAATGAACTGCTTCTGGTTAGAGAGGATCAGTTTCGGGAGCACCTAAGGAACCTGAAGGTGCACAAGTCCTGATGAAATACATCCACGTGTCCTGAGGGAACTGGTGGATGAGATTGCTAAACCTCTATTCGAAAAGTCGTGGCAGTCTGGTGAAGTTCACACTGATTGGAAAAGGGGAAACATAACCCCCATCTTCAAAAAGGAAAAAAAGGAGGATCCAGGGAACTACAGGCCAGTCAGTCTCACCTCTGTGCCTGGCAAAATCATGGAACAGATCCTCCTGAAAACAATGCTAAGGCACATGGAATAAAAGCAGGTGATTGGTGACAGCCAACATGGCTTCACCAAGAGCAGATCGTGCCTGACAAATCTGGTAGCCTTCTACCATGGGGTCATGACCTTGGTGGATAAGGGAAGAACAACCAATGTCATCTACCTGGACTTGTGCAAAGCATTTGATACTATCCCACGCAACATCCTTGTCTATAAATTGGAGAGGCATGGATTTGACAAATGGACCACTCAGTGTGAAAAAAGAACTGTCTTGATAATCATACTCAAAGAGTTGTGGTCAATGATTCTATGTCTGAGTGGAGAGCAGTGACAAGTGGCGTTCCTCAGTGGTCAGTATTAGGACCAGCACTGTTCAACAACTTTTTCAGTGATATGGACAGTGAGATTGTGTGCACCCTCAGCAAGTTTGCCAATGACACCAAGCTGTGTGGTGCAGTTGACATGCTGGAAGGAAGGGATGCCATCCAGAGGGACCTGGACAGGCTGGAGAGGTGGGCCTCTGACAACCTCATGAAGTTCAACAAGGCCAAGTGAAAGTTCCTGCATATGGGTTGGTGTAATCCCAAGGCCAAGTACAGGCTGGGCAGAGAATGGATTGAGAACAATCCTGAGGAAAAGGGGCACTCGTAGACAAGAATATGGACATGAGCTACCAGTGTGCGCCGGAAGCCCAGAAGGCTAACCATATCCTGGGCTATATCCAGAGAAATATGGCCAGCATGTCAAGGGAGGTGATCTTGTGCAGTTTACCATGTTTGTCTGTCTTGTACGGAGCAATAATCTCTTATAATGAATTATTGTGGTACTCTACAGCACAAAGTACACTTCACAGGATCAACTTCAGTACTTGCAGATCTGTATCAGTTTACATATTTCCAAACCAAGTTTCACTGCCCATCCTTTTGGTGTATTTTAAGACATATATTCATGAAAAGGAGAAAGTCTTTTCATATTTTGATCCTTTAATCACTCTCAAAAGCAAGAACCTGGCAAAACATCAGGATTGCCATGATTTTATGAATTCTGCACAGATGTTCATAAAATTAATGTAGTCTTTATAATTGCGCTTATCATTTGGACATTCACAGAAGGATATTGACTTTAATTATAAAACTCATCTGAATACTAATGAAGGTGTCTTTATTACTGTGTAAGTACAGTCTATATTTTTTGAAATGTTGGCATATTTCAAAGTATGATAAAATCCTGTAATGCTATACAGTGAATTTGGGGAAGCAAGAAAAAGGATTCAAGCAAGAGCAATTTTGATCTGCTTACACCTTGACAAAAAGATCCAGTTCAGTCCAACTCCATAACAATAGATTTTTGGTTGGGTGCCAGCTGGGTGACTGACATGAATAGGCAAAGCATGACATTTGTTAATGACATTTCCTTTAAATATATCAGAATACTTAAGTCTTGTCCTGTTTAACTGAAAACAGCATATATTTCCATGTTTTATTCTTTAAGAAAGGAGCCCCAATTTAAAGAACCTCCCTTCTTCTTCCTTCCTCTCTCCCTTCTATCCTTCCTGCCTCTGTTGCTAAAGTTATTTTTGATGAGTCACTCATAAGTCTAAATGCCTGCCAGTCCCTTTGCCTCTTTCAGATTAAGTTGCTCCTGTTGCTTTGTTCCTGATCTGGTATTGGAAGGTGACAAATTAAGTTTAGAATAATTATGACTTGTGTATTATACATTGATATTCTGACAATTTCTTAACAGTCCCTGAAGCACAGCTTTTGCAAGCTTGCAGTTGCACAATTTATACTAACATCCTACCTGTGTGCATTTGTGAAGCTGATGGATGGAGGATAAATGGTACTGGGCAACCAGGAACCATTGAGACCTACAGCAGTTAAGATACGTACTTCCCTCCAACGACTGTTTGGAGCACATAACAAACACAGCTTGCTTTCATCCTGGGAGTCCAATAAATCACTGTGATAACAACAGAAAAAGCAGAGAAGTTTGAAAGATGAATGTAGTTGGCAATTACCAGAATTATGCAAAATCTTTGTTTCTGGAAATGCGGATTATGATCATATATATTAAATCACGTGTAATAATATATACTGATAATGTACCCTAGATAACATATAAGGAAAAATGCATTTATCTCTTTTATTCTCCAGTGATTTTTTTTTTGTATTATTCTCTTTTGTCTTTTGAAGAGGTTTTAAGAATTTCACACATGCAGGTTGGAAACTTCCTGTGATGCTTTGATTACATAAAAACTGCTTTAGTTCCCATTGTAATGAGTAGGAGGTATGTTTTAATACTTCATTGGTGAATCTAACTGCTCACTTTCCTTGTCTCTGGCACATTTTTAATTCAAGCATACATTATAAAAGGAAATTCTCTCCCCTGTTTTCATCAAAACCTGAATGTTTTATTTTATCTTTGTGTTAATGATGATGTCTCATGGTTCGTTTGTTCACAGTAATAGAGTTTTACTCTTCATTGGTAAGGAATTCAGAAGCATTTAGTTCTGCAGGTTAGTAGAATAATTTCTTTATTTTTTAATTTTTTTCTTCTTAATTTGAATATGTATTTTATTATATTATATATCTTACTGTTATAACTGCAGAAGCAATCTCTCTACAGTGATCAGATTTTTAATGGCCATTATAAACAACTTTATAATATGTTTGAACTGACCTACTGTCCATCTGGTTTAATTTGTTGAGTAGCAGTCCAATAAGAAAAAAAAAAAATCCAACAAACCATTATGGTAACATTTTGCCATTACAAAACAAACTGCTCCTCACCAGTACTTACTGTATACTTTGATTTTGCCAGTAGAATTAAGAAATAGAAAACTATTATTTTTCTTTGTTTCTTTTGTTCAAAATCATATTATCATCAGGAAATATAACAGTTAATATGACTGAATGAGCCAGAGGCCAGAATGAATGTGTGAAAAATAGTGCTGGCCAGATTTTAATTTGCAAAGCCACCTTGTCAAATAGAAAGATATGAGGTGTTTCTATGCTTGTAATGTGTTTTTTGTATCTGTAAGCTGGAAATTAAATGTTAGGTTTCCAGTTGCACTTTATAAAATACAAACACCTCATTTTCTGGTTTTAGCAGACCAAACCATCATGAATTAGTGCTATATGATCACAAAAGACAATTACTTTATTTTTGAGTATGTATACAAAATCCAGTTATTTGTAAATTACGACCTACAGTGGTATTTCAGAATTGTATTATATGTTTTATCCAGTAACTAAGCACACTAGCAGTGTCAGGTAAAATTATTACGGTTGAAAAATGTTTTGGAGGAAAAGCTGAACCACAGAGGAAATTAAAGTTTTGGAAGCTAAGGGAAGGTAAATGGTGTGGTTTAACTTTTCATTGAATAGGTTGTTAAAAAGTTTAAAAGCGAGGCAAATCGCTTTCTATCCTGAGACAAGACAAGTTAGATTCCTAAACATAAAATTCAAGACAGATTAGGAGCAACTTCTGTAGATGACTGTAACACTTGTTTTGGTATTTTTCTGCATAGATTCTTATGAGAGTTTTTTGGGGATTTTTGGTTGGTTGGTTGGTTTTTTGCTTGGCTGTATTTCTCTGCTTATCATTATTTTTGAAGAGCATTGGAATATCAAATCACATTTATGAAGAGACAAATTATGTTGTTTCTTTTTTTTTTTCTGACAGAGATTGAGAGAGATTTAAAGCCCAGCATACATGAAAGAAATGTTTAATTCCACAAACTGTTGTTTATTGATATGGAAAATTGTTTCTGTCTCTAAGAAAAAATGATCAAATTTATTAGTAATTTTGGAAGAAACTCAACCTATTCTTCTAAGTATTGTTTGTCATAGTTTTTGTCACAACTAGCCGCTCTACCACTCTGCCCCCACCCCCTCCCCACCCCCTCCCGGTGAGGAAGGGTCAGAGGAACAAACCGAGGAAAAGCCCGTAGGAGTTGAGATAAGAACTATTTAATTATATATGAAACTTAGGGAGTTACTAACAATGCTAGTGCTAATGAGTGATTTAAGAAACAGAGGAAAAAGGTAGAACAAATGACACAGGATCTCACCCCGAGAAGGGAAAAGGAAAAGAAAACCCACCCGAAGGGAGCAAACCCCCCACGAAACCGTCCGGGGGCTGAGAACAAGGAGAGTAAGAGAGAAAAACAAACTTTCAAACCCTGACTCCTAGATTGATCTGTCCGGCAAGACGCTGGCTCTGCCCAGAGCACCCACCACTCGCCACGAGGTCCCCACAACAAACAAACCCCCAGCCCCCTTGGCCGGAAGCCCCCCCAGACCCTTCCCCTTTCCAGGGTCATACCCAACCGTAACCCTTTCCACCCACATCCCTATCCCCTCCCCGCCGGTCCTGCAGTGCCGCAGGCCCCAGGCTGGCACCACCTATCCGGCTTGATGTGTTATGGGGTGAAGCAAAATACTGAGTAACTGGTGCAAACATATACAGTAACTGGTGCAAAGCTAAGACATTGTTTCACAGGGAAAATGCCTGACATAGTAGGAACCTGTAGAGAACTGAGGAAGAAATTGAGTTCTCTACAATGACCAAAAGAATGATCAGATGCTGAAACATTATTTACACCAGAGTTTAATATCAAAGTCTATAGGAAGTCACACATTTTGGATCTCTGAGAGTCAGAACTGGAACTAAGTGAAAGACATGATGGAAGATTTCAGAACAGTAAGGTATGAGAAAGAAAGTGTTGACTTGAATATGTATACAGTGTAATCTGAAAGTGAGAAAATTTGACAGCTTTCAGGAAATCATAGAATCATAGAATGATTTGGCTTGGAAGGGACC
Organism: Rhynochetos jubatus; assembly: GCA_027574665.1. Classification (NCBI taxonomy): domain Eukaryota; kingdom Metazoa; phylum Chordata; class Aves; order Eurypygiformes; family Rhynochetidae; genus Rhynochetos; species Rhynochetos jubatus. Next base: position 79,427,586 of record CM050650.1, on the reverse strand, counting down.
TTAAAGATCATCTAGTTCCAACCTCCCTGCCATGGGCAGGGACACCCTCCACTACACCAGGGTGCTCAAAGACTCATCCAGCCTGGCCTTGAAGACAGCCAGGGATGGGGCAACCACAACCACTTTGGGCAACCTGTTCCAGTGTTTCACCACCCTCTCCATGAAGAATTTCTTCCTGATATCTAATCTAAATCTCCCTGCTTTCAGTTTAAAACCATTACCCCTTGTCCTGTCACTACAGGCCCTTGTAAAAAGGCCCCCCACCGGCTTCCTTATAGGCCCCCTTCAGGTAGTGGAAGGCTGCAATAAGGTCTCCCCAAAGCCTTCTCTTCTCCAGGTTGAACAAACCCAATTCTCTCAGCCTTTCTTCATAGGAGGGGGTCTGATCATCTTTGTTGCCCTCCTCTGCACTTGTTCCAACTGGTCGATATCCTTTTTATGCTGAGGACTCCACAGCTGGACAGAGTACTCCAGGTGGCATCTTACAAGAGCAGAGTAGAAGGGGAGAATCCCCTCCTTCGACCTGCTGGCCACACATCTCCTGATACAGCCCAGGATATGGTTGGCTTTCTGGGCTGCCAGTGCACACTGCTGGCTCATGTTCAGCTTTTTGTCCACCAGTAACCCTCAGATCCTTCTCCTCTGGGCTGCTCTCTATCTATTCTCCACCCATCCTGTACTTGTAGTTGGGATTGCCCCAAGCCAGGTGTAGGACCTTGCATTTGACTATGTTGAACTTCATGAGGTTGGCAGAGGCCCACCTCTCCAGCCTGTCCAGGTCCCTCGGGATGGTATTCCTTCCTTCCAGCGTGTCGACCACACCACACAGCTTTCTGTCATCAGCAAACTCGCTGAGGGTGCACTCAATGCCATTGTCCGTGTCACTGATGAAGATGTTAAACAGGACCTGTCCCAACACCGACCCCTGTGGAATGCCATTCGTCACTGGTCTCCACTCAGACATTGAGCCGTTGACCACAACTCTCTGAGTGTGACCAGCCAGCCAGTTCTTTATCCATTGAGTGGTCCATCCATCAAATCCATGCCTCTCCAGTTTAGAGACAAGGATGTTGTGTGGGACGGTGTCAAAGGCTTTGCACAAGTCCAGGTAGATGACGTCAGTTGGCTACCCTCTATCCACCCAGGTCGTGACCCCATCATAGAAGGCCACCAGATTTGTCAGGCATGGTCTGCCCTTGGTGAAGCCATGTTGGCTGTCACCAATCACCTCCTCATTCTCCATGTGCCTTAGCATGATTTCCCGAAGGATCTGCTCCATGATCTTACCAGGCACAGAGGCGAGACTGAGTGGCTTGTGGTTTCCCTGGCCCTCCTTTTTTCCTTTTTTAAAGATGGGCATTATGTTTCCCCTTTTCCAGTCAGTGGGAACTTCACCAACCTGCCACAACTTTTCGAATATGATGGATAGAGGTTTCGCAGCCTCATCCGCCTGTTCTTTCAGGACCCGTGGATGCATTCCATCAGGTCCCATGGACTTGTGCACCTTCAAGTTCCTGAGGTGTTCCCGAACCTGATCCTCAGTGATATCAACAGGAAGCAAAGTCACAGACGGAAGACTTGTGCCAGCACAGTGAAAGTAGCCCTTGAATCAGAGGAAAGGAATCCATGAGAAATATTAAATCCTTGAATAAATAAATGATGTGGTGCTTTGATTTTCATCAAAACTGATAAAATAGAGCTTGTGTGTGTGTATTTCAGTGGCAAATTCCATACTTTACTAAATTTTCACAATGTATTTCCTGCATTTTGTCTTAATAAGCAATACTTGATATTATATACAAAGTAAATTCCTTACATGTCATGCAAGTCTACAAACGTTTAAACCAGTGACCAAGATAGATCACTGGTGTCAGAAGAGATGCTTAAAAGAGCAGCAAGTACACCTGGATAACATGAAAAACACTTAAAGAAAACCACCCCATCTTCATCACGGCATCACGGCAGAACTATTGTCCCTGAAAGAAGTCAAACTTATCATGTAGTTCCAGAAGGTATTTGGAAACATAAACTTGAAAGTGGTTCCAGCTGCTCATTTCCAGACAGTTGTGGTAATAAGAATGGCTCAACAAAGTGCAAGCCTCACCAAATACCCATCATGAAGTCATGGTGTGCTGGTTTCGGGCGGGGACAAGCTGGTCTCCTGCAGAGAGCTGAGCAGCCCACAGTGGCCAATGGATCTTGTTTTATTCCATGATACATCAAGCTCAGTGGCCAGTTTGCAAAGTGCGTAGTTTGGAGCAGTTTGCAAGATTCGAGAAAGTAGCCTGGAAGGGGTGGGGCAGGCATAGTCTTTTGGGGCTAGCAGATAGCTTTGCTGATAGATCCCTTTCTTCACTTCCTGGTGGGCTGTTAACAGAGAAGGAGCTTCTTTATTAGGTTGATTTGCTGGGGGTTTGGAATCTTCTGTCTCTGAGGTCTCAGGGTTTTGGGGTCGGGTTGTTTGATTTCCACCCCCCCTCCCTGCTTTTGTGCTGGGCAGGTGGGGGTGTCTGCTTTTGGACTTGAGATTGCAGTTTGTCTCTCTGCTCAGATTTTGCTTGCTCTTTTGGAATCTGGCTATGTCAGTCCATGGGTGGTGAGATCCTGTATCATACGTTCTATTTTTGGTGGTTTTAATTACTTATTAGCAGTAGTATTGTTAGTATCACTATAAGTTTCATTTATAGAATTAAATAGTTCTTATCTCAACTTTAACAAACTTCCTTAGTTTTTATTTTCCTTCCAACCCTTTTCCACTGAGAGAGGGGAGGAGTGGTAGAACGACTGGTGGTACTTAATTGACAGATAAGGCTAAACCACGGCACATGGTCAACAGATTTCCTCTCAGTGTCATTCTATCTGTGATCAGGCACTCCTGAAGAGCACAGTTGTCAGGTTAATGAGGCCACTATGGAAGTATAGCCACTCTAGGCACCCTCTACACTAGTGTTCACAAGGTGATCTCCATTGACTGAGAGATGCTATAGGTGACTTGGCACACTCTTTGTGACCTTGTTCGTTGTAGAAAAAGAGTTAGTGCTCCAGGATTTCACAGAGATAGCAAAACTACATGATATTTTGTTTGGGTCTGATGATTGATTGTTTTTTGTTTGTTTTCTTGCTCATTCAAGTAGAAAGAAATAGTTAATAGAGACAGATACATATTCTGTATAAAAATAGAGGGAATAGAGACTTATACAAATGAGAAAAGGGAGGAAATATTCAACAAGGGTAAAGGAAATTAAATACCACTTGTGTCTGCATTGCAAGGGACAATAACAGACATAATATGTATAGAGGGCTGTGAAAAAAGGTAACCTTTGGGAAAAGATACTGCACCTACATATTGTCATGTTATATAAGGAAAGAGGAGGCAAATCAAGGCATTGTGAACTGGGAGTAAAAGAATAAAAAAATAGTGACGATAAAAAAGAAGACACAAAAATATTATCCTTGCATTTGATGACCTAGAATTCCCATCTATGCAGTAGTGGAAAAAAGGTTAATGACTGTTTTCTTAGACAGTGAAATCATCTTTCTCCATATAGATGTTAATGAGGCTTTGGACCACTTTTTAGCATCCTAGGGGAAGATGATGGTGATTGCAATACTACTCTGTAGTCTGTCATCTAATCTGTCATTTATGGTGTATAACAGAGAAAATATTTTAAAAATAGACAGACTAATGATGTTCTCTCATCTGTTAGGAAACAAGTAGGGGCTGACTGTCACTATCCTACTTAGGAAACCAAAAGCAGTAAAAGCAGAGATGCCTCCTTCTGTTAGCTACTATAGAAGCAGAATGCTGGGCTAGAAAGACTTGTGCAAATTTTTAGCCATGTTTTACCAAAGAGAGGGTGCATTTAACTCAGTGGTCATACAATTCAAATAATATTGCTTTGTTTGTTTTATGATACAGTGCAGGGATATAAACAACATTATAATTCTATTTCTGTTATAAAGAAAAGTATTGACACAAAAGTCTTGGTGTATCAAACTCATAAGCATAGGAACAAATGGGATCTGCAAGGTTTTCAGATATAGTTCTTAAATTCAGTTTGAAACCATGCATTCCTGTAACTGACCAGGTTTTATATCATTGTATAATGTCAATGTAGTATATTGTTGAGTACTGCCTTAATTTATTGACATAAAGCTATTCATTTTAAAACAGTAATTTTTAAATTTATGTATCTTGAGCAGTTTTAGATATTTTTACAGATGAATATAGTACTGTATACTTAAATTTACATCATGAAGATTTCACGCTATATTAAAATTCAGGTTACTGTATTTTTTTTTATTACACAAATACATCAGGTTCTTTGATCATTTGTGTATTGGTCAACTGTGATTCAATTAACCAAATATTATAATGTGATATTTTACTTTTCTTTTTCAACTATTTCCCTCTTACTACCAAAAAATAACTAAGAAACAAAACTCTACATTAAGAAGGAAATATCTCTCATAATATTCTCTGTACAGGCACTTGTATTGTACTATTATTATATTATTCTATATTACTTATATACTTATGTTTCTTTCTATGCAAAAGAAGAATGCTATACTAATTAATGAAATAATCTTTATCTACTACTTTCTTTTCTGGGTAAGTTTTTTGCTATACTTTACTTGCTTACTTGCTCTTTCAAATTCCCCCAAACTCTTCCTATTTTTAATGTCGGCCATTCTTTTCATTAGCTTCTGTTAACTTTTGCCCACTGTCTTAGTCAATTTCATCCTTTTCCAGTTATCCTTCTTGCCTTTTTCTTGAAACCACTCAGATTTTTCTGCTCCATCACTACAGAATTTTAAAGGCTTCTATGTAAAATCAATAACAGTAGAAAAGTTTCTCAACTGCCAGGATTTACCAGAAACATTAACCTCTATGAGTTTTCTCTTCCCTCCCCATTTTTCTAGGCTTCATTTTGTTTTGTTCCCACCTAGGATAACTTAGTACAAGTGTTTATTAAGCTTTCTATTTTTTTTCTTGCACAATGCATTCCAAGTGATTGTAGAGAATACCATGAAATAAGAAAAGTTTAAAATATTACCACAAAGTCTGACTTCCCTAAAATTTTCCTCAAAACCTTTCTAGAACATGGATTCTTCTTACCTATATCCAGATTACAAGAGATAAGCAGTAATAAATAAATAAATAAATAAACACCTCAAGGACATCAAAATCAGTGCAGATGGGATAAAAGTACAGTGCATACTGAAAGACGGAGAAGAGGAAGAAAAACTATCCGCTTTTATCCAGGTTTCCCTCAGGACTAATTTCGAGAGTCGAAAGCTGTTGTCCCCAGTGAAAAGAGATTTGGGTGGATTTGCCATCTATTATATTTGATCCTGTCCTTTCCTCAGTGATTTGACAGTCATGACTGTATTCATTTCCTTGTGTAGGGAAGGAGCAGCTTACTTTTCCAGGACAATATAATTTGATATCTTAGACAGCTATGTGAAGCTCTGGGTAACATCTGCTTTTTGCTAAGAATTTCAGGTAGTATATGGATAAGCCCTTTAATGCTAAGAGAAGTTTCTGAGGTCAGGTTAATTTGGTCATTAATAGCAATGCATCACAAAAAATATGACATGATCATTAAACTTATTTTTAACTTCCTTTTTTACTAATAATTCAGGGTAAATTAGAGCAGCTTTCCAATAAAAAAATGCAGTATCTAAATCCTTTTTTGTTGATTTCAAATTGATGACTTTTCCTGAATAACTATCACTTTTCCTACTGTGAAGTCCTATATTCTAAATTCATCATGTAATGTACCATATACACTAATAATATATTGCATGAAAATGACTACAGGTCCAACAAAGTTTAGTAGATATTCTGAATGTCCTAACAAGGATCTCAGTCATAAAAGGAAATTCAGATCCTTTTTAAAAGTTTTATTTTCTTCACCTATATTTTTTTCTTTTTTATTCTTCTCTCCAGCTCTTTCTTCCCTATTAGAATTCTTTACAAGGCACACAGAGTGAAAACACTGATGCCTTTGCAAAACCTATAATATGCTTTAATTAGTCATCAGTCATTTCAAAATCCATTTTAAATGAACAGTGACATCTCAAATGTTATTTATTAATATTCCTCAGCCAAAAATGTATTTTGTTCAATGCTCTTAAATAGCTTTGGAATCAGTGTGTGCATATTTACCCCATCATCATTCTTTTGTCAGGGGAAAAAAAAGTGATGGGACAATCTGCGCAGAAAGCAAGAAAAGACAATTATTTTATGTTCCAGTCAGTTACTTTCCAGTGACAGTCTTAATGGAAGTGGGGAACGTCTTTGATACAAGTTTGACTAACAGTGTTGAGCTGGCTCCAAAGTCACTGTTTTACTTACTTGAAGTTAGAACTAAGTCAGCAGTTTGTTGGGCTCAAGTTAAGGAAGATTCACATAGGTCAATCATTTGGAGTGTAATAAACAGCAGATACAGTATTTCTGCTTGGCAGTTACACTGCAGGCATCAAGAGCTGCAACTACAAATCAGCAGTGCTTACTCAAATGTTCCATGACTCTTCTTATCACTTTCTCAAAAGGGTGTCATCATTCAATGAAATGGACATGCTGTCACTATTAAAAATATAGAACTAAGCTCTAGCTCTAAGAAGTTGAAAGCCACTTGAAACTATAACATTCTCCATTCAACTGAGCCAAACCACTTATGTATTTTTAACGTTTTCATGCAAAAACTTTCTAGCCTTACTTACTGGGCAACTTATTTGTAGAGGACTATACCTGGAAAAAGACATAAAACTCACTCCAAACTGAAATAACATGAATAGAAACAGAAACAAATAATACCATTTATTGGGGGGGGAAGAGGGATTTATTTTTAGCATTTGAAAAATTTTAAACATGCCAAATCTGATCCTTATTTAAATACCTGCATTTTGTTAATCTCTTTAGCCTGAGTTTTAGGAAGGTTTAAGCATCATACACATTGTCAGTAAAATGTATAGGAAGCCTTTTAAGTGAGGATTCAACACTATAAATCTTTTTATCGGCCTTTTAATTAAGGAAAGAAAGCTCAAATTCTATGAAAGAAGGGCTGATCTGTATGTGAAACTTTGTTGTGGTGTTTTGGGGACACTGTAAGTATGTATAAAAATGTTATCTTCTCAGATGACTTTTCAATTTCAGTTGGAATGCAAAACTAACAGACCAGTAATACAGCCTAATCCTTGAGAGTTATTCAACAGAGAGCATCCTGTATCCAACATCCCAGACTACAAATGTGCTTCTATTAAAAAAAGAGGGGGATGTAGGGAAACATCAGGGTTGTATGAGGCATGAAAAAGAGATAGCTTTGGCAATGAAATTACCAGGCAGAGGTCTGTGGTCTCATGATGTGAACAGTTATCAGGCAGAAGCAGTGAGATGAGTTGTAGCTCAGGCTAATGGGGAGAAAGGGGAGAAAGGGAAGCCCAGGATTCTGATGAGATATTAAACCCCTCTTACTCTGAATACAATAACTCATACTTCTGCAAAGATACTGCTATGGAAAAGGGGAGCTGGAGAAAGGCACACTGAATTAAGAAATATGTTTTTAGTGGTCTGTAAATTCTTGGATTTTATTCCTTAATTTGAAAAACATTAGTATATTTTAAATTCTATACCAAGCTTGCTCCTTACATCTGCTGTGTTCTCTTTAAAAGTAAGCTACAGTAGAAGACTAAACAAATCACATTAATACTGGGGAAAAGAGTGTTTAAAGTACAGGTAGCCTGATGAAGAAGGGCTAGACTTAAGGGACAGACCTTTAGAACAAGATGGTAGACCTAAATCCTAAAGGGTGAATAGGGTCTGTAGGACTTGAATATATCAACTTGTCCTAAAAGTCATCTGGTGATCTAGTAGCTTGTACTGGGTCTGGCTGGAATGGAGTTAATTTTCATCATATGATCACAGAATCACAGAATGGTTTGGGTTGGAAGGGACTTTAAATTTTATCTAGTTCCACCCTTCCTGTTATGGGCAGGGACACCCTCCACTAGACCAGGTTGCTCAAAGCCTCCCCCAGCCTGGCCTTGAACACTTCCAGGGATGGAGCATCCACAACTTCTCTTGGCAGCCTGTTCCAGAGCCTCACCACTCTCACTGTGAAGAATTTCTGCCTGATATCTAATCTAAATCTATCCTCTTCCAATTTAAAACCATTATTCATTGTCTTATCACTACACTCCTTCCTAAAGAGGCCGTCCCCACATTTCCTGTAGGCTCCCTTTAAGTACTAGATGTCAGCTATAAGGTCTCCCTGGAGCCTTCTCTTCTCCAGGATAAACAACCCCAACTGTCTCAGCCTGGCCTTATAGAAGAGGTCCTCCAATTCCCTGAATGTCTTTGTCGTCCTCTGGATCCGTTGGAGCAGATCCATATCTTTCTTATGTTGGGGTCCCCAAAGCTGGACACAGTACTCAAGGTGAGGTCTCGTGAGAGTGGAGTAGAGCGGAGATTCTCCTACCTTGGCCTGCTGGTCACAGTTCTTCTCATAACAGCCTGTATAATGGTGTGTTTTACTTTTGTGACTAGAACAGTGTGGGTAGCACACAAGTGTTTTGACTATTACTGAACAGTGTTTGCATAAGATAAATACTTTCTCTGGTTCTTACTCTGCCCCCACAGTGAGTAGGCTGGAGGTGGGAAAAAGGGAAAAAACACAGGTGGGAGAGTTGACCTAAACTGACCAAAGAAATATGTCATGCCATCTAACATTCTGTTCAACAATAAAACTGGAGGGAGAAGCATTTTCAGTTGCTTGGAGACTGACTGGCCATCGGTCTGCTGGTGGGAGGTGGCGAGTGATTGCCTCTGCATCTCCTGGTTTTCTTTCAATTTTTTTCTTCACTTATTAAGAAGGTTTTTATCCTGACCCCTTATTTTTTTCACAGTTTTGCTCTTCTGATTCTCCCCCTCCTCCTGCTGTGGGGATGGGGTGAGTGAATAGCTGTTGAGCACTAGGTTGCTGTCCAGGGTCAAGCCACTGCACAGCTACATCACACAACAAAAATCCAGTGATTAATATAATCATAATTTGTTATGCTACTCTAAAGAAATGTCTGAATATGTTAAAGCAGAAAAGGTCAGGAATGATAAGTAAATCAAGAGGTAGGTATGAAAGAGCTTTTCATCTCTTCCACAAGTAGGAATGAAAACAAGCTTATAGCTGAGGCACTAAATTCAAATAGAAAAATATGAAATGAAGAGATCTTTTACAGTTTATATAGAACCTTGTCAAATTATTACAAGTGAAAAAGAACAAACACTAGATATTCCTCATTCTACAGAGGAAACATTGTAAGAGAGGACTAAGAAGACATGCACCATGGCAGTAAGTAGCATTTTGCTGTATTAATTTTATTTCCAGACATTAAAACAAGGTTTTATACACACAGTTTTGACTTTGGTTTTTTGTAAAGCATTTTTGCGTGAATCAGCTTTTATACAAACATTTTTGCATTATATGAATTTCATAGGCATATTACATTCTGTGCTAAGATGCAAGCCATGTAAATTCTCGTATTTAATTGCATAGCTGGTTATGCCTCTCTTCCTTTTGACATACAGGTTTTCCTTCATAAAAAAATCCTTTTGTTATAACTAGGCATAAAGAACATTTAAAGTATAGATTTTGTAAACCTTTTCACAAGGGTGGGTAGTTTTTTATGAGGGGTAGAGTTGATTGTTAGGAAAAGTGGCTTTCCTTTCATGGATGTGCCCCCAGAACCTATCTTGGGGACTCAGCAAACTTTTTCTCCTTCCTCTACTACAAATGGTTTTGGTAATCTCTAAAATTGACATGAAAGCAAACAATACTCACGTAGAAATCAACAGCATAGTCTTCCCTGTTCCTCTTGTTTCAGCATAGTTGTTCATGCACTTAGACTTTTTCAGTAGTTTTTCCTAGACAGTTGGTCTATCCAGGGGTGGACCCCAGATCCCAGATGCTCTAGTTGCTGCTCTGATCTCTGATCCTTACTCTCCAGTTGTTCCACTGGAAGTTCTCTAGCAATTTCACATATACACACATGCACACACACATGTGCACTCATGCACTAGAGAACACATATAAAAATACTCAGGAGCAGAGTTTAACAAGAAAGTAGAAGAGAGATGGTGATCAGACGTGGGGCTTGGGCATGAAAAAAGCTTTGAGCTGCATCCTGTCTCCTCTCCAGTTTTCCACTCTTTCTCTCTGATCCACCTTGGTCCCTTTCTATGCTTGTCTTCCACTTTTGCTCTAAACATCCCATAATAAGCTTTTCAAATTTCAGCTAAGGTTAACCTTAGTTGACATAGCTGTTTCTGAAGATCTTCCTTGAATACAATGCATTTTTAAATGTTTTTTGAAGTATTAGACTAAAAGCATACAAACAAAAATTCTGTCATGTGAGACCAAAAAATTAGAGTGGTGAATGATTATTTATTCAGTCACTGAAACCTCTGTTTATTTCAGCATAGATTGAAAAGGAATACTTAAATATAAGGTTGAAAATGAACATTTACAGGTTCATTTAAGAAGTCTTTTTGATGTGTGTATCTTACTTAATGTTGTAGAGCTTTTTTCTTTATAAAATCTTACTGGAGCTTCTTCATAAAAACGACGAGTCAGAAAATTCCTACTAAAATAGGGTAGAAAATTAATGACAAAAATTAGCATTTTAGAGGCACAGTAAACTTCTATAAAACAAACTTAATCATAACTCAATACTGTCAAAGTTGTATATTGTTTCATATTTGTTCTTCCTTCAGTAACTATATTTATTATTCTTGAATCAAAATACTGTTGTAAAAACTACTTTTGACAATAATTCATATCAACTCAGTAGAAGAATTTTTTTTTGCTACATCATGATGGAACAATGTCACTCAAAGGGGCTGTTAAGGGAAAATTTTAAAGTAAGCCTTCCCCATACATATGTGGACATAAATACAGAAAAGAAACAAGGAGCACCTTTGTTTTTCTGATCTCCAAGAAGCATCAAATTCAAATAGATCAGGAAAAAAAAACATCTTCTGACACAAGTACAATTATCCAATTATGTTATAATACAGGCCTTGATAAGAAAATATATTTTTGGTTTTTAATGTTAAGAGAGTCCTGATATTGCCTGAGTTGTCACTGTATAGAAGATGGTTTCCTCTGCTATACATACCTGATTCAGCCGCAGTTACTCTGCACTCCACATCATCAAAAAAAGCTATACTGAATTTAATAACAGAACTTATATTGTTCTAAATATTACCTATTCAATAAAAATGTTTTAGTAGTGTAAGGTTTTGATGGTGCTTTTCACGCTGGTTGTTTCTGCGTTTGAGCCAAAAGATTCATTTAAGGAAGAAGTGAAACTGTTGTAGAAACGTGAAATGCAGATCATCACAAATGTCTCTGATACTACTAATACAAGATCAAAAGACAGAATATATGAATAGTTTTTACCTAAATGGGTAGGCATTTAAAATAGATCATTCACAACAGGAAGAAAAACCATGCTCTACCATCCTTCCCCTCAAAAAAACCCCAAAACACAACAAAAAAACCCTCCACAATGTATGTGTAAGAGAGACGTGGTAGAATGCCTCCTGTGACTGGAATGTCAGTCATAAGAGGATAGGAATGGAAGAATCTTATGTCAGAAACACAGTAGATGACAGCAAATATTCCAGTCTAGATATTCAAAGAAATGAATAGAAATTATAAAAATCATTGAGCCTTAACATTATGGAAAAAGGAGCTTAATACTATTTTGGAAAACCTTTTCAAAACTGTGGAGATTTGGACTTGAAATCCATTGACTAAAAAATTATTTTGTTCTATTAAGAGAAAAAAGTTGTTTATACTGTGATAAATCCTTTAATATTTCATTCTTTTATTTCATCCTTACAGAAATTGAAATAATATCTTACTACATCCCCAGCTGATTTTAAAATTGTTTCATAGTTTGTCAGGAATGTGTACCTGCAATCTTGCACATACCAATCATCAGTTTTGTCAGGTTTATATATAATTTGAAAAAAAAAGTCTTTAGGGAAAGGAAACACACTGTGCTTTTATAGGCTTCATGACCACCTTTCAAGCATCCCCAAAGGGTAAGCTAATTCTTCGGATCTGTTTCATTTTCCCAAATAAAGCAAGAGAGAAATAGTCTTGCTGTTCAAAGCATGAAGTTTCCTGTCAAAATAGAAACATCAAAAACTTATGTTTGCTCAAAAGTAAGTGCCTTTCATGAATAAATACACCCCAGAAATGATGACATTAATCCCAGAGCAGAAGACTTGCATATGACCTTTTCATGTCTCAAGAATTTCACTAAAAACTGATTTTTCATGCAATACTGTGATTTTCCTCATTTAAACTTGTTTTGTATTTTAATCAGCTGTCAGTCATGATTACATACAGTGAAATACATTTTGCATTGTAGACGAACAATCATTAGAATCAGATACATTCTGAAAATTACCACTAACATTTTTGAGGTTGATAGGAGTCTGCTACACAAGTCTTGCCACTGAAAGTACTGTTGGACCCCTGAGTGCACTGAAAGCTCTGAAACCACTTCCCCCTTCCCAGCATTCCACCTCCCAGTGTTCAAAGTCACCTCTGTTGTATCAGATTTTGGCAACCATGGACCAGACTGCTGAGACAACAAAGAGTTGTGAGAAAGAGCTTCCAGGACCTGACCTGGACAGCTGCTGTTTGAGCTCTCTCCTGCAGTTCTTGCCTCAGCAGTGAGGTAGGTGTGCCATGCCTGGCCTCCTCCCCTGCTGGGACTCACCTTCCCTGGCTACCCATCTTATCATGAGGGACTAGAAGCTTGAAGTTTAGAGACATCAATCCATCACTGTTTCCCAAGGAATTAAAAAGCATCTGAATCTACAAAGCTGGGAATATGACATAAAAACTTTGGGAAATAAGAAAGCAAGAAGTATTGTTCTGATGAGTAACAGACAGTTTAAGGTGTTGGCTATTGTTGGGGTTCTGTATGTCTTCCTCTGAAACATCCAGTATACTGGTACACACCAGTCAAAAAAACTAGAGAGTGAATAGAGACAGCAACAGACCCACACTTTCTTTGAAAGAACTGGTTTCAATTACTGAATCTGCAACAGGTTTAAATCTTTCAGAATAGTAATAGAAAGTAGCTCTAATGTGAATCAAGGTTATATACCCACCACTAAGAGAGAGCTGATAACTCTAGAAATCGCAGCAGTCTGACCTGAAACAGCTCTGTAGTCATGCTGGGCAATTACAGCTTAGGGGATGTCTTTAACGCGCCCCGTCTCAGCATGTTTATAGGAGTCATGGCCTCTGATCATAGAAACGTGTGGACTATTAGGCTGTATATTGGAATATGTATATTGTCTAGCAAAATATATTTGTTTTTTTAAAAAGGATGTTGTCTGTCTGGTGAAGCATAAGTATGAAGAGATATGAGGGAATTAGTCTCTTAATGAATGTGTGTAATCCTTATGAACAATTAATAGAACACTGTTCTAGTATTCAGTATTGTCTCATTGCTGTACTAACATCTAAAGGGAATTTACAGGGTTAATTTTATTATATTACCTAAGAGAAAAGCTGCACACAGGGATCTTCTTTAAAGCAGTTTTACTTAATCATTGGTAAAGTTATAATTACAGTGGCTCATTTAAACCCTACATAGTTAGGCTATTAACTTCTAAAAATATTTTTTCTTGCCTTTTTTGGTTTAAAAAAAAAAAAAATCAGTAAAGCAAAACTTTTTTTTCCCTACTCAATGGAAAAGAAAAAAATTCCACATCTTGAGATTTCATGCTCATCTCAAGGAAAATGCTTAAATATCAAAAGGTTAAATTGTTATTTCATTTATTCTACAATCTTCAGCCTAAAAGTCTTATAGTCAAGCTCTGTGACATATTGTATGTCATATATAACAATCCATTTTAATTAGAAATATTTCAATTCCTATTTACAGAACTTAATTATAAATAAGATTGATTGCAGTGCTAAAAAATTATGCCCTACATGGTTGCAATTGAAGTATTTTTAATGGAAATTATGAACATATTCACATCTTCATTAGTGACATGGATGATGGCATCGAGTGCACCCTCAGCAAGTTTGCTGATGACACCAAGTTGTGCGGTGCGGTTGACACACTGGAGGGAAGGGATGCCATCTTGAGGAACCTTGATAGGCTGGAGAGGTGGGCCACTGCCAACCTCATGAAGTTCAACAAGGCCAAGTGTAAGGTCCTGCACCTGGGTCGGGACAATCCCAAATACAAGTAAAAGCTGGGTGAAGAATGGATTGAGAGCAGCCCTAAGGAAAAGGACTTGGGGGTACTGGTGGAAGAAAAGCTGAACATAAGCCGGCAGTGTGCGCTGACAGTCCAGAAAGCTGATTGTGTCCTGGGCTGTATCAGAAGTGTGGCCAGCAGGTCGAGGGAGGTGATTCTCCCCCTCTGCTCTTGTAAGACCCCAGCTGGAGTGTCCAGCTCTGGAACTCTCAAAAAAGGAGAATATACACAGGTTGAAACAAGTCCAGAGGAGGGCCATGAAGATGATCAGAGGGCTGGAGTATCTCTCCTATGAAGAAAGGCTAAGAAAATTGGGTTTGTTCAACCTGGAGAAGAGAAGGCTTTAGGGAAGCCTTATTGCAGCCTTCCAGTACCTGAAAGGGGTCTATAAGGAAGCTGGGGGGTGCGCTTTTTACAAGAGCCTGTAGTGACAGGGCAAGGGGTAATGGGTTTAAATTGAAAGCAGGGATATTTAGATTAGATATCAGGAAGAAATTCTCCATAGAGAGGGTGGTGAAGCACTGGAACAGGTTGCTCAGAGAAGTTGTGGAGGCCCTATTGCAGGCTGTCTTCAAGGCCAGGCTGGATGAGGCTTTGAGCAACCTGGTGTAGTGGAGGGTGTCCCTGCCCATGGCAGGGGGGTTGGAACTAGACGATCTTTAAGGTCCCTTCCAACCCAAACTATTCTATGATTCTTCATGTAGCTCTTGTAAAAATACTTTTTTATCTGTGGGATCATAATTTTGTGTGTTTGCGTGTGTGAGCATGATGTGAACTACTGAACTGAGGTCATTACTGTCACCTATCCTAGATGACTCAAATTGCTCATTTGTGCTGCTAACTTAAGAATTTTTGTACCTTCTATAGTTTGAAATATGCAAACAATCAGCTTAAAGACAGGACGTTACAAAATCACTATCACTTGTGTACACCAGCACCACCAAGCAAGATTTCTTGAACGTTTACCACAAATTTTTATGAAAATACCATTTTATCCTTGCTGTCACATTAGACGCTCCTTTGTTAAAAAGAACTGACCGAGTATCAGCTGAATCATGGCTTTGAACTCAGACCTGGTTTTGTCCAAGTGAATTTATCAAGTCAAGAAAGTTATTTATTCAGTCTGCTAGGAAACCCAGAAACAACAACAAAACTTTTTACCACCCTACACAAAAATTGCTTTTCTAACTGAGCCATATACTAGACACCTTCCTGACTACCCATCTATTATGATCTCAGATCTAAAGAAAGACTTTAGAGGAACAGTAATAATAACTTGTTCTTGTGGTGGAAAAAATTCATGTTATAAGGAAAACAACTACATGTGACCTTTTCTAATTGAAGTAATGTTCATGTATCCTCAAAAAAAAAAAAAAAAAAAAGGCAAAAAGTAAATTTGAAACACTATATCTAGCATATTGCTGACAGCATTTCAATTTAATAAGGTTTTAATTTTTCAGTTATATTTATTAAAAAAAAGCATAATACAACGTAGTAATATTGTGGCAAATATGTCTACCTCACATATTATGTAAATCAATGAAGCTCACAACTGAGCTAGAGAAAGATCTAAACATTTCTGTCTTTATGGTAATTTTTATTCCTGTTTCCATTGAGAATTTTTCCTGTAATTTTTATGTTACCTTAATTTTACTAGAAACTACAATAACATATATATATCAGCTCACATTTCTATCTGTGCTTCTAGCTCTAGCATATTTCACAGAGAGAAAGACTGAGAGGTGTTATTAAAAGATGCCATAGCGTAAGTATTACAGGTAATCTGTGAAAGATTTGTTTGTCTGTTTTTATATAATAATAACCCTATTTCTTTGTGCATTTCAATTACCACAGTTTCTTAGCCAGCCTTTTCTAAACAACAGAAAACTACAAACCAGTATAATTCAATTAAAATCAGTAGAGCTACTCCTAATTTACATTTCTTGAGATCAAATCTAATTGACATTGATGCTGAGAGTAACACCTTGCATTCGTATATTGCTCTTTACTTGCAGATCTCAAACAGCTTACAAATGAGATAATTATCTTCATAATCCCTATTTCACTGGGTAAGTAATTGAAATACAAGTGATGTGACTTGTTCAGCATCTTTTAAGTTTTGTACATGTATGTATTCTTTAGACTACACTGTCCAATTATAACCCTTTCACAGGCACATTGGGCCCCTGATAAATCAAGCACCACATTTAATATATCGTCTTTGACCAGGTATTTAAAAATGCTTTCATGTCCAAGACATAGATTTTTTTGGGGAGGGAGGGATGTTTGTGGGTTTATTATTGTAATAGTTAATAAAGTTATTAATAATATTTTCTGTATATGGTATTTCAATCTACTATTTTATTTTTAATATCATATTGACAATGCTTTCCTTCATTTAGATTGCTTAGTTAAAGCCAAAATAAAGGAGTAGATAATTTCTATACATTTAATTTTTAAAAATCTATTATGAATGCACTCACTAAAACTGAAGATGAAGCTCAGTTGATAACATTAAATGGTGACATTTAATCTTTTTCTTCAGAGATTTGGATTGTGAAATTATCATCATTCATAGTAATTGTTTTTAAGGTATCTAACTGTATAATTTTTTTATAAATACGATGGCATTTGAAAGAGAACTAAAGTTGTTAAAGTTCAGTCAAAGATGAAGATAAATACTCATATGAATATATTTTTGTATAACGTTTGAACTATTTCTGTCTTACAGAATAGAGAAAGTCATGTGTATAGGATAGAGCAGCAACGTTCACTTACTCCCTTTCACTGAACAAGAAAAAATGTCCTTCCACATTCTGGAATAACAAAGGAAATATTATTTCACATTATGAGTAGTTTGCTTGTGCAACTCATTTGTACAGCATATAAATGAAGAATGGAATGTACCTCAGTTCTAAAAAGGAATGAAGGTTTATATATATGACAATAATCAGAACTAGGAATAATTTAAACAACAATTGAGTGTTGGAAAAGTTAAATAGAAACCAAATTTGATTACTTAAGATTACAAAGAAATTTTCTTAGGTTAAAAACACATTATTCATTCATGATACCCTTTTCTTCCCAGCATGGTTTGAAGACCAGACATGTCTGGACAAAACAAATGCAGTCATTCATCCTACCTTCCCTAGACTAACATGTAAAACTATGTTCTTATCATAGGAGCTGACAAAATGGGGTTCCCTTGAAAGCTAAACAAGTTGTTTAGAGCAGTCTTGAACCTTCAGAGTGAATCTCCCTGGAGATGTTCCCCTGTAAATTTTGCATTCACTATATGCCAGGTCTATGTAGGTACTTAGGTAACCTGTCTCTTAAAGCACATAAACTCACAATTTTTGTATCAATAATATTTTTCAATGCTAGCATTCTGTTTGTGTCAATCAGCTACAGTTCTAAATCTGCACAACCAGTTTTTTCAACAAAGAAGAGTCTTTACAGTCTGTATCCTGTCTCTGAAATCTTCCTTAATTATGTGGTGTAACTCAGCATTGCATAGGCCCACAAACTACATTCTCACACCAGGCATCATCTCTAGTTCTTCTCTTAACAATGTTTCTAAGTCTTTGTGCATCCAAATGCATGCACAGAATATCAAATCCAGAAATAAAGGCATGTTAGAGTCTATTAATCACACCAGGGTTCTCTACAGACAAGGAAATATCCACATTATAAACTACTCAATTCCAACAGGAATGTAAACATTGGTTTCACAGTAAATACGCTACTCTTGAAGAAAAGCTTGTACATGGTCCCAAAGATCAAATTTCTACGTTGTTGTCTCTGTCTTGTATTTGAACTATCCCCAGAAACTACATTAATCTGGTCTCACTAGAAGGTCAAGAGAGATGACTTGCAATTAGTCTTTCCTCCTGCTCTAGTTTACCTTTTCAGGCAAGATAATGGTAGATAATTCGCTCACCCTGACTGCTCAGAGGATTTTAATAATTTGTTTAATTTAATTGGAGTACACGATACCACAAAAGCATCAGATTGTTCCAATAAGAGGGATGCCCTTAACATGCCAGAAAAATGCAAAAATTGCAGAAAGAGGGGCTGTTCTTTCCCTAATCCTCTTACTTCCTTGCTCTGATACTGGCTTGTCAATTTCTCCACCACAATTCCCAGACAATCCAGGTTTGTCAAGGAACTTATTTGTGTCTGAAACCACAATACCATGAGCCAGTTGTAGCTGATCTTGCATCATCATGATTTCACTCTTTACACACAGTTTCGAGAAGGCACCATTGGTACCTGAAATCTGCTTGAACAAGGACTAAGAACAGTCACATGAAGCATACAAATGATTCCCTAGGAAGAAATCTCAGTAGGTCATTTAATCAATATTTTGCATAGGGTAAGAATACTTAGATTTTTGCTACAGCTGCTTGTAGGTATCACTAAAAAAAAAAAAAAAATTAAAAAAAAAATATGCAGTGCATTGCCAGCTTGAAGTACAATAATTTGACTGCTCTGATGAGTCTGATAGGTTCATTTTATCATTGTGCTTACAGGTATTTTACCCAAATTGATGCTATAAAGAAGATCCTATACAAAGAGAATCTCTTTTTTTTCTCCCACTCAAGAAAGCAATAACACACTTCAGCAGGAAAATAGAAACATGAATACAAGATCCCATGATTGATTGATCAAAGATCTGAACTCTGATCTCTTGGATTGCATACATAGATATACACTTTTCTTGTTTGGTTTTTTTTTTTTTTCATACATAGTATCTTTAAATTTTTAATCATGATACATGATTAGTAGTTAAGCAATATCATCTAGAGTTGTGTATTAATGAACTAGACATGTTTCAGAAATTTGGTCTTGTTTACTCACTGTTTGTTTTTGTTTATTTTTGGCTCCTATGTTTCCTGAGGAACCTTTCATGACAGACACAATTTTGAAAATACTGCTAACTTGAAAAAATTCTCATAGCTTCTCAAAAGGACTTAAACTTCAAGACAATCCCCAACAAATGACAGTGGTAATTATATACCCTGTACTTTTCAATTTGGAGCTACTTGTAAACCAAGCAGTGTCAGTGTCAGGATCCTGAGTACCTTAATGGCCCTGAGCAGCCTCACCTGCAGCTTTCCCTTTCCTTTCATGGGCTCAAGTTCTCCATTTAAGGTCAGCTGCAGACCTTTAGTTCTGTCTTGGTTTATATTTTATTTGTGCTGGTCTGCAGTCCTTGTTTCTGAATAGATCTAGATTTCATGTGAACAGAACTCATCTCTTGTTACTTCTACTTACACTTTCCTCCTTGTACAAAATGGACTTTGGACCTGGTTTGTTCCTTTGCCTTGTTTGGTGCTGTTGATGTACACCTTTGCCAGCCCCTAGTTCTGCCCAGTGCTATCAGTCCCTATGGGGCTGAATTTGTCCATGAGGCCTTGGTCTGCTCAGGTGTCTCACTCAGCTCCTGGCTTGTTCCCCTCACAGTACATTTTGGTGGCCCGCTGACACTCAGACACAATTGATTTATAAATTCTGTACAGCCAGGCTTCATATCTCTGTCTGAATTATACTTTTGATTAATTTAGTGTGTCAGTGTGAAATAAGAACATTTTTCACGTGGTTCAGTCAATTTATATGATTGCTTTTCATGCTAACACTAAAAAGCCAATGGCATGGCTTACTCTCGTAAACTGTAGAATTCTTCCTTTGAGTAATTTATTAGCCTAGTAGCATTTCTACTAGAAGAGGCCCTAGAAGTCATGGCTATCTAATTGAGAATAATGTTATTATCCTAAAAATAACTTCTGAGATCACACTGGAATCAGAAGTTAAATGTATCATGCAGGAAGGTTTAGTGTACTTATACTTCTACTTCATGATACCAAGGAAAGCAGTTAAGATACTTTTCCATCTGTTCTGTGTTAAAAAGCAGATTTTGCATGGGTTGTGTACTGAAGAAATAATAAGACCTTGTGAGACCTATCAGATCTGTGAGCATTCATCCTTTTTTATTATAATCTTGATTAAATTTTCCATCCAGTTAACTGGCAACTTGGTGAGGTTGCATGCAGTACTTCTGCCATTCAAGCAGTATGTTGTGTATGTTTTCCCACTTCCTCATAGTCCATCAAAATGCACTAATGAGGTGCCTTCCCATTGCCCACTTCTCAGTGCAGTATGTATCTCACATTAGGGAATTTCTTGAAGAAAATGACGTACCTCTTATAATTCTTCAAAAGAGAGAGAATAGTGATTTTAGGAAATGAAAACCTCATTTTGAGTAGAGTGAATATTTCTTTTAAAGAAAACTCTTATATTAATTTGGCAGGATGGTAACAGAAACGGAATTTAATAAGTTGGGGTTTGTTCCCCGCTACTCCTGGGTTTGATTGGTAGAATTAACATTGCCTCTAAAAGTGAGAATTACAGTTTCTTGCTGTTTACAGAGGAGCTCTCTGCCTCCTCACAGAAAGTTGTCTTCAGAGTGGTTATAAAGAGACAAATGGGCTTGTGGGACACTTTGTATCACAGGAGCTGTTAGACTTGAGATATAAAAGACAGCTTGGACAGTGACTCCTACAATCTGAGAAATAATAGGTGTCACAGTTAAGAGTTTTCTTTGAGTGTAAACAGTCTTTCTGTACTGGGCCATCTAAAGAATAGAGGATAGGCACAGGAATCACTTCACAGAATGTTACAACTAGTAGCAGTTATCCTCTGTTCCCCACTTTTCACAGATTCACATAGTGGTAGGGGTTGGACAGGACCTCTAGAGATCATCTACTCCAACCCCCCTGCCAGAGCAGGATCACCTGGAGCAGATCAAACAGGAACAAGTCCAGGTGGCTTTGGAAAGTCTCCAGGGAAGGAGACTCCACCACTTCTCTGGGCAGCCTGTTCCAATGCTGTGTCACACAACAATGCTTCATCACAGTGAAGAAGTGTTTCCTCATGTCCAGGTTGAAATTTCTGTTTTCCAGTTTATAGCCATTGCCCCTAGTCCTGTCACTGGACACCACTGAGAAGAGCCTGGCCCCATCCTCCTGACACCCACCCTTTAGATATTGATAAGCATTGATAAGATCCCCCCTCAGTCTCCTCTTCTACAGGCTAAACAGACCCAGCTCTCTCAGCCTTTCCTCATATGGAAGGTGCTCTAGGCCCTTCATCATCTTAGTGGCCCTGCACTGGGCCCTCTCCAGTAGCTCCTTATCCTTCTTGATCTGAGGAGCCCAGAACTGGACACAGGACTCCAGGTGAGGCCTCACCAGCACAGAGTAGAGGGGGAGGATAACTTCCCTCGACCTGCTGGCCACGCTCTTCTTAAGGCATCCCAGGATGCCATTGGCCTTCTTGGCCTCGAGGGCACACTGTTGGCTCATGGTCATCCTGTTGTCCACTAGGACTCCAAGGTCCTTTTCCCCAGAGCTGCCCTTCAACAAAACAGCCCCCAACCTGTACTGATACATGGGGTTGTTCTTCCCCAGATGTAGTACTTGCCCTTATTGAATTTCATTAGATTTCTCGCTGCCCAGCTCTCCAGCCTGTCCAGGTCATGCTGGATGGCAGCATGGCCTTCTGGCATGGCAGCCACTCCTCCCGGTTTGGTATCATCAGCAAACTTGCTGAGAGGACATTCTATCCCTTCATCCAGGTCACTGAGGAATATATTGACTAGTGCTGGACCCAGCACTGACCCCTGGGGGATGCCACTAGCCACCGGCCTCCAACTAGACTCTGCCCCATTGACTACAACTCTGAGCTCTTTCCTTCAGCCAGTTCCCAATCCACCTCACCACCCAATGGTCCAATCCATAATTCCTAAGCTTGTCTATGAGGATACCATGGGAGACTGTGTCAAAAACTTTGCTGAAGTCAAGGTAGACCACTTCCACTGCCTTCCCCTCGTTCATCCATTTAGTGATGCCATCATAAAAAGCTATCAGATTAGTCAAGCATGACTTCCCCTTGTTGAACCCATGCTGACTACTCGTGATTAGCTTCTTTCCTCAACATGCTTTGAGATGGCACCAAGAACAAGTTGTTCCATCGTCTTTCCAGGGATGGAGGTGAGACTGATTGGTCTATATTTACCTGGGTCCTCCTTCTTGTCTTTTTTGGAGATTGGAGTAACATGGGCTTTCCTCCAATCCTCAGGCACCTCTCCAGTTCTCCAGGACTTTTCAGATTATGGAGAATGGTCTAACAATGACTTCTGCCAGCTCCCTCAGCACTCATAGGTGCATCCCATCAGGGCCCATGGACCTCTGGATGTTCAGTTTTCTTAATTGATCTCTAACCCAATCCTCTTCAACTGAAGCAAAACCACCTTTTCTCATGACTTTCTCTGTGGAGCTCTGGGACTCCTGAAGGCTAGTCTTAGCAGTAAAGACAAAGGCAAAGGTGGCATTCAGTAACTTGGCATTCCCCATATGCTCAGTCACCAGGGAACCCACTTCATTCAACAGTGGGCCCACATTTCCTCTGGTCTTCTTTTTTTCCTCCAATGTACTTGAAAAAGCCTTGCTTGTTGTCCTTGACCTCCCTTGCCATGTTTAGTTCTAACAAGGCCTTAGCTTTCCTTATTGCATTCCTACATCCTCTAACAACATTTTTGTAATTCTCCCAAGTGGTCAGCCCCTTCTTCCATCTTCTATATACTTCCTTCTTCCGAAAGGAAGTACAAGGTCTAGCACTACTCCCCTCCTTGTCAACTCCTACACCATCTGCGTCAAGAAATTATCGTCAGTGTGCTGGAGGAACAGCCTGGTCTGCGCATGCCTGACTGTGTAGCTTCTTGTCCCGGCCCGGTTATCCCAGGTAGGGGAAGATTCGTCATTGCGTTGTACCCAGAGTGAGATTAAGACACAAACGAGGTCAGATGCCGCTAACAAGGAGTTTATTTTTGGTGTAAGAAAATAGCAATAGGAGAGAGAGAAAATAGAAAAGGGGGAGAATTTAGCAAGCAGTTGGGATAGAATTGCAGGAGATAGTTACCACCATGGATCCAGCGGTGTCCCGTTGGTCTGTAGTCTTCAGTCGGGAGGGTCCCTCCTCACAGTTTGGTCCCACAGTCTTTTATAGGGTGTTTTCTGCTGACTCCTGCATCCTGTGCACTCTCTCCAGTTTTACGCAGCTGATCCCATGGGGTGCACAGAATCAGTACATGACCACTTGCATGCTTTGGCAGGCTTGGGGGTCCTCTGTGTCTGGACCCCCTGTGAGGTGATGTGATGGTTCTTTGACCTTGGTAGAAACTGGTCTCCAGAGGCTATTTGCTTCTTATCTGTCCAGTAGGCCATTTGGCCCTTATCTGTTCAGGCCTGCAGGCAACCCTTCCTCCTCAGGCCACCGAAAGCCAAGCCCCCAGGAAGTTTCACAACTTTGTCAGCAAGCTTTGAGACAATCAGCTCAAGATAAGGTCTCTCACACTTCTCCAACAAATGTCAGGGTAATTGAAGTCCCCCATGACAACCAGAGCCAGTGATTGTGAGGCTACTGCCAGCTGCCTGTAGAAGGCCTCATCAGCTTCTTCATCCTGATCAGGTGGCCTGTAGTAAACACCCACAACACTGTCTCCCATATTAGTCTGCCCCTTGATCCTTACCCACAAGCATTCAACTCTCTCTTCATCCACACACAGGGATAGTTTGATACATTCCATTTAATCTCTTTCACACAAAGAGCAACTCCACCCCCTTGCCTTGCTGACCTATCTTTCCTGAAAAGGACACAGCCATCCATGACAGTGTTCCAGTCATGTGAGCTGTCCCACCAGGTCTCAGTAATTGCAATGAGATCGTGGTCCTGAGAGCACATGCAGCTCTCTAGTTCCTCCTGCTTTTCCCCCATACTGCATGCGTTAGTGTACAGGCATTTCAGAGAGGTGCCCAAGCGTGCAGGTCTTCCTGGAGGAGAGCAGGAGGATATACCTTGTCATACACAGCCCCAGCATTGTCTGCCTTTTTGTCATTGTCTTTGGTGGTAGGTAAGGAGCCTTGGTGCCACGCCTGGTTGACCTGATTTCTTCCCCAGGTGGATGCATCCCCATCCCCCACCTCAACTGGACAGCAGATTGAATGGCCTTACCAGCACACCGTCCCACCAGCACCGGCATGTTGCGCACAGGCTTCTCTCTGGCCAGCCCAGTCCCGTCCCCTTCCCCCTTCAAATCTAGTTTAAAGAACTTTCTATGAGCCCTGCCAATTCATGCGCGAGGATCCTTTTTCCCCTTTGAGACAGCTGAACCCCATCTGCTGCCAGTAGAACCAGTGTCGTGTAAACCTCCCCATGATAAAACCCCCAAAATGCTGTTGGTGGCACCAGCCTCTGAGCCATGTGTCAATTAGATGTGTTGTCCTGTTTCAGTATACTTCCCTGCCACTTAAGGGATTGAGGAAAACACTACCTGTACACCCACCACTTCAGCCAATCTCCCTGATGACCTGAAGACTTTTTTAATGGCTTTTGGAATTTTCTCTGCGATCTTGTCACTACCAGCTTGGATGACCAAAAGTGGACAGTGGTCTGAGGGCTGCACCAGACCAGGGAGTTTTCTACTAATATCCCTAACCCTGGGCCCAGGGACCCTCAGTTCCCCTCAGAAGGGAATCACCTACCACGAGTACCCTCCTTTTTTTCTTGATTGAACTAGTCCTAAGGTGTGCGGGTGACTGACTCACCCTTGTTGTCTTCCCGGGTGGACCTTCCTTTCCATCCTCATTCACCTGGCCCTCAGTTTCCAAAGCCCCATACCTGTTGAGCAGCGGTAACTGGGGAGAGAAGGGAGGCTGGCAGGAGATTCGCCTGCCTTCTCAAGGAGGGACCTGTTTCCATTCCCCCTGCCTCTTAGGTCCTCTCCTCTTACTTGGTGGCAAGAGGGTAGGAGATCCTGTTATTCATGTGAATCCTGTTGCCTTTGCCTCAGGGGTGGGAGGGTCTGAGTCCACCAGTCTATCTCCCTCTCACACTCCCTTATAGTCCTCAGCCTTTCCACCTCCTCCCTCAGTTCAGCCACCAGGCTGAGCAGATCATTTAGCTACTTGCAGTGAATACACATGTTGTCCCTGCAGTCCTCCATTCCAAGTGAAAGGGTCCAGCACTCCCTGCAGCCAGGGTCCTGGGCACCGACATGTTTACGTGTGACCTCTGTCTGGGTTGCTACGTTTCTTTTTTCAACAGCTTTTGGCCGGGTTCCAACCATAACTGTTCCTGCCTGGGTGACTAACAACCCCAACTTCCTCAGCACTCCCAGATGACTCACCACGCCCCCTTTGTTCGACCTTGATGGGTTCAGCTTGTCAAGTTTTTGCCACTCTGCAGAACTGCCATGTCCAGCTCAGGAGGCTGATCTCAGTGACTGATTCAATGATTTCTTCCCTGTGATTTGTGCAAGAATGATGCCATAGTTTTCAAGCTACAGGCCACTGATGGACTGTGTTACTACTGGTCTGGTCCCCTTCCTATTCACTGGATGAGGAGCTGTCAGCAGCCTGGATTCCCTGTTCTCTACTTTGACCATGCTGTTGGTTCCTTTTGTAATGTGAAAGGTGGCAATTCGTTGCTCATGAAATGTGCTTTATGGGATTTGATTTATCTTAGTTATCATCTGTTCACTATTCACTAAATACCTTTTCACATCTTCTTCTGTTAGTTGGAAAGGACATGGTGTGATGAACTACCTCTTTGTGAGCTGCCTGAAAAGTTTTTGCAGACTAAGTGTGGGAGAAGTCACTGATCTACATACTCTAGTACCTTAAATAAAAATCTGTTGCTGTAAGATTACTACCGAAATATAATTTGACATAGCTATACATAGAGTTATAATACAGCTTCATAAAAAAAAAAAGAAAAAAGTTTAAATGTTTAAATGTAGGCCTTCAGTAGTAATCTCTGAAATAATGTATTAGCTTGCAATTACATTTTTTTTGATGCTTTGTTTGATTTGTTATAATGGAGCTGCTGAATTAACCCCTGGCTCTGAAAATATTAATTATTCTATTCATTCAGTTAAGATACCTGACAGATAATAGCTGGTGCAAAAAGATGAAGGAAAGTCACTAATAAAATTACACACTAAGTCACACTAAGGAAATGATGACATTTCTTCTGTTTCATTGATTCCTGGCAGTAATGCACCACTGCTATGAACCTTAAATCAGAGTGGAAAGCAGAACATTACCCCCTATATCAGTACTATTTTAAAAGTATTTCATCTTCACACTGAGAAGAAAGCACTTGATGTTGCTCTTTATAGCAGAAATTTTGTGCAGAGTACCTCAGGTTCAAGGCTCAAAGGTTCTAATTTTTGTAGCCCACATTCAGTGCAGTTTCTGCTGTCTTTTAATTATATACTTCAAAACCCTCTGTTGTTAACTCTGGAATCCAGGAAGTAGAAGCTGCTGGAACTTTCCCTATGCAAAATAATTAGTATGGTACAAAACAGTTATCGTCTGCTTATATCGTACTTGAAACAGGTTTACCAATTAGGTTCATGGATATTCATGAAAAGGGAAAAAAAATATTGCAGTCCAGACTTTCTAGTGTATTCCAGATTCTTTAGAAATATGTACTGATCAGTCTTCAAAACAATACTTCAATTTCTTCCCAATCATGTTACCCCTGGCCTAATTCTGCTACAGTTCTGGGCTTTATCCTAGCATGAGGTCTTTAACCCCTTCAGACATCTGTTTTATGACTCACGCATTTGCCTGGCAGTCCTGACCTGAGTGGCTGAATTTCAGTGCTTCTCTCCCTTTTAAGCCAATAGCATGTCCTCCTGCTGGGTCTCCTATTCTTTTTTTTTTCCTTCCAAATTATAATTGATGAAATTTTGAATTTAGAAGCTTCCTGTATGATAACAAAATTCGTTTTGAAATGTCACAGGAAAGTACATGGTTTTGGGATGATCTCAGATGGGTTCTGTTTTATATTCAAAGCAGAGTTCATCTTATATACATTCAGCCATTTTTAATAGCAATTTTAGAAGTATTTAAGTAAGCCTAATACTTAGAATAAGAAGGTTAAAGAAGCCTGACTTTCAGCACTTTCTTCATGCAAATTATTTTATTTGAATAATAATGGGACAGCTAGTTATATTTAAAGTGTTCGGTGACTTAATCAAGTGCATAACCAAGTAAAAGGTACCTGAAAGAAGACACATAGAGACCAGAAAGATGTAAGCAGAGCAGTCTATATGGAACATCCTTTTTTTGAGAACAAGATACTTAACTCCTCTGAATTAAGAGAATTTATTTTTGTACTCCCATGTGTTTTCAGTGATGTAAGTTCTAGCACTTCAGGTTTGTATTGTGCTTTCGTTTTGTGCCTTATAGAAACCGTATAACATTTACAGAACAAAAGCTTTGCATCTGATTTCTGAATAAAGTTAGATGCATGATAAATTTAATTAACAAACTTTGTCTAGTTTAAATACAAAATAGGTGAGATAATTTAGGAATAACTATGAAGTTGCACACTAAAGCAAGTAGCAAAGGCAAGAAAATGGATAATTTTCTGAAATAACATAATCATGATAGTATAGTAAGGGTGTCAGTTGTTGAGAAAAATAATACAGAAAGAAAAGGCATGGATTAGCTATGTATTCTAGTATTATTAACAGTATTTGTGATATGAGAAACAGAACTACAGTAAAATTCGTTAGAGTCAAAACCAATTTAAGAAAATAAAACAATATCATAACATTATATCATAAATAATATAATAACTGATGTAATGCTGGAGATTTTACCATAAAAGAAGCATTTAAATATGGTCAGAATTGTGTCTGCTAACAAAAAAACCCAGCGTTAGAGAGGTAAATACAATTGAAAATGAAACTATTTTGTGTCTAGCATTCTTAGCGGTCAATTAAAAACCTAATGGTAATAATAATTGTATCTTAGATATTACTGAATGAGATAGCCCCTGTTGTCATGGAATAAACCTAGAAGGTTTTTTTCTTTTTAATATATTTTAGGAATGTCGTAGTTTCACGACAAGCCTGCTCTACCAACCCTCCCCCCCTCCCCCCCCCCCCCCCCCAGTGAGGAAGGGTCGGAGGAACAAACCAGGAAAAGCCCGTAGGAGTTTAGATAAGAACTATTTAATTATATAAATGAAACTTAGGGAGTTACTAACAGTGCTAGTGCTAATGAGTAATTTAAGGAACGGAGGAAGAGGATAGAACAAATAATACAGGATCCCATCCCAAGAAGGGAAAAAAGGAAAGAAAACCCACCCGAAGGGAGCAAACCCCCCACAAAACCTCCCGGGGGCCGAGAGAGTAAGAGAGAGGAAAAAAACTTCCAAACCCCGACTCCCAGACCAATCTGCCCAGCAAGACGCTGTCTCTTCCCGGAGCACCAACCACTAGCCACGAGGTCCCACAACAAAACAAATCCCCAGCCCCCTCAGCCAGAAGCCCCCTCAGACCCTTCCCCATTCCAGGGTCATGTCCAACCACAAACCTTTCCACCCATATCCCCACCCCTGCCCCGCTGGTCCTGCAGTGCCGTGGCCCCGGGCTGGCACTACCTATGCAGCTTGATGTGCTGTGGGGTGAAGCAAAACATAGACTAGCCGGTGCAAAGCTAAGAAAAGGAAGTACCTACAATTTTAGATTAAGTGATTGTGGACTTTATGGAAGAGCTAGTCACAGAGAAAAAATTCTGGACTCACTAGTCATTGGCTTATTCTGCTCAAATTGAGTCTCTAAAGTTTGGATCTCAAAAAAAGCCAAAAAAACATTGTTCAAGGAAAATTGTTCATTGATCAGTTCAATAGACTGATGAGGTGGGGATTAAAATGTTAAGGCTTTCTGGACTTTTTTCTATAAAATAAAAGATATTATATCTACCTGTACCTGTAGCAATCATAACAAGCTTGGTTGGAGTGCTACCTCTCCAACTGAATGAACAAACATCACAAAAAGGATATTAAGATTTACCCAAGACTCACAGATATGATTAAAAAAAGAGATATCTCTCAAATGACACTAAACACTTGTAATGGTATCCTTCTTCTCTACCCTGTTATAACTACCCTACAACCATACTTCTTATTTCCACTTTCCTTTTCAATTTGGATAGCTGAGAAACCTTTGTTTAAAGTGTATATGCCCTAGTGTTAATAAAAATATATAAATGTGTGATAAATTTTGCTGCTAGTATTTAGAAAGCATGTGCATGTTCTCCTGACAGATGTGTTTGCAGAAGAGGGCTACAAGAATGATTAAGGGAATGATGAAACCATCTTATGAGATGAGTCAAAAGCTTACGATGCTTGGTCTTCAGAGGGGAATGACTGCTGGCTTTACGACCCAATGAACAAAGAGAGAGCTGGGGAGAAAATAAGCATTAGAGAGATACAATTTCATTACAAAATCAGAAGATAAGGAAGAGTGGAGGTGGATAGGAAGGTTGTTAGTAATAAGAATATAACTTTTAATGAAATATATGGGCTTAAGGCTATTAAAATCAATCAGTTTTCAGTGTAGGTAGAATGTAGCTGTCATTTGAGACACTTTCTCGTGAGCATAAATAGACAGAAGTTTTCCTTATGAAAATTAAACCTACTTCACTTCTGGTGATTTTGGTTGTTCTGTAATTAGAACACAGTCACTTCCTTATTATAGATTATTTTAGGATATTTGTGTGCATATTGCCTTTGTCTCAGTCTTCTTTAAGTATCCACTAAAACAGCAATAATTTTGTGGTCCAAAATACTGGTTCTGTTGTGATTAATATTTCAAGCCTTCCTCTGTACTTCTGCTATCATTAATATTCATGCTTCTAAGGAGGGACATAAGAACAGAACTGTCAGAAATTTAAAACAGATGTTAGCAGAAGGTATCTTGTAGATAAGTTTAGGTTCTCATGGTGAAATTTTAACTGCATTGAAATCACTGACCAAAACCAGAGAAATCTCTTGCATTTTCCCATACTGTCTGTTGAACTTAAATGATAAATTCTTCATGGCAATAGGCTTTTATTTTATATTAAATCTATGCAAAGTTACTCTTTCATCAGTAGTGAGTAACAGTGTGTAAAAGAAATAAATATAATAATACGCTCAGGGGTTTAGTTAATAAAATGGTCACACTCCAGAGCACTTAAGCTGGAATTTACAAAGTTAAACAGTTCAGTGACTTTATTTAATCCCCATGAAACTAATGCAGAGGTCAAAGGGACTGTTATTTTCAGGGAACAGCCATATTAGTAGAAAAGCAGGCCAGAGAAGTGCCCAGTAAGAAAAGTGACAATAAGAAAAAAAAACCCTAGAGCTAGAAAAAATATTACAGTAGAAAAAGGAAATTAAATTTGAGATAAAAGAAATAGAAGGAAAAGAGGCAGTTCTAATACCTAAGAGGAAATATTCACTAGCAGTCATTCTTACAGTCCAGTCCCTACAGATAAGTGTTTATGTGTACAAGAACATAATGTTGGAGAGCAGGATGGGAGTTCTCCACAGAAGACACCCCACCAGCGTGGCTCCTGTGACACACTGACATCCCTTGGCACCAAGCCTGTGGGAAAATGACAACAGAAGCAGAGCAGCATTATCCACTGCAAATTGACTGGACTTGGCAGGCCGCTTTACTATACCATTTGGTATACACTGCACATGTTTATAGATAAACATATGCCATAAAACAGTGTTAAATCAGTTGCCTGCAGGTATACTGTAATTTGTATGCTGATGTAGTAGAGGGACTGTAGAAGGAAAAGCAGCTAAAGCCATAACCCCTCCTTTACCCTATTTGTATGCAGTGAGCACAGTATTCAGTCATATCTATCTGAATTGCCTTAGACCACCTGTACTCCCAGGTAAATTATACCATCAAATAACATGAAAAAAAATCAAAACTGAAGCTGAAGGTTTGTGGAATATTGGAAGAAAATATTTAGAATTGATAATAGAGAACTCAGAAGAAACAATAAAATTAAGCTCTTAGGTAAATTTTTCCTCATACCACCAGTTGTAACTGAATTATACCCACCAGTAATACTGAGTCAAATTATATTTCACAGATAACCTGTGGATACTATGCCTCAAAACATTACAAGAATTTATTAATGACCTAATCTCATGAGACCCCACCTGGAGTACTGTGTCCAGCTCTGAAGCCCTCAACATAAGAAGGATATTGACTGGTCGGACTGAGTCCAGAGGAGGCCACGAAGATGATCAGTGGGCTAGAGCACCTCTCCTATGGGGACAGGCTGAGAGAGGTGGACATGTTCAGCGTGGAGAAGTCTCCAGGGAGATCTTATTGCAGCCTTCCTGAAGGAGGCCTACGAGGAAGCTTGGGGGGTGTGTGTGTGTGTGTGTGTGTGTGTGTGTGTCATTTTAGAAGGGGTAATGGATGAAACATCTCCTTCAGTCTTTTCTAATAGAACATGTTCTCCATCTCTTTGGTAATTTTTGTGGTGCTCTTTTGGACATTCTCTAGTGTGTCTGTGTCTTTTTTAAATTGCGGGGACCATAACTGGACAGATTGCTCAAGGCATGGCCTGGCAAGCACTGAGTAGAGTGGGATGATCACATCTCTGTGTTAGTAATGTCCCTGTCACGGCAGCCCAAGATCCACTTTGACTTTTCACAGTTGACTCATGTTCAGCTTGCTCTCCACCAGGACCCCCAAGTCCCTTTCAGCGAGGCTGCTCCCCAGTCACACATATCCTAGCCTGTACTGGGCTCTTTGGATATGTCATCTCAAGTGTGGGAACGTGCACTTATATTCATTAAACTTTATATTGTTCTTGCTAGCCTACTTTTCCAGCTTGCCAGGTCTCTCTTTAAAGTGGCTTTCCCTTCTGACCTGTACCCCTCACCACCCAGTTTAGTGTCATCAACAAAATTCATAAGGGTGCTTTCAATCCCATAGTCTAGAATATTTATGAAGATGTTGAATAGTGGTTTGCCCAGTATCGATCCCTGGAGATCCCACTTGTGACAGGCTGCCAGCCTGAGTAAAATCCATTCATCACCACCTTCTGAGTGCATTATTTTAGCCAATTTCCTACTTATATCTCAGACCACCCATCCATTCTGTAACTTGCCAGTTTGTCTAGGAGGCTATGGGAAACAGTGTAACGCTTTACTGAAGTCAACAGTAAAATGGTATTTTGTTGTCTTCTACAAAGAAACTTCTTTACAGTTTGAGAGGACACATTCTGAAACAATGAAGATTTTTAAAGAACACCTACCTCTGAAGAAAATTTCTAGTATATGAAGCAGTTGCTTTAAGACAACCTACAGTTTGGATATTTTTTAAATGTTAGGAAGTAGAAAGGCAAAAACATATTTTTTGGTTTTGTTTACCATTTATGTAACTTTCAAATATAGTAGAAAATTCAGCAAGATGCCTGGAAAGAGTTTCTGCTTTATGTTTCATTGCAGCTAGAGCATAAAAATATTTCTTTGCTCTTTAATCTGAAGGAAGTTATCTACAGTGAAAAATATGAGGAACAGCTTCAAATAAACATTATCAAAATAAGGAAATCAAATTACAAAGATGAAGGAAAGTGCAACAAAAAGCCCAGGCAAAAGTAAATACAAGCTGAAGGAAAGGGCTTTTTTCTGTTTCCTTAAAAAAAAACCAAACACACCATGCCCAATCAAAAGCCTTAACAAACCAACCAAAGAAACAAACAAAAGAAGACCCCAAACAAAACAAAAAAAACCAAACCAACCAAAAAAACCCCCCACAAAACAAAACCAAATAAAAATGAAATGAGGCAGGCACAGTTTGACAATTACCTGCATTTTGTAGTTTAAATGTAATTAGTATATTGAAGTTACTGAAGACAACTTCAGATCTGTTTTCTGAACCCCTCTAGGAAAGGTTATATTTACAAGGAGTGAAGAAAATTTATCATTTCCACAGGAACCTAGCAAGCTGGAGAATGAGAATCTAACAGACATGTTTTAAGCTCATTAGTTATGAGAAATTATTTTTTTTAATGGAAAGGAATTGTATAATGTAAGAATTCTAATGGCTGAAGAAAATATCTCTAAATTTCCAATCGACCCATAGGGTTTTTTTTATGCTGATCTATTAATAAACTTTTATGATTATCCTTTAGAAATGGTTTTGCATAGTAATAAATTATGAACTGGAAGAAAGGTTGCTATTTTAAGTTCTAATACAGTTATTGACTATAGGATGGTGCTAACATCCAAAACCAAAATATTACTTCCAGAATATATCACACATGAAAACTACCTGTTTGTGGGTCTATCAATTTTCTAGGTGATACAGTTTCAGGGTTAGATGTTTTATCCCTGACTCTGAAAAGTGATTGACAAAGGGACAGTCTTCCCCATGTGATAAGTGATTTGTTGCAACTTTTGCCCAGCTGCATATTTTGACATTTATCTTTTCTCTTCCCAGGAGATTTGAGTTGGTCACTAAAGAAAAAATGTGAATCATCTTGATTTTCCGGGGGCCAGGGGGTTGGAAGAAAGGGTTGGGCAGTGGGTTGAAATGAAGAAAAAAAAAAAAAAAAAAGTGTATAAAAGAACCAAAAAAATAAGATTGAGAGGATCTTTTTTAGTATTTCCTATTTTAAAGCAGGACTGGGAGGAGAGATATGATATTTGCCAGCGTTTGCTGGTGGTTGTGTTTTAGGCCCTGTTTTGTCAGCTCATATTAAATACAGCCTTTCTCACTTGAATATCATTTATATGAAAAAGGTCTAGTACTCTAGCATGTACTACATCACTTGTAAGGGGGAGAAGGGTCAGACCTATATATCTAGAAGCAACCAACATTTCCCTTCGTCCTGTAATTAATACAGCTACAGTCCCGGAGCTTATTCTATAATTCACTGACATGAGTTAACATATAAGCCTCTACAGTTCAGAGCAGCCAATTATACCTGCTGACTGTCTGCTGGTAGCCATGGTATCTGCAGGCATTGCTGGTTGTTCTCACAGCAATCTCAGAGCTTAAATAAGCTCAGACACTGGCTCAGCTAGTTCAGAATTCATACTGCTCTGGCTTTTGCACAGGGATCACACTGCCACTCATTAGGGACTGCAGTGCAAAGCTCTGGATCCCAGAGGGCTTTGTGCTATGTCAAGTAGACTTCACAGGAACAGGAGGGATATACTTTTCTTAGAGTCAAGCAGATGTTTCATCAAACCTTAGCAAAATTCTAGTGTTTTTATTCATGTTTCTGTTCTTCATATAAAATCGGTTTTATGCTGTGTCTGATTATTTTGTGAAAACTGTTCACAAACAATATATGCTGAAGTTAAAAGATACTGCTTTCTTTATGCTTTGGGTTTAATTTCATTTGAGAAAGCAAGAGAAATAAAGTCAAAGCATTCCAATCTATTATTAATCACTGAATTTGCAAAGGTAAACATAATCAGCCAAGCCTCCCTGTCATGTCCCTGTTCATGTTTCATATGTTTGTCATTTGAAAAAGACACCATTGAGAGGAAGGTGACTCTACCTGCAGTTTCAGTTGAAGTGTGAAAATGTCTTATTTTATAAATCTGGTGGAAAAGCAGTTGCGTTTGAGCTTTAAAAAAGATTTTAATGATTGAATATGAATACATGCAAAATTTGAGCCAAGAATTACCCTTTACTATCCTTTACTACAAGGAATTAACATCCAAAGGAAAAATATTGGGCAAAAATAAGAAAAATTATCTGTGGCAAGTTACCTTTTACTTCTAAACACTGACACTGTCCCCATACAAAGAAAGCTGAAATATTTCCGGGGTAGCAGGTGTACTTTGCAACATTCTGCAATCTGTTTCTACTGGATAACCTTTACAGAAGTGTAATTGAGAGGCATTAGTGCTTCTTCCATAGCTTCATCTTCCTGCATAAAGGAATTTCATTCAAGTGTTGGCTGTGATTGTTCAGCTATGTCACTTCTGAAGAGAAGGATTTGTCTCTTTCTGAACTGCATATTTCTCTTAGCCCTACTAATAGAAATTCCTGTTAAGATTAAAGGTGTGCTAACTAAGGCTTCTTCTTTTCTTTTTTTATCCTTATGTCTCAGAAAGTCCACTTGTTCCAATACCTGAACTGTTTACAAGCCTCATTACATAACGTCAAATATCTACCCTGGGAACCACAAGAAAGAAATGAACATAATTTATTTTTCAGTTTTATTTTCCCCTAAACACAGTCTGAAAAAGTACATTTTGACTACCATTTTTTGTCTAAAAAGGTAACATTTTTCAGAGGGTCATATTTCATCACTCAGAAGTCTATCCAAGCTCCATGATTTTGAGCTTTTTTCCAAAGGAATCACTATCAACTGACATTGTAAAATGTACTTGGATATAATTCTTCCTCCACAAATTCAGTTAATGTTTACCATGCTGTATTAACTGAAACAAAGAATAATGACCTGACTTTTTAGTGGGATTAAAAAAAAAAAAAAAAAAAAGACATAGAAAAGTTGAAATATTGAACTAAATATTGAGATAAAATATTTGAAAGCATACTAGCTTTCTGCATCATAAATATAGTATTCATCCAAACTTATATTTTTAAAGATTTCTACCTTCTGTTAGTTTCCCCACTTGTCATGTTCTATCAAATTTTATCTGGTCCTGAGATGGTAGGTGTTTTCAGTAAAAACTCTTGCCTTTGTAATCAGATCAGTATGTTAGAGCTTCCGTTTCTCTTTAGAGAGTGAGAGCAGGGTTATGAAGAATTAAGCTTAAAAATGAGAGAACACCAAAATGTTTTCCTGGTTTGTAAAATTTTGTAAAACATAGCTTCCAAGGCTTTGTTGATTAATGTGACATTAGTAGATCTATGCAACATACAATACATTGTTTTATTATTTCACATGATTGCTTAAACTTTATAAATGCCCACTGGAAGTAGATACAGCATTGCATCAAATCATCCCTGTCACAGGAAAGCTATATAGAAGTCCTGTATGTTTCTTCAGTCAAAGTGAAGGAAAAAGAACCCTACATGTTATCTTTTGTAAGCAACTTTTCATCAAATCTTGGTAAACAGATACATCTTGATACATCTACATCACTCATTTTTTACCCATAATATTATGCTTTCATTTTGTACAGTCCTTAGGGACAGTGTAGTTCATCCCCACCAGAACCTTAAAATCCTCCTAAAGTACTACAGTCTTATTTCCCTACTGTGCTAAGCACATACTAGTACCAAGCGCAGCAAATCAACACACTGGAGAAGAATTATATTGCACCTACATGTTGAGATCCTCTCTGGCATTATAGCTTTCACAGATCTCGCAACAGTTGAAAACTATGTGATTTTTCTGCAGGGAAAACAGAGTAATGGACAGAGTAGAAGAACACTTTATGTGTGGACAAAAAAACCCCAAAAACCTTTGTGGAGAAGGAAAGAATAAATGTCTGAGGAATTAATAACTTTGCAATTATATCCCTTTTAACTGGAAAAAATCTCCTGAAAGGCAAACCCATGAAAGAAAGAGAATTACTGAAGGTGGATTCTCTGCCATTATTTTCATTGTTGGAGGTGCCAGAAGTGAAACTGGGCCATCATTTGGTGTGTAATACATTCCACATAATTTCTTAGCCTGAATCTAAAATAATTACATACTTAAACATAGACACTCTCATGCACCAAAATGTAAGACTTTGCAATGTACACTTCATCCTTCATCTCTAATATGGTATTAAACTTCAAGAACCTGTACTTAGATCTAGTATGGATAAATCCAGTGATCCTGAAAGCATTGCATCTTACCCAAACAGAATAACAAGATAATTACATTTCCAAGAAAATATTAGCAGCTTCCTGTGGTTTAACTCCTTAAAGTAAAAAGGCCAGTATTTTGTCACTGTTAATACATGATAAAAAGAGAGTTGTATTTTATCACTGCTTTCCACTAAAGGCTTCTGTGAAAAGCAACCATCTTCCACTTGACTTGTTTCACAAGATTTAAACACAGTTATATAATCTAGAAGCTTATACCTGATCATCTAGTAAACCAGTGATGTTATATCCCTGAATGGTACAAGAGACATTTACATTCATTTGTTTGCAAAGAATGGAATATTTCATGATCAAGAGGACAGCACAAAACCTTTTAAAATCAATACCGACCTTTGGGGTTTTTTTCAATTTTATGAAAGTATTTTCCATGAAAAACAGTCTAATCTTATCAGTTTAATGAACTTGAAAATTTATGCATTTCAAATGTGTTTAATTTTATGGCAGGTAAATAAGTATACATCCTTATTTGGAAGTCTCTGTGTGCTTTTGACAAAAAATATAAATAAAAATATCTAAGCCTGTAAAGCTATTACATGAATATTAATTAAATGTGATGGAAAAACACATCACATAATATCCTAGATGTAATAAAAATGTACTTATAGAAAAACAATGATACAATGCTCTATTACTCCTCAGAGGACTAAAGATAAAAGCAAACACAGAAAACTTAATTAGTTAAAACATCAGAAGGGTATACCTAGATATATTGCAAAAAACTTGGTTTCACTGAACCATTTAGAAGAGGATGAAAAGAAAATGGGCAAAATGTTCTTCAATAGACAGAGTTGTACAGTGTTTAAGAACTACCTATGTACTGCAGTATGTTCTCCTTGCTGTGTCAATGGAGGACTTCAGTGGTTATTCACAGATAGACAGATATGTTCATGTCTTGCAGGAGCAAGCTCTTGATAAGCTTACACTTCTCTGGGCACAGATAGAGCTGCCATGGATATTCCCTGTTTGCTTATTTCTCTGCTTCTGCAACTAGGTAAAGGGGAGTCCAGGTGAAGGGCTGACAGGCCTTGCTGATAAAAGTCTAAGCCAGCCTCAAAAACTGTTATGGATGAAAATGCTAATTTGCTTAAAAGGCACTTCCATCTATTGATGTTATGGCTCCCAGAAATGTAGCAAACATTTAAGAAATGTTTAGTTATGTACTGCATGACTTTATTGATTCATTGGGTAAATATTAAGATTTACCAGTAGAGTAAGACATTGTTATGTTGTGACATTTAACTGCAGCCCTGCATGGTATGCCACGTAGATTGGCACAGCCCAAAAGAAAGCAGGTCACAGAGATGTTGAGCTCTTCAGAGATTTCAGTTACTGAGGTTATTTGATTTAAATGATTTAATCTTGCTTTGCTCTGTATTTGCTCTGCCTGCTCTGATTATACCTATTTTGCTATGAATTAATAATAACATAACATAAACCAAATTTAAACAAGAGCACTAATAATAATAATAATATGATGAATAAATAGACACTGGTGTTGTAAACAACTTACCAAATAGTTTAAAACAAAAGTGAACATTTCTAGGATCATTGCTAAGTCTTCTTAGAAGGATACAGATTATACAGGCATTACTTTTATTGATTTTCCATTTGTAGTTTTCGATAATCAGAAAATAAACCAGACATAATAATACAGAAACCTCCCCTAAAAAATTAAGACACTGTTTTGAACCATCAGTAGGGTTACTGCAAGAACATGTCTATAGCACCTAACTGTCTTTCCACCAAAACTTCAAATATGTAACAAGTCTTCAAATGGACATTTTTTTTTGGAATGGGTAGGGTTTTTTCCACCCACACCATTAAAGTTAATCATAGAATCATAGAATGATTTGGCTTGGAAGGGACCTTAAAGATCATTTAGTTACAACCCCCCTGCCATGGGCAGGGACACCCTCCACTAGACCAGGTTGCTCAAAGCCTCATCCAGCCTGGCCTTGAAGACAGCCAGGGATGGGACATCCACAGCTTCTCTGGGCAACCTGTGCCAGTGCCTCACCACTCTCTCCATGAAGAATTTCTTCCTGATATCTAATCTAAATCTCCCTGCTTTCAGTTTAAACCCATTACCCCTTGTCCTGTCACTACAGGCCCTTGTAAAAAGCGCAGCACCCAGCTTCCTTATAGGCCCCCTCCGGGTACTGGAAAGCTGCAATAAGGTCTCCCCAAAGCCTTCTCTTTCCCAGGCTGAACAAACCCAATTTTCTCAGCCTTTCCTCATAGGAGAGGTCAGATCATCTTACGTGGCCCTCCTCTGCACTTGTTCCAACTGGTCGATATCCTTTTTATTCTGAGGACTCCACAGCTGGACAGAGTACTCCAGGTGGCATCTTACAGGAGCAGAGCAGGCTGAGATAAGATCTCCCCAAAGCCTTCTGTTCTCCAGGTTGAACAAGCCCATAATTATTATTTAACAATGCATTGCATTGCAGTTAATAGGTGTTATTTATGAATCTACTTTTAAGCGGAACAAATTCCTTTGTACAATTTAATTCTTGAACCACTGGGAGCTTTTATTAAATTGACTCTCTACATATTAATTCATCTTGGCAGACAATTTATGCTATTATTATTCTTATGATAATGCTACAACAGAAGATGAAAACACAGCATATGAGGAATCTATCTATGCCTTACTTGGCTCTTATCATCTCCTTTACTGTTTCTAATAATATTAAGTAAAGCTCTTGTTATGTAAATTTTATTTATTCTTAATGTTTCAGGAGCACATTGTCCCTTTCGTAGCTTACAAAGACTTTTTTATAAAAATTTAAATAATCCTAATAGGTCTGTTAGTTTTAGAGAAACAACTTACAGTATTATTAAAGAGAAGTTAATTTTCATTTTTGACTTTTTTCTGAGGCTAAATGAACTACACCAAGAGTGATAATCTCTTTGTGACTGATGTTCAGATCACACAAATAGGGTTAAGTCTAGTAAAGAAATTACACCAATCTTAATATTAAAAGAACAAATGCATAATTAATATAAGGTAGATCTATTTCATGGCTTCCATTATCTTTCTCCTACTTACCTCTTGTAGTGGTTTGAGTCAATTCCTTAAAAGTTTTTGGGAACTGGAATAGGCTATCATAGGGTATAACTGCCTCTCCAGCATATCTTCTGTTCTGAAGAGACACCACTGTAGATCTTTCCCAATAATTTCGCCAAGTAAGAAAGCAAACCCAGGATTTTGTACAATGCCACAATTCATTTTGAACTTACATTTCTTAATTAATTTCTCCAAGGTATGTATTTTGTGTGACTCTGTGAGGAGAAGAAAAAAAAAAAAGAGTTTTATTCAAGTGGGTGTTGGGTTCTTCATTTTCCCAGCAAATTAAATGTCTATATTGTTAGAAATAAACCACCAGCATTCTAGATTTCTTTCATTAGTGGTGTTTTTCATCTGCTTTTCCCTAGAACTGTGATTGTTAAGTGACAGTGTAGAATGAGGAATAATGTGATTAATTATTGGACTGATGACTGGCTTGTTTTGTGAAGCTGCCATCATCTATTCTCGTGTATTGAAACAAATGATTAACTTGAGGTAAGTACATTGCATAATTACTGTAAATATTTACTGTATTTAATATTTCCATTACTTAAAGTCTTGCCAGATTCCTAAAACTTTATTTTTTCCTTTAGCACCAATAATTCATTTCTGGACACTGCATTGTAGCAATGCACATACATTGTCTATTTCTCATACAACAAACAATTTTTTTCTTTTTTTTTTTTTTTTACTGGGAGGAGAAATTTTCATCACATAAAGAAAAAGAAGGTTCAATAAATGATGTATCTTTTTCTCTCTTCCCCTTACTTCTGTTTTGTAAAGCATCAGGTATTGAAATCTTACTCACTTAAGGGTTTTAATGAGAATGTGTTTAATGCAAAAATCAATTATTTTTAAAATAAGTGATACAGGTTATCATGCACTGGCAATAAAGTTCTTTTCTCCTGCTAGCCTCACCTTCTCCTCTTAAAAAGAGAAGGCTTCTGGACAGCATTAGGATGCTAACAGGTTAGTTTCTTTTTTATTTCTCACTATATATCTCAGTAGTCAGAGTGATCATGGATTTAATATGTTTTTGAAATAGAAAAGAAAAATCTCCATTAGATGTCGGAAAGTATTTTTCTTTTCATTGAAAACTGAAGTAATGGCAATGCATTGTTAACCTACTAACCTTACCCTGATTTAATGGTACCTTAAATAATGCTAAGATAATGCTAAGGTCAAGTAGACCTACAGGGTTTCAAGTGCAACGTTCTGTGTCTTGAATACTTTTTTTTTCAACTGATAATGAAACAACGTTGGGAATTTGTTTATTTTAAACTCCTGATAATACAATAATAACAAGAGTAACTGGCAATTAAGGAACTAATACTTAAAAAATCTTCCAAAGATATAAGCTATTGATTGCACTGAAATCAAAAGTAATTTCATTATGGAAAGCACAAGGACTAGCACTAATTGGATTAAACACCCAATGGACATTAAATAAGGCCATTTCTAAGACAGTTTTTATAATGATTTGCAAAAGAAAAATTAATATGCCACAATTAACGAGGCTGAAAATCGTCTTTAATCAATCCTTAACATTGTCTGAAAGCTGCTGTGTCCAAAAACATTTGGCGTCTTTCAGAAGGAAAGGATGTCCTTTCCTCTACAACACATGAAGAAAAGATTGAAAAAAATGAAACACCAGGGCAATTTCACATAACACACGCAAAACACTTTTCTTCTAGACCAATCTATCTTTAAGCATTATTTGTTTTCCACAATACTATTTCTGGCAGAACTTTAAGATATTCACTATTCTTTATAGTATTAAAATTCATGAAACAGATAATAATTGTCAAGACCTTGTGGACAGAAGCTTAGATGAGACATTTTCTGCTTTGACAAGTAGTTCTATGTTATTCAATACTGAATGATGCGTGAGAATGTTGCTGTCAGATTTGCTAGCAATATGCATCATTCTCTTCTGTAATCAATACCTTCAGTGGCTGATGACTAGCAGGGGACCAGAAGTGTGAGAACATTTAGCTGCTTGTCTTGCCATGCATTGTCATTTAACTTCATCTTAAAAGCTGCCTTCATATGTCATTGAACAAAAGGAAGATGATACGAATCAGTACCTTGAAATTAATCTATCTTTCATGTTGGTATTATTTTTAACTTGATGTAAGTCAACTCATATTATCAGAACAACTATAGAACATTCAATACCCATGTCACTAATCCTTTAACAATTCTCTTCTGTTTACAGCAATACATATATATATAGATGTAGTTATATTTTTTATTATTATTAATTTTGTTCTCATATGAAGAAGAGTACATAACTACTATTTTTCATGTATGCTAAATGACATTAGGAAACTTTAGCTTATGCACAGAAAATTTTAAGAAAATACTTCTCTTACAAGTTTATTTAATTACTGCTGATCTACTGATAATATCCTTTTCACTCTTTGTAAAACAGATTGTACCTAGAAATCTTAATTTCTCAAAACTACAAAGTTATGAAGTTCTGTTGCCAATTAAAATATTATTTTTCCTCAGGATTGCAAGGTATATTACTGATATTTCAGGAACTGCTAACACTTTCAATGATATTTTTTTAGAATAAGTTACTTTCTCAGCCTACTTACTACCTTGTTGTTTATACTTGGCCAGTGAGGATATTAGCTCTTCTTTACAGTAATATTGCACTAGTGATAATGCTATTAGTCATCCACTTCTCCTTTTCCCTCTCTAACAGACTTCATCTCCATATGACCTCTATGACCCTTATTTCTTTTTCCTAGGTGAGTAAACAATTTTTTAACCTTCATTAAAATGCTTTTTGCTTAAGTTGACTTCATTTCTTACATACTACTGCTGAGTCCTTCCTTTACCTTCTTAGTGTTATGCAGAAATCATGAACAGTAAAGTTATGCTTTTTCACCATTTATGAAACTGTGAATCACACCATTCTCTCTAAGCTATAGAATATTTTTAAAGTTCCTATAATTCAGTGAAGATTTCACACTTCCAACTTTTTTCTTCAAATAAATTTTTAGATATTTACTATACATTCTTACAGAAGACTTGTATCAGATTTTCTGTTTTGCATAAATTACATTGATAGTAATTCATTATACATCGGTCTTCTAAAATTACATGGGAATTAACCTATGGTACACCATCCTTTAATTAT
Organism: Rhynochetos jubatus; assembly: GCA_027574665.1. Classification (NCBI taxonomy): domain Eukaryota; kingdom Metazoa; phylum Chordata; class Aves; order Eurypygiformes; family Rhynochetidae; genus Rhynochetos; species Rhynochetos jubatus. The sequence goes on along the minus strand of CM050650.1, from coordinate 79,384,326 downwards.
TTTCTAGCAAATCAGATACTAATATTTCTCTGCAGTTAATAGAAACATATAATAGCCATCACTATCTGTATCATCCTGTTTGCATTTCACGAATATTTTATATATTAGCTTTATATCTGTTTAATGAAATTTCTGTACAGTACCAACATTCATTAAAAATGGATTTCAGCAAGCCACATATCTTCTCATTCAGCTGTTTTATAAGTCCCACATGCAAGATATCAAGACCTGATGATTTAAAATTGTTTATCCCCTATAAATCCCCCTTGGAATATTACATTCCTTTACTAACGGAAAATAAAGTGCTTTATCATTTCTATGTGATATATTCCTGTTTCTTTCCAAATATATAAATTATTTCTTTAAAATTTCTAGCTGTTCTATCAACATTTCCCTAATCATTGTGAAAAATGTCATTCCCTCTTTCTTATTATATGACTGTTATTTCTAAGATTTCTTGTGTTCCTAACATAATTTGAAAGTATCTGTTTTTTTACTTCTCCCAAGACTGCATTTTCCTTGATGTCTTCAGAACTCCATGATAATTATCTCCATTCATTAACTGGGTTGGTTTATAAGTTTCTGTTATTTGAATTATAATTCCAGTTCCTATCACTATTGCTTAAAGTATACAATAAAACATGTTACAAGGCCATACAGTTTAAATATGTTAGATGTCTTGGACCAGGTTCAAGATCAATAATTTATCATAATCATGGCAAATGAAGTTCATGTTTATTTCACTTTCTTCTTTTCATTTTACCTTTCTATTACTTTTTCTTTTGAGTGGGTTTTTTTTTTTGGTTTTTTTTTTTTTTTGTTGTTTTCCTTATCTGCATCAATGCATCTGTCACCCTAAGCAAGAAAAAGTATATTAGGATTCTTTTATGCTCCCTTTTTCTGTAGCCCCCTTTAATTTTTACATTTTTCTATTATAATTTGAAATAAATGAAGCATACTCTTCTTAAAAATTAAAGGTTTTGAAATGAAAGAATGTCTGAAAAAAAAATCATAAAAGTCAGAAAATAAACCAAAACTGTAAGTGGGATTGTAATGTATTCAGAGAGAAAGAGGAGACTGAAAAAAAGAAGTAGAAATAAATTCAATTTAATATATAGGAATTATCAATTAATTGTTCATGTTTCTATTTTATTATAGACTGAATAATTATTTTAAAATTGCATAAGAGTTAAAAATTTTTCTTAGATGTTCTGGTGTTTTTCTGTAAAAATATACCTACATGCTTGTCTGAGAAATACTATTCAAGTCACTGAAAAAAAAAAATGCCACATGACTATTTACACTGACATGTATGTACATGCAAAACTCTGAGTAACCTCATCTATCTGAATGAAATATTTTCATTACTGTGTTTTTAAAACCTGGACTAGCAAGTCCCATTACCCACTTTTTAATCTAAATGCTTCCACATACAATAAAATATATTACCTTAACATACAGTTTAATTAACTACAGTATCCATCATGGACCAGGTTCAAGGTCATTTGCTTAATGAAGCATTTATTTCAGTTTCTATAACTAAGACATAACCTTTAAAATGATTAAATCTGTGTATATCCTTTTATTTCTGATTTCCCAATTTGTCTGATTCTAAGACATTTCCATAAAATTTTTAAATTCATGGCAATTATTCAATATGCCATAATTTCTTCCAAAGATTAAGAAGTAACAAGTAGAAGTTTTCTGCAAGATGGTGCATTAGATAAAATCAAACTCTAAATGGAAAATTTAAATGTATCTTTTTTCTAAAATGGGTAAAACAAACGGTCTTTTCTTCTCTGTGCTACAAGTAAGATTTCCATTTGTGCATGCACATATAAGGATGTTTTCCAAGTGTTAAAGGCCACTCTGAGAGCAATAGGGGGTGGAACTTTCAAAAATTGGGATCCACGCTTGACAAAGACCACCTGGTTAGTCAACACCAGAGGATCTGATCTACCAACTGTGCCGGCCCAGCTCAATCAAAACTTCCACACACTGGAAGGAGATAAAATCCCTGTAGTACATGTTAAAAATACACTGGGAAAAACAGTCTGGGTTATTCCTGCCTCAGGCAAAGGCAAACCCATCCATGGGATTGCTTTTTCTCGAGGACCTGAATGTACTTGGTGGGTAATGAGAGAGAATGGGCAAGTCCGATGTGTACCTCAGGGAGATTTGATTCTGGGTGAAACTAGCCCATGAACTAAGCTGCATGATGGACATTAACTGCTGCAAATCACCCTTGTTCTGAGTTCTGTGTTGTAAGAATCACTCTGGCAGGGATCACCTGAATCTACAGAGATCCAGACTTGCCAGAAGTGCAGCAGTGACATCGGCTCCCAACAACTCACGCAACACTCCGCCTATTCTGTCCTGAGTGACCACCTGATGGAACCCAAAGTCACGGACTAATGGACATTTTGCCAATATGGTTCATAGACTAAGGGAATGATATCTCTGTGTGATGGGATGTGAAAGGGAAAGCTGTTTCATGTGAATTTATGGATAGTATGGAACTTATACATGACGTAAATGGTATGAAATAAGGGGTGGAGAATATGCTGGGTTCAGTCAGTGAAAAAAGGGTTAACTCCCTTTACTGTGGTTGCTAGGAAGCTACTAAGAGTAGTACTGATAAGGCCTCAGCTGGTGCTGGGGAGGGCCTGTAATTCAAGGTCTCTCTCTGCTTCTGATACTGCAGCTAACCCAAACTGACCAAGGAAGTATTTCATTCCATACTAAGTCATGTTCCGTGTTTTTGGGTGGGGGGGGGTTCCGGTAGCCATTACTCTCTCTCTTACTCCCTTGCTCGCTTACTCCCAGGCACTTGCTAACCCTCCTGCGTTAGCTGCTTTGCTAACTCCTGTGCTGGTTCGTTCGTGTGGTAGCTGGTGGGTGGTTTAGTGGTCTCTGTGGTTGTTTAGAGGGCTTTCTGGGTCTGACTCTCACTACTCAGCATCTGGGTGTGCATTGGTCAGTGAATGGTGAGAAATTGTATCATATTGTATTATACTGTATCATATGTTTTATTTTCTATTATTTTAATTATTTATTATTAGTAGTAAATATTTCTTATCTCTAATTTTACGAGCTTCCTTATTTCTTTTTCCTCCGATTCTTCCCCTCTACCAGAGGAGGGGAAGGGGATTTGTGAGAGTGGCTTCGTGGTATTTTGCTAGCCAGAGTTAAACCACGACACCAAGGCATATCTTTGATACTTAAAAATGAAAAGAATTTATAAAGGATAGCCTGCATGTCAGTATGTGGATTTGCTAAACCTCTACTTTAGAAAATATACTGGGATTGTCTGGGTTGTTACCTTTCTTCATAGCAGCCCATATGGTGTTGTGCTTTATATCTGTGGCTAAATCAATGTTGATAACATGCCAATGTTTTGGATTTCACGGAACTTTTGTTGCACAGCCTGAAGACTTTTATTCTTTCCCCTCTCTCTGCCTCAAATGAGTAGGCTGGAGTGTGAGTTTGGGAGGGGTCACAGCCTGGACAGCTGGTACTAACTGACCAAGTAGATATTGGTATAAAAACGCCTGGATTACAGGCCTCAAACAGACTTGAATCATAGGCCTCGAAACAAAGTTGACTTCTGAGTGAATCTCCCGACCAGCATCATATCAGCATGAAATATGACTATGAGAATATCCGCTGATCATTAGTGAAATACGTACGATCATTAGTGAAAGATGTAGCTTAGATAAAATATAACCAAGGGTAGAATGAAATATCTGTTTAGGGGCAGACCATACAGACAGATATCCAGCCTTGTCTGAGAGTATGTGGTTAAAGCCAAACAGATATAGACACCCCTTTGGGTTCTGCCCTGGGCCCTGGCCAGGCCTTGGGTGAAATCCAACAGTGAGGGGGACGCCAGATGTTTCTATACATTTTTTACATAATTTGTTTGTTAAACTGTATAAAAGTGGGACCCTCAAGCAGTGAAGTCAGAGTCTCATCTACTAGTGGACTCACTGCATAGGATTTCCCAATTGCCGTGACAAGTTCTCCGATCCTTCGCTGTAACGGGGCTGTCTAGCTGATGTACGGGTCTGGATGATGGTAAAGTATTAGGCAATTGGTGATGTATTTTTTCTTAATCACTATCGCTAACTCTATGTAATGAGAGGTGCATTAGCTTGCTTATGCTGCCTGCTGTTTTAGACTATATTAAAATAAGTTCCTCTTTTTAACTTTAACTTGGCGTCTGTGTCCTTTCTGTCATCCCCGTCAACTGGCAAAACAGATATTCCATGCCATATGATACTGTGCTCTGCAATGAAAACTCAGGGGGAGGAGGAGGAAGGGGCAATGTTTGTGGTTAGGGTATTTATCTTCCTAAGCGACTGTTATGTGTACGGGGGCCATGCTTTCCAGAAGTGACTGGACATCTGCCTGCTGATGTAGAGTAGTGAATTAATTCCTCTTTTTCATTGATTACACACAGAGCTTTTGCTTTCCCTATCAAACTGTCATTGTCTTGATCCATGAGCCTTCTTGCCTTCTCTTTATTTTCTCCCTATTCCACAGGATAGTGGAGTGAGTGAGAGGCTGGGTGGGTGTTTGGCTGCCAGTCAGACACAATCCACCACAGTAAAAAATTCCCTGAGGTCATGTTTAATATAGTGCAATCTCCTAATGGCTTAACTTTTGGCCCGGTTCTTAAAATAGGGATATAGTTATAATTTAATACTGGAAAAAACCAGTTATCTAGTGATCCACTGGCACTGCAAAATGTAGCTATACACCTATTAACAGGAAGAATATGCAAGCATGTAAATGTGTTGTGTTTTGTTGTAGTCCTGTAAGAGTCTTATAATGAACAGATTTATAGGGGTATCACACATTTATCCAATTAGCTATACTACTTTTAAGGCTCTGCAACTTGTAGCTAGATTTCCTTGTATCACAAATAGCTGACACACTGAAATGTGATTCAGTTAAAAAACAGTCTGAAATGTATCCAAAATGACCTTGCACAGCTTTAAATAAAACTTACAGAAGTGTTTATACATCTAATCTGTGGCTGGAAACAAACACAACTATGCATTAGGAACCGATTAACACAAATAGGAGGCTCCAGGAGTGTGGGAGCTTTATCTATTATTTAAAATATTCTAATTAAGATGACAATGAAATTCTGTCACACATTAGTACTTTACATTTTGAATTATAGTTAACATATTGCTGAAATATCGGAAAGGGGTAGACTATTTGGTAATCTCCTGCATAGCTGAGTTTCTATTTACTCTGTTCACTGTTAGGGTTCCCATTTGGGGCCCTTTTACAAGTCTATGCAATAAACTCTCCAGAATCACTTCACAAGCAGCAGAAACAAGTCACTCTCCATCTTTATTTATGGAATGGAAAGCTTCTTTGCAATACTTTGGAAATTAAATACGTTTTTCAGCATTACATCCCTGCCTGTATTGGAAGAAGTGGCCCATTTTTCAACTGCCTTTTCTCCTTCTTCCAGCTAACCTTTTTCCTAGCATAAGAACTCACTTGATAATGAACACTGAAGACTTTTCAGTTATGAGAAACCGATTCCAGTATGAAAACATGATTGAAACATCTTTACTTCATGAAGGTAGAGGATCTGGCAGTCATCTTAGGAATGCCTAATGGGTAATTCTATTGACACTGAACAAAGAGAAAATCTTGCTTGTCTCAGCTTTTATACAGAAATGCGCTTAGAACCTCTGAGTAAACCTAGATGTATGTGTGATGTGCCTGGAACAGCTTGAAATTCAGGTGGAAATTGCTGCATGTCTCAGTATGTGAAAAGGAAGAGAAAGATCACTTTGGAGCCCAGAATTTAGGAATTCTGGATGGCTAGGAAGTAAAGAATCTTAACTTTTTTCTCTTTTCTTCTTTTTTTTTAGGTTTGAAACATCTTTTCAATAGCCTCAGAGTAATTCTGATAATTAATGAATTTCAAATATTGCCCTGCCAAAAAGAAAACCCTTCAAAACCACAAATGGGCAAAGGCAGACACTCTAAAAGGGAAAAAAAAAAAGTATAGAAAGTATGGAAAGTATAACAAAAGCATAATGCTATAATGCTGCTGAAATAGAGGACAAAAAGATTACCACAAAATAAATAGTATAGGGTGAAAATCAGTTCTGGTCAGAATCTTTGTTATCTTGTTCTCCACCTGCATAGAATATTCATAATTCTCATAAACTACAAATCAGGATTCTGTTTGAAGTGTTCACAATAGAATAAAGAACTTTTAACTATGTAAAATGGTAACATGCAAGTTCCTTCAACTTGTAAATGCTCTTGTCTGTTTCACTGGTGAATGTTGTTTCATTTGATAATCATAATCCTGTAATGTGATAACTAGCATTAGACAAGAAACAACTAATACAAGTGACAGAGATTTTTTTTATTTTGGTTTGGGTTTTTTTTTTATTTTTTGTTTGTTTAGTTGTTTTTCACAGTGTTGGTGAAAAGATTGGATTCAGCAATGTAAATTCTTTGACATATTTGTTAAAACACCAAGAGCATTTAAACTCTATGCCTATAATTTTAAGGATAGTTAACTGTTGTCCCAATAGCAACTATAAAAAAAATGGAGATAATATCCCAGCTACATGTTTAAATGAGACACCTTCCTCAAGAAAATTAGATAACTCTAAAATAAAGGGAGTTTTGTTTTCTTCTATTAAATGCTGATGTGTTGGATTACTTTTATTTCTTAACTCATATCTTACAAGAAAAGTTGCCAAATTTGTAGTATGAGTCACAGCAAGCACTTACACAGAAAGTATTATTTTTTAAAAATGGAATCTTATGGCTCATCCAGAAGTAAAATTCTAGCCATACAAGATTTAACCTAGACCTCTTAGTATTTTGTGAGCCTTTAAAATTTATTGGATCATTATGAATGAAGATGGTGATTCCATTAAAGAAACGTAATTTTTCTTACATTCACAAAAACATATGAATGGATTTTGTTTTTTATTTGCCTTAGGTAGAAAGACTTATTTATTTGTGTGAAAGACAGGAAGAAGATAGGAGTACTCTGCTCCAAATGCAGCCACGTTGAGATTTGTTTATTATTATCCCATCTAGGTGTTTACAGTGTAGGGTTTAAGGTTCCATCTGAGACAGACACCTGTATTTTGATATCAGTGTTCCTGAATGTTTGCTAATACCTACACTCCCTTTACAGTCAGTTGACTTCAACTATGCCTTTAAAGGATCTAGAGACTGACTCAGCTAATTCAATTACTTGCCTACACATGGACGTCTAGTCCCTTCTGTGACTCCTGAAAAAACCCAAGTCATATGTAAAGAGATTACAGATATCAGACATCAGAGATATCTAAAACTCTCCAGGAGGGTATTGAGGCACATATAGCAATACAAATAGCACTAAAGGCCTATTTTCACTCATCTGAATCTCCCCATAGGGGCGTTCAGTGGCCTGTGCACAGCATGCATCTGCATTTGTCCTCTAGCTGTTAGTCCACAAAGCAAGGATCTCCTGTTTATCTTTTGTGATACCAGCCAGTGGATATCTTAAGGTAATTCAAATGACACTACATTCCTGTTTGTAGGAAACTGACATTTTCTACTAGTTACCTAATTTAAGGAGAGCAATATTGTTTTCTAGGCTCCAAAAATGGTATCTACTAAACCTTTATTGAGTGTAATAGGAACTTAGACACCCATCTCACTTGTAGACATTTATATTATAGATAACTTGTTGGTTATCTGAATCCTGCCAGAAGTCTCTTAGAAGGGATCACCTTATAAATGCTTGCAGAGACTCCAGTCAGCTCTGAGTGCTATAAGATATCCAGTACAGATCCCTGTAAAATGAAAAGGCTCGCAGTTTTCATCAATCTGAGGGCTTTTCTCAAACACAAAATATTTTAGAAACAGAATGATGCAAAAATAGACTTGTACAGCATCTTGGTTTCCCTGAACAGTCTGGTTATGTCCATGACAGTAAATTAAATTCTATTTTAATAGTTTAATGGTGTACATGATCATACACTGGCAAATAAGAAATGTTTAATATGATGTTACATATATAGCCACTGTTTTTCAAGTTAGATATTCAGTTAGCTCGCAGCTTGGATCATTAACATAAATTGTCTATCCTAGATAGTGTGTTGGGAAGAGATTAAGACAAATGGTATCTGAATTATTGACTGGTAAATTAATGCTAGCGTAATCACTACTTACAGTCTGCCATAAGTGTACACAGGACTTCCTCCAGGTATATCACAGAAACTAAACTATATCCATAGTAAAACATAAAATGATCTTTTGCAGAAGAAAAAGGGGAAATAAGAATTTAAATTAATTAGTTTGTATAATCTATAGCAAAAAAACCAAAAAAAAACCAAGCACCACATGGATTTGCATAGGAGTTTGTAGCATTTTTTCAATTTTCCGAGTGAATTAAAAAATTTTATCATCAGAACATTTACTGAAAAACAGATATGCAAGACAATTTTCTTTAAATACTTTCAAAATAACTGATTTACAAGTTTGTATCAAGAATTTAACATTTTGTTTTAGTAGGGGCCTGTCCTTTCAAGTATCAATGGCAAAAGCACAGCCTGCATCATGCTATGGCTCTTGCTCTTGCAATCAGCCTCTTTCTGAGTTATTATAACACTTGAACCTAGTGTGACATCTGTCTTCTGTAATTGGAACATTTGCAAACTTGCCAGTTCCTCTTACATGTAGAACAAGTTAGTCAGTCCCAGGAGGAAGACAAAATTCATTCATGGCAGAAACTACATGAGACAGGTTGCATCTGGCTGGCAGCTATTTAAGGAAAAGGCATGATATGTGACGTCTAATCTTGTGTTTCTCCTATTAATACTGAGGAAAGTCTTAGAAGAAAATTTTCTACTGTATCATAACACATTAATTTGTTTTCTCTGGAGATACTTTCAAATAGCTTGCAGCTCCTCAGGTATTGACATTACACATTATGCTACTTCAAAAAAAAATCTTGTTTTGAACATTAAACCTTTCAATAAATGTTTATAAGTGCAATACCTAATAGGAATTTTTAAAAGTGCAACTTGGTTGAAGTATATGATATCTTGCAAAGCTTTTCATAATTTTCATAAAAGATAGTGTCAAGAGTTGTCTTGCAATCAATGAGATTACTTTCTGGAGCTTAACTGAATAAACTCTATACCTCTCAAATAAAACAACACCTGAGAATGTATTGTGTGTGTTCTGTGTTTTTTAAATTCATGTAATTGAACAAATACTTTTCAATAAATCTTCATATCTAGAATGTCACATCATTCTATATTTCAACATTTACTATTTATCAATAAACAGTTATATATTTAATTTTAACTGTATCTTTTAAGTTACATTTTGAAAGGATATATTATGACTTCCAAAAGTAATTTATGTCAAAAATTATTCAATCATTAATGTACAGATTAAAATAAAAGGCACCAAGAACACTCCAGTTCATCTCTATTAAGCTAATCTTAATATCCATGACACTCTTTTTTCAGTATTTTTTACATTCAGATTCTGCAGGACAGAAGTGGGAAAGATGCAGTTATTGCTGTAAATCAATCCTTTAGTAGAAATACTTCATAAAGGATTACACCATGCTGTTAGATTGCAAAGGAATTGATCCATGCAGTGAAGTGCCAGGAACTCTCACCCAGACAGACCCGGTGTGCCGCTTGGAGTGCCAGCAAAATGTCAAATCTCAGGTTGGTGTCAGGAAACAGAACACAGCCCTAAAAAGAACAATTTTTTAGCTTTAAACTAGATGAACTTAGTCCATTGGTTATCCATGAAATGTGTGTGAAGAAATAGTCCATGCAATAGTCTGGAATATAGATTCTGAGACTGACATGTAGTCTAGCAGTAGCAATGCTGATTACATGGGTAAATTAAATATTAAATGCAATATGCATTTATCTTTATGTAGAATTAATAAAAAAAAATCCCTATATGTCAATTTAATTCATGACATCATGTCATTATTTTCTATAAAACTTTCTAACTCCTAAACCCAGAAATGTATAGAGATGGAGACAGAGATGGAGATGAAGGTAGAGGTGGATATACAGATACATTTGCATGTATAAAATAATAAATTTTTTATGTAAATTTTCTAAAAGTCCAGAACAAAAATGTTTTTTTGGTATCTTAATTAAAAAATTCTCCATCTTATGTTCATAGCCTCATTACTTGAACATAATAAAACAAATGTGATGGACTAATGTTCTTCATTCCCATGGATCATAAAAAGAAAAAAAATAAACCCCAAAAGAAAGCAATTCATAGAATCCAAATAATTTTACATTTGAAATTAACAGGCCAGCTGTGTGTACTTCTGCTAAATTTTTATTCCATACATGTGTACCTTAGTTAAATGCACACTCCATGCATTTCACAAACTAAGTGGACCATTTGTGGGAAAACAACTGGATTTCTTCCTTCCCTTCCAGTAAAGCTGAATCTTAAGAGGAACAAAATAATAAGACTGCAGGTTAAAAATAAATAGAACTGATTCACTTTCTGATTAACCAAGTGAAAATTTAAGTTTTTGCTTTTTCTTTTTTTGAGAGAATGAAGCTGGATGCAATTTAAGGTGTGAGAGAAACCTTATAGTGATTGTTAGAAATAAACTGTGTTGCATAACTTGAAGAGATTTTGAGTCTGAGTGAAAGATCCAGAGCTCTGCAAATGACTACTTTAGGTTCTTGTGTAATAAGAGGAATCAGGGTAATTTAACCCCATTCTTAAAAGAGGGAATTAAGCAGTGTTTTGTTGAACAGACAAATAAAAAACAAAATGAGGAAACATTGTGTGATCATCAACTTATACATGAATTGTTAATGTGCACATTACATTGGAAGGGGAGGCTGATATTACATTATGCTGGGTTTATTACATGGATACCTGTTTTCCAGCTTTTTCCTCTAGAAATCAAGCGGTTGCAGTTCTGGAAAAAATTATTCACATGGGGTTTTTTTTCACCTATCCAGTGACTTCTCAGTGTGTACTACTGAAATTAAGGTATAGAGCAAGGACATTAAGTATTTAAGTTGTAAAAGGAATTTTCTAATGTGTTTATGCGTGGTTTATAAATTCTGAAAGATCTATGCTTGATTAACTGAAAATTATCATCTGGAGTATTCAAATATTGGCTGTCATTTTATATTATGTGGTTCAGGTATCAAATCAGATCAGAAATCAGATTCTCAAGAGATAACTACAAAAGAAGCCAAGAGTTAAATTTTCCACAAACATGTTGCATAAACTGAAGAGAAACAATAGGACATACAAATAGATTGTTTACTAACCTGGTGTGAAACTGGACTTTGTCACATGGAATTATTAAGAAACAATGGCTGTAGCTAATTTCCAGCACTGAAGGCTTTCATGGGATTTGAAGTGCCAAACACTCCGTTCCTCTTGCCCCATACCTTCAACTCCAGATAGCTTTACTCTCAAAGATTTTTCAAAGCACTTATAAAACTCTTAAGCAAAAATCGCTCACTGTGGTTACACAATAAAGATTTTTTTGGGCATAATGAAATACAGAATGAGGTCTCCATAGAATCCCAGATTTCCTATATACACACCTATTTTATTACAGAAAGTTGAAAAGCTCCTAAACCCTACATGCTTGTGGAGCAACCTTAGATGCCTCATTCAGAGGAGGTTTGACAGACACTCAGGAAGATGTGAAAGTGTAGTAGTTACACCTTCACAATGAAAATGAGTGTAGGTGCTAGGGTCACTAAAGAAGGCAAAGGGAGGACTAATATGTTTGGTTTACATTACTTTTACTTCCAGGTTAGAAAAAATACAAATTTAATATGGTGATCTTGTCGTAGTTCTCAGTGGAAGGCTGGTTAGTTCAAAACCTACAATACAACACAAATCTGACAGCCTTGGCACAGGGAAAACTTAGACAACCAATATTAGAGCAGCAGAGGTGGTGTAAGTCAGGAGTGCAGTGCCTTTTTGCAGAGATGTATAGAAATATTAATGCACAGCACCCGTCAACACTGTGGCTTGAAAGAGCCTGTACTATAAATCTCTTATTTTCATGAACAATCAAATCCTGCAAACCTGCAAAGAAATAGAAATTCAATTAAAAAATGTTTTCCCTAGCCCAAATACAGTTTATTCTTTATGAATATACATGTGCTTCTTTGTAGCATGCTTTTAAACCAAGGAACTGTCAAGAGTTGGGTAAATGGTAGCTAGAATATATGCAAGGTCCTTTTGAAAAAAAGAAAAAGAAAGACTTAAATATGAACATAAACCATTTTCTAAGGCTTCTGAAATATAGTGTGCTGCTTCTGAAAATCTTTGAAGTTCCCTTGAGGATCTTCGCTATAAAGTAATGGGTAAATTTCCTTTACCATCCTCAGGGGCATGGTTTTTAAGATTATCTGCTAATAAAAATAATATAAAAACAGTACATATGAGGGAAGAAAAATATCTGTTTTGATATGATTGCAAACTCAGTAAGATTTCAGAACTGGATAGATTATGAACCTACATATTTGCATCATATTTTTTTTTCTCTAAATCTTCTCACAGAAGATATTTGAAAGAAGATATATATATTAAATTTTATTTCTTAGTTTATATTTTTTCTTAAATATTTTTGCCAGTTTTTATTCATAAATACAGCTATTCTTCTAATTGCTGTATAAATTAAAGGATTTATCAGATCACAAATAAGCATTAGTTTTAAATCAATAACATTTGAAACATTAAACCATGAGATGTACATTTTTCTTAACATTAAGTCTAACTTTCTGCTTGCTTATTTATGTCTTATAGCATTTTTTAATACTGAATTAAAAATAATTTCTTCATATTTGAGGTCCTTGGTTATAATACATTCTGTGCATGAATTTAGGAAAACTAATGAATGATCTTGTAACTGGGATAGGAAATATCAATATGGCCCTGGTTTTCTATATGGTCCTATAAGGAACATTAGTATTCTTGTCCTGCTTACAGCTTATAAAATCTCAAAATGCATATCATATTGTTCATATCCATACTTTTGAAATGAGCTGGATAGATAAAGCTAAGTGCGACAAAAGAGAAGATTTGCTTGCACAAAGATTATGTTAAAGTTGCTGGAAGCAGTAGTGAAATCTCAGGAGAAGAAATAAAAAGTGAGAAAACAATCTGTGCACCTCTCATCTCCATGCAATTCCTAGAGTTTACACATAAGAAGATTAGGAAACAACACACAGACACAATTGAAAAGTTTTCTAATGAAAACAAATTTGCCATGTTTGATGCCTCATATATATCATCAGGTTTTGACAGCAACATAATGTAGAAAGACACTTTAATGCAATAAGAAGATTTCACTTTCTGAGCAAATTATTTGGGATAGTTCTCTTACAAAGAAAGAAGAATTGGAATGACATTGGAATAACCAAGTTGCAATATTCCTAAGAAATAGATGGCCACTGATGGAAGTGATGCTATTCTTTTGATGGTTATTTAAGTTTCCCAGTGAAATTCCAGAGAACAAACTAGCTTGTATGGATTGGTCAATATATGATACCTATGGGCAGTCATCACACTCTTATTTAGGGAAAACTGATTAGCACACACATCAGACATATGAGACAGAAAGCTGAAGTAACCATATCCAATCCATCCCTTTGCCAAAGCAGCCTTAACTGTTTTAAGATGAAGAAAAATATTTATACTGTGTTGAACTTCCTTATGTTCAGCTTTATAGCAGTACTTTTTCTCAGAATTCTTGCCTCTGCTCCCTGTAATCTTTATGCCTCCCTGTTCACATACTCACTATCTCTTAAAGTGAACATCTTTCCTTGAGTTTCTAATCCCTTCCTTCCATTTTATCAGTGCTCACCATGTAGTGGTTGTTTGACCTGTGATATTTTGAAGCCATAAGTAAATCAGAAAAGAGTAAGTAATTTGCTTAATTTATTCTTGTTCTGGTTTTTGTTGGCATAGAGTTAACTCTCTTCACAGGAGCTAATAAGAGGCTATGTTTTTGATATGAGAAGAATATTGATAACACACTGATGTTTTAGATGTTGCCAAGCCATGTTTATATTAAGCCAAGCACTTTTTCAGTCTCTTATACTTCACCTCTGTTTCCAGCTTCTTCTCTATAAGAAGCTGGGAGGACATATTTGATAAGACATTGGAACAGGCTTCCCAGGGATATGGTGGAGTCACCATCCCTGGAGGTGTTCAAGGAATGGGTAGACGTGGCACTTGAGGACATGGTCTAGTGGGTATAGAAGTGTTGGGTTGATGGTTGGACTAGATGATCTTATAAATCTTTTCCAACCTTAGTGAATCTGTGATTCTGTGAGACACAGCCAGTACAGCTGAACAAAACTGATCAAAGAGACATTTTATGACACAAGACATCTTACTTAGTGTATAAATTGGTGTGACTTGACTGGGGAATCTGCCCCTCAGGTCTCTGGAGTATATGGGGCTCTTTCTTACTCTCTCTGGCTCTGGTTCTCAATGGTCAAGGACTGGCTGTGTGTTGGTCAGCAGGTGGAGAGTGTGTATATCTTTTTTTTTTTCTATTCTTTTATCACACAGTAATAGAGGTAGTAGTATGTGCTGGTTTTAGTTGGGACAGAGTTAATTTTATTCACACTAGCTAGTATGAAGATATATTTTGAATATTTGCTGAGAAGAATGTTGATAACTGATGTTTTTCATGGTTTCTAAAGAGTGGTTGTACGAAGTCAGAGAACTTTGTTTTCTCGTCTGTGCCTGTGTTCCCAGCTTCGCTAAAAAAAGCTGAGAGGGGACACAGGGTTAGGGTCCGGAGAACAAAAAAGCCTACAGGTCAGGATATAATTGGGATTGCAAAGGACTTCCAAGAGGAGCATGGCACTGCACCGACATTGCTCCCTCCCCAGCTTTCCTAGCCAGAACCCAGGTGGGCCAGGGCCAGAAACCACGGCCATCAACTATTAGGATTAGGGTCTGGAGAATCAGAAATCTCACAGGTCAGTGGACAGTTGGGATTACAAAGGCCTGCAAAGAGGAATATGGCACTGCACTGACATTGCTCCGTCCCCAGCATTCCTATCCAGACCCCAGGGGTGCCAGGGTTGGAAACTGCGGTTGGCAACTGTTAGGGTTAGAGTCCAGAGAAACAGAAACCCCACAAATCCAGGGATAATTGGGATTGCAAAGGCCTGCCAAGAGGAGCACAGTACTGCACCGACATTGCTCCCTCCCCAGTTTTCCTAGCAAGAACCCCGGGGGGGGCCGTGTACAGAAACCGCAGCCAGCAAATATTAGGGTTAGGGTCCAGAGAACCAGAAAGCCGACAGGCCAGGGGATAATTGGGATTGCAAAGGCCTACCAAGAGGAGCACTGCACCAACATTGATCCCTCCTGAGATTTCCTATCCAGAACCCAGGGGAGGCGGGTCCAGAAACCGTCACCGCCAACTATTAGAGTTAGGGTTAGGGTCAGGGTTTAGAGAACCAGAAGGCCCACAGATCCAGGGATAATTGGGATTGCAAAGGCCTGACAAGAGGAGCATGGCACTGCATCGACATTGGTCCCTCCCCAGCCTTCCTACCCAGAACCCAGGCGGGCTGCAGGCAGAAACAGTGGCCAGCAACCATTAGGGATAGGGGTAGGATTATGATCCAGAGAACCAGAAATCCCACAGGTCAGGGGATAGTTGGGATTGGAAAGGTCTGCCTAGAGAAGCACAGTACTGCACCAACATTGCTCCCTCCCCAGCTTTCCTAGCCACAGCCCAGGCGGGCAGCAGCGAAATAAACTGCTGGAAAATATTAGGGTTAGGGTTAGGGTTCAGAGAACCAGAAAGCCCACAGGTCCAGGGATAACTGGGATTGCAAAGGCCTGCCAAGAAGAACATGGCACTGCACTGACGTTGCTCCCTCCCCAGCATTCCTAGGCAGAAACCAAGGCAGCAGAACACGGAAACCATGGCCGGACTTGTTAGGGTTAGGGTTAGGATCTGGAGAACCAGAAAGCCCACACAACCAGGGATCATTGGAATTGAAAGGCTTGTGAAAAGGAGCACGGCACTGCACCAACATTGCTCATTCCCCAGCTTTCCTAGCCAGAACCCAAGTGTGGCCGGGCTGGAAGCTGCGACCAACAACTCTTAGGGTTGGTTGGCTCACTTGTTCACTCTCTCTTTTGCTCAGAGTCTCTCTCATTTGTTGGGGTTCGCTCTGACTCTTGTGTAATCTCTCTCAGGATCTCGAGCTCTTGCTACTCAGGATCTGACTAGGCATTGGTCATTGGGTGTGGAGAATCACAGAATCACTAAGTTTGGAAAAGACTTGTCAGATCATGTAGTCCAACCATCAACCTAATACTACCGTACCCACTAGACCATGTCCTCAAGTGCCATGTCTACACATTCTTTGAACACCTCTAGGGATGGTGACCCCACCACTTCCATGTGCAGCCTGTTCCAATGCCTGACCACTCTTTCAGTGAAGACGTTTTTCCTAATATCTAATCTAAACCTCCCCTGACACAACTTGAGGCCATTTCCTCTTGTCCTATCACCAGTTACCTGGGAGAACAGACCAGTGCCTGCCTCCCTACAACCTCCTTTCAGGTAACTGTAGAGAGTGATCAGGTCTCCCTTCAGTCTCCTTTACTTCAGGCTAAACAACCTCAGCTTCCTCAGCTGCTCCTCATAGGACTTGTTCTCCAGACCCTTCACCAGCTTTGTTGCCCTCCTCTGGACACACTCCAACATCTCTATGTCCTTCTTGCAGCGAGGGACCCAAAACTGAACACAGTACTCGAGGTGTGGCCTCACCAGTGCCGAGTACACAGGAACAATCACTCTCCTCGTCCTACTGGCCACACTGTTCCTGATGCAGGCCAGGATGCCATTGGCCTTCTTGGCCACCTGGGCACACTGCTGGCTCATATTCAGATGGCTGTTGACCAATACGCCCAGGTCCTTCTCTGCCTAACAGCTGTTCACCCACTCTTCCCCAAGCCTGTAGCACTGCCTGCGTTTGTTGTGACCTAAATGCAGCACCCAGCACTTGGTCCTGTTGAACCTCATACAATTGGCCTCAGCCCAACGATGCAGCATTTCCAGGTCCCTCTGCAGTGCTCTCTTAGCCTCAAGTAGATCAACACTTCCAGCCAACTTAGTGTCATCTGCAAACTTACTGAGCACTCAATTCCCTCATCCAGATAATTGATAAATATATTAAACCAGACTGGCCCCAAAACTGAGCCCTGGGGGACACCACTTATGAGCAGCAGTCAACCAGACTTAACCCCATTTACCACTACTCTCTGTGATCTGTCCTCCAGCTAGTTTTTAACCCAGCAAAGAGTACATCTGTCTAAGCCATGAGCTGCCACCTTCTTTAGGAGAATGTTGTGGGAGACCGTGAATGATAGAATGATAAAAGTTCTGCAATTTGTTTTATTTTCATTACATGTCATTATTAGTAGTGGTAGTATTATTTTATTACATATTATTAGTAGTAATATTAGTGTTATTAGCATTTTCAGTATTATTGGTATTAGTATTTTTACTAATTAGTAATACTAATTAGTATTACTATTTCATTCACTTATATTCAATTTTTAAAATACTCTTAGCCCATGAATTTTGTTGTCTTTACCTCCAATTCTTCTCCTCCACTAGAGGAGGAAGGAGGTGAGTGAGCAGCTGTGTGGTACTTAGTGGCTGGCTGGGATTAAACCATGACATAGTAGTAGTAGTTTTAATACATACTATTATTATTATCATTAGTATTATCAGTATCATTATTTTATTTCATTTATTTTCCATTATTAAACTGTTCTATTTCAACCCATGAGTTTTCCTGGGTTTTTTCCTTCGATTCTCTTCCCCATCCCACTGCAGGAGGTGAGTGGTGAGCAAGTAGCTTTGTGGAGCTTAGTTGCTGACTGGTCATTTGACCTGTGTGCCAAACAGCTTTCACAAACTTTTAGGCTGAAATTCACACCACCTCCACCCACTTAGAATCATAGAATCTTTTAGACTGGAGAAGGCCTTTAAGATTTTCAAGTCCAACTAACCTAACGCTTTCAAATCCATCACTAAATATCCCCAGGGATCGTGTTGCAACCACCTCCCAGGGTATCCGGTTCCAATGCCTGATAACCCTTTCTGTGAAGACATTTCACCTAATAACCAATTTAAACCTTCTGTGGTGCAACTCAAGACCGTTTCCTTTTGTCCTACCACTTGTCACTTGGGAGAAGAGAGCAATCCCCACCTCTCTGCAACTTCTTCTCAGGTAGTTTTAGGGCGTGATAAGGTCTTCCCTGAGCCTCCTCTTCCCCAGGCTAAACAACACCAGTTCTCTCAGCCACTCCTCTTAAAACTTGTTCTCCAGACCCTTCCCCATCTCCTTTGCCCTTCTCTGGACACACTCCAGCCCCTCCAGTCTTTCTTGAAGTGAGGAGCCCAAAATTGAACACATTATTCAAGATGTGGCCTCATCAGTGCCGAGTGCAGGGGTACAACCACTTCCCTAGTCTTCCTGGCCACACTGTTCCTGATGCAGGCCAGGATGTCACTGGCCTTCTTGGCCATGTGAGCACACTGCTGGCTTTCACCGGAGCTACATTTTATGCATGAGACCATAACGTTCATCTGAGTGTATGCCAATGAGAGACACTTCAGAGTATTCTCTTTTCTGCTTTATTATTCTGATAGTGGTTGCTGAGCAGCATCGCTTTCATAATCAGAGTGCTTGATCAGCTAGAGGAGCAGCACAAGGAGCATGAAGACTATAAAAAACTTGTACAAAATCTAGTACTCACAAGCATGCCAGTGGGTTATAAGAAATGTCATGCCCCCCCTGCACAGTCTGAGGTAGTATCTGCTTTGCAGAAAATGAGTTTCACTGCTCTCTGCTCTGATACCACAAAAGGTAGAAGTGATTAGCTCCAAAATCTTTGTTTTCTCCTGTTGTGGTTTTAGCACAATGAATCGCTCTACCGCTCCGCCCTCCCCACACCCCACTCCTGATGAGGAATGGTCAGAGGAAACAAAAACGAGGAAAAGCCCATAGGAGTTGAGATAAGAACTATTTAATTATATAAATGAAACTTAGGGAGTTACTAACAGTGCTAGTGCTCATAAGTAATTTAAGGAACAGGAAAAAAAAAGGGTAGAACAAATGATACAGGATCTCACAACATGTGGATGGGCACAGGCAGATTCCACACGAAGAAAAGCAGAAACATCCGAAAACCCTGAGAAAGGAAAAAGAAACCAAATTGAAGGGAGCAAACCCCTCCCCCCAAATCAGCCTGGGAGCTGACAGCAGGGAGAGTAAAAAAGAAAAAAATCTTTCAAACCCTGACTCCTAGACCAATCTGCCTGACAAAAGACGCTCTCTTTGTGCTGAGCACCCAGCCAGGAGGTCCCTACAACAACAACAAAAAAAAACCCAGCTGGAAGCCCCCTCAGACCCTTCCCCCTTCCAGGGTCTTGCCCAACTGTAACCCTTTCCACCCACATTCCCACTCCCTCCCTGCTGGTCCTGCAGTGCTGCGGGCCCCGGTCTGGCACCACCCACTCAGCTGGATATATTACGGGATGAAGCAAAATATAGACTATCTGGTGCAAAATACAGACTAAGACACTCCTGAAATAGCAATGCACTGTAAATGGAACAAATTCTTAGAGAAGAAGTTCAGCCACCATTGTTGCTGGCAAGACCAGGGGCTGAGGACCTTTGACTCTTGACCAAGGTCTACCTCCTGTCACAAGACAATGTGTCTCAGAACTATCACCCATCTCCTGTGACTACGAGAGGCTTTTAGATTCATTCTAGAAGAGGTGGAAACAATTACAGTAGGTTACACTCCCTACTTTGCTATCCTTCCATTTCAATGTGTAAGCAATGACATCATAGCAGTTCCCCTTTCCTATCAAATCAGTCACGCGTTGTGTATGGAGGCTAATGACTTCTCTTTGGCCTTGTAATATCAATTCTTCTCCCCTTCTTCACATTTGACTGTAAAATCCTCTCTTTCTTTTCTTTTTAAATTTCCCTTTTTCTTATGTCTTCTTTTGTTAGCTTGTATTAATTTGGGGGGAGTTATTTATTAAACCATTGCCTGATATTACTAGAATTTCCATCTGATGAGAAGGTCCCCTGACTTCTGTTAAGTAAATGTTAAATGTGCCAGATTTCTCCACACCCCATAAACCTAGTGAATCAGGTTCTTGTAGCATTCTCTCCCCATGTCCTCTCATTTTAAAATGGGAATTCTGGAAGAACAAAACGCTGATAGTCTCAGCTCTCTTCATGAATATAGAGGGCTTCTCCTCCTCTCTAATATCTAAAACTTTTTCTGAAGTGTGTGTCCTTTCCATCCTTCAGGGTCTCTTACAACATAATGTGAAGTCTCCTGGTTGCCTGGTGTCTGGAGATTGAATGATGTCTTATGCAGTGGTAAGGTGCAGCTCCTTCTCAGCCCCTTTCTTTGGAGCTCTTGCCCTTAGAACAGATTTTCATTATAGGAAGGATCAGCACACTAACATCAGACAGCTGCCCTAATCATGGTGCTTGCAGACCGTTGCAAAACAAGACTTCTGGTTAAAATTAATAATTGTCTGATATATTTAAAATAATTCAAATGTAAGCTAATGAAAAAATAAACTGTTGAGGGAAAGAACTTGGGAGGATAAGACAGGGATATTCAGGGCTCTCTCAGGCTTTTCACAGACTCAGGGACAGTGAACGGTTTGAACTAGAACAGTCTTAGCAAATGGTCTTTCCGTTCAAGCTTTACAAGCCTTACAAACTGCCTGTGCATTGATGACTTTGCGTAGCTAATAAACTTCTAAATTAGTTTTTAATACATTTGCTAAGAAGAGAAGGAGACAAAAACCAAAAGAATTACAATTTGGTTGTCTAAGTTTTCAAGCAAGTGAAGAGAATAAGGAAAGACCATTCCTATTCTTGTTATGGATGACAGATGGATTCAAATTCTCATCTAAATACAGAACTTAGGTTTTATTTAAAGTGAAACACATTTTCTTTCTCCCAAGTGGTCTAAAAGATGTCTATCTGAAAATCTCCTCTCTGAACACATTTGTTCATTGAGCTGAAAAATCAGTTATTCCAATAAATGTGTGCCAGCAAAGCACTCCCAACTATAAACATGTTTTCAGAGTAGTCATTCCATATTAGAAAAGATGACAGATAGTGTTGAATTAAAAAAAAAATCATTGTTTATTTGGCAAAAGAAGAATTCTAAAGAGAAGAAATTATTTCTTGTACAAACATTTTTTTAATCTCCTTTTACACATCCATACTTACCTACATTATCACATAGTATTTTTCCATTCAATTTTCAAGAAAAATAAAATTATGTATTGAGCAACATAAGTATTTAAACTAGGTCCCAATATAATGCGTAATATTTCTGTGTGCTTTCAGACAAGCAGAGCTGCTTATTAACTCTTCAGAGAGCTTTTCTCTGCTTGGCCCAGGCTTGGTTTCTCCTTAACTAACACATTTTACCTTGGTTTGAAAATGAATCCCAGATGTCCCTGTACGTGCTGCAGGCTTTTGGTACATTCATGCAGTGAGGACACCGTTGTGTTTGAAGTTGCTCTTCCAGATCTCATAAAAGAAAAACAGCAAGCCGAAGTCCTAATGTCTTACATTTCTGACAGCTGCCACAAGAGGGCACTCTCCTAGGAGGTGCGGAGCTTCCCAGGCAGAGCCCTGAGAGCTACCAGAAGTAGAAGATGCTACTACTCAAATCTAGGCAAGGTCTTTTCTGACGCTTTCTTTCCAAAATGTATGTTCTTCCTTTTTCAAAGTTTTCCACCTATGCCCACATAAATCATCTATTTTAGGAACTAAGTTGAAAAAACATTTTAATTGGAAGCCTTAAGATGTTTTGGCTTTCTCTTTAGTTTTCTGTTCTTGCCTCACTGAGCAAACTCAATTTCACACTTATTACAATCTTTTACTTTGAATCTATATATGTTAACTAATACAAGAAAAATGTTCCTTACCCATTTCCTCAATTTAAAATTGATGAAGACTACCAAAGCCATTTTGACAAGACACTTGCAATTCAAGAACTGAGAATTGTGGAGATAACAAGACACTCTGGGAATAAGTTGAAAAAACAGGGTTTCAGACTGGAATTAAGGAAAAATCTTTTCATCATGAGGACAAACAAGCATGGGAAAAGGTGTCCCAGGGAAGCTGTACAGTCTCTGTTCTTGGTGGTTAGCAAGGTTCCACTGGACACAGCCCTGAGCAGCCTGGTTTGATCTCAAAGCTGACCCTAATTTGAGCAGGTAGCCGGACTAGAGGTTTCATCCTTTGTGACTTATCTTATGAAGACAGGTCTTTCTAATGCCCATCTGGTAGCTTTTCAACGATTCAACAGTAACTGTGGTATTTTGACTACTTTTCCATATTATTTTAAAATGTTATTGGTGTGAGAAATAATTTTATATTAAATACTCTGTTTTAAGTTTGTGTCCCCTCTTATTTCTTTCCTTCCCTTTTAAATGTTAACAATAGGTTCTTGGCTTGTACATATGTTTAATTAATATGCAGCTTGTTTTTTCCAGATCATTAATGAAGATGTTAAAAACTGACTTAACACATTGCTTTGCTTATACACAACAAAAGCAATGAAAAATTACCTCTTTTGTAGCAATAACCCAATGTGCTAATTCCTTACAATAATTGGTACCAATGTTGCTATATCTCATAATTAGCTGAATATGAATTAGCTTGAAATATGACTGAGAAATTTATATTAATGTTAACCTAATGCTTCATTTACATTTACAGCTGGTTTTAATTATTTGAACAATCTCCAAAAAATTAAAACCTGCAATCAGTGAGGTTTCACGTTCACAGATGATTTTCTGGGAATTCAGTAAACAAAACAGTAATAAATATGATTAATTATTCCTAGGATTTTGCTTTTCAAATTACCTGTCAACTGCTTTTATTACAGCAGTTGAATGTTTTATATATGTTTATTAAGCTCCAATTAAAAAAATAATAAAAAAAACCCCAACCCCAAACACCCAAAACCCACCACCACCAAAAAATAAACAAACAAAAAATGTCCAGGTGGGGACTTGGAGTACAGACACTTCAATCACAGTCAGAGAAATGGAAGTCTAATTAGTGGAAAAAAAAAAAAAATAAAAAATTAATTTTTAAGCAATTATTGAAGCAATGGTAATAACATGTTCTGTGAAATAAATACTTTATTTCAGAGTTAAATTGTACAATAGTTTGGATGCTTTTGTCTTGTGTTTCTGAGGACTTAAAGAAACTGAGAGGCATACAAATCATGGGGCCCTCACAAGCCATTTTATGTCAGTGGCATTACACCCAGGAACAGGACCGAGAATTTTGGAGCAACTGTCAGGAATGGTGTCATTATTTAAGATATTTGAATCAAGAAGTAAGCAGATATTGACATATGGGATTGAGCCTGAAAGAATCAGGCACAGCTGTGTTGTCTGGTACACAGATTTATGGAGATGTACTCGGAGGTTGCAGCTGAATTTTTAAGAGTCAAAGAATCATAAGATATTCAAGTTGAAAGTGACATCAGGAGGTCCTTATTCTATGTCCTTGCACAAAGCAGAATCAGCTATTGGATCACAACAGGTTGCTCAGGACCTTATCTAGTTAGATAACCACCAATGAAAGGGACTGCACAACCTCTCTGGGAAACCAGTCCCATTGTTTGACTGTCCTCATTGCAAAACATCTTTGAATATGTTCATCTATATCTACTTATTACATCTCATTGTTTTATCATAGAAGACTTTCTATCAGAAGATGTTTGTTCTACAGAACTGGAAATTTCCACAGTTGCAAGTGAAGTCAAGTAGTTTTGGAAGACACAACAGAAGACAGGTCTTCTTGACTCCATAGTCCCCCAAAAACTTATTACCTCAGATGTACTGCAAGTAAAACTTACAGGTCGAAGGTCTGTTACAAGTATCCTACCTTATAAATTTTCAGTCAAGTTCAACAGTATTGTGGGAATCTTGCATCTCTTCTTGTGATATCCAAACTTTAGGATCCTTTTTCTCCTAATGAGATTCCTATTTTCACTTTTTCAAATGTCTTATTTGCCAACCCTGCTAACCAAAGGCCAGATATCTCATATGCCTTCAGTCTTCATCATAAAACATTTCTCTCTTTATGGAATATTTTTTCTCTTTATATGTTATATGGGTTTACATATTCTTGTTTCTTATAACATATGAAAAAAAGGTAAATATTAGAATATATGTAGACACCTGACTAAATAAGATAAAATTCAAATGAGGAAAATATACAATAGTTTCTACCAGGAATCTACCTCAGGAATATTTCTGTAATACATCTAAGAAAGAAAATCCTAGAAGACCATACCATGTGTAGTATGCCTTTATGCCGCTGCAAAAGAAAACAAAAGTTGGCTGAGACCTGTAAGAAGTGAAATTGTTGAATTTTGAATTTGATAATTCAATTCAAATTATTGTAAATTTAATTTCAAATTATTGTATGAAGTAACTCTTCTAAGATAAACCTTTTGGGGTGTGTTGGAGAGGGAGAATAATTTTTTCTTCTTTTTCTTCTCATCGACTTTTTGCACACATTCAGATTTTCTACCAGTGTCCTTACGGTGTGAGAAGGTAGAAAGTTTCTCATACCTGTATTGAAGTGCACTGTCTAATTAATGTTGTTGTGCAACAGAGTCCCTCATTAGTCATGCTATGTAACTGTGGTTAGCCTTGAAACCAAGGTGCAGTACAAGGGCCTTGGAATACGTAGACCTAGCTCTGTGCCCAGTTCTCACATAACATTTTATGGAGTCTTGTGAATTTAACAGAGCCTAAACCAGACTCAAATAGTTTAGAGCTAAACCATTAGGTTTAGACATTTATCCCTTAGATAGCCGTATTTAACCGAGATTATTATTTTCCATTTAGTTCTGTAAATAGCGTTGAGTATCTGGACCTTATTTACTCAATCTGAAAATTTCAGACTTAGAAAACTGGACAATTATGTTTCTTTTCTTCTGTACTTTTTCTGTATGTTACACACTGCAAATTTTTATGTAACTCAGAATAAAGGAATCATGATCTTGGCTAGAGAAAAAAAAACTAAGAAAGGAAAAATATAATCATGACTTCTTCATAAGGAAGGTTATTTACACCATCTTTTGTATTAGAAGTAATTAAGTATAATCTAATTTCTCTAAAATCATACATTGATAATTTTTGAACTTTACCTGATTTCCTGCTAAATTCTTGGCTCTTCTGTAAGCAATGAAAATGCAATTTAATAATAAATGGGGAAAAAATAAACAAACCACCCTCAAATCTTCAGACCGTCCATGTTCCTCATATGTCTATATTTTAACAAGGAAAGTATAAAAAAAGGAATGCCATCCAATCTATTCTCTGAAAAAAAAAGACATTTTTTAACTGTCTCCTTCTAAAATTTTCATATCTAATTCCAAATCGTATCTTCCAGTCATTATATTTCTAACACTGAAATCAGATCTTTTTTAATATCATTGAAAATTTGCAGTCACTCTAACACTACAAGACCAAATGCACTGTGTTTCTGTGCATTTCCTCTGATGTTGGATGACCATTCAAAATAATTTGAAAATTCACTGTGCTAGTTTGGGCTGAGATAGATATAGTTAATTTACTTCAGAGTAGTTAGTGTGAGGCTATGTTTTGGCTGAGAAGACTTGATAACACAAAATGGTTTAAGTGTTCCCAAGTAATGTTTACATTAAGCCAAGGTCTTTCTCATTTTGTCATACTACCCTTGTTCTCCCAGCTGCTTCTCTATAAGAACCTGGGAGGAAACAGAGCCAGGACAGCTGACCCAAACCTATGAAAAGGATATTTCATGCCGTAAGGTGTCACGCTCAGTAGATAAACTGAGAGGAGTTGACCAGGTGGGATTGCAGCTTGGGGATGGGTAGTCAGTTACAGCTCCTCCATTAAGAACAAATATACTCAGTGTGGAAGAAACAGCTGTAATTATTTCTAAATTCTTAACCTTATTTAACCTACATGATATTTTCCTGTGTATGATACAATATAAAGTAGGGGGTTTAAATTTGAATTTGAAAGAAAAAAAAGCTTCTAAAAAGCTGTATGAAGTTCTGAAGCTAAAGGTTATGATTGTGACATAATAAGGAGATAAAAATTTTGAATAAAAATCTAATTTATATTTGCCTATTACTGTCTTAAAGAAATTTCAGGTTTGACAAAATATATAAAACAGCGTTTAATTCTGTACAATGAATGGACCACAGACAAGCTGTTTTGTCCTCTGCATCAATGTAAACCTGGATAAGCCCCTTGACTTCATTACTGTTATATGTGATGCACAACTATGAGGAAGGTAGGATCCACAATTTTTCAGTATTTGTAGTGAACACAGATTAGTGAAAGAATGGATTGCCAAGATTTAGGGCACAAAATAATTAGAATTTGGAAGCAAAAAATATAGTAATTTATTATTCATATCTTGCTTGAAGGTAGTGATCATTTTTTTGGCAAAGAAAACTCGATAAAACCTCCCATGTCTCTGAAAATTGACTTTAATGGCTGGAGACTGAGAGTTTCAACAGAAAAAGAAAACCCAAAGGAACCCAAATACCAAAAATCCTCAAGAATGCCTTGAAGTATAATTGAAGCTTTGCTCATTAAGGGCAAACTTGTGAAGACTTGACATTTCATCAAGTTTTCAGCCCGAGTTCCTATGAAAATAGTCTTCAAAGTGTTGTAGAGGACTGAGATTTCTTTTGCAGTGTTACCTTTTGACACAAATCTTAGTTACTCTCTCAATTTCTGAAAAGCCAATAACGTAATTGGGAACCTTTTAGCCACATGTTGACCCAGAAGAGCATAAGCTAAAGGAAGTTGCACTGTCATACTCATTAGACACACATTCTAGACACTGTCATTGTTCTAAATACTTCATTTATTTTCCTCTCTAGACAGGCTCCTACTCTTTTGTACAGCTCTACAACAGACTAAAACTTGAGGCAAACTACTCCAAAATAGACTGAGTTTCTAACAAAGAAAACATATTAAAGCTAGCAGTATAGTAGTCACTGAGAAACAGCAGGTTTTCTGCACTTCTATACGCCGAATTTCGGTAAAGACAGCAAAGCTATCTCTGTTCAAATATTTCAGATCATAGATGTCTGCAAAAATTTACTCTGAATCTTCAGTCCTAGGTGATTTGGATACAGTTCTCTCTTTTTTTTCTGTTTTAGTTTTCTTCCTGCCCAACTTCGCCCCCTCCCCACGGTAATGTCCCTTTCCTTACATTAGTTATTCACTGGATTTTATCTATATCCTTTCTGTGAAAAGTATCCCACATTTGCAGCTTTTCTCCATTTGCTCCATTACTCTCCACCCTCTCCTCTATGTTCCACAAATCATTAGTGCCATGTTTTATATAGTCATTCCAGGAGGGTGATTATGACTGTTTGAACGTTTGCGTACAGTTTTTACTCAATGACCAATATCTGTGCTATTAAGATTGCTTGAATTCTCTGTTGGTTAAAGATATTTATCTCACATATTGAGTAATTATAAGCAAGTATTATATATTCATTATTTCCAAGACTCATGCCTTTTATAATTTTTTTATATCTAAAATTTTTCAATTTCCCATTGAAAAAACTGTTTTGTTGAAAGGACTGAATTGAATCTATAATATCTTTGAGAAAGTTATTCTGTTTAGAATATTCCAGTGCTAAGGCAGTCACTTGCAGTGTTTCTGACCTCACTACAATCTTACTATATAGACAAAAATAACTAGATCAAAAAGCCCTGCTTTGAAAAACATCTCATAAACCATGCGTTTAAGGTCTGACACTAGATGTGTTGGACCTACCACATACCTTTGGGTCGTCTACAAAAGTCCAGCAAACCTCGAACTAGGCATTCTGTATGTGTTTTAAACATCTGTATATTACATACATGTACAGCATAAAGATATTGATGATATGCCTAACTGGTATTGGACCCTCCAAAGCTTTCAAGAAAGCCCTAGGACACTTTCTAAGCCAATACTTTGCTCTGACAGAGGGAAAACAGATTCAAACAGTGTGTACGGTTTCGATTTCTCTTTATCTAGGTTCAAGAGTCCTAATTAGATATGTTCCAGATGGCTCTTTTCATGGTCTGGCAAAACCGTGACTAAAATATACCCATATGCATTAAGTCAAAGCAAAGGCATCCAAGAATACCACTTTCCTGCTCTGGGTATCTCACTTCCACTCCATATGCACAGGTATAATGAAGAATAATAAATCAGAACCTCTGTCATCAGAGAGCAAGAAGGAAACGTTGAAAAACACTGACCATTTGGGCAGTCATATTAAGTACTCCCTATTTTGATTTGAACTGCCCTAACCTTCTATCTGTTCTTTGGCACTGTAATATTCTCTGTATCTCTCATTTTGTTTCTTCTGCTTCAGTACTACTTTTTTATTCTGAAGGCACATCCTCCTAGACACATTTACTGGTGCTGATCAGCTTACTCAGAGTGACTATCAGTAATGCCTAATGTTTTTCTAAGACTAACCCTCCAATAATGCTAAAGAGTGTCCAGAATGTTGGAAAGATTAAAAAGTATATTTTCTCAACAAAGATGGATATTATAAAACATCTAGTTCATATCTTTATGTATTGAATTATAGGATTATCTGCAAGAAGTTTAACAGAACTATGGCTGATTTATTCATAATATTTGAGAAAACATTCAGTGCTCCTTAAGTAAATAATTTTCACTTGAAATAACAGTTCATAGGCTACACAATATATTTTAAAGAGAGGATAAAATGCAAAATCTTTTAAAGTAAAACCTGCATCACATAATATGAAAATTAGAGACTATAGAAGCTTCTCATCTGGTTTTATTTGACTGATTATATTTTCTAGGGTATTAATACATTGTTAATTACTCATTATGCACTGTTGCAAGAATGATTTTCTGGGTTTACCTTTTAAAGAGTGAAGAATCTCAAAATTTTCAAGGTATTCTTCTACACTATTCTGGGTGTACCAATGGAGTCATTTAAGCAGCAAAACCAGTCCTATAGTGAACACTGTACTGATAGATCTGGGTCCCTCAAAGCTTGTAATATCAGAATTTATGTCCCTCAGTCCTGCAATCCAATGTTAGTGTTTGGACACTCACAACTGTGCAGAGACTAATAGGCTTCTAGTCACCACATCTAGGTCTTTGGATTTTGTTGTATAGATGAGCAGAAGTAAGACTACCTGCAGAACAAGATGGAGCAAAATGACAAGTTAAGCATTGTTATTGTTTACTCTTTCAAAGTATCACTTGTCTCTGTCTACCACTTTGAGAACAACTAGCATCAAGGGTTTGACTGACATCTGCAAAACATTGAAAAGATATAAAATCAACAAATTAGTAGCAGAGGAAAACCTTCTTTCCCTAACACTCTTCACGTCCAGTTATACCAGTTTTTACAATAATAGTAGATATGATGTCGGTACCGTTTAGTGCATACTAAAAGTCAAATAATAATACATTTTTAACTGCAGTATTCCTGCAATAGAACATATGATTTTTACAGCTTTTGGGAGTAATATAGATATTTTTCCATGGGAAATGCTGTATATACATGATTTGTTTTATTAAAACAGAAGGTGGGTTTATTATTTTTACAATAACAGTTGAATAAATACATTTAACAGATCCAGAAATAAATGCAATAAGTATTTACCTTATAAATTATCTACTTGTAAATCCGTGACCAGTGTATACACTAAACTACCTTATATTAGTCCTTTAAGTCTCAAGTATTGAATTGCAACCTGTTTACATTTGATTTAGAAAGAGGAAGAAATAGGTGCACAGCAAGAGGAGAGTAAATATTGATTAGACATTGGAGGAGCCACTGAAAGATGAAGTTCTTCCAGCAAGCCCTAACTCATGAAAACATATCTGGCTTCACTGGTTTAGTAGATGCAAATCTACTGTATTGCTTAGGTGTGTGTATTTGCACTCACTCGAGTGAGGTCTGGAGCTGGGGGTAGGGGGCGGGCATCTGGTATCACCTGTTTGTGTGTACGTGGGTGAGAGAGAACTAAAACTGTCTGTTAGAGAAGGAGCATCTGGCATCATCTTCAAAGAGGTGAGCTCAAGCTGTTGATACCATCTGTAAAGAGAAGAGAGATACAGAGAGGTAGAGATGCAAACTTCAGAGACTGGCATAAAGTACCAAAAATTGAAAAGCTATGTTCTCAAATGGCAATCCTGCTCCAAGTAAATTCTCAACTATAGACACTTTTGGGATGCTGATAGAAAGCAACAGTGAAGTTTCCCTGGTGACAGAGCTATCTGTCTCTGACACCTAAGCAAGGCGCATTGGATATCAGGAGTATCAACACACCTGATGTGTGATGCATATCACATGTCTACAGTGGTCCATATGCTGTAGCAGGAAAAAGCCTTTTGACTTTGACTTTTGAGGGAAAAAAGCAGACATGCCAATCCTTGGAAACATCCATTCCTGAGTCCCACTCAGCCTCCTGACCCCCGCTACTGAAACCAGTGCTGTTGAGATGTTTATGTATCCCTTTGAGGAAGGAAATTTTGCCTCCTCTTTCTTAATAATATTTAAACTTGTCTCTTTTAAGCCAAACAAAAATACTTCTAGGTGGATTTGTACAAATTATTGTGTTGCTCATTGCCTCAAACATAGCTAATGCTAACCCTCCTTACTGAAGCTCTCATTTTATGCAGCTTCTTATCGTCAGTGATAAGATGCCTAGTGATGCCCAGCACATCTGCAGTTTTATATATATTTATCAAGGACACGGATTCCCATTGTCTTGCTGGTTAGAATCCTGGCTTCTGATCACCTATTTTTTTTGTTTTTCACACAATGTGATTTTCTCATATTCCCATTTCTGTGTGGAAACAACTCTAAAAAATCCTCACTTCCACTTTAAATCCTTCCTTCAAGTCTGTCTTTGTGGCAGTGATAGAAACCGCTCGTCAGTGATTAGCCAGCTGGTGTGACCACTGCTTATTGCACTGGTTACAGCTGTCTTACTGCTATTCTTGTGCTTCCTCTCCATCTGTCTTATCCACCTGCTGTCTCTCATTTCAAAGTTAAATTTAAGCTCCCTGGATAAAACCTCTCAATTTGTTATGCTTTTACAGTGCCTAGCACAGTGTGTCCTTAGCTATATGTTCTCCTTCAAGACAAAAAGTAACATGCACTATGCTGACTGAGAAAGAGGAACGGTGCAGATTCTGCAGCTCTGGGCAGATTTACACCATCTGTTAACTGGTACAGAAGCCTGAGCAAGTTTAAACACTACTGATCATCTCAGATAATCATCTAGGAAGTGAGATGCAATAGCCCATTTTGAGTTCCAGGCTGTCATGACTGGACCATAGCAAAGGCTAAACAGGGGTGGTTTTACATTATAGTGGAAAAGTGAACTCAGGAATATAAACCTGTTGAAGGAATAACAAAATCTGTACTTTATAATATAACACACATGCACATATTTGTACAAGTTGCATGATATTGTGCACAATGTTCTACACAATATTGAAATTATATGCAGAATGTTTATACTGTTATGACATTCACTTTTCACCTAGCCACAGAAGACGCCAAGTAATAGCCACAGAATCTCAAAGAATAGAAAGTGGAAATCATCGAGTTGTATTTTAGCTTCAAAACTCAAAAATTTTCTTCTGATATTCTGTGCCAGTGCCCAAATTTACAGGTACTTTAGGGATGTAATTCCTTTACAGAATTATTATTATTTTATTATTAAAATGTAGAAGATATCTCTCTTTCCAAGAAGGATTTCCTAAGTATTCCCAGGTTTAATTCAAGTGTTATACAACACCGTATCTCTATCACAGTTCAAATATAGTTCAATAATTTCAATGTACTGTATAATCACACTGGTAAATCTGTATATATTCTCAAGAGAGTATTTTTATTATAGACTCCTGTGTTTGAACATGTGACATTGTGGAAAAACTAACTCTATGAGATCAAATTTCTTACACTCATTGCCTAAAGGAAAATTTACATGCTCACGTTTAGAAAAATTATATTTATTTTTTCACAGATTTGCAGCTATATAAGAATATAGACATCATGTTTTAAACTACTATTCAAGCGCTTCATAATTGTCTTGGACACCCACAGTTTGCATATAGAAGGAGCAGGCTGGAATAAAATTGGGTTATGAATTTAAGGTACAAAAACCGAACTGCAACTATCTGTACAGATTGTCTTGTCCTGTTCTATGGATGTCTGCCAACAGCTTAGTTTATTTATGTTATATTAAAAATTCCATAGATCCTGTCCTTCGTAGATTGCTTCTTTGATAAACTTCACATTTATGTAATACAACAACAGATCTAGCACAAATATTATGAGTGAGTGGAAATTCATTATCATCGTTAAGATTTAGGATGACATTAATATTGTTTGTGCTTTTATTACTGATTTATGTGTCATCTTTTCTGAAATTATAAATTTACCTACATGGTGCTAGAAAAAAAATAGTAAGAATCCAGTCCTGAAGTTTGTATGAATATCAGAAAAAATAAATTAGATGAGAGGATATAAAAAAAAGGTGGAATAACTAAAAAGCCACCCACCCAACCTCCCCTTCCTCAAAAAAAACCACTCACTACAAAAATCTTCAGAAGTTCTTAAATTTTGGCTGCGAATATTTCTTGACCTCTGCTCCCAGCAGTGCTTCCTGAATAGGAATTCATCCTAGCAGCATCCAGGTTCCCTTCCTTGCTTTCCTCATCCTCCTTTAAACGAGCCCCCTGCACCTTGGCTTCTATGTACAGAAATCACAGACACCACAGGCTGAAGGGAAATAGTGGTCTGAGATCCTCTGATCTGGGTGATTGGGAAGCTGCAACCCACAGGCACTCTGCAGTTTGCCTCAGCAGGTACTCCTAAATTGGTACATCAGGGATTAAATCTTTTAGACTTACATGGAGAAAGGCAAAACAAGAACCACAGGCAGGAAACTAATTTTCAAATTCATGAGAGAATTGAGAAATATTTTAGCACAGCTTTCTTTTATATTTTAAATACTGAGTGATTTGTTATTAGAATAAAATTCTAAGTGAAGTAATAAAATGTTTTAGTTGACCCTAGCTGCTTTTACTATACATACTTTACATAAGCTGGAAGACATTGTAATAAATACATTATTTTTTCTTAAAATAATTATTAGAGTATGATACAAAATTTATTTTCTTCTGGTGTTTGATTCATGTTAGAAGCATGGCCAGCATGTCAAGGGAGGGGATTCTGCCCTTCTACTCCACTTTTGTGATACCTCACCTGGAGTATTGCATCTAGTTCTGAGGCCCCCAATATAAGAAAAACACGGACCTGCTTAAGGGGTCCCAGAGGAGTTCAACGAAGACGATCATAGGGCTGGACCACTTCACCCGAGAAGACAGGTTGCAACAGTTGGGATATTTTAGCCTGGAGAAATATCCACTACTTAAAGGGGGCCTACAGGAAAGGTGGGGAGGGACTCTGTATCAGGGAGCGTAATGATAGGACAAAGGGTAAGGGTTTTAAATTGGAAGAGGTTAGATTTAAATTAGATATTAGGACAAAATTCTTTGCAGAAAGGGTGGTGAGGCACAGGAACAG
Source organism: Rhynochetos jubatus (assembly GCA_027574665.1). Taxonomy (NCBI): domain Eukaryota; kingdom Metazoa; phylum Chordata; class Aves; order Eurypygiformes; family Rhynochetidae; genus Rhynochetos; species Rhynochetos jubatus. The sequence continues at coordinate 79,350,573 of CM050650.1, read as the reverse complement.
GTTGCCCAGAGAAGTTGTGAAGGCCCCATCCCTGGAAATGTTCAAGGCCAGGCTGGATGAGGCTTTGAGCAACCTGGTCTAGTGGAAGATGTCCCTGCCCATGGCAGGGGGGTTGGAACTAGATAATCTTTACAGTCCTTTCCATCCCAAACCAGTCTATTCTGTTTACAGGTCTGAGTATATATGTTTAGCGCATCCCCTGCCAAAACAATTTTTTGTGGTTTGGGGATTGGGCTTTGTTCTTTATTTGTTTGATATTTCCTGATATTATTTCCTGAGGAATAATTTGCTGGTCTTGGTTATTTTCAGTTTAGAAACTTTAACAAATCTGAGCATGTAAACCCAAGTGAAGTTTCTTCATCTCCCCTTCTCTTTTGACCTTTGAGAAAGTCTTCATCCACTACTGACATTTAAGGACACAGGCACAAAAAATTGATTTCACTGAATTAGAAAGTAATTTACACCAGCAGTGTAAGTACATAAAATAAATTTGCATAAACATTCTCAATAATAAAACATATTATTTACCCGCCAACATAAGCATGAGGTCTAAACAGGTAAAATTTGTCAGGTCTTCAGTATTTCACCTAACAATATTTGCAAGTGAGGGCACCAATGTTTATCTTGATTAGTCAAGTCTGAAGTTAGTAAATCACAATTGCTGACTGGTGTGAAAAGTATCTTAACTCAGGCAGTGGTCAAAACTCTGACAACAGCCACTGTCGCCTAGAATGTGAAAAGACTTTTTCAGGTGACAGGCAGTGATGGGCAGTTACTGTTACATTAATTTCTGTAATTGCTCATATTTCTACTTTTACAGTAGCACAGACTACTTTTTTTGAATGCCCTTAATAAGAAGTTTGATTTAAAAGCCTGTAGCATTACTGATTAATCTACACTTCATTACTTTCCACCAGTGTTTATTTTCTGTATGTTCTTCATCAACACAATTTTTTTAAGGTTTTTTTAACAATTACCAAAAAAACCCTAGTTTGCCAATGTCTCTGGGTGCACTTTGTTTCTGATTTGGGGTTATTTCAAAGCTATTAATTTGCTAAATTAATGTAGATGGAAAGCACTTATTGTAGTGGTATGATTTTGCAGTCTTCTTGTCATTCACTATAATAGTAGTAATAGTCTGACTTGTTTTCTACTACCTCTGTAGTTAAAATCCATCTATGCTTTTCCAGCATCTAACATATTTCTATCTGTTACACAAAACTCTTAGCTAACTTCTGTTGGCTAAACCAACAGGAATACCTGAAAGATGGTGAAGAAAACACTCTTCAGGGGGGCACCCTTGGGGAAGAATGCTTTTCAATTTTTTTCTACTTAGTCATCTTTATATTAGAAAGTGTGTTTTTGGTTTTTTTTTTTTAATTTCTCAATATGCTTTGGGTTAATGCTTTAAGTTTGTTCATTTTAGAAGAAAAAAGCAACAGGAAGGAAGGAAGGAAGGAAGGAAGGAAGGAAGGAAGGAAGGAAGGAAGGAAGGGAGGAAGGAAGGGAGGGAGGAAGGAAGGAAGGAAGGAAGGAAGGAAGGAAGGAAGGAAGGAAGGAAGGAAGGAAGGAAGGAAGGAAGGAAGGAAGGAAGGAAGGAAGGAAGGAAGGAAGGAAGGAAGGAAGGAAGGAAGGAAGGAAGGAAGGAAGGAAGGAAGGAAGGAAGGAAGGAAGGAAGGAAGGAAGGAAGGAAGGAAGGAAGGAAGGAAGGAAGGAAGGAAGGAAGGAAGGAAGGAAGGAAGGAAGGAAGAAAGGGAGGAAGGGAGGGAGGGAGGGAGGGAGGGAGGAAGGAAGGAAGGAAGGAAGGAAGGAAGGAAGGAAGGAAGGAAGGAAGGAAGGAAGGAAGGAAGGAAGGAAGGAAGGAAGGAAGGAAGGAAGGAAGGAAGGAAGGAAGGAAGGAAGGAAGGAAGGAAGGAAGGAAGGAAGGAAGGAAGGAAGGAAGGAAGGAAGGAAGGAAGGAAGGAAGGAAGGAAGGAAGGAAGGAAGGAAGGAAGGAAGGAAGGAAGGAAGGAAGGAAGGAAGGAAGGAAGGAAGGAAGGAAGGAAGGAAGGAAGGAAGGAAGGAAGGAAGGAAGGAAGGAAGGAAGGAAGGAAGGAAGGAAGGAAGGAAGGAAGGAAGGAAGGAAGGAAGGAAGGAAGGAAGGAAGGAAGGAAGGAAGGAAGGAAGGAAGGAAGGAAGGAAGGAAGGAAGGAAGGAAGGAAGGAAGGAAGATAGAAGAAAGAAGAAAAAAGAAAGGAAAAGGAAAAAAGAAAAAGGAAAAGGAAACAAGAAAAAAGGAAAAGGAAACAAGAAAAAAGGAAAAGGGAGAAGTTACCACAGAATAAAAAGATCAAGAATAGTTTTTATGGAGCAGTCATATTTCAGAGAGAGACTTCTTCAAGCTGCTACCTTCTACCTCAAATATTATTCAAGGGAAGTTATTTTTTGGTTTGTATTCAGAAATATATAGATAACAATAGATAAAATATTCAGAAGACCCAACATGTAAGCTAAGAGTTTTATTTTGCCTTTGAATAATATTTGAGAATATTAGTTGTTAATAAGAATTTTATATCCACTCCATTGTTAATGTTGTTATTTTGGAGATTTCTGGTAGTCTCTATTGTTAGTGTAGCAAGGTCAAGCAATAATTACTGCTGTTCATTCATCTATATACCTTCTGACTTTTGTTTGCCTCGAACACCATCATATCTATTAAATAATAATATAATAATGGCTAAGAGCAAGATCTATTTTCAGATTTTTTTCCATTTCTTTAGTTATATTTCTTTTCTATGAGAAGAAGAACCATCTTAAAGAAAATAAGACACTTCATGTTTGAAAGACCTATTTAAAGACAATCTGAACTGTTGCATCTGAACTTGTTTAAGGAAGAGAAAAATGCAGTAAGGTCAGGAAGGAATCAGATATCTTGTATTACTATAAACTGTTTGCTGTTTGTTTTTTAAAATAACCATCCCTGTTAAGCTTGTGTGCTGTTTAAGAGAAGATGTATTTTATCAATGGAACATATCTTTCTGAGTATGGTAGCACAAAGTACACCTACGAAGAGACCTTCTGCCTGAATGCAAGGTTATTCCAGCCCTCTGATGTAAAGTAAAATTAAAATTAGTCAGAAGGAGGCCCAGATGCAGAAGCAAAGACAGCCCAGAACTATTATATTTCCACACACTATTCCTGGCTTTGAGAACATTTCAATGCATTATATCACTGAATGAGAAATGCTACATTTCCCATTCAAACCAATCTTTTGAAATCAGAGTAGCTATCCTTTTCCAGTCCCTAACCTTATCTTGACACACCAGCTAGTAACCCTGCTACTGCAGCATACGGTGTACTTCGATAAATGCAATTTGGTCTCATCATCCTTTGATTTTAGTGCACTCTTTCCAGCATAGGGAGATCTGTCTTACAATCAGTAATGAGACTGATTGTCTCATTACTCATAAATAACAGTGTTATTCCTGGCTTTCACACATGCAAAATAAACTCTGCAGTGTCTTAGAGCAGGGTAGCTCTTCTCTAAAGAGTAATGGAGTGTTTGAAGGGGGAAGATATAGGACTACACAAAAAAGGTCTTCCACCTTTGCATATATATTTTAACTCATGGGTAATGTCATTATAAGCAGAAAAGAAACTTGAAAATATTGGTAGGTAAACCTTTTCTGACTAGATACAGTAGCTGACAAATCTGTTTCTTAAATTATAAAGTAGAAAACTTTGATTAGTGTTTAATATAGTAATAGTAATATCTGTCTGATAAAAAAGTGAAATACAGTATTTCCCCTGCTATGAAGACAAGTTCATGCTTTCTCAGGTACCTGATATGTTCTGAATATTGATGCACACTTTTCATTGTAAGAAACAGGATAAGGATCAAAACTAAAATTGTTCTTATTGTGATTTATTGTGATATATTTTGATCCTCAGTGGTCTTCACAGGTCAGAAATATTTTTGTGCTTTTAACTGGGAGAGGACCATTACTTCTAGAAACGTTCCATTTTATTGCCATGAACATCTCTCCAAATGTATTTTTCTGACATCAGTATAGTAGCAGAAAAACAATAAAGAAGGAGGGGGGTTATCAATAATTTAAGAGTTTATTTTTATTTCCCAGCAGCTAATCAGATATGACAATTTTATATAGACTATTTTTTAAGAAGAGGAGTTTATGTAATACTAGTTTGTTTGTTTGTTTCCCATTTCAACAGGAATCTGATGATATTTTTGGCATCAGAAATAAATTTTAGATGCTGAAATGAGTGTTATGTCATAACAGATTTATGCCATGGCTGTCTTATTTTGAAATTTCTAAATGGAATGTATATCAATGTCTATTGCTTAAAATGATGTCACCATGTTCTGAAGAAAAAACCCATCCAAACAAACAAAAAGATAACCCCACAACATCACTTAATCATGCTTTATAATCGGTAAATGATACTAAAAGTCTTTTATATAACTTTGACTTTAAACTGTCTCCACGCTCTGATATTAGGCTTCAAATTTTGCTGTAGGGAATGGTTTCTCTGTTTTATTTTCCAGATAAGGTTCACTTTCTCCAATTTAGATTAGGCAAAAAAAAAGACAGAGATAGAAAAGTATAATTGACTTAATTTAGTTTAATTAACTGCAAGAGAATGGAGACAATTAGTTAATGCATCTTAATGAATTGAATTATGAAATGCATTGCTCCCAATGGGAACAAATGATCCCTGTAATGGGAAAAGTGTGTACGGAACAAAAAAGTAAAACAGTAGATTGCTGTTTCTCCATATTAGGGTGACCGATCCAAAGCAACTAGAATATTACAAATATATCACATACTCTGTAGTAGCATTCAATGTCTTGCAGAACTCAGCCTGCTTGGTGAGTTCTAGCAGAAGTCAACACCCTTAAAATTACTTAGTGAAGCCAAATTCCTGATTTCTTGATATGAGAGTCAGCCTTAATTCAGCTTTCAAGGTGTCTTAGTCAGTAGTTGTAAAGGTCTGAGTTTCAGAACCAAACTGAAAGAGAGAAAGAAATATATTTTAAAAAATATGAAAACTCATACAACTACCTTTTAGGTTTACTAAGCACTATAAAAACCAAATCCATTTATACTACAATAATAGTACAAAAGTACACACATTAGTTACCTTAATCCTAACTGTTTAGCTATGCTTTCTAGAATTCAGATCCCCATCAAAATTAGCAACCATAGTGTCCAAACTAGTGACCACTTACAAAGAAACTGATTTTCTACTTTTTCTGGGAAGTCAGTTGAAATGTTTGAGGCATTATTAAATACAATAAAGCCTACTTTAAGTAACTGAAAAATTCCTACCTTTTTGAGTGTATAAATTGTTTTTCTTGGGAATAATATGTTGAATTTTGGAACTGACTGTTCTGTCCTTTTATAGAACTGTACTTTACTGTGTAATCATTGTGAACAGAATAAAAATATCTGGTTACATTGATATACTATCATCCATTTATTTTCTTCTAATATTTAATGTATTTTATTTGCTTAATGCAACAGAAAAACCAGAGAAGTTCACAGCACAATGCTAACTAGATTACTGGAAAATTATAAATCTTACATCAACTCAGTTGTAAATATTAAATCTAATTGTTACTGCTAGCTAATAGCATTCATTTTGCCAAATCATATTTTTTCTCTAAAGTGGGGTTTATGATTTGAAAATTTGCATGTTATTGAAACTTTAAGGATTGTACCCATAAGCAACTTGGGTCCCTTAATGCTTAGGTTTTCTGCATTTTCCATGTGTAAATTGTGTTATGCCTCTGAAGCTATGCAAATGAAATGGAGTTACTATTCAAGCAATCAAGCTGCATATTGCTTGACGGAAGAAGTGCACAAAATGAAAACATGATTAGGAAACTGAAAGAGGCAGTTTCAGCACATGGAGCAGTTTATTACCTTGGGAGCAGAAAACTGTTACAGGTCTGACATACAGGGTCCACCTATAATCTTTAGGAACTTCTAAGCACTTTAAAGATAACATTTGTATATTGAGGGGAAGGGAAGGGAAGGGAAAATGGAGAACACACACTTGCTGGTCTACTCAGTGCTTAAAAAGAAAAAAGCTCCTCTACTCTTTCTTGTGTTCTTTTGTTATGGGACATGGCAAATAAGTTTAATATAATTTCTCTTACATATCATAGATAAAACCAACAAAATGCAAAATTACTCATAAAATATTTTCAGCTTTGTTTCCACATCTTTCCAAGTTCCTATGGTTTTAACTGAAAGAAATATCATTCTGCATAATTATGAGGATGAAATTGCAAATGCATTTCATGTTAACATGACCGTCTCATTGGTATCTTCTGAAAAGAGTAGTGGTAGTCTCCATAGCCAGTGCTTCAGGGGCTGCATTACAGCACCCACCATAGAGTATTCATACCACAGTACAAAACCCATGTGATCCTCTTACTAATGCTTTCCCTTCCAGTCAGCCTTTTGCTTGCTACTAAAGTACATTTTATGACATGTAAAATGAGCTTACAGCCACAACAGAGAAAGTTTTCTGCTTTTATGCATGAGAATAATTTCATACAGAGGGGTAAAAATGAACAGTATGTAAGGTTTACAGATATTAATTCAAAACATTTCCAAAGGGAATTATAAAACTTTGGTGAAGTATGTTTCATGGAGAGTTAGCTGGATGGTGCTAAAAGCTATTTATGTGTTTCTTAAGATAACGTGACCAGAGGCAACAGTATTTTAGGTCAGAGGTAAGAATAAACTGTACCATTTGATTTGACTGGCAGTTTGATGGATGGAGTTGGATAGAATGAGTGGAATAGTTTAAGTAACAAAATATCTTCAGTGTTAAAAAAAAAGTGGAATAATACAGCACTAGAATAATCAATGTTTTGCATAGATAATGTTGGCTCAGCAGTGCCAGGACCTGCCAGGAGTGTTCAGGAACTGAACATCTCTTAAGATTACAGAGGAGACGTCTAAAATGATAGCTAGGAGGACATAACTACTTTCACTATGTCAATTGCACAAATCTAATTTCAGTACTTAGGCATATAAGATCATGATGCATTTTCTATCAAGAAGGAACATACAGAGAATAATCAAATTATTTCAAAAAAATCCTCCTGACAGTCAAAGCCAGTGTGACATGTATGAGGCTGACATGTGTAACACAAAGTAGGAAAATATTTTCCTAAATTGTGGTTGTAAAATGTTTCTTCATGTCAAATAAAGTAGATGGATGAAATAAATCAAAAGAAAATTAGATATAAATTAACAATTATCTTTAATGAATAAAAAAGAAGGATCTAGTTACCTTTAATAATGCACACAGCTGCCATATTATATCCACATATTTATATGTGGATATGGATGTCAACACTGACAAGAAAGAAGCCAGTTAACATGGGCACATGTTTTCAATAGCAAGTGCTAAAATCTGTTGTGGTATAATTTTACCACAGTCAGTATCTTCCCTTTTAAAGAAGAGTGTGCCTCAGCCACATGTTCTCTGTTTCTACCTGGCAGTAGCCTCCATTATTACTGGCAGCAGTAGCAGCAAGTAGGAAATGGTACACTGACATTATCACTCAAATGATCTACTCAAGATTCTCCAGTCTTCAGCCAGTCAGACTTCCAAAGCAGAACAGAGTAAAAATCAGTCAGTAGTACACTAAGTAGTGTACTGCAGGTGGAACTGGTTGGGAATTTTCTGCCATAATATGTCTTTCAATAGAAAAAATAAAATTATGATAGGGAAAATTGTGCATGAAATCTAACGGATGAAAGAAACTGGGAGTATGAACTGCATAGTCCCTAGGAAAAACTGGAACAGCACAGGCAGAGATAATTCATTTGCAGCCTCTTCTCCCTCTCAGAAAAGAGAAATTATTTGGTTCAATAAGCCAAACTGTTCGCTCGGCATGGTCCTGATTATAGGAGAGGTTTGGATTAGATTTACTCTAAACCCTCTACTCAGAGGAGCAGTAACAAAGTCTCCCATGTGCATTTACAGAGTTAAGCTGCTGCTGCTTGGAGAAGTAGAAAACGGTGGGGTAGTTCAAACCTTGCTGGCAGCAGCATTATTTCTTAGTAATGGACTGTAAAATAAGACTTAGAGGATGGATTTTGGCCCTTTGGGAAGTATTTCTTGGTCAAAAGTTCACTCCTCATTTTCAGAGGGGAAAGGTGATTTCCCTGATGTGTAATTCAGTATGCACAGTTTTCTGATCACCTGGTATATTATGCTTTTTTGGATATATCTGAAATTAACATTTTTCCTCAACACACTTTTTAGCAATAAAAAACTTGATATAAGTAAATAATTTGTTATAAGTCAGCATATAAAAAATTTTTATTACCTGTATTTTTTTCCTGAAGGAAATGCAGAAAAACCAAACCAGTTCCCTTCCTCAGAGTCTCTTTAAACCACCATTTTCAATTCCAAATAAATCTTATTCTCTCACTCTGTCCTTCACTTTCCTTCTACAAACTAAGGAGGTTAAAGTAAAAACTATGATGTGAAATTGAAAATAACACACATTCCATTCATGCTGGAATCATGGTCAACTTTCATATCTGTAAAAACACATTGTGCAAAAGAAAAAACTTTGTTTAGTAAAATAAGAATTGAGAACCTGTTTGTTAGATAATTTAGGTGTTATACCACCAAACTTCATACATAAATTGTTACCAGTATGTCATAGTTTAACTCTGGATAGCAAAATACCACAAAGCCACTCTCACAGATCCCCCTCCCCTCCTCCAGTGGAGGGGAAGAATTGGAGGAAAAAGAAATCAGGAAGCTCATAAAATTGAGATAAGGACTATTTACTAATTAAATCCAAATCAATATATACAGATACTACTAATAATAGATAATTAAAATAGTAGAAAATGAAACATATAATACAATATAATAGAATATGATACAATTTCTCACCATCCACTGACCAGTGCACATCCAGATGCTGAGTAGTGAGAGTCAGACCCAGAGAGTCCAAGAGCAATTGCAGCCCGAGGGCCGTAGCCCAGGAGCTAATGCAGCAGATTCTGAGTGAACCCCATCAGTGATAGCACAACCAGGAAAACTGAACAACCCACCAATGGGCCATCACTGGAGTTAGCAAAGCAGCTAACGCAGGACAGTTAGCAAGTGCCTGGGAGTAAGCGAGCCAGGGAGTAAAGGAGAGAGTAATGGCTACCGGACTCCTGCCCTGCCCCATTATGTACTATGGAATGAAATACTTCCTTGGTCAGTTTGGGTTAGCTTTCACTTCTGTCTACCCCCTACTCTGCTTGCAGGACAGTGAGAGCTGGGAATGCAGCTGCAGTATCAGAAGCGGAGAAATACTTTGAATTTAGTACAGGCCCTCCCCAGCACCAGCTGAGGCCTTATCAGTAGTTCTCTCAGCATCCAGGAGTCACTGTGATTGTCTTCTTGAGCTGGACCGTCCTGGTAGCAGTTCAGCAGAGCAGCAAAAACTTCATGTACAGAGGATTTGTTTTGTTTTGTTTTTTTTGTTTTTTCCCCAAAGCCAGGAAACACATGGCAAGCAGACCAATGCCCCTCACCAAGCCAGCATCTCTTACAAGAGAGGCAGGCAAAGAGTGAACAGTTGCAACCTCAGCGTGCTATTTAAAGGGCCTCAGGATCCCTGCGCACCCATCAAGGTCGAACAAAGGGGGCGTAGTGAGTCATCTGGGAGTGCCGAGGCAGTTAGCGGTGAGTCACTCAGGCAGGAAGAGCTATGGTTGCAACCCGGCCAAAAGCTGGTGGCAAAAGAAACGTGGCAACCCAGACAGAGGTCGCACGTAAACATGTCCGTGCCCAGGACCCTGGCTGCAGGGAGTGCTGGGCCCTTTCACTTAGAATGGAGGACTGCAGGGACAACACCTATGTTCGCCGTGAGCAGGTAAATGATCTGCTCAGCCTGGTGGCTGAGCTGAGGGAGAAGGTGGAAAGGCTGAGGACTATAAGGGAGTGTGAGAGGGAGATAGACTGGTGGACTCAGACCCTCCCACCCCTGAGGCAAAGGCAACAGGGTCCACATGAAGCACAGGATCCCCTAGCCTCTTGCCACTGAGTAAGAAGAGAGGACCTAAGAGGCAGGGGGAATGGAAACAGGTCCCTCCTTGGGAAGGCAGGCGAATCTCCTGCCAGCCTCCCTTCTCTCCCCAGTTACCGCTGCTCAACAGGTATGGGGCTTTGGAAACTGAGGGCCAGGTGAATGAGGATGGAAAGGAAGGACCATCTGGGGAGACATCCAGGGTGAGTCAGTCACCTGCACACCTCAGGACTAGTTCAATCAAGAAAAAAAGGAGGGTACTTGTGGTAGGTGATTCCCTTCTGAGGGGAACTGAGGGCAGCATATGTTGACCAGATCCTTCCCACAGGGAAGTCTACTGCCTCCCTGGGGCCCAGTTTAGGGATATTAGTAGGAAACTCCCTGGTCTGGTGTAGTCCTCAGACTACTACCCGCTTTTGGTTATCCAAGCTGGTAGTGATGAGATCACAGAGAAAAGTCCAAAAGCGATTAAAAAGGACCTCAGGTCATTAGGGAGATTGGTTTCAGGATTGGGAGCACAGGTAGTGTTTTCTTCGATCCCTTCAGTGGCAGGGAATTACACTGAAAGAAACAGGAAAATACATCTGATTAACAGATGGCTCAGAGGCCAGAGAGGAGACTGTGCGCAACATGCCGGTGGTGGTGGGACCGTGTGCTGGTAAGGCCGTTCAATCTGCTGTCTCAGTTGAGGTGGGGGATGGGGATGCATCCACCTGGGGAAGAAATCAGGTCAACCAGGCTTGGCACCAAGGCTCCTTACCTACCACCAAAGACAATAACAAAAAGGAAGACAATGCTGGGGCTGTGTATGACAAGGTACATCCTCCTGCTCTCCTCCAGGAAAACCTGCATGCTTGGGCACCTCTCTGAAATGCCTGTACACTAACGCATGCAGTATGGGGGAAAAGCAAGAGGAACTAGAGAGCTGCATGTGCTCTTAGGACCACGATCTCATTGCAATTATTGAGACCTGGTGGGACAGCTCACATGACTGGAACACTGTCATGGATGGCTATGTCCTTTTCAGGAAAGATAGGCCAGCAAGGTGAGGAGGTGGAGTTGTTCTTTCTGTGAGAGAGCAACTAGAATGTATTGAGCTATCCCTGTGGGTGGATGAAGAGCGAGATGAATGCTTGTGGGTAAGGATCAAGGGGCAGACTAATATGGGAGACACTGTTGTGGGTGTTTACTACAGGTCACCTGATCAGGATGAAGAAGCTGATAAGGCTTTCTACAGGCAGCTGGCAGTAGCCTCACAATCACTGGCTCTGGTTGTCATGGGGGACTTCAATTACCCTGGCATTTGCTGGAAAAGCTACACAGCCAGGCATGCGCAGTCCAGGAGCTTCCTCCAATGCACTGATAATAACTTCTTGATGCAGATGGTGGAGGAGCCGACAAGGAGAGGGGTAGTGCTGGACCTTGTACTGATGAACAAGGAGGGAATTTTCGAGGATGTGAAGGTAGAGGGCAACCTTGCCTGTAGTGACCACGAGATGGTGGAATTCAGAATCATATGCACCAGGCACAGAGCTACAAGCAGGGTCACTACCTTAGACTTCAGAAGGGCTAACTTTAGCCTCTTCAAGGACCTGCTTGGAGAAGTCCTGTGGGATAGGGCTCTAGATGGTAGGGGAGACCATGAGAGCTGGTTAATATTCAAACACCATTTCCTCCAAGCTCAAGACCAGAGCATCTCAAAGAGTAAGAAATCAAGTAAGAGAGCTAGGAGACCTGCGTGGATGATCAGGGAGTTAATGAATAGACTTAAGTGGAAGAAGGAAATATGTAGAAGATGGAAGAAGGGGCTGACCACTTGGGAGGATTACAAAAATGTTGTCTGAGGATGCAGGGATGCAACAAAGAAAGCTAAGACCTCCTTAGAACTGAACCTGGCAGGAGAGGTCAAGGACAACAGGAAAGGCTTTTTCAAGTACATTGGAGGAAAAAAGAAGACCAGAGGAAATGTTGGACCACTGCTGAATGAGGCGGGTTCCCTGGTGACCGTGGATATGGAGAAGGCAGAGTTACTGAATGCCATCTTTACCTCGGTCTTTACTGCTAAGACCAGCCCTCAGGAGTCCCTGAGCTTGAAAACCATAGAGGAAGTAATAAGAAAGGAAGGTTTTGCTTTGGTTGAAGAGGATTGGGTTAGAGATCAACTAAGCAAACTGAACATCACAGATCCATGGGCCTGGATGGGATGCACCCACGAGTGCTGAGGGAGCTGGCAGAAGTCATTGCTAGGCCACTCTCCATAATCTTTGAAAAGTCTTGGAGAACAGGAGAGGTGCGTGAGGACTGGAGGAAAGCCCATGTTACTCCAATCTCCAAAAAAGACAAGAAGGAGGACCCAGGCAATTATAGACTAATCAGCCTCACCTCCATCCCTGGAAAGATGATGGAACAACTTGTTCTTGGTGTCATCTCAAAGCATGTTGAGGAAAGGAAGCTAATCACGAGTAGTCAGTATGGATTCAACAAGGGGAAGTCATGCTTGACCAATCTGATAGCTTTTTATGATGGCATCACTAGATGGATGGACGAGGGGAAGGCAGTGGAAGTGGTCTACCTTGACTTCAGCAAAGTTTTTGACACAGTCTCCCATGGCATCCTCATAGACAAGCTTAGGAATTATGGATTGGACCATTGGGGGGTGAGGTGGATTGGGAACTGGCTGAAGGAAAGAGCTCAGAGTTGTAGTCAATGGGGCAGAGTCTAGTTGGAGGCCTGTGGCTAGTGGCCTCCTCCAGGGGTCAGTGCTGGGTCCAGCACTAGTCAATATATTCCTCAGTGACCTGGATGAAGGGATAGAATGTCCTCTCAGCAAGTTTGCTGATGATACTAAACCGGGAGGAGTGGCTGCAATGCCAGAAGGCCATGCTGCCATCCAGCATGACCTGGACAGGCTGGAGAGCTGGGCAGCGAGAAATCTGATGAAATTCAATAAGGGCAAGTGTATAGTACTACATCTGGGGAAGAACAACCCCATGTATCAGTACAGGTTGGGGGCTGTTTTGTTGAAGGGCAGCTCTGGGGAAAAGGACCTTGGAGTCCTAGTGGACAACAGGATGACCATGAGCCAACAGTGTGCCCTCGAGGCCAAGAAGGCCAATGGCATCCTGGGATGCCTTAAGAAGAGCATGGCCAGCAGGTCGAGGGAAGTTATCCTCCCCCTCTACTCTGTGCTGGTGAGGCCTCACCTGGAGTCCTGTGTCCAGTTCTGGGCTCCTCAGATCAAGAAGGATAAGGAGCTACCGGAGAGGGCCCAGTGCAGGGCCACTAAGATGATGAAGGGCCTAGAGCACCTTCCATATGAGGAAAGGCTGAGAGAGCTGGGTCTGTTTAGCCTGTAGAAGAGGAGGCTGAGGGGGGATCTTATCAATGCTTATCAATATCTAATAGCGCCAGGCTCTTCTCAGTGGTGTCCAGTGACAGGACTAGGGGCAATGGCCATCAACTGGAAAACAGAAGGTTCAACCTGAATGTGAGGAAACACTTCTACCCTGTGAGGGTGACAGAGCACTGGGACAGGCTGCCCAGAGAGGTGGGGGAGTCTCCTTCCCTGGAGACTTTCAACAGCTGCCTGGACTTGTTCCTGTGTGATCTGCTCTAGGGGATCCTGCTCTGGCAGGGAGGTTGGACTAGGTGATCTCTAGAGGTCCTTTCCAACCCCTAACACTCTGTGAATACATCATCGTGATGATTCCTATGTTGTCACTTCTGCATTTGAAATTATGCAGATGAATCTGTCTTTGTAGCTATATTTTCCCTTAGTAATCCAGAGATGGATAGAAGAGTTCCTTCTGAAAATTTAATGTTTCTGTGAAAGCAGATGCATCAGGTTTTTTCTCCCCATTCACCACTAAACAAAATTAGGCAGCTGTTCAGCAGCAAGACAGTTAGACTGTAGTATTTTACTTTCAGGAGACAAAATGTATATTCAACCATTAAAGAGTTGGAGCCTCAGCCACATGATCTTTACTTCATTACACTAATCAGTCGGAGGGATACTGGACCACCAATTCTGATTTTCTTTTCTAAACAAACTGTATGTCTTGTCAGGTAATTTCTAGTTTTCTTCAGTAGGAGTTTAAACTATATTAATTTTGCCATTTAGAAAACATCATTAACATTCACATTTGCTATGATAGTACATAAGCAATTAATATTTTTTTTCTGATCTGGAACATTGTCAAGGATAACAGCTCTTCTCCATTTCCAGATGAATTATGTTATTTAACTTTTTGGTTCTGTTAGTAGGTTTAGTCTAGTGGTGGCAGCATGTGTTTCAGCAGAGGAACTTGTATTTTTCTAGTGTGTTGTACAACTTCCTCTGCTCATGAAATTAAACTGCTACCTTTGCCCAAGAGAATTCATTTAAAGTTGATTTGATTATGTCTAGACTGAACCATAGCCAGTGAAGCATAAAATGATTTTAGAGAAAGTTTTGTCGTAATAACTGTCTGGTAAATATTTTTTCACAGTCAAGTTATTTGGCCATGAAGTAATTGCTATAGTAAGAAGAAGCCCCTATCCTAATCCGATCAGGATTATGAACCTTATCAAATTAATCTGGAACCTGCATACCTGTCTGACTATTTATCAATAGGATAAATAGGAGCAAAAACTTTCTATGGTGAAACGAACCTTAGAATGCTGGGGAAAAAAAAAAAAAAAAAGAGGTGAGGGTTTTTGTTTGTACCTGTTTGGTCGTAGGTTTAGAGGCAGGAGAATGGTATCCCTATTTGAGAAAGAAGGATATGTGACAGTAAATTAAGGGATAGATCCTGTGCCTGGGGTCAACATCTGTTTTTGAAGTCGGATGATGCAGATGTGAGAACTACTGCCATGTTTGTCTTTGAGTTTTCTAGTCAGAAATGGAGGGATACAGAGCCAAAACATATATACAGCAAACATTAGCTTCATTCCAATTTAAACATTTATGCATATGAAAATAAAACTGATGGTACTTTCCAAAAAATACCAACACACCAAACCTGAAGCTTCCAGGGAACATTAGTCTTACATGCTCTGAGCATTTGATTTCTACATTTTATTCAAAAATAGTTAGTGTTTCTGTGTATATTGTGATTTGTCACTACCATGTAGTAGTCAAATGTCTGTGTAACCAAGCACAAGCCTTAAAAAATATCTTTATGAATGTTTTAGGTGGTGAAAACCAGAATGTGGCCATTAAAATTTAGCTATATGCCCACTATGTGGGTGTGGCCAAGGAACAAGAAACTTCTCCTACAACAGATTTTCACCAGATACCACTGCTGTTCATAGGGTTCTAGACCTAAATAAGTTCAGAAATTGTATCAAAATGAAGCACATTTTGCAATAAATTATTCTTGGGAGAAGTCAAGAATCACACATCAAGGGTTCGCTTTCTCAGTAGCTGGTGTGTTGCATAAAGAAAAATTTATTTTTATCTCATCAGGGGAATGAAAGTCATCAGCAACTTAATAGTTTCCATGGATAGATGAATTTTCTTGTCAGAAAAAAGGTCCCTATAATCCAGGAGACTCCTTTTCGTAACTTTTCAGGTTTTGAGAACCATCTGTTTCTTTCTACAAGACCTAGGCCTCATAGTTTTATGTATCTGTATGAAAATAAAAAAAAAAGTACTAAAGTATGTCTGAGGACTGGGCAAGACTCAATATTTCAGTTACAGTGTGTTAGTGTTCCTAAAACCCCTGAAACTCAGAGAACAAAAGGAAGGAAATGACCAGTTTGTTTTGATCCTAAAATAGAATGCAGTGTAGGCTGATGAGAACATTTCACTCCATGTCAGGAACCTGATTTTCTTGCAAGCTTTTATCTGTTCCAAATTTCTGCAGATGCTGATGGAAAAGGAAATAAAAATCTCTTGTACTTTGCACTGAATTCCAGGAAGTAGCTTCATTTTATCATCTTGGAAGAAAGATTCTGCTGTAACTTTTAAAAAATGGATTATACCCACTAGGGACCCACTTATTTATTATTCTCTTGACATCAGAGATACATATGGACAAATCTCAAGAAACCTTTTTAAAAAAAACCCAACTTCCAAAATATTACATTTTCTTACAGTTGTTTGCGTTGACCTGTTTATTCAGACCATCCCACCTCCCCTTATCCTTATTTTGTTAGAATTAAACACTGTGGCACATAGAGAATATCTTTGAGATTTTCTTGAAGTCATGGAATAAATTATGGGTTAGTAGGTATATATTTGCTAGTTCTGTTCTTACAGCCTCAGATAATTTGGAGGGATAAGCATGTACTCAGCATTTGATTTATAAGTGATTATGAGCTAATTCCTTTAGGAACAAAATTCTCTACTGTCAAACTATTAAAACTCACAAGGAATTAATGTGAT
This sequence comes from Rhynochetos jubatus, assembly GCA_027574665.1. Lineage (NCBI taxonomy): Eukaryota > Metazoa > Chordata > Aves > Eurypygiformes > Rhynochetidae > Rhynochetos > Rhynochetos jubatus. The sequence goes on along the minus strand of CM050650.1, from coordinate 79,334,143 downwards.
AGAAACCTGCAGAAAGGAAGTAAGACAAAAAATCTGTTTTTATTTGTGATTATGCATGTTGACCTTTCCTTTTGCACTAGAAATGTCTGAGGAAGGAACATTATACAGTCAAAAACCCTAAAACATGGCCAAAAAAATTAGTTCATTCATTGTATCACTTTTAATGGAACAGAACAATCACTGAGATGGTGTCGGGACCCCAAGTACACTAATAGGCTGTAATGGCTCTGATCTCCTTCTCATGGGACCCATTCCCTCTCACTTCCCCAAGACCCTCATTTCAGCTCAGTTCAATGCCTCCAGTCCTGGTCAGAGCTGTGCTGTAGTAATACCTGTGTTTAGCTGTACTGCCTGTTCATACTAAGATGGTTTGGATGACCTGGAACTGATGTCTTACCTTGCATAGGCTAATGGTTTCTGGACTGTTGATGGTACCTTTTTGCTATCAGCAGCTCAGTTCCACTGATGCTGCTCATGCTGTGTGACTGCACCATGATCTGGGCCATCACTGACTTACCTTTGCTGTCACCCCTGGATCCTGGGTTGCTTTCTCTCATGAAACAGACCTGTTTCTGTTGCTGCGTGACACATATCCAGCTATGGAGAAAATTAATTTTTGATTGTTGCCTATTACTTGCTAAAACATAAAACTAACACAAATAGCATTATCATAATGTAAAACTGGTTCATTTAAGGACTCCATTATGAGATTATTGCTAAATTGGTGTTTAGTTTGGGGTTTTTTTTCTTAATATTTAAAATAATAGAATAGAATAATTTCAGTTTGAATGGACCTACAGCAATCACCTAGACCAACTGCCTGACCAATTCAGGGCTTAACAAAAGTTAAAGCATAATATTAAGGGCATTGTACAAACACTTTACACTTCTTGACACACTGTAGTAAAAAAAAAAACAAACCACTACCAAAACCAAAAAAACCTAAGTGATATGTGACTGTGTTTAGAAAAAGGAAGAACAAATCCTCTCCAAAAGCCTCTGAAGCAAGCAGAAGGGTTATCTAATGCAGAGCCTCTTATTCTAGTAGTGACAATTATTCTCATTTGGTGATTCACTTTTTAAAAACTAGTTTGGGTGGACTCATCAAAAAGCTGTTAAAAATACATCTTAACCCAGAAAACTACAGAAAGCCTTGGAAACACAAATAGAAGCAAGAATACTTGGTTTGTTTTCATTATATCTGCTACTTAAAAAAGCAATTAATACTCCTGAGATTTCTTTTTAGAACAGATTATGGGAATTTCTATTTGCTAAATTCTGTCATCAATATTCCTTTTGAACCGTCCTCTTGATTGAGAGATCACAAACTGCATTTTAAGTAAAGTTCAATTCACTGACATGAGAAATATCAGAATCAAAAACTTGATAGATCAGCAGAGCTTTTGAGATTTACTGATACTAAATTGTAACCCAAATCCCCAGATCCTTATCCTGTATCTTAAGTATGATACACTTAAGTCAATTTTAAATCTAAATTACTTCAGTATCAGTGGAATTCTCTGAACACCTCTAGTTTCATGTTTAAAGATGTGAACCAGAAAAGTGATTATGCCTCTTTTGATGAGATTTAATAACTTTTCATTCCTCTTCTGAAGATCAAAACCACCCATCAATAAGGTACTATGTTGCCAACAAGCTATATTAATTGCTTTACAATGGACTGGAAAGACAGTTATGATCAGTGCATATCATGTTTCTTCATGAGTAAGGTGCACAATTATCTTTAAGATGATAATAGTAATGCTTCATCCTGTTCTAACAGGAACTTGCACTGACTGGGTATCAAACACAAAATCCTATAGAAGCATTTTCTGAAATATGTAGTCCTACTAGCCTACTACTAGTAGTTACTACTATTATTTGCTAGTTAGGGAAGTCTAGACAAAGAATCCTTTTGTTCAAATTCAATTTGTCCCAATTCAATCTAAATAAACTACAACATTATGAAGTATTCTACGATATCTCAAAGAATCTTGGTTATTTGTGACAAAATACAGTAATTTCAGCAGGACAGAACTATGGGGAAGGTCTTCAGGAGCAGAAGATTTTGTTAATATCTTAGTTTTGGAACATGAATCCTTCAAATATTCTGTATTGGTATAATTTCCATCATGTATGGAAACATCCTATGTGTGTTGTCAGACTATTAACTATTTACAATGTAAAATAAGAATTGTAAATGTACTCAGAGAGAACCAGTGATCTTTATTTCTACCTCAAAATGCATTTTGTTAATTTTATAAATTAATTTTTAGTAAAGACCTTTCTCATATAATTTATTTAGCTTCTGGCAAACTTCAGTCTATTGATTTCAGTTTTATATGTAATTAAATGATTCCTTATGGTTGTTTCAACTTCCACCAACTGGCTTCCTCAAAACTATTCTCGTTTTCAGTGGTGTCTTATTTTAAGCTAATGCTTGAGTTCTTAAATAAGGACACTAATTAGGTTTCCATGAGAAAAAAGATTTTATTTGATTCAATAATGTCAACTCTCAAAAGAGACTAAATATCATCCTGAAATGATGTATCTTATTTGTAAGTTATGCCGAAAATATCCCTTGAGGAACAGCTTACAGGTGTCAATCAATCAGATTTGCAAAACATCGGGGTTTTTTTAGCTGCTCAGCATTCTATCTCTTGGGAATTCACAACCACAGATAACATTAATTTTGTCACATTAAATGTCTAATTTTGCTCTGCATTACAAGAAATGACTTTTTTAAAGCTCACAAAAAATGCTGTTTCAGTAAGTTTAAAAATTGCAATGAGTTGTCAGGATGCAAATTTTTTTCTGTCATGTCACAAATATTGTACAAAGTTGGGGGTGATACATTACTAAAGGTACAGAAAATAAATGGGTTTTAATCTTATAAAAACGTAATTTAAATTTGGGGTTTTTGACATGTAGTAAACATAACAAATGGGGGGGAAAATTTCCATTTTGTGGTGTCCAGTTCCCTTATAAATAGGCTATGTCAGGAAAACACATGGAATGAAAATTAGAAGAAAGAAAGCATGCACAGAAAAGACAGAGGGGGAAAAAAAAACCAAAACCAAAAACAAACAAACCCAAAACAAACAAACAAAAAACCCAAACAAACAAATAAACCCCTGAGGGTAGGCTCCAGAACAACTTTATAAATATACTTTTTAAGGTTTAGAAATGTTTAGGGTAATATTGCAGGCATAGCTCACTCAAAAGTATGAACCTTTGCAGCATGACAGTAAATCAGAGACAAATATGATTCACAATTATAGTCCTAATAATCCTAATTACCTTGGCCAGATTAATTTTAAAAGCAATCTAGTTATATACCTATGTTTTCATCATGACATCTGGGGAAAAAACAAATCACTGTGAGTTGTAACATGTAATCTGATCCCAGAACAATGATACCTCAAGAGGTACACAGTAGGTATTCCATAACCTTTGAACAGAAGCTTTTTTTCCCTGTCTTCCCTAAAAGTGATATTTCCCTTCTTCCTAATACTGATATACTAATATAATATACTAATATATAATATCATACACTAATATGATATACTAATATATCATATACTAATATGATATAATATACTAATACTGTAAATGATAGATTAATAGAAATAAAGTTCTGTCCAGTGTTTTCCATGTGTCACAAAACAAGCAAGAGGGACACTTCTCCAAAGTGGAGAGGAATACAAAGCTTTCCTAGCAAACAAGTGCAATGCTATGCCATAAGCCCTGTGAGCTACTTATTAAGCCTGTAAAGAAGTTCAAGAATGCTGAAAAAATCTGTGATCAGCAAAGCAAAATGCAAAGATCACTGAGTTATCCTCTCCTGAGTCCTACAGCCATGTTATAATGTAAATGAAATAAAAACACATGCACTTTATCACCACTGAATTAATGGATCTTTTTCCTTCGGCCATACACTAACAAAGCTTGAGGTCTGTATTGTCCTTATGAATGTAACAAATCCTATATTATTTTTTAAAAGTGGAAGGCTGCAGTCAAAGTATAAAAGGATGAAAAAAATAAAACCATATAAAGCCAGCTTGTTAATAAATCCCAAATAAAGTGGCCTAGATTTTCCCATACAACCAACTTAGGTAATACACTTAATAAAGAAAGCCTATTAACAAAGTCAAAGGCATTAACATTTCCCTTTTACCTTGATAGATGAAAATACACTTATCAAGAAGGACTGTCCTCTAATCCTTCATACTTGATGCTCTTTCCTGCAACACATAGTCCTTCATTAAACTTTACATCTTTTAGACATAGAACTCATTCCTGAACTTCAGCAAAACATTGACATAAATCATCAAAAGGATGACACTGTCTGCATTTGTATCAAAGTCTTTGAAGAAGCACCTTATCAAGGGGAATATGACTCACTTTTCAGGCTTTGTTCTAGAATATGCATAAAGACTATCACAATGAGACAAGTGAAATTAATAAAATGCCATGATGACCATGAGTACCAGAACCGAAATAGCTCATTATTTTGTAGAAGGATGTACCATTAAAATAGTTAGTAAGGTACATTCTATGTAAGACCTACAGGAATCTCTGAATAAATAGCGATATTACACCAAGGTTCCACAGAATAACAACACTGGGTATTAACCATTGAGATATTACTGTACTGAATAAAAGCAGGAATAAATGACTGATTGAGAGCTGTGTCTATAATTTTTATTACATTATCATGTAGTTATAATTACAACAATGATATGGTAACAAAGCAAAGACTATCTCATGATTTTGCAAGTATAAGGTTCTGTAAGCAGACTGGGTAAGAGAACTGTTTACTTAAGCCTGTTAAATATCTAAGCACATAAGCAGAGCATTTTTTGGGGCTGAGTGCAACCCATGTTTTAGTGCTATTTAGCAGCTCTTGGCATTCCTATGCTGCAAGGTCTATTACACTTCAGGGAGAAGAGAAGATAATTAAAAAATTATAAATTGAAAACTCTCTCAAAAAAATACACAACTAAAAAAAGCATAAACCAGAATTTCTTACTACCTTACACATTAGGAGATTCATAAACAGAAATTTAGACTTGAAGGAACATCAGATTATCCATTTGACTTCCTTTTATAAACTGTTAAGATGGAAGACATTTGTCTTTGTGTTGTTTCATAAAATAGGAAACAGATTTGGTCTTCATCAAACACTGGCTTGTTAATACACTTTTTTAATAGTAAAATGAAAAAAATCTTGTATTTCATGTATTTGTTATTTCCTTACCATACAGACACTGTACCTTATTAACAATAACATAGCAAACTTTCCAGTTTGTACATTAAATATTTGCAAAGACTATATATGTTGAAACAAAAATTAGAAATGCAAACTTCAATAGGAAAAATACAATTTGCTTAAATTGGAATTAAAAATAGTGGTTAAGCTTTTTTTTTTTTTTGGTCATACTATTTTTCTAGGCTTAATCACAAGGTTTTGTTTATATTGTTAAGGGCAAGAGAGTCAAATGCCAATAGCCATTAAAATCTCAAAAACTTAATATATGATCTCTTTGATACTAGAGCTAGATATGTTTTACAAATTTTATGTTATGTTATGTCCAAAACTTTACACAAATTCCCTAACTCTTAAGAACAACAGTATCCAGAACATTATAGAAGTTGTCTGTTAAGAACAATTTAATCAAGATATACTTTATATTTGTGATTAAATGTTTTTTATAAATTTATAATCTCATCTGTAGCATTTTGCATCTATGCTATTTTCCTTTTATCTATAAATTCATTCATTAATTTTATTACATTTAATCTGTATCAATTATAGCCACTTATAATAACAAGACATGGATATACAGGTATCATTTGCTCATGAGAAATAGTGTAATTATTAAGGGGCATTTTTCAGATAATGAATTTATGGTCACAAAAGCACTTGTGGGATATAGTGTTTGGAAGCCTTTAACTTTGTAAGCCTTGCATTTCTTCGGTACTGCATATACAGATATTCAGCGTAACATATTGTGACATTCAAACGCAATACAACAGAAATCTCTACAAAACGAGTTTATTTTGGATGTAACATAGACAGTTCAAGATTAGATTTAAAGTAGAATTATGAATGGCAAAAATTCTTAGTTTTGGAAAAAATCAGCACTAAATTGGGGGAAAAAGATACATCCTTCTCTCAACATGACAGAGAGATGTAATTTCCTAAAAAGGCTGCTAGATGTTTTGCCTATGGTGAGAAAATGGCTTCAAAAATTTTGATGTCCTTTCAAATGACCATAAATTGAACCACATACAACTTAAAAACAAAACAACACTTTGAAATGGATCATTCAGTTGACATTCAAAACAGTCTTTGGGATTCTGTGGGGAAATCAGGCATATGTTTGCACTAGGGGAAATCAGCCCAACTTCTGAAAATGTCATACTTACAGTATTTTCTCCTCTTTGATCCCAGTTAATCTACTAAAGATGTGTTGTTAAACTGCCATGTGCGACAGGATAACTGGATTTAGTGAAGTGACAACTTGAAAGTGAGAAGAGCAGCGTATATAAATCAGTCATCCAAAATGCTAATTTATTGGAAAATCAAGTTTATATTAAAAAGACATTTGTAACACAGAAATGTGAATATTCACAGGGCACATTATACCGTTATACAGTTATCCCCTGGGGATGGAAGTGACCCAGCTATAAATGTGTGTATTGTTTCAGCCTGAGGATGGATCAACAGATTGCTCCATTCTATGGGACCCCACAGAGGGGCATTTTTCAGAATAGTATCATTCTAAGACAGTTTCATTTCCTGGTAAGAAAGTGAGTAGCACATTGAAATACTGGTTTCCAGAAAAGGTAATGTTCTTCTGAAGCTTCCGTGCAAACACCTCTGTTCCTCTGCTCACATAATATAAATAGGAACATAAAGTTTCTGGGGTTTTTTTTTCTTCAGAATAGCTCAGAGAACACAACCTGATTTTGAGAAAGAATAGAACATTACAAAATTATTTAAACTAGGTTTCATCAGCTCATAAGGCAAATTCTGCTTGTCAGGAAGAAATAATTATGTCGTTCCTATCATAGGCATTTCATAGTATTTATTAAAAAAAAAAAAATCAAAAATAGAAAAATAACATTTCTAAAATTTTGTGAATGGTCCAGTAAATTTTCAGGTACATTTAAACTCCTCCATGCCAAATACTTTATCTCTAGCTGAGATGTCTACTCATAAAGGAAATAATGGGAAGCCTTCTAAAATGTGATCCATTTGGAACATCAGAATCATTCCTAATAAAGAGAAAGAAAATGACCCTATGTGATAACTTTATTTCAGATTTTTAAAAGTGAAGACTCTTAAAATATACCCCTCCTTGCAGTGGATGTTAATTCTTAAAGCTTCAAGGTATGAACAAATCGTTAATTGACAGAATCAGGAAGCTTTCCCTGCAATCATGTTCCTTCATAATTGCATGTTTTTTGGTAAATATTTTCTTCTGAGTCATCTGGGCCTGTTACACAGTAAACTCTTTATTGGATTAAACATGTGACTAATCTAATCCTAAAGGTGGCTCTAAGGATTTAATGAACTGCTCATCAGTCACTTTCATCTGACGAAATATGGATGTCCTACATAGTAAAATCCCACACATTTAGCTTGCTAAGTATTCATTTAGAAGTTCAATCTTCTGTTGTTTTCTCTCTAAATGAATGAAACACATCAAAGATACCAAACAAAGCACAAAGATACTATTTTAGTAAGAAACTTTCCTCAGAAGTCTAAAATGAATTCTCAACAGAGAAAACCTGTGAGATGTTTACTTAGCTATCTTACTGGAAAAGTACTATATTTACTTTTGTTGTATTTCAATTTCCAGGGTTTGTTTTTTAGCTTCCAACAGATGAAAGCAAATTTTATTTTTGAAAGTCACAATGTGAAACAACCAAGTTTTTGTAACAGAAAATTCTCTGTTGTGTTAAAATGAAGCTCATTCCTGGAAGCCAAATGAGCCCAGGGAATTCACAGTATGCAGAGTAAGCAGCTAACAAGGGAAAGTGCCTCTGTTTTCCAAGGCATCTGTCCCCAGGTAAGACATCCCACATCAGTAATAGTCACCTTTGGACCATGGCTTGAGGGAGAGAAGGAAAGGTAATTAAAATCCATCATTGTATTGTAATCAGGTGTGTGCCTACACTTGACCAGAGGAAAGAACTTCAGGGATGCAACTCTGACAGCAGTGCAAGAGAAGAAAATTTAAAAGACAAAAGAATATAATGAAAGGGTAAAAGGTAGAAGAAAAGTCAGTGTAGGAAAGAGAATAAGAACAGAGAAAGGAAGTAAGTCTAACCTGTACATAATTGATATAAAAAGCTTAAAAGTTACCAAATCTTTCTTGCTCTCGGTACATGTATGCTTTAAACCTCTTCAAATACTTCTCTTTGTCTGATTCTTAGACTATTGTTGATTCTAGCTTGCTGCAAGTGTTCTTTCATATTATTGTATATAAAAGTGAATTACAGGTAAGCTTGTTCCACTTTTTTTTTCTATTATGCAACAAAACCACAATCTGCATTTCTGACAATATTTAGTCAATAAGTATTTCCCTAATATTGAAACTCTTGTCCTTTACACCACAAAAACAACCCATTTCTAAAATACGTACCTGAGGTGTATTTATCCTGGCTAAATTCTACCTTGACAGGTTCTGTCTCTCATTCTACTCTGCATGCAAGACACATCAAATGAATACTGACCTGTGTTTTACTCTACACCAATCAATAAACTTCTAGAATTGTCTTTCTAAAATTTGTCTGTGAAAGGCACTTCATTAAAATGTGACTAAACAAAACAGTTAACATTTCTTTTTTAGAAAGTGTCAAAATTAGGCTCTTATATTCTTATTCAGATACCTAATGAAGTAATCTTTTTTTCATACATGCTGAGTACTAATTAAATAGGAGTAGACAGAATCTGATGGTAGCCCAGCATATTGGAAAACATTAAACCACTGTTTAGGAATCTTCACAGCCATTTAAATTTACTTTTGCCATTCAGCTTTACCTAAGAAAAAAAATCACATAGGATATGAGACACAGTAGAGAATAACAGTTTATGAGTTCCGTGTTAAACTTTTATGTCTAGGAAAATAGTTTTTGTCATTGATACACTGGCTGTAAAATGGATCCAGAATCAGTGTTTGTGTTTCATTCAAGGAATATTATCAACGTGATAGTTCTGTAATACTCACATGCTTATGCCTGAAGATTTCTAGAGGTGTGTTTGTTCCATCATGTACCTGAATGGGTTATGGAACTCAAAGAGAGCAGAGGCTGAGTTTTGCTGCTGACTAAAATCAAAAGTAATTTCTTTGAAAATTATAAAATATATAGCAATCCATCCTGCACCATTAGAGTGTATGAAGTCAAGTAAGAATAACTATATCCTAACTGTTGAATAACGTATTCTTGGTGATGGAATGAAAAAGATCATTTTTTTTTAAATACAATATTGAGTCGCAGGGTTAAAAAAAAAAAAAAAAAACAAAAAAAAAAACCTGTTACTTAAGGTATAACAATACAGCCTTAGTAGTCAGCTGTACATCCAGTTGTTTTGATTTCCTTTATTTACTCAGCACATAAAAATAGCCCCACAGCCTTCTTTAATAAACAAGAATTTCTAACCAACTCAATTACATTTCAGGAATCCGTGACAATATTTCCCAGTTTCATCACAGGTTTACAACCTGGAACTCTGAAATTATTCTTATTGTTCAGGAAACCATGTTATTCTTCAGAGAATAAGTGAGATGTACAAATCACTACACAGTACAGAAATCATTCTGGCTGATTCCCAGAATTTTTAAATATCCAGGGTAGTTCTCTTTTGAGCACAAATATATATATATTCAAGACAGAATTTTCCTGTTGGAAAATCATATAAACCAGAATGTATCTGTTTCAATAACAGGAGAAAGGCAAAGCCATTTGTTGCATTAGCCTACTTGTCCTTCCCCATTTCATGCAATTCATGCCTCTACTTCCACAGTTAAACTACTGTTGAAGTTGTTTGGTATTTTGCAAGGAGTATTTGTATATATGTATTTGTATTTTGCAAGGAGTCATTAGCTCTCAGTGTTAAGGAGAGGGATGTACTGTAGCTAAGACATCTGGGATACAGAGGTTTTCTTGTAAGAATGGTGTATAATTTGTTTAACTTAAAAAAAATAACTACTTTTGCAACTGAACTTGTATATAAATTGCTATTCCATCACAGGAAGTGTTCGAGTGCATTACATTATTAAAAAAAAAAAAAAATCGTGCATACAACTCTCAACATCCCCCATACCTTATCTGCAGTTCAGCACCATTTCCAAGCATCTGTGAAACAGGAACAGGATCAAGAAACATTAAGAATATCAGTAGAAGAGGTCAAAAGTTGCTACATCATGGATAAAAGGGAGAAGGAATTACTGTCAAGAAATGTGTTCAATTCATGGAACACGGCACCACTTTAGAAAAATGTCTGTGTTAGTTATTTTCTCTCCATCAATAAACTTATTGCTGAGCTCAGGTGTTTGCATTTCCTAGAGCTCCTTATCTGTTGCTTAGACAGGTCCTGGGAAGGATGTTACAAGAGATGCTGAATCCCAAAAACATCAGGTCCAGGCTTTCACCTGTCCAGCCACTGAAGTCCAACCCAGTGCACCCTTCAACCTGAGGATCTCTGTCTATTAGAAATAACAGACCTAGATTTGGTAAGCTTTGGTAGAGTACTGAAGGCATGAAGAGGATAATGTTTGTGCTGTGGAATGTGGACAGTAATTACAGATTAAGTAGAAGTAAGAAAATTAGGAAGACCAAAGCTATAAAATGGGATGGAATTGAGCACATTAAATATACAACATGATATATTTTTGGACACACTATATATTTTTCATATTTTTCTTCTTGTTTGCCTATTCAGTTGCAAAATCATTAAGCATGAGGGACTTCCACAGCACTTGGCTTCCCATGTATTTGTATAGATGTACTGGGTGTTTGCCTAGCTAAAGACATGCAGTAAAAATGTAAAATAATGCAAGCACTCCATAAAAAGTACAAATAACTGATTTTCCTCCACACACATACACGCCCCAGTTCCTTGGAGTTTGTCAGACAGGTTTCTCTCTGGTTATGGTAAGAAGGAATTCATAGAAGAGTAAGAAAAATAAAAAGATTTCTTACATACATATTTTTTGCCTTTTCTGTAATGTTTATTGGATGGTAAATGCTGAAAGAATATTTAGAAGCTAGACTCTCCCTTTCAGAAAGCTTTTTTTTTTCTATTTTCTACCTATTGCAGATACATACTTGACATGTATAAACAAACCTAGAAATGCAGTAATTTCAAGAAAGGGTTTGAATTGCAGTCATTCACCAATGAGGTTTGCACTTAGTTTTTACTTATGGGTATTCCACAATATAAGTATCAGGCACTGGGACAAAAGTTAAATATTAGTCCTTTCAAGGAATCTGCATATTGGTTATTCCCATTGGATGATACAGCCCTGTTGACAAACTTGCGCTTTTATTTCCCCTGCTATTTTCCCCTATTTTAGATATTAGATATCGCTTTAAAATAAATAAAAGCTTAAATTTAATCATTATTATACACCAGTTATTCCAAAAAGCTTTATTTTTCATCCGCAAGCAGAAGATTCTCTTGTCAGTGCTGTGGTTCGAACAGTTTCAGAACTTACCAAATGCAGGTATGATTATGTGTGTGATTTGCTCTGACTCTTTCAATTTCACCTGCCTTGAATGTTAAACTGCTGCAGTTTCAGTAGTGAAGCCCAAACTACAGTTTAACTCTGTCTCTGATATCCATGTATCATTGCAGTTACCTGTCACTGAAAAGTCAAATGTAAAGACAAATTTCAAATGTAAAGAATACAAACCCAGCTTGGTGTACTGGGGTTTTTTTTGTTTGTTTGTTTGTTTGTTTTTTATAAGAGACTGGTTCTTGTATTAATTTCTGCTGTAATAAACAGCTTTGCTAAATTATTCAAACTTTTAAAACAATACCGATCTCAATCTGATTAGCTATATTCACAGGAGATTTGTTAGAGCTATTTCTGTAAATAAAGTTGTGCAAATACAGTTCTAGATAACGTTTGGGCTTTCTGTCACATATGTTCCCTTAACTTTTTCACATTTTACTTCAGCTTCTTTCAATATGAATAGTATGGACTTGAATCTCATCCTTCAGAAAGGCAAACAGGAAAAACTCAGGCTCAAGATGTACACATACATTAAGTATAAGTATGTACAAGTATATACACAAGTACATTACATTGTAGAGATGTTAAAATGTAGAAGCTGCTGAATTACGCTGAAATATAAATTAGCTGTATTTGCTGGGCTCTGTTAGAAATGTTGTGATAAATAAACTAATAAAAAAGTTAATTTGAAGAAGGACAGTAAGTTTGGTAAGGTAACACAAAATTTGATATTTTTCAACAAATTTTGATTATAACCTAATTCTGATTGTAGTGAATGTAGATAAAGTAGCTGATATCAAATAATACCCTCAGCAAATAACAGGTAAAAATGTCATACCTGGTGGGAACGAGGAGAGTCACTTGTGTTGCTTTGTACTAAAAGCCTTACAAGGTCAGCCAATAGACTTTCAACAATGCAGACCTGACTATCCATGAAGCTGTAACCTATGGATCAGCTCATCTATCTGTGACCCAGTTCTTAATTGTATGAATAACAATTGTGTGGGTCATGGTTTGATTCCAGCCAGCAAATACATACCACACAGTGGCTCGCTCACCTGCCCCTCTCTTCCAGTGGAGAAGAAGAATTGGAGGAAAAGACAAGGAAACTCACGGGTTGAGATAAATACAATTTAATAATTGAATATAAATTACATTAAATAATTATACCAATAATATTAACAATACTAAAAATCTGTAATGGAAAGAATAGAAAAGAACACAAACTGTACAACCACTCACCATCTACCAACTCACCAAGAGTCAGAGCTGGAGAGAGAGAAAGAAAGAGAGAGCGAGAGAACCCACCCCTGGCCCGACACCCAATCCTCCATTGTAGAGGAGAAATTAAGACTAAGACTTCTGTACCTGATGATGGATAACCACTGGACAATAGAGATTATCATGCCAGTGAGTATATTAATTCTTAGCCTGTAAGTAAGGCTGAGCCCAATCATTTACCATACCTGCTAAGTAATACATAATTGTGTGCTTATAATTGTGTATGGAGAAAGCATTACAAGAATGTTCATAATCCACTGAAAGCTGGCTACCTCTGCCATCAATATTCACAGAAATATTGGTTTGTATTGTGTAAATCTATCTCAGAGTCATTGAACTAGGCATCAGTTCCCATACTCTCACATGCACTGGTCACATGTATCTCATATGTTCCACAAATCCCCTTGAATTATGCCTAATTGTGTGGGAGATGATTCATCTCACATTTATAACTTCAGTCATAAAAGTCAGTGTTTTAAATGGACCATCCCAGGTTACTTTTATAGTAATAGGAAGGAAAAAAGTTGATTTACCTCTCTCAAAGGGTAAATCAACTCATAAAACACATTTCTGAAAAAGGTTTGTATGATTTACTGTCTGGAGAAGCCTTCTCCATTTATTAAAAAAGATGCTAGAAGACAGGATTAAAAGTAGAAGATTAGAGGTCTAAGTGACAGCCATCTAATATGAGGTGAGATGAGTAATGTCTTAGGAGCACTAGACATGTGGATGAATCACAGAATCAGGAAGTTTGGCAGCAGGCCTGAATTCTAACCTAAGCTACTCCAACAGCATGATTGCTATCCTTGTCTTTCAATGGCAGTAGAAGAGTACAAAAATATTTGACTATTAGTGGGAATACTGTCAGAGCATGATGTTCTTCAGCTGCGGGTTCCTCAAAACTGAGATTTTAATTATGCTCTCAAAGTTCTCAACACCTTATTCTCTATAATAAATAAAATTGCAATAAATTGATTTGTATATATAAAGTCCCTATTTCAGAAACTCATGAACACACAACTAAATATAATTAAAATGAAAGTTCCTGCTTCCTCTTAGTTTTAGCAAATTTGAACAATAGTTCAACAGGAGTCCCCAGTTACGTAAAATAGAACACAACGTGTCTTTAGAAAACAGTGTTTTATATACTTAGTCCACACTTCTATGACAGCTAATCAAATATATTTTATTACTTTAACTAAATGGAGATTAAAAAAAATCATTTTCATAGAAAATGAAAAATATATTATTTTAATTTCTTCTATATTTTTTACAAGTCTACATTATACTTGAAATCTGTTGTGTTTTAAAACCTGCCAGCATCTAAGTCCTTCAGCCCCATACAGCCCTCGCCCACTGCCCCTGCAGCAGGATGGGAGAGAGAATCAGAAGAGCGGAAGTGAGAAAACTCATGTGTTGAGGCAAAGACAGCTTAATAGATAAAGAAAAAGCTGCATGCAAGACCAAAACAAAATAAAGAATTTATTCACCTCTTCCCATCAGTAGGCAGGTATTCAGCCATCTCCAGAAAAGCAGGACCCTGTCACGCATACCAGTTACCTGAGAAGACGAACACAATCACTCTGAACATCCCCCCTCTTCCTCCTCCTTCTCCTATCTTAATATGCTGAGCATGATGTCATATGGTCTGGAATATCCCTTTGGTCAGTTGGGGTCAGTTGTCCCAGCTGTGTCACCTCACAGCTTCTTGTGCAGCCTACTCACTGGTGGTGTTGTGAGAAGCAGAAAAGGCCTTGACTCTGTGTAAGCACTGCTCAGCAGTAACTAAAACCTTCCTGTGTTATCAACACTGCTTTCAGCACAAATCCAAAACAGCCTCATAAGAGCTACAATTAAGAAAATTAACTCTATCACAGCCAAAACCGGTACAAAATCCGGTATGTTTAAAATGCTCATTTAAACATAAGATTTATATTTAAGATTTATTTACACTTCATTTTCACAAATTATTTTGTGATTAGACAGCTTTTGTCTTGAAATATCAGTACACTTTAAGATTAATAAATACTCTTAAAATTATTTTAAAAAACCCCTATGTTTTGATAACTGATATCCTATGATAAATTAAAAAAAAATAAAAAAAGATGCTTTTCCTGTAACTCATGCAACTATAAAAAACCTGCTAATGTATTTTAAAACACTAGCTTTATAGTAAGGTTATGTTTGTTGGTTTGATTTAGTTTATTCTGGCATTCCAATGTCCTGGTCAGAAGCTATTTTGAGATCAGTGTTGTTCTCAGTAGCAATGGTTTGGATATCTACTCTAGGGTGCAGAATTAGCTGCTTCCTCTGAGCCCACTTTTGTAATATGCTGTTGGATTTCTGACTTTTGAGATAGGATAATGAAACTGCCTACTCCCTGATATTTCTTCCCCTGTGCAGGCTTAGGATGTAATCATGAAAACATTATTTGGGCAAGAAGAAGTGAGTAGAATACATAAGTATTATTTTCCATAGCTTTGCATACATACTGAAGTATTTACTTCCTCAGAACATACTATTAATATAAAACGGTGATGCAAAATATGCCAATCATCTTGCCAATATTTGTCTTTATCTGCTAAATGCTTTCTGGTTTTCTGGTTTTAATCTAAAAATGTAATCAAACAGTAATTAAAGGTTGTCTGTTCCATACTTCCAGCCATTTCTTTTGTCTATTTTGTTAATAAAATAAATCCACTAGTAAACTCAGATTTTTTTCTTTTCATCATGCTTTGACATCATGATGTCAAAGATGTTAAGATCCATTAGCAACTATTTTCTAAAATTATCTGAAACCTTACTACAGAGAATGAAATGATGGGAGCAAATGGAAGATCAAGGGTAGCCTTGCAGATATTCCAGGATAAAATACTGAAAAAAAATGGAAGAAAGAGACTGCTGGCTGTAGAGATCTCAGTAGAGACAAAGCAAGTTCCAACAGAAATCTTACCTATAACTGCTTCACAGTAAATAATTATGGAGAAAATACAGTGTATGACTTAAGGAGCAGAATTGAGCCATGAAAAAAAAAAAAAAAGAAAAAAAGACCATATTTTTTATTTCATATCAGTACATGCCTCATTGTGCATGTAAATTAGATAGCTGCAGCTGTTAAGATGAAAGTACGAGTGTAGCCAGTGACTAGGGCTGGGACACTCATAACTCTCTAAGGAGCCGTTTGACCAAAAATGATCATTTTAAAGGGAGCAACACCCTAAAATGGATTAGAAGGTAACCAGGGAATTACAAATTTTTAAAACCAAGAAAATGCAAGCTTGAAAAACACAGAAACAACATCGAGATTTGTAGCAGAAGGGAGACAGAACAGGTAACAGAGTGTGGTCCCCACAGTGGCCACAAACCCCTTCCAAGGTCAACCAGAGCAGACATGTTTGTGTGTGTATGTGCACATCTGTGTGTGTAATCCACTTGGCCTTTGCAGGAGGAGCGTATGTAATTCAAAGGAGGACCAGGATAGGCACTTCTGGGGATTAATTATCAAGGGGTGTTTAGACATCTCTTGGCATATAAGTTAGTCGTTTGTAAGTGTATAGTACTGCAGTTTATTTGTACTGATAATGATCTCCAGTGTCCGGGTCACTGGCTGTCGGTTAATTATGTGTTTTTGATATATTACCTCTGTAAGAATACAGACTAGAATACTGAATGGATGAATTTTGGCTGCTGTATTCATTACTGGCAAACAGTCAATGTCAAAATACGTATGATCACTCTACATTGCTTGAAGAGATCAGCCACTAAAATTTCAGGTGGGAATTACTTAGCTGTTCTTTTTTTACTTAAGGAGTTATAATCTGAAATTTTGGTTTCCTCTCTGGCATGCTGAAGAATCTGTTCAATGCTGTAGTGAAAAACTAAGGATTCCATCAACTGAAGCAAAATTTCTCAAAGTGAAGGTATAGTTCTGAATATAAATATCAGTTTTCTTATTTCCTAGCACATATTGGTTTTATGATTACTTTGAATTATTAAATAAGACGACATATTTCCCAGGTATTTGATCATCTCAAGTTTTTAAACGTTCTTTGAGGTAAACTCAACAGCATTCAATTTTTTCTAGAACAATTTTACATATATATGTGTGTGTGTGTGTGTCACACCTGTCACTTCCATATAAAACCAGATTTGGGATATTCTTGGTTTTAAATTGTCCATAGGTTGACCATGACACAACAAGCTGCTTCACCTCAAAATGTGTGTGGCATAGGATACCTATTTTGCTTCCCAAACTGTACAGTACTTATCTAAGTATCAGCTATAAATACTTTAACTTTTATAATCCATTAACATGCTTCTGCAGTGTCATTCTCTCTTCCTGTAGGAGCTATATATTTCTCATGCAGTGTGCCACATTTTCTGTTGGTTAGATTAAAGAAAAAAAATGATGCTATATTTAGCATAAATACTTAGAAGTAATAAGGACTTGGAATTTGGTCACATTTAATATTTGTTGCATAACCAGGAATTTATCCCCATTTTAATTTGTTACACTTTGTTTTAGGGGTGTTGTGGTTTGTTTTTATTTTTTTGACATATTGTCTATGACTAGTAACTTATTTCAAATCTGCAGCAAATCCATTCATAACAACTATTTGTTACCTTTATTTCTCAACAGAGGAGCCACTGTTCAAAGCATTATTAAGCCTCCTTTATGTTCTGTGTATCAAGAATCGTGCATCTCACAGGTTAAAGCTTTGGAAGTGGAAAAGTTGCCAAATGCCTCCTTACAATACTCACTGGTTTATGGTGTACTTTTTCCCCCTCTTTCTGTTTTGATAGAAGTGCGCATTAGTGTGTTAGTGAGAAATACTTTTCAGTTATGAAAATGTCTTAGCCTTGTTTTGTCAAGATACAGATCTCAAAATGTCCACCCATTGAATGTTTAAAATAACATTTATTACTTCTCCTGTAACTGAAGTTAAACCAGACAAGTGGAATTTATCTTGTCCTTAGACTTTTATTTAAATAATCCTTTTACACTGACCACCTTCCTGTTTTTCAGGATGTTGCATGTACTAAATGACCATGCTAAAGTGACATTGAAAGTCCACTAGATATTCTTCTCGTTAGTCAGAAGTCTCATTTATGCTGTCTATCTTGTCATATTACCACACATCACACAGCGTTACACTAACACTTCCTGTTTTGATATGCTACCTGATATTTTATTTTCCTATCAAGTACCCCTCCAAAGAACAACTATCCTCTTCCCCCCAACACGCCCGCCCCGCAGTGTTACAGACCTACTCAAACTGCAGAGAGCTTACAGAATGAGGCTCAAGAACTCTTCGATTAGAACTGTTTAGTTTCCTAGAAAATGTGCCATCTATGGCAATAACTCCTATCCAACGTTTCTTAGTGATCTGATACATTCCTGCAAAGCATAACACAACAGACCCATTAGATACAAAGTTATAATTCCTTCTGTGACATTTAATAAAAATTGTTTATGGTAGAATCTATCAAACTTGAAACATACGCTTTATCTTGAACGAAACCAATCAATAATTTCTAATAGTCTAGAAAACAGATTCCATGAACTGAGGGTATACAGGTGGTCTAAATCAGTCTGTTCCCTGATAATGGTGGTTATCAGCACTTATAACACCATTAGTACTTGCTACTACATGCACCATTATGACAGCACTTATTTTAATAAAATAAAATAATCAAGATCATAACCATTAAGTAATATATGACTGTTTATTTCTACTGTTTTAAATTTCCTTATCACAGGTGTCTAAGCATCAGTATAAAGGTAACATGGAGCTTTTATTATCAACAAAAACCAGAGCTGACTCAATGCAGAGGCAGCAGTGGGCATGAGGGGAGAGAGGAGCTTGGAGTACCTTGCTTTTTCACCGACACCTGCTGGTCTATAGTTGTTCTCACAGGAAAGCTCTGTGCACCTATGTTATTAAATTTAACATTTCCAGAGCCTGTTCTGTAGCCCTAAGCATAGCTGGCATAGGCTGACTGGGGCTATACCCTTAAAGTGCTTTAACATCCATGACAGTGTCCTAATGAAAACTATTGCTATGGAAGGATGCCTGCACCATGCCTGACTTGGTCTTCTTGGAAGAATGCTAGTCTTCCTGGCCCAAAGCTGTTCTAGGGATCATTCCAACATTTAAAATGTATACTTTTATTTTTTAATATAATTCCAGCATCCTTGCCTGTGACTTGACATTTTAATTTACAAACATACATATAGCCAAGATCCTTGAGAATATTGTGTTTTTTCCAGCTCCATAGTAACTGAAAACTAAAAAGCACTGTTAGATAGGATTTGATTACTCCTATAGGCACTCCTCAGATATCTGAAGCCAGAGGCATGCTCTCCCTGCTTTCACTGCTGGCAGAGTTCTTTCCTAGTGCTGTGTTTTTTGCCATTGCACACCTTGAATGCAGGGAGGGAACTCTGTTACTGTCCCGGTCTCTGGGAATGTATCCCACCTTCCCTACTTTTCTCACTTTACCTACTGTTCCCAGTGTTCACAACTCCATTTCAGTGTGTAAATCTCTGTTAAAAAAAAAAAAAACAGTGCTTGTTCTGAGATGTCCATAAAGCTAGAAGATAAAGTATACACTTAATTGAAGGTTGTAATTTTAGAATTTGCAAGCTCACAATAGTAGTGAAATTCAGGGAAGTCACAAGTTTGGCCTAGACGGCCATCTTTTTATTCAATGTTTGTGTTTTAAAATACCAGCAATCTCTGTTAATGTCCATTGTTGTTTTTCACTCACATTGTATACTGAAGGAATAACCTAATCAAGTATTTATGCTGTTTTATTGTTCTATAGGAGAGACAGAGATCTACATATTAAAAAAAAAATATACCTAACGTGATTATAATGAAAGGATAACTTTCCAAAACTCAATTCCAAGTTGGATTGATTGATACTGAAACAGAACTGGCAAGTTGTAAACACCTGTCCACAAACCAGGAGTGTTTTCTTTGCATCATGAAAGGAATATATGAATTAAGTTCTCCTTTGAATTACTATTCCAAGGAACTTGAGACTTTTAAATCAAGGTTAGAATTGTCATATATGGCTGAGGCAGTGTTTATTCAGTAGCTTATGATTTCAAATGCCTTTTGCTTCTAAAAACCTTCTTATTGCCTGTTATGTTGGTATACTTTAGATCTGAGAATTGTCTGATCTCATTTTTATTGGACAGTAGAGAATAGAAAAATTCTTCAGTGTTTTCCTAGTTTAGATGATGTCAATGACCTCTGATGATGCCTCATAGTTTACCAAGAAATGAGATCCAAGAAGAATAATCAAAGGGAAGGAAATGCGGTAGGGAAAGGACTTAGGAAATTTTTTAGTTGTTAGTTTGTTTCAATTCCTTCTGCTGTAGTTTTAGACTTTGGAAGAGTAATTCCTTATTAAAAAGATGTTCAGTTACTTAGCATTTTTATTGAAAAACACAGTTGAAATACAATGTATCTTAAGACAAAGTATAATTATTTTCTTTCTTAAATCAGTGTAGTTATGTTTCCATAACTTTATCTGTGTGTTATTTCCCATTCAGATTTAAAGGGTTACCAAAATTTTAAAAACAGCAAGAGGAAGAGGACTAAAAAAGGTCCTTATAAAAAAAGAATATGACTCTCTAATGAACAATCTGATATTTATATTTCTTTCCATAGAGTTTTAACTGATGTGTCTACCAGATTGATCTACAGTTGGAAAAATCAATCATAACATAGAATCATAGAATAATTTGGGTTGGAAGGGACCTTAAAGATCATCTAGTTCCAATGTTGCTGTCATGGGGAGGGACACCCTCCACTAGACCAGGTTGCTCAAAGCCTCATCCAGCCTGGCCTTGAACAATTCCAGGGATGGGGCACCCACAGCTTCTCTGGGCAACCTGTTCCAGTGCCTCACCACCCTCTCTGTGAAGAACTTCTTCCTGGTATCTAATCTAAATCTCCTCACTTTCAATTTAAAACCATTACCACTTGTCCTGTCACTACAGGCCCTTGTAAAAAGTACCCCTCCAGCTTCCTTGTAGGCCCCTTCAGGTACTGGAAGGTGCTATAAGGTCTCCCTGAAGCCTTCCATTCTCCAGGCTGAACAAGCCCAACTCTCTCAGCCTGTCCCCATAGGAGAGGTGTTCCAGCCCTCTGCTCATCTTCATGGCCTCCTCTGGACTTGCTTGGCCTTGTTGAACTTCATGAATGTGGCACCAGGCCCACCTCTCAGGTTTGTCATGGTCCCTCTGGATGGCATCCCTTCCCTCCAGCTCATCAACTGCACCACAGAGCTTGATGTCATTGGCAAACCTGCTGAGAGTGTAAGATGATACAGGTGATTTGAAGGAGCATGTTTATTCTATTTTGTTTACCTGAGTGTCATGGTACTTGATCTGGCAATCAATTACCAGTCAGTTGCTCAGTCACCTCCACCTATCCAGGAAGATAGTCAGAGGAAAAGACAAGGAAAACTCATAAAATTGAGATAATAATTATTTAATAATATAAATGAAAATTATAGTGATATATACTACTAATTAAAACAATGGAAAATAGAACTTATGATACAGTAGTTCACTACACACTGACAAACACACAGTCACATCCCAGAGCAGGGAGAAAACCCCACCCCCAACACCTGAAACTACTAATAAAAGAACTGGCCCTACTGCTAACAACCATGCCAAGATCTAATGAAAGAAGTCAAGGACCCAGCTATGAAGATAGCCCAAAGCCTTAATGATACCCTGTAGGCAACTTCAGGCCTTCGAAACTGTGCACGTGCACACTCAGACTGACCACTGAGCCTGATGTACAATCATCGTGGTTTAACTCCGGCTAGCAAAATACCACGAAGCTGCTCTCACAAATCCCCCTCCCCTCCTCCAGTGGAGGGGAAGAATCGGAGGAAAAAGAAATAAGGAAGCTGGTAAAACTGAGATAAGAACTATTTACTAATTAATTCTAAATCAATATATACAAATACTACTAATGATAAATAAAACTGTAGAAAATAAAACATATAATACAATATATACAATATGATACAATTTCCCACCATCCACTGACCAATCTGCCCCAAAAAGAAATGGAACATGACATACTTCCTTGGTCTGTTTGGGTCAGCTACAGTATCCAAAGTGGACAAAAGACCTTGAATTCAGTTCAGGCCCTACCCAGCATCAGCTGAGACCTTATCAATGTTTTTCTTAGCAACTTCCTAGTAACCACAGTAAAGGGAGTTAACCCTTTCCTGACTGAACCCAGCACATATGCCATATGCCTTTATGTGACCAAAATTATTTCATGCTAAAACATGCTCCAAGCACAAAAGCTCCGATTCATTTCCATCTCAAGTTGTTCTTTCTGTGTCAGCCTTTTTTCTGACACTTTTCTTCTGTTTGCTGTATATTTCTAAAAAGCTGCTGGAATCCTTTTGACAGACTTTTCTTGCTCATTTAAAGCTATGTACTTTCATCTTCAATTCACTGCTAGATTTCGAAGTGGATCTTAATCATCCCTACTTCCTGCACTTAGGTTTGCATCATAGAGCCTTCTCTTGATACATCTTCTCTAAAAATGTAGTGTACAGGGTGATGGGGTTTTTGGGTGTTTTCTGTTTGGTTGGTTTTGGGGCTTGGGTTTTGTTTGTGGGTTTTGGTTAGTTGTTTGGGTTTTTTTAGGGAGCGTTTTGATTGTGTTACTGGAAGTTTGACTTGCATTTTAATGCCTTACAGTATACCCTAGAGTGCACCTCTGCTGTGTACAAAGCAGTTTTCTTCCTGCTGGAAGTAAAATTTAAGTCATGCAAAAATATCATATAGAGTAATGTAACGTGAACATATTAGCTCTGTCCTCCTGTTAGCTCTCTGTGCATGTGTCTAAGATAGGTAACTGCTGTGAATTTTATTTCAGCAGACACAATGTGAAGTGCAGTCTTAAAACTGTAATAAATCACAATAAAGGGAGCTTCAGTCTAACTATATTTGCACTGCAGCAGTCAGTAATGTAGAAGTTTGCTCTAAATGTGCAAATTGGTTTCCTTTCAGTACAAGATAACCTGGAAGATGGTCTCCAGGAGAAGCACTCCAACAGCTAACAGGTGTCTGAGTAGGGGATCAGGCAAGACTCCAAAACAAAATCCTCTCAATGAATTCAGGCATACTCAACTGTTTTACTCTGCACTTCTGGTCCTATTGTACTTTTTTGTTTATTAAGACAAATATAACTGTAACACTTCAGACCTCCACCTAAACCATTGGCACTCTAGGGCTCAAATTAATCCCTGCTATATCATTCAGCAAATGAAGTTCTCTAATTCAGGAGTTACTCTCTCTCAATTTCCTTTACAATTGATAAAGAGAGGATGATTCAGGTGCTTTTCTCTACTGAGAGTAAAAGAAGCTTTAGTTAAATTATCGACTTTGGTTAGATGCCTAAAGTAAGCTGGAATTAACTCAAGCTAATTAACATTTATTTGGGGACAATATAGTAGACAAAAAAGAAACAAAGTTTAAAGGAAGGATTTTTCTTCAGCTGAAGAAACACTCAATTGAAAGCAGGCTTAAGAAGAGGTTTGAAAATATTGCAGAGTTGTCAAAGTCACTCTTCTGTGTCCCTGTTATGTACTACTATTACTTTTACTTGTAATGATAATAGGGTTTCTGTACATGATAGTTTCTAAATTGTGTAAAGACCCTCTAACCATGTGAGTAGTCTAAGACTCTATGGGTCTTGAGTGGACAACAAAATAAACAATAAAAAGCTCAAAGCGAACAAGCAAAACAAACAAAAAAAAGTTTCAAGTGGCTTAACCCATAATCAGAAGACAATGAAGGCAGATAATCCAGCCTGCAGTACTGACATCTAAAGAACAGTTCTTCCATGAGATGTCAGGTACTTTCAGTACCTCAGCTATCAGGAGCTATTCAGTACCCCAATACAGGAACTATCAGTAAGATATTGGACACAAGCAAATACACATAAACTCAGGATAAAAATGTGTTCAGGAATTCAAAACTTAATATAGATATATCCTATTGCCACTCTTCTATGCATCAATAAATCAATCAATGACTATGTAAAAAAAAAAAAAATCCATTCTACTAAAAATGAATAATTTTGCCAGCAGTTCTACTATAATTAGGATGAGGTCACTAATCCCTAAAACAGATCAAGTTTTGCAGCTAGAAGAAGAAGTATTATAATAATTGGAAACTGGTGTGTATGCAACGCACAGTCATGGGGTAATGTGTTTTGGTTTTTTTTAAATAGAAATGTAACATTTAATGGTAGGAATCTTTCAGGAGTCTTCCAAGCATTATCAGTGAGTCTTGTTTTCTAATTTATAATCTTAGTATCCTGGTAATATCTTTGGAAGAAAGAACCAAAATAATGTGCACATAAATTATGTTGGCTCACCTCAGAGACATTGCTCCAGAGAAGCAACTAGCAAAGTTTATCGAACAGCCTGTGAGCTGAATTTACAGTATTAAACTCTAACTTGAAACATATAGCAACCATACTTACGGATTAAATTATGAGAACACATAACCTACCAGTATCTGCAATGTCTACACCTGAAATGGGAGAAAAAAAAATCCATAGTAATTATTTTTAAACAAATATTTCAAACTTCATAAGTGGCAGAGCAGTGGTGGTAGAATAATGTGGTGTAGGGATATGTAAATAACCACATCTCACTTTGCTGTAGGGCTGCTACAGATTTCAGGTTATATGACAGTAGCAGGCAGTTGGAGTAGTGCTAGCAGTTTTCTGGCAAAAACAAAATGTGGCAACATAAATTTCTCCTCTGTTACTGTTCTGTTTGAAGCCAACTATGTCAAATTGCAGAGATAGAAGACACAGCTTTGAACAGTACCAAAGTATTTTTTTATTCACATGTTCTCCAAAGAACCATGGAGGAAACAATAGGAAAAATAATTTGGTGTCATGCATAGTTGGGGGATATATATGCTGATACTTTAGCCCATGTTTGAAGAAAATCTCTGTTTTTGTTTCATACCAAAGGTAGCACTGGGTATTTGCCATTATTTTTTTTAAAGATCAGAATCTAATTGTTTATGCAAAACCATTCTTATTAGTTTATTTTTCCCATTCATTTCTTTGTAATAAAGAGCAACAAAGTGGATTCCAAAGTAATGGGAATTTTACTTGTGATTAAAAATTAGATATATATGTATGTATATTTTTAAAAACCCAACACAATGAGAGAGACAATACCTCAGCAGTTATCTGGCCATGTATGGAGTTAGGTAATAGATGTCTGAAAAAAAAAAGTGCTAATACATTATTAATCTATTCATTTTAAGGTGTTATTAGAGATTTATTACATCATCTAAAATATGAAGCAGAAAAGTCTTGAGGTTTTGACCACAGACAGTGAGTCAGACTTATTAAACTTTGGCACTTCTCTGCAGGTTTCTATTTGATAAAAAAATGAGACTAGAGTTTCTGTTTTCTTTTGCACACACCATGGAACCTGAACTGCATTAAGACACTTACTTATGTTAATATTTTAACGTACAAATTTTTCACATGCTTTTTTTGAAGACTGCATTTCTTATGAAAATATCATGTCTAGATGAATACTCAACCGTTTCCACTTCTTTTAGCTATGCTTTACTGTCTCAGTTTTCTCTATTATCCTTTCATGAGCAAAGCTAACCTTTGAACAGATGACTAGTGAAAATTTTCCTTACTCCTCCCCCTCAAAAAGACATAAAAAGCATTCCAGTTATCTGAGACACCTTCTTGCTGCTGACATTTATCCTGTCAATGGTTGCAATTACATCAATAAATAATAGATATTTATGGCTTAACTTTCTCATCTCGAACCATTGCATGTTATGAAAGTTTTGCAAGCCAGATTATTTCCATTTCACACTGCACATCTGAAGTCCAAACTCAAGTCCTAGACAGATTTTAATGCACAAAATCCATCTTTGGTTTCACAGTATGTTATAAATTGCATCTCTCAACCCTTTTCATTGTTTCAAGCTGTTCTGGGTTCAGCCAGAAAAGGGTTAACTCTCTTTACTGTGGTTGCCAGGGAACTATGTTGCTGGATGCTAAGAGAAAATACTGATAAGGCCTCAGCTGGTGCTGTGGAGGGCCTGTATTGAATTCAAGGTCTTGATACTGCAGCTGCATTCCCAGCTCTCGTTGTCTCATGAATCCAGATAGCTGGCCCAAACTGGCCAAGGAAGTATTTCATTCCATAGTACATCATGTTCTGGGTCTCTTGGGTGGGGAAGGGGGTCCAGCAGCCATTACTCTCTCCCTTACTCCCTTTCTTGTCTACTCCTGGGCACTTGCTAACCCTCCTGCATTACCTGCTTTGCTAACTCCTGTGCTGGCTCATTCGTGTGGGAATTGGTAGGTTGTTTAGAGTTCATGGCTGCGCTATCGCTGACAAGGTTCGTTCAGAATCTGCTGCGTTAGCTCCCAGGCTCCAGGTCCCAAGCTACAATTGCTTTCGGGCTCTCTGGATCTGACTTTCACTACTCAACATCTGGGTGTGTATTGGTCAGTGGATGGTGATGTATATATTGCATCATATGTTTTATTTACTACTAATTAAATTATTTATTATTAGTACTATCTGTACATATTGATTTAGAATTAATTAGTAAATAGTTCTTATCTCAATTTTACGAGCTTCCTTATTTCTTTTTTCCTCCAATTCTTCCCCTCCACCGGAGGAGGGGAGGGGGATTTGTGAGAGTGGCTTCATGGTATTTTGCTAGCCGGAGTTAAACCATGACACAAGCAAGTTCACTATTAGAATTTCACTGAAGTTGAATGAATCTTTAATGTCTTTTGTCATATATATGAAAAATTCAATCCAAAGACACAAGCAGTTGTCCTTTTATGGATTAATCTGTTGTCTATGACCAAGCTACTACATTCCCAAAGAAAATTTGCACATTTGCCACTGTCTCCCTTTTGTTTCTCTTCTGTGGTAAAGAACTACATAAAACTGCCTTATTGGTAGATGGCGGGGGTCGGGGCGGGGGGGGGGGGGGGGGGGGCGTGAGAGTAAATTAAAAAAAAATCACATCTGACTTCATCTTTATGTCTACAAGATGTTCGTTGTGTATGAATGAAGTTGTACATAATGTAAGTTCATCAATCTTTCTATTGTGTGATGAACGTCAGATATCAGATTTTTTAACATTAAATAACATGAGGACAATGAATTCTCAGACTTCAGGGCATAAACTCAACTAACTGTTATTAGGAAGAAGTAAATTCTCCTAGTAAACCTTCACTGTTGTTTTACAAGGGACATAATTTAGGTGACTTTTGTTTTCCTTCACAGTAACAACTTGTTTGATTATCAGAGGCCTAAACCTGGTGAGAGCTCTACATATTTATTGGAACATATAGGCTTGTGAAATAATTTATCATGCAGAAGAAAAGGATGAGCAAATGGAGGATATCAGAATGAAATAAGAGAATCAGGTTGTGACACTGGAACAGGGTAAATGTCCTGGGAATTTTAACTTCATAAAAATGGAACCATATCAGTGTGAAACTATACTGCTACTTTTGGAAAAAAAAGAAAAAAACCCTATCTATACATCAGAAAAAAAAAAAAAAAAAACAAACCCCAAACAAAACCACAAAAGTTTTGTTTGAGGAAGTTTGAGATTATATTCTACATGCTTTTATTGCTGTAACACATCCTGGAAACTTGGCTCATGGTACTAATTTTCAGGAAGTGGCAAGAGTGGTTTGATCCTGTAGGGAAGACAAGCTCAGAGCCAATGATGACAAGGCAAAAAAAAAAATTAGCCTCACTAGCAAAAAGTGCAGTCCCACTGTATCCAAGTAGGAAGAACTGAGCAGGTCCAAGGTCAAACCAAAAAGACAAGTCAGGAAGTGCAGGATCAGCAAAGTCCAAAGCCAGGAACAGGCATATCTGTAATGTAGCTTAAGCCAGGACCAAGACCCAGGGCCCAAGTTTCAGTGCAGCTCCTGAACAAAGGGCGAGCAGCCCCAGGAAGGCTCTTTTCCACAATCTGTTGTTTTTAGACAAGACCCATGCTTGCTGAGCTGTGTTGAAGCTCAACCTTGAAACAGTGCAGCTGGTGTACCCAGGCACCCGATATTCATTCACATCTCATTGCCCCTCTCAGTTTTCAGTTCTGGAGTGGATAAAGTAAGTAAGACAGTTTAGAGGAGATCAAATAGGAAGTACTGGTGAAAGAAATTCTTAAGAAATAGCCAGAAAAGGAGAGGACCAAAGAAGACAGTCACAAAATGAGCAGAATTATGGATAATACAAGGGAAGCTAAGGATGGCTTAAAAGAAGGTCCTTACAAACCTAGATTATATAAATTGAAGGTGGAATTATTCTGCATAAAATGGAATATGGAAATGTTGTTGAACAGGTATGTATGTAGCACTATGTCCATACCTATTCTACACTTCAATATGCAATTGTGGGCTGTGATATATGATTACATGGATGGCAGGTACATAGATTAATGGAATACTATCTGTGTATATGTCAAAGGATGATAATGGGAAGGTGGTGGTTAATGAGGACATACTATCACCTGAGTGTGACAGCCTGTATGGTACTGTGGTGTGGATTTGTGACTGAACTCGTGTTGATAACACAGCAGTGTTTTAGTAATTGCTGAACAGTGTTAGCATTGCCTCAAGGCCTTCCCCCCACCCCCAGCTCTGCCCCTCCCAGTATGTGGGTTGGCAGGTGTACAAGAAGCTGGGAGAAGACACAAACAGGACAAGTCATGATCAGCAATAAAAGTTCAGGGAAAGGAGGAAGAAGAGGAAAAGTTATAGAATTTGTCTTTCCAAGTAACTGACATGCATGATAGAAATGGCTACATATCTGCCTGCAGATGAAGTAGTGAATGAATTAATTTTTTTTTTGTTTGCGCATACTACTTTGCTTCACTTATTAAATTATCCTGACTCACAAGTTTTCTTGCTTTCACCTTTTCCAATCCTCTTGCCCATTATGTTGGGGTAGGGGGGAGGTTGGTGTGAGCGAGCACGTGGTTTGGGGTTTAGCTACCAGCCAGGGTCAACCTGACAAAGCACTAGAAATAACCTTATACACCAGATGACTGACAAGACTGTGTCAGCCCAGGTTTAAATTTCTGATACTGCTTCATTAAATGCAGGGATAATAGACTGCTTACAACAGTTACAAAGTAAACCATGCAATGCTTGCATGCTTACTATTCATCATGTCAACCATTCTATCTTAATGTCTAAAATACCATAGACTAAAGTAATTTTCTGCCCATGAATGTGGAAAGGATTTTTTTCGCCTGTATCAATCTTGTTTGGTATAAGTATGCTGATCACATATGCTTCTTTTAGAAGCTAATATGCAAAATCATAAGCACAAGTCTCCATTTAATTGATGTGCTTAAATTACACATTAACAGAAAATAAAGGACTCCAAAATTCCATAAACAACTGTAGTTTATCATCCCCAATTAAAATTCACATGCCATAAACAAATTAGTTTACATGCACACAAATTCATATTTTGTAACTGTGTTAGTATGATTAACTATCAACCTCAGTGGTCCAATCTCATGTAGTTAAGAATGAAGGTCTCGTTCTTTCCTCGTCATGAGTAAATCCTTTCTATCCAAGTAGACCTTCTATATTTTCAATTTTGCACTAGATCTCTAGTGCACATCTCTCCCTTTTCTAATGTATCTATTCATCTGCACAGTATTTTATAAATCTTGGTTAAACTCTCCATAATGAAATCACCTTCACCTGACAAATTCTAACACTTCAGGTTCTATGATGCTACAAAAAATTATTTTTTAAAATACATATTGCTTCACCATAAAGCAAACTTTGAAGTGTTTAACAGTAGCAGAACCCAAGGAGAAGACAAAGATGTTTTATTTCATTTGAATATGTTCTCTTATCTATATAAGACACCCAGTAGATTCATTTCCTCTTGGCCTCCTTGGCAGATATCAAAACCATAAAATCTTTCTGTTTCAAGACCAGTCAATTGTCTGTAGAAACCTTCCCATACTCAAACATACTTTTGGACATAAGATATTAGTTCCTAGATCCTCCTTGCTACATCTTCCTAGTATGGTTACGTCTGTTACTAGAAAATTAAGACCTGCTCAGGACAGATCTATGACACCAAAGCTAACTGGCATGGATTAACTTATTTCTCCACTACCTGATAAGAAGTCAGTGTTCCTGGCCTATTCTAATTTTTTAACTACTCTCAGAAATTGTTTTGGAAAGTCCTACTCAGCACAAGCAAAAAAAGTGCTAGGGAGTATATTAACCATACCAAATTGACTTCTAGTGCTCAGGGACATTCCTTTGTAATCTTATATTTTAAAAATATATCAAGTCATTGACATTAATACATTTGTTTTGCTTACTGTATCTTCTCCCATCTGCTTTGTTAGTTCCTTCGCCTCTGCTTTCTCACCTGTCTCTTCTCATCTACATCTGTCTATATCTTGGCTCCATTGCATCCAAATAGCATGACATGGATCAAAAAGTCGGATTACCAGAATTAAGTCAAAACATTCAATTATTCACTCAAATTTATTAGCATCCTTCCTTGTCCTTAATTAAGATTTAGCATCAATAGCAAAAATTATGTTGATTACATTTCAAGCCTTTTCAAGCTTTTCTACCAGGTATTTCATACTTCTGCCTAGCTAAGGGACACTTGAAACTTCTGCAGTTAGTCTGCTAGAACTATCAGCACATTGATTCAACGCAGTGAATTTGAGTGGGTAACATACTTGAGTTTAACAGCTCTTTATGCTAGCATTCAGCTTGTTCAATTGGTATTTTTCCCTAAAAATCTGAAAGTAGTGGATTTATTTTGTTGTCAGTATCAATTACATAAAGAATAAAGACTTTGGTTTTATGTAGCACTTTAATAACTATTTGCATATTCATCTGGTGATTCATGTCTAGCATTTCTATTCTCCCGTATTTTTTCCTTTCCTCCCTCCTTGATAAAATATTTAGATTTTTACAGTATGAAAGGAAATGAAATCAAAGAGTGAAAAATCACTTGAGAGCTAAAGCAACAAAATAATTCTAAACAATTAGCTAGCATACGGCTTTAGTGGAATTTAAGCAGGGAGAAGAAACACTACTGGATTTAAGACCCAAGATTTCAATATCTACTTAGAAAGAGAAAAATAGAAGAAATATGATCAATCACAAAAACTACATTAGACCATTACACAGAGTGCTTTATAGACAGGCATGAAGATTATGGACAAAAGCAATACTGTATCCTTCACAGGTAAGAATTCAGACCATAAGGACTGTCCAAAAACTACACAAAGTAAAAGAAAGCCTGACCATTCCGTGATTCTGTGAAAATGGCACCACTGTGAGCAAAGAGTAATTTCCCATTTAAAAAAAGCAAATGTGAGGGTCAGTAACATAAAAAGAAACTTTAATACCTGAAAGAGTTTCATTCTGCATTTGTTTAAAAACAGTAATCTAAATATATGACATTTGGTGAAGCTTTAATATTGCTATATTTCCAAAGTCTGCAGTTATTTTTGAGATTTTCTGTAGTAGAGCTTCATTTCTCCTTCCATGATACTGCTCTCAGATGGTGGGGGAGAGGAGGGAGGAAAAACATAGAAGCAGCCAAGACTAGTAAAGATTATGCACTAACTAGGCTAACAGAGACCATAAAAAATAGGATTTCTTGGATATTGGACAGGGGTCAAGAAGACCCAAGAAAATATATTTTGAGCTAGCAGGCTACAATATTTCCAGGATATGCACTGAAATTTTGGCAGCTGAAGTGGGAGGAAGCTGTGAATATGTGGCAAGGTAAACAAGAGCTGAAAATGGAAACCTTGAAATCCAAACAAACCATTTTGACACATTTGCCAGCTGGAGCATCAAACTGACAATTAAAAATCACTGACTTAACAGAGTCAGACACAATAGAAATACAAATATTGGCAGAAAACAATGTGAGAAAGAATATGCCACACATCAAGGTACATTGCAAACTGTGAATGAGAAAATAGAAATCAGGAAACTGAGGAAAACATCCAAAAAGGAAATATACTAAAATAAATTAGTGTGAAACACTTCATAAGCTTTAGAGTCAACAAGCCATTCTAGGCACCCAAGAAGACACTTTACCCAAAGGTTCCTAATATGTCTAGTTTATATCATCTTTACTTCTCTAAAATAACACTCAGGACACATTAAATGTGTACTTAAGCCATCATTTTCTACAAACATTAGTCTTTTTATACTCTGCTTGCCTGCTGCCAGCAGTTTGGCAAAGCTCTCTACTCCATTCACTAGTCAATTATCTGCAGGATTCACTCTACAAGCCGACCTGACTAAAGGTCTGAATTGAATGAACACAAACTCTCTAGCCTATAGCTCACCAGTACTGTTCAGTTCTTTACTGTTACAAGGATCTTGTTGTCTTTAAGCTCTCTTTAGGTCCATGACTGTCCTACTTTAGACTTGAAACATACAATAAATCTCAAATTTTGGTAGATTCAGTTCTTTAATGCAGGCCAGAACTCTATGACAGACTGGAACAGATATACTAAATGCTTCAGATACCCTAGCTGGCATTCAATCCAAAAAAGTGATTACCTTAGATATTAAAACACAGCAGTTCTAAAAGTGGTTAAAGACTAAAGAAATCCAGTAGGGTGCATTTTCTTATTCATAAAAACATCAGAAAATGACAATAAAATGACAGACAGACAAAAAAAATACCCAAACCATAAATCTAGTTATTGTTAATAACTGATCTCTCTAGCACAAAATCTTTAGGGCAATGATAGATTAGCACAAAGAAACAGATGGATGTGATGAGGGGCAGGCATCCAAAGCTTAGTAACTGAAGTCTGTTGCCTCAAAAAGAGGAATGTTAGGCTCAGGAAACAGTCACACTAATACCTGACAGCCATTTATTATAATGAGCTGGTGCATTACTGATTACTGACTACTTGGTTCAAGGTTACTAAAAGAAACAATTAGAAAGGATGAGGATATTTTATAGGTTTTAATGAAAACAAATTATCAACTCTCATTTCAGCAGAAATCTGTACTGGATAAGCCTGTAACTGGCCAACAGAAAGCCTAAAAGATTAAATGACATTTTAGTAGGGTTCTGGTTTCATCTAAGATAGAGGGGGTTTGTGTTTTTTGTTTGTTTTTTTTTTTTTACAGAAGCTAGTGTGAGGTTATGTTTTGCATTTGTGTTGAGAAGAATTTTGACACCTTACTGATAGTTTTAACCTCTGTCAAGCAATATTTACATTAAACTACAGACTTTTTCACCTCCTCATACTGCCCCTTGTCCTCCTAGCTATGTTTCTACAAATAGCTGTGAGAAGACACAGTCCCAGCAACAGGTCCAAACTGACCAAATGTTTATTTCGTGCCATAAAACATCATGATTAGTATATATATTGGGATGGAGTTTGCCAGGAGGCATCAGTCAATGAGCAGTGGGCAATTGTATAATTTTCTTCTTTTTCCATTGTTATTTTTTTCATTTTCCTTATTCATTACATATGATCATCATTATTATTACTAGCAATATTATTTTCTTTCATTTATATTAAATTATTAATTTTTTTTTATGTTGACCCAGGAGTTGTCTTATTTTTTTTTCCTCCAGTTCTCTCCACCAGCCCACTGTGGGAGAGGGGGAGATAAGCAAGCAGTTATGTGGTGTTTATTTGCTAGCTGTGGCTCAACCACAACAAGTAGCTACCCTTCTTCATTACTATTAGTATTTTTTCACATGAAAACATAATTTCATTGTGCCCTTTCCAATCAATATTTGCACTCCAACATGTTAAAAGTTATATTCTGATAGCTATATAAGCAAACAATTCCTAATAACTTAAACTGTGGTCTTTAACAGAGAAAAGTTACCTACCACCAAACTAACACAGAACAAACGTATTCATAAAATTCATATTACCTTCAAAAGGGAAACTTTACATGCAGTATTGCCTTCTTTAAATACCAAACAAAAGAAATTGCAACAGCTTAATTAAGGACAGAAAAATGGCTAGGAAAATGAGTGCACCACCGAATTTGTAGCTTTGCTGAAGGGGTTTGGCTGCCTGTACTCAAGGCCAGCTCTGATGTGGTGCAGCTGTGTAACCTTGGATCCAGCTACTGTGAAGAGAACTAGTGGAAAAAAGCTGTGAGAAGCCTCATTAGGCCCCCCTTGCTATGGCTCAGGAGCTGTAGAGAAACTCAGATGCTTTGCCTTGGTCCTTGCCTCAGCAATGGCACAAGTACGCTTGTGCCTGGCTTTGCACTTCTTGACTTGTCAGGGCTAACTCATTTCCACGGATCATGAGTATGCAAATACTTCTTGCAATTCATCTCCTATTTTCCTATCTCTTATTAAAAAGCCAATAAATGCAAACCTCTAAATTGCAAATTAGCAACATATACTTACACAGTACCTGCTGTCTTGCTCCAGCTAAGGAACAGTATGAAATGAAGTGCTCCCCTCCACCTCATTAAAAGCACATCCATAACTATAAGGTATGTTTTCCATTCACTCTTAATAATCCATAATTTCTAGTCAGAGTTGATTAAACCATGACAACATGTAAATAGGAAATAGTCCAATTAAGTTCTAAAAATCTCAGCTAGACCAAGCATCAAAAACAGTTTTGAGCAGCCAGATTCTACATCCAAAACTCACTAGACTTCCATTAGGGTGAAGTTGCATGTCTAAATTTTTCCATATTGTAATCTTAACAAATTTAGTGGGTTAATGAGGAAATGGAACTAAAATGCCAGTATCATCTAGATAATTCTGAGCTTCATTTTTCTTCAAGATTAAGTAAGCAAGAAGACAGTCCTGGTAACACTCCACACATTGTCAAAGTCAAAATCTGTAGCATGAGCTGGACAAACCAGAATCCAAACTAAGACATTTGGCTGGTAAGAATTTCAGTAGTTGAAATTCAGGACCTTGTTTCCTTTCTAGTACTTCCAAATGGTGGAGACATTTGTTATGAATGAATTTGATCCTTTCAGCTGACCAAGCATCCATCATGGCTAACATCACTCCCTACACACTGATTACAATTGTTATTCATCTCAGGATTACATCCTTTTTCATAAAATATCTGTCCATTCTTGCCTATAGTTCTCTTCCAGATTTAAATACTATTACATTAAGAGATAGTATAAATTACTATAGAATATCAAGGATTAGAGCTACCGTGAGAGCTATGCTATCGCTGCATCTACTCGAGAAATTTGCAAAAATAATTTAAGAATTTTGCACTATTTTATTCATCATTATACCCACATTATTTTTTCTCTAGTTTTTAACTCACTTACTGACTTAGGTACTTACTGAAACCTCTGTGTAAGAGGTGTCAGAATCCATTCCAAATGTTATGACCAGAAACCATTTTAAAAAGTCCAAATCCCATTTTAAAGTTTTTTTGAGTTTTTGTCTTTAACAATTTTCAATTATAAGGAGACCCACAGTTTAGTTGGGCACTATCTAAAAGTGTTTAACCTCGTACGGATTATGTATGTTTCACTTTCAGTGAATATTCCCTTATTCTTGGCTTTCACAATGACAGACGTTCAAAGAATGATTCTAAATTAGTAAGGTGTGATTTCTTTTTGCAGAATCCATATCATTACACTACATTTTATGTTGTTAATACAAATAACTCAGTGGTTTTTTTTCCAATAAATTTCAAATAATTATTTAAGAATGAAACTAGAAACCCCAAGGAAGCTCTGACCTGAGAACAATGGCTGCAGAGGTCATTATGAATATACATTTCTCGTTCTCCCTCTTTGCTCTGAAATTTCACTCATCATTTACTCTCTAGAAATTTATCTTAATATTCAATATGACAGTTTTCAGCTTTCCAAGAAACAGTTGTTCCTTTCATTCCATGACATATCTAAATACATCCTTCTCGAATTTTTATTTATTTTGGATATCTGGGATTTATATTAGTCTAACACTTAGTAAGGGCTATCTACATTTACAAGTATAAAATAAGAATATTGATAAGATACAGAAGTCTCAGAATTAACTGTGTAATCAATTGTGTAAAAAAGAATTGTATTAGAAATCCCAAAATTTAATATTTCATCACTTCTTTTTTAAACAGGCTAAAAGAAAACTGGACTGTTTCCTATTGTCAAAGCATATTACAGATTTTGTAATTCTCCCATCACTCTGTTTCTCTGAAATTATTTTATTTCCCACAGCATAATATTCTGAGCAAATTCATTTTATATGTAACAGCATCTTGGTTTCCATCCAGTCAGGGGAGACAATTGTGTCATTCTCACATCAGCTTATTCACGTACCTTCACATATACATGTCCCTAACAAAAAATCCCCACTTGTAATTCAAATAGCTTCATCATTAACTGGAAGAGAAAAGGTATTACACATTTGCAGTGGTTTCCATGTTTAAAGAGAGCTAGCTGTAAGAAGAGTTTGTACATCCTGGGAAATTAATCTATTGAGTTTCTACTGCAAAAAGAGAAAAAATATTAATTATTTCTATTACAGAAAAAATATCAATATAATTCTTGTTGCTCATAAGTTTTAATTTATTTTACCTTTACATTTTATGTTCATTTAATAGCAACATACCAATTTCATTTGGATTATGGCATAACCTGATAAAATATTTAGGTCCTTGCAATATGTTTTTTAAAACTTAGATCTGTTGTTTGGTCTAGCATTAATTGAGGCATTTTATTTAGTTTTCCAGAAGTGTTTCCTTTCTTTCTTGTACTGTACCAATAAAGACACTGATATTTTAAAGTCATTTTCCTTTTATACATTCAGTGCTAATCTTTCTGTGATAAGAGACCATCTGGGAATTACAACACACAAAATATTTTGATTTAAGAAACAAAGTTTATTTTATTAAAAATATTTATTTTTAAATAAAGTATAAACTATCTAACCCAGATTATTCCAAAGGCTTATCTGTTCTGAATTATGGAGTGAGAAAAACAGCTAATGAGAGCAGTGAAATAAAAAGTATTTTGGATAAGTTTTGAAGCATTTTTTTCTCATAAAATTATGATCTTTTAAAGCCATATGTAATATCTAGGAATAAAGTACATTTGTATATATATGTGTTGTCTAACTCAAAATAGCTATCAACATTTAGGATTAATTATATGAGAGGATATAAGATGTTTCTACTACTAGTACCTTGGTATTCCTTCATAGCTAAATAAAATAAATAGTTAAATGTGTGATCCCATAAGGTCTGAGTATGCAGTATACTGTAATATGTGGTTAGATTGTTTTCTCTAGATTCTCTAAATGTTTTTCTAAAAGCATTAAATATCTGTCTACTATTCGTATTTATGCATTTAAACTTAAAAAACAAACAAACAAAAGAACCCCACATGCAGCTGTGAAGGGAATGAGAAGATTTTCAATTTGTCTATAATTTTAACCAAACTTTGGTCCAGATCTTCACCCAGAATCTAAATACCTAGCTGATATTCCTGCTTGTTTATTCGATCAAGAAACTGACAGAAACAATAAGTGTGAATTTTAACTTCAGTGATATCACAGAAAAACAATTAGTATCTCTGACTGTTTGGCTTTCAACTTCTGGGTTTTCTGCCAAATATGTAATCCCAGGAAATAACATAATTGGCCACAAAATGTACACATGCCAATTATATTACCATATGAAAAGTACATTATCTGTTTACTTATTTCTTGCTTTGTAAAGCTAAGCTATAAACTTAAGATCTGTAGTAGCTCTGATAAGGTATATCAATTACTTGTGTGCTATGTATAAACTCAGGAATTTGATTTAGGCAGATGATGTTAAAAAAGTGTGAGAGTACAATAAATTTAAATATAGTAGATTTTATTAAAACTACAATAATAAAAAAATGTAACAAACAAAAAATCCTTTTTCCTAAAAAACAATGTCAATTTCCTTAGAGGTAATCGGAAATTATTTTTCTAGGCTATGAGCTGACCAAGAATGTTGATGTTTTATACTCTATCAGCTTAGTTCCCAGAATGTGGTTACAGGTTTTTCTCATTTTTATCTATATCTATATAAAACTTAC
The DNA here is from genome assembly GCA_027574665.1 of Rhynochetos jubatus. Taxonomy (NCBI): domain Eukaryota; kingdom Metazoa; phylum Chordata; class Aves; order Eurypygiformes; family Rhynochetidae; genus Rhynochetos; species Rhynochetos jubatus. The sequence goes on along the minus strand of CM050650.1, from coordinate 79,295,961 downwards.
ATCCCTGCAGCAAAAAAGTTGAAAGCTTAGTAGAGAATGTGTACAAGAACTTGTACTTCTTTCTACAGAACTACCTAAAGGTGTCAAAGAAGAGTGTACATTAAGTGAAACAGCAAAATGAGTCCAAGCCTCTCTACATAATAGGAAATTTCCCCCTGAGTTTCAAAACAATTTTTCTTGCACGACCCATTTTTAGGCTCTGAACTGCAAGATTATGTTGTTCTACACAGAGTGTATTCTTTTGACTTTGTCCTGGAGAGTCAGTTGTAACTAATTGAACTCACTTGTATCCCTCTGTCTTCTAAATCTTCTTCAGCTGCCTCTTATACTGAGAAAAGTAAATCCTTCAACAATTGTATTGTCTTAGAGATAAGAAGTTGGAGCAGTATCCCTAAGAGGAAAAAAAAAAAAAAAAAAAAATATATATATATATAAAGGGCTCCACAGACATCTACTTCTTTTTTAAAAGTCTTATTCTTCACAGATTTTACTAACATATCTTATTATGATTATTATTATTATTAATTTCCTGCTCTTTTGACTTAATCGTGTTTAAACAAATCTCCCATAGTGTCTGTAAGGTCACAGGACTCAACAGAAGGGCTTGTTCTTCCCTCAGGATGAAGGCATGGATTCTATCACTAAGTTTCTGGAAATTCTTAAGTTGAAGCACAAAAGAAGGAGTACTGTAAGGGCTGCGGAAAGCCGTTTACATGATTCTATGCAATATCTTTTATTTCCTGCTTTTATCTTATTACAAACCATTTGTGCTACTCAGCCCCATGAATAAGCTACTTACAAAAAATGTATTTCCATTATCTTCCTTCATTTTAAGTTCAGCTCTGGATGGAGCCTGCCTACTTACTGTCAAATATGAGCATTATGAATATAAACACTGGAGAAACAAAAAAAGGTAATGAAGTCTTGTAATGAGACATATCTAAGTTCTAGATAGTAATCATAGAATCATAGAATGGTTTGGGACCTTAAAGATCATCGAGGTCCAACCCCATTGCCATGGGCAGGGACACCTTCCACTAGGCCAGGTTGCTCAAAGCCTCATCCAGCCTGGCCTTGAACACTGCCAGGGATGGGGCACCCACAACTTCTCTGGGCAACCTGTTCCAGTGCTTCACCACCCTCTCCATGAAGAATTTCTTCCTGAATAATATATTATGTATCTTTCCCAGAATCACTTGACCCTGTAGTGTCCTATTATCTTTACAAGCATTGTTATCTCATCTGGCACTTGACTTCCAAAATGCCATTTTGAAGATGACTGTTTACCTCTGAGAGGAAACATCACCCTGATTTAAGCAGACAGGCAGCACAGTTCTGAACGAGGTTTAGGCAAACTGGTATTCCCAATTTCAGTCCAGGTGTTCTGAAAAAATCTTAACATTGCATCTTTATAGTTGTTTGAACACTCAGAAAAGAAGTCCCAGATGTAGTGTTCTGGAACCTCGTGTGAAACCTCTGTGTCTCTGTCTAATGTGTGACTGTGGTTTTCCTGGATGAGCAGTGGCTGTGGGGACAATATGAGGAAAAGGGCTGATCCTATCCAAAGGAAAAGGGCCCTGCTCCCTTCACTTAGCTGCAAGTCCTCACATCCTGCTCCAAGCTGCACACTTCTACTTCTACCTTTGTGCTAACACAACCGGCCTGCGGAAGATTTGTTTGGGAAAGTACTGGTCAAGGTCTTTGATCTCCCTATTCCTGTATGAGCATTTGATTATTGCACACAAAGCTAGTGTCACCTTTTTTGTTTCTTTAGGCATTGTAAAGGGGGTCCAGATTATAACATTTTGCTGTGCTTCCTAGGCAGTATCTATTTACAGAGACTTGTTCTTCCGTTGGAGGCACACATACAGGTGTGGAATTTATAAGCACTCACTCTGCTCATGCTGGTCAGTATATTTTATACTTAAAGATTTCTAGACTTTTTGCAAGCCTATGGGAGTTCCTTTCTTCCCCCTGTTCATCGTGAAATATGTATAAGGTCCCAGCTCTGGCATCTTCCCTCCTTACAAATAGAAGATTATAGCCAAGATTTAAACTTTAATGTCAAGATCAGCATCAGAAAATATTATTTCCAAATTCAAAACTTAAATAAATTTTTATTTCCCTGAGTTGTGCCAGTGTCTTCAAAAGATACTTGAAATAAAGTGTTTCCTCCTGAACATACTGATAAAAATTCATACATTGCAGTGCATCTATTCACTGAGGTGCTTAAGTGCATATGAAATCAAGAATGTTATTTATGTATTAACTTCCCAGTACTGTGACAATGAGGTAACATACCATCTCAGACAGTCTGAAATGTTCAGTAATATTTGGAGAACTTGTTTGCTGTAGTAACACAACTATGTCTTGCATCTACTATTCATTTCATGTCTCTATCAGTTCATTATGAAGTGCTCTGGACTGATTGCATTACAGTTACCAGAAGAAAGAAAAAATTTGTCTGATGGATTCAGTTTATCTTTAGTAGGGAAATCAGGATGGTACTACTGCCAGGCAGAAATCCTGCCAGCCTGTTAAGGGTGTCTATTAATTTTACATATCTAATTCACTTGATAACTCAAACTGTCATTGTATTCTTAGATAGTCAAATTGTTTTCTATTTGCTAGCAATTAACGGTGGCTGTTAAAAAATAAGTGGGAGAAATATGTATTACTTGATAAAAGTAATGAGAGGAATTTTGCCACAGAAAATTTCTCATCAAACTATGATATTTTCAGTTTTCCAGGCCTGGACAGAAGAATATGTGTAATAGATAGATTTGGAAATAATATTTATTATGAACAATGCAAAATACTACATATGTGTTCCAAAGGAGAGTATAAGGAGAGGGTTTTTTTCCTGTCCTGAGTAATTATATGTACTTGCAATGTACATTAGTTAGAGAAGTGTACTTATTAATGGGTCTGCCTAAAAATGGTCATTCTACAAGATGGAATGGTATCTCAGTTTCTTATTCGTATTGAATTATTCATTTCATTTTCTGAAGGAAAAAAAATAAATAAAAGAAATACAGATGAGAAGATTTCAGGAACTTTATGAATTAATTTTTTGAAACATACATGCTCATCATCTTTAAGAAAGAGTCCTTTGTTGCTAATACTATCAAATATAACTTTAAATTTGCAAGTAGAAGACACACTGAACAGGAATAAACTCAAGAAAGTATCGAATATTAGTCACAAATTAAAAGAACATAAATGAAATATTCAGTCATAAAAATAATTCAAGTATCTGAGAAGTTTCTTAGCTTTTTACAAACTTGTTCTTTAAACCAATAACATTAGCAGCCATAGTATTGTTCTGGTTTTGGATGAGATAAAGTTTGTTTTTATTTTTCACAGAAGCTTGTATGCTACGGGGTTTTGGATCTCTGACCAAAACAGTGTTGAAAACAAATCAATGTTTTAGTTACTGCTGAACAGTGCTTATGCAAAGACAAGGCCTTCTGCTGTTTCTTTTACTGTTTTACCAGTGATTTGGCTGGGCTGCAAAAGTAGCTGGGAGGGAACACAGCTGACCCCAGCTGATCAAAGGGATATCCCACAACATATGACGTCGTGTCAGCAATAAAACTGGGTGAAAGAAGAAGGAAGGGAGGACGTTTAGAGTGATGGTGTTTGTCTTCCCGAGTAACTGTTACATGTGATGAAGCCCTGCTGTCCTGGAGATGGCTGAACATCTGTCTTCTGATAAGTAGTGAATTAATTTCTTCTTTCGCTTTGCTTGTGTGTGTAGCTTTTTCTTTACCTAGTAAACTGTCTTCATCTCAACTCATGCATTTTCTCAGTTCTACCCTTTCAGTTCTCTTCCCCATCCCGCTGCAGGGGAAGTGATTGTCCATCTGTGTGGTGTTTATCTGCTTACCAGTGTTAACCCACCATAGGTACATATCTATTTGTTTATTTATTTATCTACCCATCCCTTTAGGGATCTATATTTTTAATTTAGTAATGTTTATTTGTTCCTTGCACTCCTTCTTTTGTTTTATACAGTGGTATGCCTCATACACATCCTCAGACTAAATTCTAGTACTTCATATATGCAAGAAGAATATTGTTAGATATGAACAAAAGGAGAGATACAATGGGACTCAAAATTAATATGTATTCAAACGTAATATGATAAAAAGTGGAGACTGAGGAATTGAAAAGTAGAAGGTATTCACAATCATATATCTTCCACACCTATATTTCTCCTAAGTGATGACATGATTCACCCTGCTGAGCATGAGGATGTGATTTGTCTCACTTAGCTTAGACATGTCAATGTAAATGTGTATATCCTATCTAGTGGCCTCATGCTCTCTTCATAGCCAATAGCAAAAAAAAAAAAAAAATAGGCACTTTCAGAGACCAATTCATCTTATCCCAACATGGGTTTCTAAAGAGATTGGACAAATTGAACTGCAAAATTGCCTCCATCTCGCTGTCAACTATATAAAGCATCCTCTGTGAATGTCCCAGACATGCAAACATCCACATTTAGCTAAGGTGAATCCCAATAAAGGAGACAGAAGAAAGAGGAAAAGACAGCACAATGGAAAAAGGATGTTGTTAACAAATACAGCTGTCATGCTTATTTTTTTCCGTTTTCCTCTTTTTTCCCCATCTCTTCCACCAATCCTGAAAACAAAACCAATTGGAAAGATATATCAGCAGTGATTTCTGTGTAAGGCCGGTCTAAATAATTTTATTATCACTTTGCACAGTGAGTAGTCAAATTGGAGACAATTGTGGGTATTGTGGCAAAACTATTATATACTGTATATGAGTATTATAATAAACCCTTGATTTATCTCAGAAAATGTTCCTGCTGACCACCACAGTAATATATTTTCTACCATAAAAATAGCTGTAGCAAATCCCTTTAAGAAAATATTTTCGTTTATGTAACTTACAGATAATCAGTTAAAAAAATATAAGAACCATGACTCAAAACCAAATTACACATAAGGGGAACTTATACTAGAAACAGGTATAGATTATCCAAATAAGGGTAACATGATAGAACAGGCTGTCCAGGGAAGTGGTTCAGTCATCAACCTCAGATGTACGTAAAAGATGTGTAGCTGTGGTGTTTAGAGACATGGTTTAGTGGTGGACTTGACAGTGCCAGGTTAATGATTGGACTCAGTGATCTTAAAGGTCTTTTCCAAGCTTAACAATTGTATAATTATAGGAGCAGCTATTACTAAACAAACAAACAAAAAAAACAAAAACAAAAAACCAAACAAAACATAAAAAAAACCTACACCAAAAAGAAAAACCAAAAAAACCCACAAACCAAAAACCAAAAAAAGACCCAACCACAAACCCCAAAAACCCCAACTGAGAACTGGTTATTTACACTGGTTTATTGGAAACAAACTTAGTCTGAGGGTTGTAACAGTCAAATCACATAGCTATATTGGCTACACAATCCAGTAATTAGAATGCTAGGAGGCCTGATAGGATGGTTTTAGAATTGTGATCTTGTTGCCTTATTCTTCCCCCAGAGGTCAGAACTTGCCCATTTTATGTATGTAGACTTCAGTTACCTGCTTGACCAGATCTCTCTTTTATTTGTTAAGCAAGATATATATATATGTGTGTATGTGTGTGTGTGTGTGTCCTGAAAGTTCCTCATTGTGTTACATGGCTTTATGTACTATATATGTTATTGTCCTTTAACCTTACATGCATAGTTTCAGCAGTTGGGCTAGAAATATATCACAAATGAAATTACTCAGATGACAGTTCTGTTTACACAAAATGTGAGTCTTTAATTCTAATTTAATTTAGTTTATTTTAATAGTAGAAAATCTATAAAAGAGTTATTTGAGATTGGGGGTGGGGGGGTGGGGGGGGATTAACCTTTATGGGGTTTATATTCTAAAGATGTGTAACTCAAAGAGACAGAATCCTAAACTGAATTTAGATAGAATTTATATATATATATATATATATATATATACATACACACACACATAAAAGATATGCAAAAAGGTTTTATTCTGTAGCATTATGCAGTTCATTAAGAACAGCTCATACTACGGAAATGGAAATTTTCCATTGTGCTGTTCCTTTATTACTAAGAATCCTATGGAAGAGAAGATGACCTTTGCCTCCAGACTTAGAAAGGTTAGCAAGTATTTGTTTTTTATTCAGAAAACCTAATATTTTAAGAGACATTTTCTCAAATAATTTTTAAAAATTTTCTTCAGGCAATTTATGATCTAGAAGGTCTCCCTCTTCAGGTATATACAAAAAAAAGCTTTAATTACAAAAAAAAGTTTTAAATATTTGTAATAAATACCATAACTCCAATAGCCAAGAAAAAACTTTCCAGAAAAAGTTTTCTTAAATAAGAAAACCATATAGCCAAAATAACTGAATAAATAAATATCACTATGTAGCAAAACATGAGCACACTATCACAATTAGAATTCTCAGTAATTTATTTTCTTTTAATTCTGTGTTAAGTATTCAGTTTTTATGCTTACTGGATGAAAATTATTTTCATTATGGAAACAGCTGTAGGTAGAGAACTAAATCCATAATGCCTGTATGAAGGCAAATATATGTATGTGAAGGAGTTGCTTCTACAACTCAACTGGATAGTAAGCAGTGATCTGATTTTTTTCTGTTTATAGTATGTGCTGAATTGATATTTCTACAAATCAAAGTAAATTATGAGTATTTGGAGTATTGTGTTTTGTTCTTTTAAAAGGAAAAAAAGAAACTCTTAATAAATATAAATTTAAATAGATCTTTCTGAATATCCACAAATGTGCTGTGGAATTCTGAGCTAAGTCTAATTATAACAGATTAGAGTTTGCGAGGGTGAGAGGAGCAGTTTTGAGAGAGGAGAATTTTTAGGTCTTCCGTAACAATTCCATTGGTATGTATCTCTTAGAACACAACATTTCTCAAAAAGACAAACACAACCGTATTCTCAAATTGGGGAAATCATGCTCCCAGGACTTGAAAAAATACAAAGGTACCAGGAACTCAACTACAACCATAATATTAATGCATCCACTGCAGCCAATTTGGTGCAAAAACCCCAAATTATGTGTCAGGGTGTGGGAGTTGGGAGGGGGAACAAAAAACCCACAACGAAAAAACCCACGGCATGTTCATACCCATAACACCACAATGAGGGGAGGCAGCTTAGTTAAGCGGCAGCAAGATATTTTTCCAGGCATATTCTAATATATTGTGACTAGCCCTAGTACATTTTATGTAGGTCACTGACAGAAAACAGCACTCTGATTCCTATATAATTTATAACCCTTTTTAACAAAGCTCTCACTTAAAGATATACATTTAAAATAAAAAATAAATAAGTTCTGTAGTTTACTAGGGAGTGGATAGCATGATATCAAGTTATCTTTTTCAGGGATCCAACAGGCCTGTAATACTTCCCCTTCCATTAGCACTAGTAAGGTTATTGAGTATACTTCACAACATGGCTCTGGATGATTGTACCTTTTTCCAGCTCAGCTTTGGACCAGCTCCCCATAGCTCAGGTGGAAATAGTGACCTATGAATATAAAAAATCCCTCGCTACTATAGTGATGACCACTGGTCACCAGAAGTGATCTCTCACTACTGAGGGACCAAAGAAACTTCTGTTTATTACCTGTCATTACATGTTAATTTGTACTGACCACAAATATTTAGATTTGTTAATTAGTTTTTCAAAATTCTTTCAATTTTTTTCTGTGTTACCCATGAGTGAGCCTTGAAGGGCATTCCCTGAACAACTAATATTATTTTCCCTTTCAAAACACTTAGCACTTTTGATAAATTAAAGTGAAAGTACACCTGAAAAGAGATTACAATGAAACCATTCATTTACTGCATTTTATTTCTTAGAGGCACACCTCCTTCAAGTAGCAACTTTCTACACTCTTCTTTATCAGGTATCCTAAATACACTCAAAATTTAATCATTTCAGTTATGATTTATGGGAGGAAAATATGAGTGTATGTATAATACTTCATTACAATATTGATTTACAACTTCTTCACTAGACCACAGAGAGAGAGGGTAATCTGATCTACCCTTATCTGTTTACTGCCTCAGGCAGCATGCATAGAACTAGCTTCCCAGACCACTTTGGTGATATCCTTAAAGGCAGAAAAGGCTTAAAGATAATATTTTGCTTTCTCCAAAGAATTTCAATTGAACAGGAAACCTATTCTTAAAATATTCTATCTAATAGTAATTCTTTAAGGATTTATACCAACCCTGCATAACAATTAAGAGAGGAACAAGTAGAATTTAGATTTATGCCATATGCTTAGGACTTATCCTGAATAGGTGAAGACTGGGATCCAAATCTTACCTTGATTCAATAGCATTAAGCTTTTAAAGACCAGAGTCTTCTAATTTCAATGGATAGGCATCATTTCAGCAAGCAGAAGACATCTTTGCTTTCCAACAAGATGTTATTTCAGTGCAATTCCAATTCCAGCAAAAGATGGGATAACTTCACAACTGATACTTTGAGGTGTTTAGTTGTCTGCCACCCAAATATTTTCCTGAATATTGCCTTTTTTCTTTGATCACAGTACAAGTATATATATAGAACTGAGACTGAGAAATTAGTATTGCTCTGTATCCTCACAGGCTTCCATAAACTAATAACTGGTAATGCTAGAAGAGCTCTGCTGTGATAATCTAAGCTACTTTTCACTATAATGCAAAACATAACATTTCTGTGAAATAGATCCCATTCAAATAAAAATGAAAATCTAATGCTGATTAAAAATTGCCACTGAAGGATGTTTAGCATTAATGGTGACATTCACAGAATTCATTTAATGTCTCCAAAAGAGATGTCTATGGAAACTGTAAATTAAAAAAAGTACTGATAGGTACATAATTAGTATTTGTTAGTCTTGAAACTAAATACAAATTATTTAACTAACAACAGTATAGAAGCATTTTAGAATACAGTTATGGCATAGCCAGAGAAAAATTACTGTGTTCAGTTTTGGGCCCCTCACTACAGGAAAGACTTTGAGATGTTAAAGTTCATCCAAACAAGAGCAAAGAAGCTGGTCAGGGGTCTAGAGCACAAGTCCTGTGAGGAGCAGCTGAGTGATAAGTGATAGGATAAGAGGAAATGGACTCAAGTTGTACCAGGGGAGGTTTAGATTGGATATTAGGAAAAAAAATCTGCTCTGGAAGGGTTATCAGGCATTGGAACAGGGAGGTGGTTGGGTCACCATCTCTGGAGGTATTTACAAGATGTCTGGACAAGATGCTGAAGGGCATGGTTTAGTGGTGGTATTAGCAGTGTTAGGCTTATGGTGGGACTCAGTGATCTTAAAGGCTTTTTCCAACCTAAATGATTCTATGATTCTAGGTTCTAAGCATGTTATGTATGTTTGTAAACCACCGGATCTCCAAAGGGGAAAAGACGTGTAGTTGCCTGTAGGAGATGCGCAAGTGAAAAACAATGCCAGACAAAGCATTGGACTGCAAAGGACTGCAAGTAGGCAAAACATGGTGCAGAATATGAGATGGATGACAGGCAAAAAAAGCCCAAAGTAACCAAAACCAACCTTATTGGGAGCGTGACTGCGCCATAAAACCATCAGTCATAATAGAGGAAAATTGGAAAAGAAAGAGGACAAATGGACTTCTGTTCCAAGTCCATTCATTAACAGCTCTCAAGCCCAATAATCTCTGTGCCTAAGAGCCATAGCCATCTCTGCTAATTATGTGTGTTAATTGAATCTGTGCAAATGCATCAGCTCTGTAGTATGGTATATTAATAGCTGACTTAGAGTATAAGTGTAAAAAATAACAAGTTTTGCATTTTTAGTAATGATGGATAATATTAGATAAGAACTAATCATTAGCCTGGAAAATGTTAGTTAGAAAAGTTTTCTTTTACAGTTCAATACTAGCCTGAATTTTGTCTGATACATAAATATATACATATATTCCAGTGCAAAATTAGTATTATGGTTACATGTAGATGTCTACCTGCTAGTGTCCAATCTGCATTAGGTGACCAAATGCCAATCATAACATTTAGTCAGTGGAATCTCACCACTAGGATTCTACTTAAATGACTCTCCTCCCTCCATTGCCTGTATTGATTAGACATCTTTTGATTACAATGACCTTTTTTTTTTTTGGTGACTGTTAGTGAGCCTGTGGTTATTTATATGTAGGTGTCTGCCTGGACTGCATTACAGTCATTGGGTTTAGTTGTCCAAATTTAGACAACTAGTGCCAACTTAAAGATACTAGATGATGCAAGACATACGAAGCAAACAAGTAGGACCCAGAACTTGTAAGGTAGTCATACCTCTCTAGAACTGAAGCTAAGTGTCAGGTACAATACCCTAAGCCATCTCAAATGATAGTACAGACCTGTGTTTAGTCTATCATCTTATTGCTACAGTCTTATTTTGTTTACTATGAAGTCTGATTTTATCTGGCTTATGTTTCAATCATTCATCTAACCTTTCTGGAAAGTACTTCTCTTTGTCAGTGTGTCCTATAATACACCTAGGCCCTTAAAAACAGATACAAGTCAGAGATAAAGCTTTTCCAGCTGAGAGAATAAAATATGATTGGAAAATGATCTCTTGTAGCAGATCAGATGAATCAAAACCTAAATATTATCTGAAATAATCCTTATTTAAACATTTTTTTCCCATTCCTACTGGCATAGACCTTTTACAGAAGATACTGTGTTTTTATCACTTATGACATCATGCGGTCATCTGGGGATTTTCTATTGTCATTTTCTTTTTCACATGAAACACATTCATACAAAAAAATAAAATAAAAATTGCAGCAGAAAAAGAAATAAGTAGCAAATATGTTTCTTCTTTTATGAAAAGAACACATATCTTTACTTGAGAATAGTTTATGCAATTTGTGTCTTTTACATTAACTTATATGCTTCTATTTGAGCCAAATTCTTTTTTTCTTACAGATGCATTTTCACTAATGTGATCTCTTAACGTTTATTTGATTTATAAAAGCACTGAGACTAGAAACTGAAATATCCCCTACTGTTCTGGAATGGTGAATATGGCAAAGCCACTTTTACCCTTGAGAAAATTATAATGTTTCATTGCCTATAACATGAATTATACGTTACAGGATACAAGTTGCATTAGGTCATGTCAAAGCAAATAGTTTGACATACGTAAGTGTGTAACAGCTTGATATTTAGATTAAAATCAGAAAGTTTATTCCTGCTGTAGAAAAAAAATCCAATACATGGACAGAATCATATTAATTACATTAAAGTACCTCTCACATGAGATTGTTTTTCATTCAGACTATGCTGAAAGTACTCTACTCTTTTCTTTGGCACTTCATGTCAAACATGCTTTTTCAGAAAGCTCTACTTGGATATATCTTTTTTCCCCATTTTATAAAGGAAAACATCAGATGAGCCCATGGGAAACATTGGGGGGGGGGGGGGGGGGGGGGGAAGAAAGAAAACCACAGCCACAAAACACTAGAAATACAAATCTTATGTATTACAAATAATTCTGATGCAGAAAATATGAAAAAGTGGATACCAAAATAATGCTCTTGGCTTCAGAAGTGCTCTTTTGTGCAAAAAATATGTATTTTTCTTCACTTTTTTCTATAATTGTAGGAAATTGCTGTCTTGAACAGCATTTTACAGAAGAAAACAAAACAGCAAATTATGCAGCTGAAGATCTGATAGTACAATATGATACTCTGGGCAACAGCATACTTAATGGTATGCAGAGTATACTTAATGATGCTGCATGTGTGTTGGAAATAGATGATTATCTGACACACTCTCCTCAACTGACCAACGTTCTGAACACTTCAGTCAGTCCAAGCTGCCATCTTACAATGACAGTTAAAAATTCCTGTGAAAATGTCATAGACAGTATTGTTAGCATATGGATTAAACTCTCTCCATTCTCAAGCACAAAGCTGGTTCTAGTTTGGCTGTGTGACTATTATTGTAAATGGTGACGGTGGAGTGGAGGCTGTTTAAGGTGCTTTTTAATAGAACTGTTTCAAAATCAAACAGACCAGTTTTTTACATACTGCTTTTTCTTTCTGTATGCAGGAGAATCTATGCTGAGAAGTATGCGACAGCATTCTTGACAGCCTGCTGAAAAAACTATGTATGGTAATTGTTGCGGTTAGCTTTTTCTCTAGTGAAATAATGAATCCACTTTTACAAACAAAAGTTCACAAACCACATTAAAGATAGCTAACTTGGAACTTGGTTTTGTTTGTTTGTTTGTTTGTTTTCTTGATTATATTAGTCATCAGAAAATAAAGTGTAAATGATGTGACTTTGGACGGAATTGTGCTGCTCTCCCTGGGTTAAATTGTTCTATCAACTGATGTTCTCTGATTTCATTTTAGCTGTTTCTATCCTGACAGTTTCCTTCATCTGTTCCTGATACCTTTCTGAATTCATTTACCCTACCTCTACTTTAGAAAACTCTTGACATGGTCCCAAACAAATTGTGTAACTTTTCTTCCCTGTCAAAAGGGTCCAAAGGTCCAAAAAAAAACCCTGAATGATCTTCCTTTTCTTTCTAAAGGAAGTAGAGAAATCCAGGAGCTACAGGATCTGGCCATTAGACACTTTCCATATGAATTTATTATGAATATCATTTTTATGCTTTTTTTTTTTACAACCTCAGTCACTTCTCTTGAGTCTCCCCAGTCTTTCACAACAGTGTGGCATTTAAATGATGATTAAAAAGAAAAAAAAAATCCATTAGGAAAACCTGTTAGCATTACATCCTCAAGATTGAAGACACAGTTGAGTAACTAATGAAATTAAAACAGCCAAGAAAAGTTACCACCCATATATTCCACAGATTCTACCATGCATGTATTTCCTTATTATTAGAGTTGTGGCTTTCAGGATGTGCTATAAATTCAAAGGAATAAAAATGCACTCATATTCCTCAGAAGAAATATTTCCTTATCAGAAAAAGTAAAAAAAAAAAAAAAAAGTAGTTCCTGTGGCTTGTAGAACTTCCATGACTTTATTTGCAAGAATCTGTGGACACATACTGTTTTATATGCCTATTACAACTGCATAACCCTAATATATGTATTAGAGTGTCGATAGCCAAAATTTTTTACCTTCCCCAAGGAATTAGGTGTTTGCCCACCAGTGTCTACTGGTGGGGGAACATGGAAAATAGCATTTCTGTTTAGTGATGCATAGAAAAATAAATGGGGTGACAATCACTAATTCTGAAATAAGTTTCTTGCTGCATGGAAAAAAGGAAAATAATAAGGGAGTTTAGAACTGGATTAATGAAAATTATAAGACCTCAGAAAAATTGGCATTGTTTCAAAGTGCTCAGTTGTATGGGCATTTCAATTGCCTTAGTTCTCTAAAAACATTTTCTTCTACAGTCCAGCTGAAAAAAAATGTGGCCTGTGGACACTGGATTCAACAGAAAGGTACCTATCTTTTTTCGATGAGTCTTTGATTAATCTGTCCATTCCCTTAAAGAACAGCACTTTTATATCTGTATACTGGTTTGCCACCCATGTATCAGATTAATGAGCCATATGATGTTGGGGAAGTAGTCTATCATTTCATAATCAGTGTATAAAAAAGTGAAAGGGAGGAGAAGACAATAACAGCATATTTGGAGAATTTATGGTGCAGGGCAATGAACTAGAAAATAAAATAAAAATAAACCCTAATACCTAGCCAAAGACGAGGTCTTACCTGCGTGAAATTTACTAGTTCTATCCATGAATAGCAAGTCACTGTAACTGGGGATTGTTTCCACGATGTGTTACACTAATAGGAGAAATAGGATATTTTTCATATGTTAGAGACTTGAAAATATATGATCAATTCCTCTATATAATTCCTTATTTTTTATGGTGAAAAAAGGAAAGAAAAGCGGTGCTTCCATAAACAACTGTTAGCCTGTCTGTCTGGTTTGAAGATAAAAGCATAGGTTTTGTGCATAGCATCACAGCTCAGATAAACTTGATAGATTATATATGTCATAACTTTAACAAAAATGAAAGATGGAAAAACAAAATCATACCAAATGAAATAAGATATTGACAAATCCGAGGAACCATGTTAACACTGCATCTGGCTGACAATGGGAGCAAGAAACAAAGCAATAGATTGCAACAGATGAAGTAATAAAAAATTCTAGAACACAATGAGACAATGAGATATCTTTTTCACTTTAAGTTTTTTAATAATAATAGAAGTAAAATGCATGGCAGTAGGGGTAAGACTCACCAAAAATTTTGGCAAACATAGTAAGCTCTTCAAGTTTTCATTGTCTTGAACCTGAGATATTGTTTGATCTCTTTTCCAACATTAACTTTTATGAGACATATCCACTATGTTCTTAGTGTTCCCTGTTTTGCACTCTAAATTAGCAATTTTTTATTCTTGCTTATCTTGGTTTTGCGTTCTACAACAAAATCTACTTCAGTTGATCAACACAGCATACTAGTCATCTATCTCATGGGTATAGCTGCAGAAGAAGTAGCTGCTGCTTTTTTCTTCATGGACACAAGCATATACCTTTACCAATAAGAAAATGCAGTATGGACTAACTGGGAATTCTAAAAAGTTTGCATCTTTCAGTTTCAGATTGCCATTCTCCGAGTTCGTAAGAAGCAATTGCATTTTCTAGATTTATTATGGGTATTTTTGTTTGGGTTTTTGTTTGTTGTTTTTTTCCTATGTATTTCTCTTATTTCCAAGAAAATGTGGAGTTTAACAACATGAAAAATAACAATCAGGATTAGCCTGTTTCAACTCACTGTCTGTCCTCAGAAACTTAAAGGCATTTAGGTGACTGTGAAACAATATACTCTTCTTCAATAATAAAATAAAGGTAATGTCTTAGCTTTGCACCAGTTAGTCTATATTTTTGCACCAGCTAGTCTATGTTTTGCTTCACCCCATAACACATCAAGCTGGAGAGGTGGTGCCAGCCCGGGGCCCGTGGCACAGCAAGACTGGTGGGGAGGGGTTGGGGATATGGGTGGAAAAGCTTGTGGTTGGGCAGGACCCTGGGAAGGGGAAGGGTCTGAGGGGGCTTCCGGCCAAGGGGGCTGGGGGTTTGTTTGTTGTGGGGACCTCGTGGCAAGTGGTTGGTGCTCCAGGCAGAGCCAGCGTCTTGCTGGGCAGATCGGTCTGGGAGTCAGGGTTTGAAAGTTTTTTTCTCTCTTACTCTCCCTGCTCTTGGCCCCCGGGCGGTTTCGTGGGGGGTTTGCTCTTTTTGGACTGTTTTTTTTCCCTTTTCCTTTCTCGGGGTGAGATCCTGTATAATTTGTTCGGCCTTTTTCCTCTATTCCTTAAATCACTCATTAGCTCTACCATTGTTAGTAACTCCCTAAGTTTCATTTATATAATTAAATAGTTCTTATCTCAACTCCTACGCGCTTTTCCTCGGTTTGTTCCTCCGACCCTTCCTCACTGGAGGTGGGGGGGGGGGTGGGGGCGGAGTGGTAGAGCGGCTGGTTGTGATAAATACCACGACAGGTAAGTAAATAGAACAGTGATTGTTTTGAAGGACTGGGAATTAGGGTGGTTGTTAAAGACTCATTCAATACTATCCTAGTATTTTTTAGCTGGATATTATCATACCTTCCTCTTTGTCTTGTTTTGTTTGGATTTGTTTTTTAGTGTAAACTAAATAAATTAAAACAATATTAACAAAGATCACTTGTCATGTAACTAAATTGCTCAATGTGCCTTTACTCAGGTCACCCAAACTACCGGAGTATTTCACTGTTCAAGGTGACAAGCATACTTTAATGCCTTAACTGTCTGGGTCTTCTTGTTCCTCACTATCACCATGAAAGCAACTAGAAGTCCCATAGTAACACTGCCCGCAGAGCTATTTCAGCTGCTATTTCAGTGAAATGTCTTAAAGATGCTGCAGTAAGTGCCATTCATTTAGTGGCAAGGTTCTCTGAAGAGCTATCTTAGAAACTACTGTGATTGTCTTTCTCACATGAGTGAAGATTGTAGTTTATATATGTTTAGCATGGAGAAATGAGAGGATGGAGAGAAAGGAAAGCATTCCTGGCACTACCACATTCTGTACATTTTTTGTTCTTAAGTATTCAAGGAGAAGTCTGTCATTGTTGCATTTACAGTGACAGCCCTTTTTCTTGACTTCTTCAGATTTATGTAGCTGTATCCCAAATGTATCTAACAGTCCTATACACCATTAGTTATTGTTGATAACACAAATGCTTTGTTGGCAAATAAATTCAGTTAATTAGATTGATACAATAACTTTGCAAGGTTAATAAAAGTCTTAACACAACAGTATGTGACTGCTTCCAAAACAAATAGGTGCTTATGCCTAAATTTACTGTTGAAATAAAGATATATAAATTATGCTGTTAAATGAACTTGCAGGTCATGGGAGAAGGGGGGGGTTTCAAAGTTTTTTTGAAAGTCTAAATTGTTTTCACACTTCCATGTTATACCCATGAAAGATGATTCCTCAACCCCAAGTGGGCATAGATCATAGGCTGTTAAGTTTTAACAAATCTCCACTCATTACAACTTGCTTTCTTACTTGGATATCCTGCAGATACATGACTAACTCAGAAGAGTAGTCAACAGGGCTTCTCTCATGAACAGACCTCTGCTAAAGCATGGTGACTCATTCCTGAGAATTACTCCAGTGATGACATTGAGAATTTTAGCCAAATCATGTACAGGATTGTATTTTATATTTGTACATTTAGCAATTTATTTACTGCAAAATACTTATACTAGGAGTGGCTGAACTGTTAAAACAATATATTCTCCTAATATATCCTCCGTTAGGATATAAATCCTACATACATCCTCTGTTAGTTAATATATCCTCTGTTAGGATAAGCTCCTTATTTCTCTTCACGCAGTGACCAAACCCTGACTCCTTCATAGCATTAAGATATGCATGAAGTTCTTTTAGCCTGTATATGGGGTCATGTTCCAAGAACTCCAACTTAGACAGCCAGATACTTCTTATTCTCAACAGCAGTTATGTGATTTATGATTTATTCACTCATATTATGACTAATTATTTCCAGAGCAGAAGGGATAAAATGTTTGTATTAAAACTGTGCAAACACAGACTAACTTCTGTCCAAAGGAGCAGTAGTAAAGTATTGTATAGTCATAATTTTTCATATGTAATTTATTATATATTAGAGTAAAATATTGTAAGAAAATAGGGGAAGCTGTGCCAAAAAGATAACTGTGTAAGTACTTTGCAAGTGGGACTATTTGAAATTTTTTTGTGAAGTTAATATTCTTATTTAGTTTGGTTTAATAGAAATTGTTCTTTCAAAAAAACTAACCAATAATTTAAAAAAATCCTGAATTTTGAGTTGATATTTGAAAACAAGAGGTCAGGAAACATCTCAGATGAAATAGTACTAAGATCAAGAAGCGAACAGAGTTGTTAATAACTAGATTTAGTTTCTGTATTGTCTTTTAGAATGGTTGTCATAACATTGATCTGACTTTTTTGAAATGCCTCAAAGCATTTACACACACACATGCATAAAACACATCCTTCAGTGTGAAGAAATAAACATAACAGATTATGTAATTGCTGTGTAACATGATTGGAAGCCCATTGTGGTAAAGAAGAAGTTGCTACTGCCTATGGACCAGATTCTTACATATGTTACCCTGAATGTTGTTTTGCTATTATTGCTTGTAAAGGAGTCAATATATAAAAGAAGAGATGCATTTTGACTGTAAAATTTCAATATCATAACAGACACGTTATCACCTGACCTCCACCTAGGATCACCCATCACAGCTATACAAACACAACTGAAAGAACATATTCAGACACAGATCAATTATTTATGTCTTTCTTACTTCTACTAAGTATAAGATTACCATCACTCTTTTCCAAACAGGGAATTGAGATTAAGTGACTGAACTAAATTAATGAAATAAATTTGTAAGAGCTATGATATCTGAACAAAGTAACGGTACCTTAATTACAACAAGTTTGAAAATAGTATCTTAAAAAGAGTATTGTCTGGAAATGAATTTTACATTTTTCATTTTTGTCTCTATTTAAATAAAAAGATATATTTTAAAAATAATTTTTGCCCCCTTATTTTTATCACTGCAGGTAGTCTCTTTTGTGCGTCTTAATAAAAGAATGAGAGGAGAATATGGAAGTTTCTTTTAAAATTTATATCTTTGGTGAATATTTCAAAGGAATAGATTTTGCCACTGTTACTTTCATGGATTATCATATTTCTTAATAAATCACTGACTTCAGTGTATCAGAAACAGATATTTTTAATTTATTAGATTAAGGTAATGATAAATCTTAATAACAGAATACCTGAACAACTAATTCTTTTCTTGTTATCTAGAAATTTGTGTGTACATCACATGTTTAAAGTCTTCTTATACAATGATTAAACTAAGTATTTTTCTTAGAAAAATTACAGTGTAATTAATTATTTTTTCTGTTTCCTGGAGAAGCCTCTTATTTTACAATGAAACAACAACTGAAGAAATAATAGGTTGAAGAAGTAAATAAGTTTAGCATTCAAACTAGTCTCAAGACAATATTCTTCATTAACACTTGGTAAAGGCTTTAAATATTAAAAACTCCTAAGAGATTTAAACATCTATGCTCTTATAAAATCTTTGAGTTTCCTCCATTGACATTAATTAAATTGTCCTCAACTAAAACAAATTTTGAATATTTAGTAAGGAAACAGAGTAGTGGCCCAATGAAGTTTTTGAAATTCTTTTAATTTTTACCCCTGGTGTAAGTGTTTTACACCAGGATTCAAACAACAGTCCCACAGACTTTTCCTTTTTCTGTTGGTTTAGGAGTAAATTTACTATGCAGATAGGTTGTATTAATCTCAAAAAAACTTAATAAAATTGTTTACCATGTGCCTGATGTACTGTATAAAAATCTTTAAATAACCCCTAGTCATTTATACAATAATGCAGTATGTACCTTAAGCATCTATTAGAAACATAATCAACATTCACTTATACTCATTCTCACTTTGATTCCTCATATAGATGTCTTTAGGAAAGCATTTTCATTGGCATATCTTGTGATTCTGCTACAGTGGTGTTTGGATGAGAGTATTTTGGAATATTTTGTATGTAGATATTTTTAATAAGGAGCTCATTGGTGGAAAGTAAAATAAAAATTTTAAATCTGCATTGATTTCCACAAATATAGTGGAGATACTGTTATGTCAATGAGACATTCTTCATATATCTTATTTTATATGTTAATGTTTGGGAAGAAGTCTTCATTTGAGGTAAACTCTAAACCTAAATGTTTAAGAAATAACAGACAAGCCAAAGAAGTACACAAATGAGTTTAATATCTTTTTTTCTTTTTTCCCCTCTGTATCTGCCTTCAAGAGGAGGACAAAGGGAAATTTGACGGGAACTAACAAAACTTTTTAACTTCAGAGAATTTCCACCTATTCCTAATAATTTCTCTTGCTCTCATCCACTACTCTCTCTTGAAAACATAAGGGTCTACAAGAGTAAAAAAGTTCCTAGATACTCACTAATTAAAAATAGGTATTGGACTTCTACACATTTCCAAGATCAGGTCCACAAGTTCAGAAAAGAAAAAGAGATTTTTTTAATAAAAGTAAACAATGATCAGAAATAAAAGATCTTTAGTGAAATCTTTCAGTGTTTTTGAAGTGAAAACATGATATTGTGGTTTGACGAATAAAACGTCTTTCTGAATACTGCAATGTCCATCAATGATTACAGTTCATTGCCTCTTTCTCTAAGGCTGTGTTTGTATGAGACAGCAGGCTAAAACCTACTGTCTGACCCTGGAGTTACAGCACCTTGCACCAGTTTGGTGAACTTTCTTCCCCTCATAAACGGTTTCATCTGTACTGTTCATGAGGATAAATTCTTGACTCACAGAATCTGTGACCATACTTGAACATTGTCTGAGAGACGGTTAACTTGACACTGGTTAAAAGCATGGTGAGGAGCATGCTCAAACATGCTAGAGGAGTGTACAACAGAATTTCACTTGAGTGTTAGTGCAAATTTGTTGATTAATTTAGGCTTATGTATCGGGCAGCCTGGCCGATCCATAAGTATCCTTCAATGTCTTGCAATACGCAGGGATAAAAGACTCATTGATGTGTGGTGAAAGACATAGCCTTCTCAGACTGTATGACACAAGAAGAAATAGGGAAAAAAATGAAGCTTGACAATTCAGTATTGGGCTTATCCAGGAGCTTATGACATCCTTCATCATACATTAAAGCATATGGGAGTTTTCTATCTCCTATACTGGTTATTATAAAAATGATTTAACACAAATGATTGGGCTCTGTCATTTTAAGACTGCCAGTTCTTCTCTGGCATTCAGTTTAGGAGGACAAATGGATGTGGTATTGAAAGCACAATTTAATAAAATCATTTTTTAAAAATTCAACTCTGATGATTAAAAAGTAGTCTGACATATTAAAAGGACTTTGTTACTAGCATCATTTCTCTGTCTTAATCTTTGTCTTAAGCACGGGAAGGCCCTGGAGACACTCACCACTTATGGATGTCACACTGGATAAAATATACCAAATTACCAAGCTAGTGGTAGAGCACCATTTGTCTAAATCACAGAATATTTTGGTATTAGGTGATTAAACAACATAATAGTGAATGAAAAACTGTACGGGTTTATTGGTACAATCCTATCCAGATTAGCAGCCTGAGCAATGAAGCCACAACTCTGCTGCCAATGGTGGAGGGACCATCCTGCAAACACTTGTATCACTGAAGGAGTCAGGAGTTTTCCACTGGCAGAAGGTATGCCTCTCTAGTTATGCTGATCAGACACACCAGCATGAAGAGGACAGTGAGGATGACCAGGCAAAACAAGAATGGCAAGCAGTAAAGTGTGCAAGTGTTTCATACCAAGACTCATAGTAATATTTCAACATTATTATGAAAAGGGATTACATCTCAGATCAAGGAGCCTGGGTTTCTTGAAAAAAGTAATACTGTGGCTGTCTGCTACCAAGGGAAATAACTCCTTATTGGCAAGAAAAATATACATTAAACCAGCATTTGAATATGGCTAAATAAGTGCATGAAGATGAAATCATAACCCCTTGATAGGTTCACCAATTATCTACGTAAGGTAAGGGTAATGTAAGGTAAGGTAATTTATTAAATTATATTTCTTAAACATGAGAAAAGACCAGAAGAGTTCGCAACTGAGAGGGAAAAGGAAATTTTCCTCTTAAGGTAAATTTTCCTGACAAAGCTTTTCCTGACAATACATCTAGGTAGTTGCAGATTTTTACGGAGAACAGCTAAAGACATTTTGGAATAGAAATGAAAGAAATAAATGACTTCAAATAATTTGGATTATTTATTGGTAACTATCAATAAAATCTGTTCTTTGCTCTTTGGAAGGCACTCCTGTTACAAACAGTGAGTGCCTTATGTCTGATGTTTTGTGTCATTTGTAATTGAAGTGGCACAAGTGTGGTCTCAGCAGAAGGCTTGCAAAAAAGAGGCATCTAAAGGTGATTTAGTTGAATCTTCTTCTTTATTCAGTGTCAGTAACTTAGAGAGAAGCTCTGAATTTCCCTCTGAGAGGTCTACACTTTCCAGTGACTACAGATCAGTTTCATAACTCAGCCCCTGACACTATGTCTGGACTAATAAACTAAAGAAGTCCATGACAGAGGCACAAGCACTGGCCAGTGATGATCCACACTGCTCTACTGTTAGCATTATCATTGGCATGGCTTTCATCTTTGCTAGCTAGCACACTTGGAACACAGCTAGGAGTTAGCATAGACCACAGTTCTTTCCAAAAGGCAGTCTGGACAACACTATCCTTTTCTACAAACACCAAAGATATTTAACACCCTTATCACGGCTAGTCTGTGAGTGATGCTCTCAGTCAAAAAGACAGCACCAGAAATGTTTTTTTCACTGGGAAGTAGCCAAAGTGACCACTAGATTATTTATGGATTACATTTTAAGAATATAAATCAGGATTCACTCAATGAAGTAAAGGAAGCTTCATTCACAGCAGTAGACCACTATTTCAAGTCTTTCCAGAGCCTGCACATATTGAAAGTATCCAGTCATGAAATAAAGACCCCAGGACACTGCCTCATTATTTTTTGTACTGAGATGAAGGTGTAAGATTTGTGCCCAAGTAACTGTACCTTTGCATACAAGGGACAAGAAATAAGTTTTAAGTGAGCAGTAAGAGCTTGTTAGAACAGTCTGTACTAATATAGTCTTAAAAATTTAAAGTTTGTTCATCAAAAATAAAGTTGCAAGTAACCTCTGCAAGCAATCCTAATACCATAGAAAGAGAGGCATCATGTCATTTTTATATACAAATCCTAACCTGCTTTTCTTGTCCTAATATATATGTCCAAGGGAAGAAAGCAACAAGACGTGGACTTGTTGGTGTGAGTCCAGAGGGCTGGAGTACCTCTCCTGTGAGGACAGGTTAAGGGAGTTGGGCTTGTTCAGCCTGGGGTAGAGAAGACTCTGGGGAGACCTTATAGCACCTTCCAGTACCTGAAGGGGACCTACAAGGAAGTTGGGGGGTACTTTTTACAAGGACCTGTAGTGACAGGACAAGGGGTAACAGGTTTGAATTGAAAGACGGTAGATTTAGATTAGATATCAGGAAGAAATTCTTCACAGAGAGGGTGGTGAAACACTGGAACAGGTTGCCCAGAGAAGTGGTGGATGTCCCATCCCTGGCAGTGTTCAAGGCCAGGCTGGATGAGGCTCTGAGCAACCTGGTCTAGTGGAGGGTGTCCCTGCCCACAGGATTTGATTTGGATAACTAACTTTTAGACATCTAATATTAGGTCAGAGATAGTCCAGAGAATTCTGGAATTTACTAGATTTATATATATTTTACATGCCTGAAACTGGAATTCTGAAAAGTAAGTAGGTTACTAATATCCATACTTTAACTTGGGGAAGGAATGAACGCTGAATCCAGATAGGAGTAACATTTCACTCTTTTGTCTGTTTATTGTAAATGTTTTCCTATGTATTACAGACATTAATTAAAAAAAAATAGTGCAGAACCCCATATCTTTAAAAAATGAAGAGTACGTTGGTATTTGGACTGGTCCTGTTTAACACCTTCATCAGTGACATGGATGATGACATCGTGTGCACCCTCAGCAAGTTTGCTGACATCACCAAGCTCTGTGGTGCGGTCAAAAAGCTGGAGGGAAGGGATGCCATCCAGAGCGACTTTGATAGGCTGGAGAGGTGGGCCTGTGCCAACCTCATGAAGTTCAACAAGGCCAAGTGCAAGGTCCTGCACCTGGGTAGAGGCAATCCCAAATACAAGTATAGACTGGGTGAAGAATGGATCAAGAGCAGTCCTGAGGAGAAGGACCTGGTGGTACTGGTGGATGAGAAGTTGAGTATGAGCTGGCAGTGTGTGCTGGCAGCCCAGAAAGCCAACCATATCCTGGGCTATATCAGGAGAAGTGTGGCCAGCAGGTCAAGGGAGGTGATTCCCCCCTCTACTCTGCTGTTGTGAGACCCCACCTGGAGTGCTGTGTCCAGCTGTGGAGCTCTCAGCATAAGAAGGATATCGACCAGTTGGAATGAGTTCAGAGGAGGGTCAGGAAGATGATCAGAGGGCTGGGGCACCTCTCCTATGAAAAAAGGCTGAGAGAATTGGGCTTGTTCAGCCTGGAGAAGAGAAGGCTTTGGGGAGACCTTATTGCAGCCTTCCAGTACCTGAAGGGGACCTACAAGGAAGCTGTGGGGGTACTTTTTACAAGGGCCTGTAGTGACAGGACAAGGGTAATGGGTTTAAATTGAAAGAGGGTAGATTTAGATTAGATATCAGGAAGAAGTTCTTCCCGGAGAGGGTGGTGAAGCACTAGAAGAGGTTGCCTAGAGGAGCTGTGGATACCCCATCCCTGGCTGTCTTCAAGGCCAGGCTGGATGAGGCTTTGCAACCTGGGCTAGTGGAGGGTGTCCCTGCCCATGGCAGCAGGGTTGGAACTAGGTGATCTTTAAGGTCCCTTCCAACCCAAACCATTCTATGATTCTATGATTGTATATGGACGTAGCTATTCTAAAGTTGTATATATGGAACCTATGTAGAAAAGTAGCCATTTTCACTTGGTTTAATCCATGTACAAATTACAGGAAAACTTTTATCAGAATTAGGGAGTGTGAAGTCATTTCATAGGTCATCTGTGAAGGCCAAGGACTAATGTGAAAGCAGATTCTTCAATATTTTGTCCAAACAGAGGCAAAACACCCACTATTGATTACTAGTCTTGCCTCTAAGCAAAAAGTGAAGTATGAACTCTCCAACCATACAACTACCATGTTAATGCTGCTTTCACTTAAATGAAAACTGCTCTTCGCTGTTCAAGCTTGTTTTTCATTTGTCCTGGAGCTTATCCTTATCCTGCTGCCTTAAATATTTTAGCAGTCCCTTTATCAGGAGAACTTAAAAATGCAGTGGCTGCTTTAGGCAAGCCAAATAAAGTCAACACAACAATTATTGGGTTACAATTGCACCAGTCATAAAGTCGTCTTCTTTAGCTGAAGTTAAAGCTCACTGCATGGACACCAATGATACTGTCTCATGTTAAGGCATTGTGTGGGCCTGAGACTCTTTGGGGCCTAGGAGCCTGGGGTGGGGTAGCCTGTCCCACCAACCCAGCTGAGCAGGACAGCCAGGGGGCCACTGGGAACAGCACTAGCCCTGGGCATTGGGCACATCCCTGAGGACAGGACAGTGCTGGATTGGGATGTGGGTGGGACTCATGGCTGGACAGGTTAGGGCTGTGTGGAGTTGGAGGCTGGCATTGCTGGGGCAGGGATAGGGGCCTCCAGGGGGCTGGAAAGGTGTCATCACCTGTGGGCAGCTGGGGAGGATCCCTGGGAAAGGCTAGGCAGGGGAAGCAATGTCTCATTGTCCTCAGGCCCCTGACATCTTGCATTTCATGAAGAACTGCAAGAGAACTAAGAAATCACTGACGTTTCTAGCAATCCTGTTGTAGCAGGATGCTGTCAGACAGACAGTACAGACATGACAAAGGGAAACTTTTATTTAAAAAGGTGGGGCGAAAAAAAGCAGGAAAAGACAAAAGTTTTATAAAAAATACTAAGTATACCTCATAAGCAGAGCTTCATCTTCAGTCTCAAAATTGACTTTGTGAAAACAATCTGTTGCTTGGGCCTGTTATTTGTACATAGGTGAACTTACCAACAAGGAGGTCTTATAAGTAGAAAATAATTTTAAGCAGACAGAAACAATACAGATCTGAGAGAATGCACTGCACAATTTTCTGGCCTGAACACAATCAATACAATTGTTAACTAAAAGTTCCAGTTGCAGGACTATTTTTCAGTTCCACTATTTTCGGTGGTTTGCCTTCAGTTACATTTATGCAACCTGACTGAAAGTAATGGAGTTGCATAGGTGAATCTGAAGGCAATACTTGACCTGCAAAAATCTTTATTATTGGTGATCCGTGAGTCAGATAGAAGACAAATAAGCTTCTAAATCTCAGTCCTAATTTAAAGAGCTGGCAGTCAGGAAAGCATTTCAATTGTGTACTGAATGAATTTGATTGAGAAATTATCGGGGAGGGGAAACTATTGAATGTGACAATACTATTTTTATAGAGAGATTTCAGAATAGCCTTGCACTTTAGGAATTAATCACATCCTGCTGCTTATTCCCTACTTGAAGGTAAAATGGTCCATTTTGATATTACAATTGGTTGCCATAGAAATAATAATCAGGACAAAAAAAAAAAAAAAAAGAAGATTATGATTTCAGGTGAGGAACAAGCTGCAGGAACCTTTGACAAACAAAGAGCTTTCTTCCTTATAAGTGTCAGTCATAACAAATGTAAAGAACAGAAATGTTATAAATTTTGGAAAAAATTAAAATTGGAAAATCAGATTGGAAAAAGCACTTTTAACTACTGCTCCACTTTCACTACTGATTCTTATTTGAGTACCCCACCATGACAATGCAGCCAGACTATGGCATGCAGTTATTTCACTTCTCAGGATCTGACTGCAAGCTACCTTAATTTTTCTTGCCTTCTCTAATCATTCCAGAGCAGCTTCCCTATATACAGGTATATATCTGGTCCTATAATAAAGGAGAAGAAAAGGATACCTCAGGAAAAAAGTGGACTGATACTATTACACTGCTGTTATAAAAAGCAGTCTAACCCACAGCCAGTTTCTGAAAGTACTTTGGGAAATAAATTGTACAGTTAAAGACTATTGTTATTGTTCTTACAGCAATGAAGTCCTCAACCATCCTTTTTCTAGAGGCAACTCAAGAGCAGACACAGATCTACATAAGTGTGCAGTAGTTTTGGCCATTTAGTGATATTGCAAATTGTCAAATCAATTGCACCCGATATGGTCAGTAGGTATAATCGTGTGATGAAGGAATATTCAAGTAGTTTCCCTCTGTGAGTGGAGGCTATCCAATTACAATGAGTGCCCACTAAGTTCCTTGTCAACAGTCTTCTTAAATTATAAAACCAAAAGACAAGTGATGTCAGCATGCCTTTGAAACATTTTAATTTTCTGATCTTACACTTTACAGCAGAAAACAGATATGAAATATGACTCCACAACCTATTTCTTCTCTTGACAGAATAATGGATTTTCTTGTGGCTTGCTATGTCTTTATGTAGACTGGAAGAACCATAAAAAAATAGGAATAGCCTAGAGAGAGAGAGGGAGGAATCAGGACCTTCACTCATCCTTTATGAACTCTCTAAACTTGAGGGTGATATCCTTCCAACTGCCTTTTTTCCTTGTCCTGTGAGGTATGTTTTGTGTGGGAGAAAATGAAAAGTATTTACACTCAGTCTTATCTAGCCTAATGAAGAGGATAATTCCATAAGTGAGTTTGATCTCTCAAGTCTCCCAAATGAGGTACATAACCCCTTCTGCAATATCCCATGTCATAATACTCATGGTTCATAGTTTTTTGTATATATTTCTTTCCATTATTTGTTCTGTTAATTGCCCTGTCAATTTTTATTTCACCTTTTCATTATCCTCCTTGAAATAATCTCCTTCCATTTGACTATTATAATGATTTCTTACCTGGGATACTAACATATTCTTTGTAGTTTCCTAAGATGACAATGACAAGCATCTGCAAAACATAATTTGTGATGGATCAATTTTTCACTCCTATTTTCATGCTCTTGTTAGAGGCTAATACTGAAAGCTGCATCACTGCTCTATTCATTTATTTATTTGCCAAACCTATCACTTGTGAATTTGTTATGTAATAGTCATATTTTCACTAATAATTTGCAGCTTATATCAGAAAGTTAAACACGTCAAAGAATGGATTCATTATAAGGTAAGAAGAAACCAGTTGCATTCTCAGTCAGGGAATAACAAACTATACTGTATAAAAATGTATCGTTATTTGCTGTCAGAATTGGGACTGGTGATTATCTCCATAAATTTACAAGAAACCAAATGTTGTTGATGGATACAGGTTATTACACCAGTATGAGAGCCATACAGTCTCCTAGAACAGCATATTAGATGTGTAGGATATGTTCAGACATCATTTAGTGGTGAAGTTTCCTCCAGTGAGCAACCTAAATCAGTATAAAATAGACAAAGAGCTTAACAATAGGGATTTATTTGTTTTCAAGTGACATGCATGAATTGTTTCTACTAATGAAGTGAAAAGTGATCTTAGATGGATACGGACCACCATTGACATACTTAAGAATGTTTCAGAACAAAACATTTCTAATCTGTGGAAGTCAGAATTAAATTCCAGATCTAATTTACTTGCCTGGAAGAAAAATGATTCAATTTCATCCATAAACACAGGAGACATCTCCAAAACCTACATGTTCAACAAACCTGGATTTTGCTAAACCTGCATTAGATTTCATAAATAGTTTATTTCTTCTTTTCCTCTATTAAAATACTGGTTGCAAGACTGTATTTATACTTTATTGTTCAACATCCTAAACTGAAGACTTGAGTCAGATAATTATATCTGTACAGATGCACTGTCTGCTCTGAACACACTAGTTGCAACTGAACAGGCAGAGCAGATATTTCTATTTTCAGTTTATAAAGGTTACAGTACAGCAGGTGATTCTTATGGATCAGTGATCAAATGGGTTAATGCTCCTCAAAGGCAGTTTGGGTTAAGTAGATGCTCATTAATTGGGAAAAAATATATTCATCTCATTTGTTGGTCTTTAGATGTTTTTACATGTCTTTACATGTCAAATCTATGACCTGGATCAGTCTTACACTAATCTCCCTCATGATAAGGTACTCAACTGTTACAATGAAAGATATGAAGTATTCATTTAAATACTTGTGTCATTAAACCTTTTCTTTCATTAGCAAAAAACTTCCTTGCTTACAACAAGTGATGAAAGCCAAGAAAAAGGTAATATCCCATTTGATATTCCAAACTAGAAATAGAGCAGTGAATAAACTCAGTCTTGACAAAACTTTAAATAGATAAACTGTTTTTACTTGAGTCTACATTCAAGAAAAATGGTGTTTATAAATCCTAGTAGAACTGTAGTAAAAATATTAAACATTTAGGAGTCTAAGTGTAAGTGTATAACTTACTAGTTATGTTAGATGATGTAAGACACAGGGACGATGTGACAAAATGTATCTCTGCCACATCAAGAATAACTTTGTTTGCTACAATGATGTTCTATCTTTATTAATATTCATCACTGATATAACTAAACCCTGTGTTGTTATTTGAAGCCAAATTAAACAAGACCTACCAGTTAAAGTTATTTTCCACTTACCCTGTTTTTCACTTTCATTTCACATTTTTTTATTGTGACAGCACAAGCAATTGACCTAACTTACAGGAAAGGCATCAACCTGAAAAGAATTTAGAGAAAGAACCCTCTCAGACAAAACAATGTCGCTACCTAATTTATCATCGAGCTGCGAAGAGCTCTCTGGAAAACTATGTAAGTACAGGAAAGAGGGTTGGAAGACAGAATTCAATCTTTGGCAGCAGTGTTACCTTTCATATATGTCAAACTGATACATCCTTACCAAGTCAGTCACAGTTTGCCTTTTTGATCTACCTGAATGTCCTTTCATCTATTGATTAAACTTGCAGCTAGATGTTTGCCTGGCAGCTGAATGGTGACCAGCTGAATGGTGACCAGCTGAATGAATTTTGCTGGAGTTGTGTTCTTTTAATTAAAATTCCCGGATTAAGAAAATTCACAAAATGCAATATATATTTTAATGTTTTCCATCTGAAAAGTGTAGGCCCAGGTTTTAATTAGGTTCAGTTTGGTTTGGTTTGTTGTGACATTTTGCTTGTTTCTTTCTTTCTTTTAATTTCAACTGGTTTACTTGTCAGTCTCCTCTATCCGACAATCAATCAGAATCTCTACTGCAGTACTCATAGACAAATTCTCATGTATTGTAGCATTAATTATATCACTCAAAAACTAGAGATGACTGACATAATTTGATGTGGAACAATTTATCTGCTCTTAAATTCTTTTCCATACTCTAAAAATTTTTATTTAAAGTCCCAAATATTCTACATTAAATCTGTATGGCTACTATAAGACCTGTGTCTGTATACATAATCTATAAAACATTAAAGTTTTCTACCTAAACTTTTACATTTTAAACATGTACTTATAAGAATTACTTTAACAGACTGTAATTTGCCTTTTATTTTGAACTACAAATTGAACCTTTCGTATTACTCTTCTGTATCCGAACATGACATTCTGTGGGTCTCTATTAGTTTTGATGGGTTACCATGGAAACTGGAGAGAGAGAAAAAAAGAAAAGGAGAATATATTTTTATGATTAACCACAGTAAGTTACATCCTTTTCCCCATTTTTGTGAAAGGAAAGAGTGACTGAGTGTAGAGACAGAAATTTATTTTTGGACATAGGCCTTAGTGCAACTTGTATTTTTGGCAAGACGGAAGCTATTAATGTTTTATGCTAGCTTTGCATTAAAAGCTTCTGTTTGTCACTGAAAATGGTATTTCAGGTTGTCTGAAATCTTTATCACCCTACCTACCTAGCCTATATGGGGCATGAGGATGAAAGGTGAACCTACTAAATTGTGCTGCACGAGAAAACAACTACCTCTTCTGAACAGAAGTATCCTGGAAGCCTACCGGAATCCTCTCAGCTCAGAGTGACTTTTTTTCCTGATCACAGATTTAGGGATTCACAGAGTATTAGGGGTTGGAAAGGATCTCTAGAGATCATCTAGTCCAACCCCACTGCCAGAGCAGGATCCCCTAGAGCAGATCACACAGGAACAAGTCCAGGCAGCTTTGGAAAGTGTCCAGGGAAGGAGACTCCCCCACCTCTCTGGGCAGCCTGTCCCAGTGCTCTGGCACCCTCACAGGCAAGAAGTGTTTTCTCACATTCAGGTTGAACCTTCTGTTTTCCTGTTGATGACCATTGCCCCTAGTCCTGTCACTGGACACCACTGAGAAGAGCCTGGCCCCATCCTCCTGACACCCACCCTTTAGATATTGATAAGCATTGATAAGATCCCCCTCAGGCTCCTCTTCTCCAAGCTAAACAGACCCAGCTCTCTCAGACTTTCCTCATATGGAAGGTGCTCCAGGCCCTTCATCATCTCAGTGGCCCTGCGCTGGGCCCTCTCCAGTAGCTCCTTGTCCTTCTGGAACTGAGGAGCCCAGAACTGGACACAGGACTCCAGGTGAGGCCTCACCAGCGCAGAGTAGAGGGGGAGGATAACTTCCCATTAATGTGGGTTAAAATCAAAATAGTGATGAAAGAGTTTGTATAAAGTCCAGTTTTATAAGGTTATTCAACATGTAAACGTGTGGAAAAACACACAACAGTAATGATTAAAAAGAGTTTTACTGATTCTAAAGACAGTTTTGAAATAAAAATTAAGGTCTGTCTTAGTTTTTAATGGTAGCAAGCATGAAAAAAAAAAAAAACCAACAATTTTTACACATTAAAAAGGAGAATAAATTTGACAGTGTAATATATATTACTGAATATTCTGTTACTGAAATTGAAGAATTTAATTGATAACTTACAAAGTATACCATGTGGGGAAAACAAAATGCTTAAGTAGGTGAATCCTTTAACCACTGCACTATACATATTATATATTACACAGTATATTGTAGATAGATGACCTGCCTTTATCTTGAACTGACCATACATATTTATCGTGAAAACCCTTACGTTGCAGTTGTATATACTTACTTAAACTTCATGGGACTATTTGGTCTGTTGGGTGTACAGGAAAGAGGTTATATCCATTCATAATAAACCTTGCAAGCAGACCTACTGTTACAACTTCAATTTTTTTTTCTTTTTTGTCCCCTACAAATAAGTAGAAAATTAGTTACTGTGTTAAAATAAAAAGATAAACCCAAATAAATCAGCTATGGTATTCACAGTCCTTCCATCTAAATTTAACATAATATCATATGATTAGAAATACCCACACACTAACTGAAGGTACAGATCCTCTCTCTTCTGCTATAGGAGTGAACCTCAGTTCAAGCTTCAGTGAAAATTGTACTGTTGATGTGCCACACAGAAGAGAGGACATAGATCCTCTGTAACTGCCAGTTTTACAGAAAAGCTGAGGCTTTTGGCTTTGGCCTTGACTTTGGCTTCCATTTTCCACTGGGCTATGGTGGCACTGGGAATTCAGACATTCAAAGAAAAAACATCACAGTAGCTTCCCTGTTCTTCCTTGACTTATGCGGGAAAATAGAGAGAAGCTGTAGTGGCAAAAAATGTAGAAGAAGTTGGGAGTTTTTTGTGCGATTTTTTGGGGGGTTTTGTGCTTTTTTTCCTGATGGAAGTGCCCTTCATTATGTGACATTCTGTGACAACAGAAACTCACAAGGTTCATGTATCTGATATGAGAACCATGCCCTTTCTTATGTATGACACAGATGGGAAAGAATCATCTTAAAAAGTAAATGTTTAAAATGAAGCTAAGTCCTTAGAACTCCTTTATTCTTAGATGGAATCCTATGTCATGTGATGACTTTTGAAGATTCTTTTCTGATATCTTAAATGTTCAGTCTTGTTTTGGGACTGAAAACTCTGAAGAGATTTTGGATTCCTTCAGATAGCAAAGCATCCAGAAGCAGGTACTGAAATTATCACTGTGAAATATTTAGCTTCTGTAAGGTGCATGCGTGTGTGTTTATATGTTATAGGTATGACTGGAGATCTGCAGTAATAGTAAATTTTACGGCTCTTAATCTAGCCTCGAGTGATGGACCTTCACAAAATCAAAGAAGCACTGACTCCATTAAGATCACCACTAAAACTTTAATTGTCTTTGTACTGGGTTTGCATGGCGAGGTTTTGGTAGTTGTCAGGTGTCAGAGCAGATTTCCCTGTAGACTGTGGTGAAGACCATGATGAAGCTGGCTGTGCCCTGCAGCCACGGAGGGTCACGTGGGAGCAGTGATCCACCTGCATACTCTGTAGAACCCCATGCTGGAGCCCAAACTGGGACGTGATTCCTTGGGAAGCCCACGCTGGAGCAGGACGCTGGCAGGACTTGCGACACCACAGGGGACCCATGATGGATCAGGCTGCTCCTGAAGGACTGCACCCCATGGGAGGGACCCACGCTGGAGCAGGGGCAAAGTGTGAGGAATCTTCCCCAGACGAGGAGATAGTAGTGGCAGAGTCAATGTTTGATGAACTGATCACAACCAGAATTCCCTATATTACCTATTATTTATATGTATTATCTATCAATGCTTTCACATAGGGAGCATGCATCAGTAAGACACATTTTAATTTAAAATGATGCAAAGTGGTCTCAGTGCAAACAGAGAAAAAATGGTTTGAAAAAATGATTAAGCATTTGAAAAAATGGTTAAGCTATTGAAAACTGTCCACGTACTGAGTTTTAAGATAACAAAGTATATAAAAATCATTAGCCAATGATGGCAGTTGTGAAAGATTTAATCCAGTGCCCTATAAAGTTACTGATATTATCTTCAGCTTTAATATAAAGACAAAAATCTTACAATTCTCTGTTACTCAAGTATATTACTTTGATATTCAAACACAGTTTTTGGAGAACACTTCTTTTGTCTCCATTTTTAAGGCAAACAGTTTTTCCCAATTCACATGAATCATTCTAACCTCAAGGAGCTAATGTCAATTTCCATCACCAAGGAACAGTACAGAAGCATTTGAACCATTTTGAGATTACACAAGGGCTGTATTGCCTTCACCGTACTGATGGGGAGACAATACTGTTCTGATTAGATCGTATTTTTCTGTAGAAATTTCTTGCACGATTTTAGTGTTCTGAAGCAATAAAATGAAATATTCTCAAAGAAAAATAATGCTTTAAAAAGATTTTTAATAAAGAAAAGAATCTTACCCACTCATAAAATTCATAAATAACTAGTATGTTACATTACATAAGTTCTCATTACATTATTCTGGAAAAGAATTGAGGATTTTCAGTGAAAGTTTCTCACACAGTTATCATCTTTCTTATGCAATTTGAATTTCTTGTAGATGGACATAGAATCTATTCAATTTTTTGCAATGATATTATGGTACTGCATACACTAAGGATCTCCTGTCTCTTTGGTAATACCATAACAATCATTCTCAAATGCAATATGAGTACTTCAGATTGCAGGTTTCTAGCAGTGATAGTTAAATGTCAGATCAGGCAATTTGATCTTAAAAGAGGTCAAAGATAACTGCTTTTAGTATGATCTTTTAAATAGAGTGTAACGTGAAATACAGACATATAGAGACCAAAAAACCTTGCACTTAGCTGACATTATATTAGCTTATGTTTATTTCATATAGAGTGTTTTATCATTTATTGAACATGCAGTCAAGGGGTAGGCAGTTAAAGTAAATCAATTGGGAAACAGTAAAAAGCCTATCTACAATAATTTTTTTAGTATGGTTACACAGTAAATAATAGATATCTGCCTTCCAGTTTCCAAGACTTGATGTTTTAAATGCTTTATCCTTAGGGTTCATAAAAACCATTAGTTAGAACTGATGGACCACCATATTCAATAGTGTGTTTGTATTCTTTATAGAGGAAGCAGAGATACTAGTAGTTACTTTTTTTTTTTTTTTTTGAGAATTTCAACATCAAAATTTAGAAACAGATACTTTTTAAAAAAGAATTACTAGCAGGATTAAAATAATACTGCTTTAGGTTGATTGTAATATTCAAGAATATATCTGTTTACTTTGCTTTATGAAAACAGATTTTTACTTTCACTAGTTCAAATTTTCATTGGTACAGAAAATCATACCTACTTAATATTGTTCTTTTAAAAATTTTTACAACAATTCAGATTCAGTACATTTGCCTTCTCTCCTAAATTTTGTGTCAAAACACCCAAGTGGGCTTAGGTAAACTATTGAAGAATATATCTATTTCAAACCAATAAAATCTATCTACAGCTGATGCTTTTTTTCCCCATGATAAATGAAATTGAAAACTATTGCCTTTTAGATGCCATGAAAATGAGCTTACAAAAGAAGTTTTATGTTTTTTGCACCTCACAGGATATTCTGGGGCTACTTTCTTTTCAACTATGTTTTTCATCAGACAGAACATTTGATGAGATGCAGTTTTGAAATTTTACCATTTGTCAGGACAACAGTCACAGAAAATTGAAATTTTTGCATACTTATAGCAAGTGTAACCAATAAATCTATTTTCTGCAGTTTGAATAAATTCTTTACCCCTATTCTTTGTCAATGATGCCAGCAGGTTAAGGGACGTGATCCTTCCCTTCTACTCAGCACTTTTGAGGTCACAGCTGGAATTCTGTGTCCAGTTCTGGACTCCACAGTACAAGAGAGACATGGACATACTGGAGGGAGTCCAGTGAAGGGCCATGAAGAAATTGAAGGGACTGGAGTGTTTCTCATGTGAGGAAGGGCTGAAAGAGATGGGACTGGTTTATGTATATAAATACCTAAATATAGGGTGCAAAGAGGACAGAGTCAAGTTATTCTCCTTGATGCTCAGTGACAGTAACAGAGGCAATGACACAAACTGAAACACATGTTTCTCTGTCTGAACATCAGGAAACACTGATGTTCAGTGTTCATTTTTTCACTGTGAGGGTGACTGAGCACTGGCACAGGTCATGCAGGGAGGTTGTGGAGTCTCCATCACTGGAGCTACATAAAACACCAACTGGACATATTCCTGGGCAACTGCGTCTAGGTGGCCCTGCTTGATCAGGAGGTTTAGACCAGATGACCTCTAGAGGTTCTTTCCAACCTCAATCACTCTTTGATTCTATGATTCTGTCCTCTCTTAGCAAAAACTGGTTTCTGGATTTCCCAGTCTAGGAAACCCTGATATTGGCTGCAAAATAATTAGAGAAGATGGACTATGCCTCATTAACCTACACAGCAGCAGAAAGGGAATGACAGGCATATATTTTAAAAAACAAGCCACCAAACGATACTCAGTCTCTGATTTCTTGAAGTACAGCAAGGTGCGTAATTTTCTTCATGATCTTCAAGGTACATCTTTCTGAATCTTACAGGTGCCTACTGCCCTTGTAAGGTATACATAAGCCATCTATGGTTTAAAGACTACTGATAGGACAAGAGGAAAAGGGCTCAAGTTGTCACAGGGAAGGTTTAGATTGGATATTAGAAAAAAAATTCTTCACTCAAAATATTATCAAACATTGGAACAGGCTGCCAAGGGAAGTGGTTGAGACACCATCCCTGAAGGTATTTAAGAGACTTATAGATGAGGCATTCAGGGACATAGTTTAGTGGTGGCCTTGGTAGTGTTAGGTTAATGATTAGAACTGATGATCTTAAGGGTCTTTTCCAACCTAAATGATTCTATGAATCTATGATTCTACTACCAATGATGAGATGATTTTGTCTTACCTACAACCTTGGTACTTCTGCAGTACATATCTGGAATTCTTCTGAAACATAACTAAAAATGTTACCTAACTTTCAAGAAAAATATTTTGATACAGGATTGAATCTTTAGCGCATAAACAGAAAAGAGAAATTCAAACACACATTTAAATGACAACAGGATTTTATCCATGCAGTTTACAAAAGCCAAATTAAATTATTTTCTAGTTAAATCTGGAAGTTTTGAGAGTAAAACCTCTTTTAAGAAGAAAAAGCTTTTTTCTTTTTTCTTTTTTTTTTTTCTTTTTAGTGAAGGGTTCACTTTTCACTTACATCATGAATACAGGTATCTGCAACATTATAACATTCTTGGCAGTGGATCAAACCTATTATATATATAATCTTAGAAAAATGAATAGAATACAGATGAATTTTCTAATGTAAATATGCATGAATGATTTCAGACATAGAACTAAAGAAAACCAGAAAATGGACCATTACCTCACATTTTCTTCCCAAGAACATACAAAATAAGTTATGTGGCTTCTAAGTCATATACATTAAACATAATGTTGCATTTAAAACTGACATTAACTGCTGGGCTCAGGTCTGATTTGTGTATTATTTTTAGGGTCAAGTGACAAAATGTGGGTTTTTTTCTCCTTTTCACCTTTTGCAAGTTTTCAAAGACTTAAGAGCCTAAGAGTCTAAGGTAATATTTATTTGTCTCATAGAATCCATGTTTCTTCCCAGTGATGAGATCTACGTAGTAATGATTCGACAATTACAGGTGAAACACAGTTTGGGTCCTATATGAGTCCTATTCTTGTAAGTGCAGAGAGACTTATGTAAATGCCATCCCAAGCCCTATGGCTACTTTTTCATATAGGAACTCACAATATGCACAACTTCTTTTCCCCAGAAGAATAATCAAAGTATTTTTCAGCAACAGAATTCTAAGAAATAATAGACAAAACCCACATACACTTGTTTATGTATGTCTATGCTCTCTGGCATACAAATGTAAGTTTTGTTATGAAAAGCAGTCAATTATGCTCAGAAAAAAAAAAAAAAAAAAAACAAAAAACAAACTAACCAGTGATAAACACTTTTGCTAATATGAAGGAAGGAGCCTGAATGCAACTGAGACAGTTGTTTCTTCAGAACTGCAATGATATTTTAAATTTGATGTCCTGACTTTTTTTCCCCCTAAATTATTCTTTTTTATCTGCTCCAGGTCAGTGGAAAGTTGTTAAACCAAAAGTTCTTGCCATTTGTCCAATGACTAGTCTCTCAGTAGAACTGATGAGCTCCAGATCTTTCCTGTGGGACGATTCATATTGTACGTAATCATGCTCTCATCTGATACAAATCAAGTCCCTAATTGGTAGCCTAAGTGAAGTAGCACTTACAGGGAAAATTCCATTACCTCTATTCTTCTGTATAGAGACAGTTTCAGTCTCTAACTAACATATATGTGGGATGTAATAACGTATAAAAATCTTGAATGCTGAGTCCCATCCCAATATGTTTACAAATCCCTGGTACTCTGAACACATATTTTAAAAATTCTTTAAAATAAAAGGCTGTGATATATATTGGATCCAAGATACTAATTAATGTTGATGGAAGATTGTCAGTATTCATTACTGTTTTAGGTAAGTAGCAAACACTACTGTTGCTTAAAAGAAAAAGTACTGTATCACATTTCCTCCTATACATTAATATAAAAAACCTAAGAAAAGAACATTTTGAATAAATGGCAAAATATATGCAATTCAACATTTTATTGTGGAAAAAAACCCATCAGAGTTGCAATGTTCGGCTAGGGGTTATCAGGTTATTTGACTTACTGCGAAATACACAGCAAAGCTCCTACAGTACTGGCAAAAACTAAGACACAACTAAAATAAATTTGCATGGGAGAATGAAAAAGAGGGGCTTTTTTTTTTTCTATTTTTTTGTTTTTTTGGTTGGTTGGTTCATTTTGTTTTCTTTTCAAATAGTGATTAGACTGGAAAATTAGCCACTTTGGGATTTTTCAGCCAGTGGTAACAGATGGCTAAGTTAGTGAGGAACCACTGAAGGGGCTGGAGAGCTGATTAGGGAGACTGACTGAAAGCATGCATCTTCAAATTGGCAGAATGCCTAGTAAAAGCAGTGACCCATCACTTACAGTGAGTCTTTAAAATATTAAGTGGACAGATATATTCAGAAAGGGAGGGGGGAGGGGAAAGCTTGCCTAGATAATTTTTTTTGTTGTTGTTTTTCAGAAAGTTTTGAGGTAGAAACAATTTTTTGCTTGAGTTTCTTTCTGGCATAGCTTCTTTTCCTACTCCTGTCTTTTTAAAGTAGGCTATAGCTGCAATAAAAGGAGTGAATTTTATTCCATTAGTCCTAGCTTTTAGAAAAATAACAACAAAATAAAACACCCTCCTTGGAAAAGCAACCTTTTGTTTCTGTGGTTATAGTATGAGCTTAGTTTTACCATCTAAACGCAGGAGACTGACATTGTTTTCATTATTGATTTTGCTGGAGCATTTGAAAGACTGTTTATCCGTTGAAAATGTCTTCAAGTTAAATTCTAAAAATAGATGAAGGAGGTTAATATTCTATTGTAGACTAAATGCAGACTTAGACCTCAGGATTTCTAAATTAAGAACTATATTGTTCTTACTCTGGAAGTGAATACCTTCATCACTACTCACATCACTACTACTTTCTACAAACATTAATTTCCTTTCACAAAAAAAATTAATTTATATGAATGTGGTAGAAAATGGTATATTGAAAATAGGAATACTTCTTTCACCTAGTAAATTTATAATTCTAGAGGAAGATGTGGCCAAAACTTTGACTAATGAAAATTCTTGTTTCCCAGTTTGCATCTTGTCTTTGCTCTCTAGGTAACACCAGATCAAATGATCAATTGAACGTAGTCTAAAACTGTTAAATAGGAGCAGTAAGAGTATGCAGTTCAATTTTGCACCTGTCACTAGCTTCTGTGTAGACATAGCTGGTTCTCTGACAGCGGCTTTCTAACTCCTGCATACTATTAAAACATAATGAAAGCTACTAGAACTAAAGAAAAAATAAATACAACCTGAGAAAATGTTTTTAATTTTTGCTGTTATTTCCCACAGCAGTATGTAGATATTTAGATACAAAATTTTCCCTCTTAAAACATGCCTGTGTGGTATAAGGTCATGTCCTGCCTGTATATTATATCAACACAGGTACTGGAATCAACAGACACATTCTGCCCAACATTTGTCTTGCATTAAAATGATGTCTTTTTAGAAAGGCTAATTAACCTAAAAAAAAACCCACTCTGAAATAGCTAATATTTCTCTCTCATATGAGCTGTCTAAGATCAGTGTAAAGACACGCCTTATGCATGCACACACACACTGTCTGCACCTGAATCAAACCCACTGGCATTACAAAGCAAAAAAATAATTATCTCCTGGAATCAATATGGTGGTTATATCTTTGTCACAGGTAAAATAGACTTTCTGCAAGTTCAGTATTATCTCTTTTGTTGAGAGTCTTTTGCCTACATGCACTAAAGTTCTCTGTCTCTCAGATCTCCACTTTTTTTTCAGTCTAGCAATGGCTACTTGGGGTGGTGGTGGTGGTGGTGTATTTTCTTCTAAAGTTTGCTACAACTTGATATTCTGCTACCACTACCTATGTATGAATATGGTATGTGAACGTGTATGAATATTACTATGCTAGTAATCAGGGATGACATCAAAGTGATTTTTTTCGAGGTATCAGTTTTCCTCTGTCTTTTCACAGAGATCTCCATCTGCCTAAATTGGTATTAAACACCCAGCATAAAGAAATAGCTTTCAGATATGGAAACCTTGTGTCTCTAAAATAAATGTCTGTCTAATATAAGTTGCTCTTTGATACAGCTTGATTTTAAATACAGAAATTCTTTAGTTTTTCTATCTAGAAAATAATGAAAAAGCCTGGAAACATTCTCAGGAGGTGTTCTTACAGGAAGATACTCACTAGAACCCATTGGAATTTGGTTTTAACCTTTTACCCAAACCCTCCTTTAATTCTAGTAATAGCTATACAACTAACTATGCTGAATAGAAATATCCAGGACAGGTATCTGTATAAATCATCGATATTAAATGTCTTGAGCTAATGTCTATGCAGACATATGTGCACAGGCTCAGACCTCAGTAATTTTAGGAACTGGTGTTAGAAAAGCAATAGCTCACACCTACTCTAATACTCTAAGGTCACATGATATTTTCCATAATGTAGTTAAAAATATATTCCCTTTGTTTTTTTTTTTTTTTTTTTTGTTTGGTTTTTTTTTGGTTTTTTTTGTATTATCAGTGTATTGGGTTTACAAGGCATAGCTTTAGTAGAAGGGGTGCTGCAGGAGCAGCTTCTGTCAGAAGACACCAGAAGCTGCTCCCATGTCAGACAGAGCCAGTTCCAGATGCCTTCAAGACAGGACCTGCTGCTGGCCAAAGCTGAGCCCATCCATGACATTGGTAGTGACTCTGTGATAACATTTAAGAAAGGATAAAAAATGCTGCACAACAGCAGCTGAGAGAGAGGAGGTAGAAAATGTGAGAGAAACTACACTGCAGACACCAAAGAAGGAGGGGGAAGAAGTGCTCCAGGCACTGGAGCAGAGATTCCCCTGCAGCCCATGGCGAAGACCATGGTGATGCAGGTTGTCCCCCTGCAGCTCATGAAGGTCCATGGTGGAGCAGATATCTGCCCTGCAGCCCATGGAGGACCCCACACCAGAGCAAGAGGATGTGCCCTGAAGGACACTGCAGCCTGTGGAGAGTCCAAGCTGGAGTTGGGTCCTGACAGGAATTGCAGTCCTGTGACCAGCACATGCAGGACCAGGTTTTCTGGCAGGACATGTGACTCAGTGGGTAACGGTACTGATTTTAGTTAGGAAAGAGTTAACTCTCTTTACAGTGACATGTATGAAGCTGTGTTCCTGGATTTACACTGAGAAAAGTACTGATAAGGTCTTAGCTAGTGCTGGAGAATGCCTGCACCAAATTCAAGGTCTTTCTCAGCTTCTGACACTGCAGCTGCATTCCCAATACTCTTGCTACAGGCAGTGTGGGGGGAACACACAATTCAGACAGCTGACCCGAACCGACCAAAGGAGTAGTGCATTCCATAGTACGTTATGCTTGGTACATAGTCAGGGAGGGGCTTCAGGAGTCATTACTCTTACAGCTACACTTTCACTTTCTAACACTCTCCCTAACTCCTCTGCTAGCTGTTTTGCTAACTCCTTTGCTGGCTCATTCATGAGTGAATTGGTGGATTTGTTAGTTTTCCCAGTCTTGCTATTGCTGTTAGGGTTCACTCGGACTCTGCTGCGATACCTCTAGGGCTCTCTGCCTCTGACTCTTACTTCTCAGGACCTAGTTGTGCATCAGTCAGTGGGTGCTGAGCAATTGTATCATACTGTATCATGTTTTATTTTCTATTATTTTAATTACTTATTAATAGTAGTATTTGTATATATTCATTTAGATTGAATCAGTAAATAGTTCTTATCTCAATTTTATAAGTTTCCTTGTCTTTTTTCACCAATTCTTCCCTTCAGCTGGAGGAGGGGAGGAGGGACCTGTGAAAGCAGCTTCATGATAATTTGCTAGCTGGAGTTAAACCACCCTGGAGAAGTCCAATCCGGAAGGACCGAACCCTGTGGAAATTGCTCATACTGGAGCTGTTCATGAATAAGTGCAGCCTGAGGGAAGGACCCATGGAGAAATTAATGAAGGACTATTTCTTGTGAGAGGGAGCTTGTGCTGGAGAAGGGAAGAATGTGAGGAGGAAGGAGCAACAGGAAAAATTCTATGGAGTGACTGCAATACCCATTGCCCACCCTCCTGCGCTGCTCAGGGCGGGGTGAGGTAGACTTGGAAGTGTACCTGAGCCTGGGAAGAAGGGAAGGCTAGGGCAAAGATGGTTTCAGTTTTGTTCTTATTTCTCATTATCCTACTGTGCTTAATTGACAACAAATTAAATTAATTTTCCTGAGTTGAGGTTTTTTTGCCCATGATGGCAATGAGCTAATGCCATGTATGTCCCTTCATGTTCTGCAGCAAAGACTATAGTAGATGCACTTGAGGCTATTGATCCTGTCACCTTTTGGTGTGGAGACCTAATTCCTACATGATTCTTCTCAGGTGCTTCGGTGGTTTCTAACACATCAATAACCCTTGTGATGTGGAAAGAGAAGAATCAAGTTGTATAATTTGAGAGATATTTAAAAAAAACCCAAGAAGTTTATTGTATGAAAGATAGCTTGTGTGAGTAAAGGATGTAAAATTTTCAGCAACTATGACAAGTACTTAAAATTTTCAAGAAAATTATTCAAATTAATTTGCTTTCTGTATAATTATTCATCTGCATGGTTTAAGTACCAATTACTAATATTTCATGACCCCTTGTTTTTCAGTAGTGAACCTGAAACTATTCAGTATGGTTCAGGAAATTCACTAGAGGCTTAAGGACATTATAATATATTTGAATTGGTATCTTCCTATAAGGCATATACTTAAGAAATTACACCCTTTTGGTTTGATTAGTGGGAAAATTAATGACTAAGTACTGTTTTTCTGACAAAAAATGACATGTCCATTAGAAAGACAGTTAATGTTTCAATTCCAGTTTTTTGTTTCCAGCTGCTTTTCCTCAGTTTACAGTAGAACTGTCCTTTTCTGCAAGATATAGGTCAACTACTAACAAAGAGGAAATATGATTTCATATAACCCACTACTTATTCCTTATTAATAACAAAATAGCATGTCACAGAAACTAGACAGTTTGTTTTGATCATTTGACTTCTAAATTATACAGAACATTGCTTATTTGTATTCAGATATGCCGATACTAGCATACAATTAATTAAATCAATCTACTCAAAAGCTATTGGAAACGGTAAACATGTTATTGGAAACAAAGCTTATTTGATTTGTAAATATTTGGTTCATCATAACAACCAAAATTGTGGGTATTAGTCAACAAAGTGGGTTTTTTTGTTTTTCTTTATGTAATCAAAAGGAACATTCAAAGAAGAAAATAATCTTTCAGTAGCAATTCAGACCAGGTAAAAGGTTGGGGGCCCAATGGCTATAAAAATGGTATTATCCATGACTATGTAGATCTGTATATATATGTGTGTGTGTGCATAAGCTTTTTCCTTTCTCAGAAATATTTTTTCTTCTGTTTCTCAATTTGTATTAACTTCATATTGTAATAAGTACCTTAGAGTAGAAGGACTTCAGCATCATGCTTAATTTGTTTGCAATATTGTAATATTGATAATGAACTTGTATATTACAAAACAAAATACATAATACCTGATGGCACAAAACCAGTTTAAAACCAAATTTCATGTATCACACAATCAGATTTTTTAATCATTTGGTTTAGATTGAGGAACATACTAATGAGAAAAATACTATGTCCAATATCTTTATCAAAGCATCTTTAGACAGATCAATGATTACCCTAACATTCAACACTGCAACAGTAGTATCTGCAGTCTGATTCTTTGTATTGGCAACTATAACTACACCTTCATGTGAAATTGATACTGTTGTTATCTCAGTTTTAAAGAAAGCTGAAGCACAGATAGTAATATTCACCTGTCCAATGACAAAATCTACACTTTAGACTGGGTAGGCAGTGGTGAGAAGAAGATAGTTCCATAACATCTGTTTCTGAAGGAAACAGAAGAAATAGCAAGAAAAAGAAAAAAAAAAAAAAAAAACCCACAAAAACCCAAAACAAAAAAAACCAAAACAAAACAAACAAACAAAAAAAAACCAAAAAAAACCCCACAAACAAAAACCCAACCACCCCAAAGTCTCTGCAAATGGACCCATAGCATTAATTTTAATTTATTTGTAGAGGTCATATATAAAACATTTTTCACTATTTTGGGTGTCCTTTAAGGTCTCATGCAGCGTCTTTTTGGGGAACCATGAAGAATTCTGTCAAATAGTGGCGTTGCAGTTTACATCAGATTTGAGAGCATGGATTTCTTCCTGGATATTATGTAAACCTTTATTTCACTCAGCAGTATCAAGTGCATTTGATATTAATTTTATACATAAAGAATCTTATAGAGCAATGCATATTCAAGTTATGCTCTCAAATGACAGGTTAATAACTTCAAAATTATTTCTTAGAAATAATAAAGATAAAAATTATGCAAGCAAGGAGTAATTTGAGATTGAGATGTTCTGCAGATGATTTGTTGTTGCTGCTTGTTATGGTTTACATTTCTTCTCTGCAATCACCATTGAAGGTCAGTTGAGAGATACTGTATTTTATCTTTCAGAAACAACAGATACTGTTCTATTCCTCCTTTGCAAGGGTGAAATGAGTTTTTAGACTGGAACAAAATTTTTTATATTTTATTCTAATCAAAAAGAAGTTGAGTGTTTCCTTTAATGTAAGAATAAAATTCTAGAGTTTTGTAAAACTTTGAGATGCCAATTAATTTGCTATATATTCTAATATTCTATTATATGCATGTCAACAGTTTTATTAGCTGTCCTCACAGTCCAAAATATCATGAATCCTCAAAAACATCAGAAAATATTTTCCCTTGAAAACACATTAAGAACATGGCCTTGCTTTGTATTACATTGCAGTTAATGACTAGCACTGATACCCAGTAAAGGCCATTGTTCTTCACTTAAATATAAAGACCAAAGTGGACTACTTCAGTGTATAGGTAGTGAGTGTCCTTGGAGGATGAGGAGAAGTATCATATTTCTGTAATTTAATAGCTGAAATATTATTAATATCAATTAATATCAATATACATCAGTTCAGTGTAGAAATCGGTCAATTTATAACACAGTAATTTTCAATGCCTACTTCCATCTACTCCCTGAAAGAGAACTGAATACTCGCATTTTCGGATTTTAAGGCCAACATCTTGTGTGGACGTTGGAAATATAGCTGG
This sequence comes from Rhynochetos jubatus, assembly GCA_027574665.1. Taxonomy (NCBI): domain Eukaryota; kingdom Metazoa; phylum Chordata; class Aves; order Eurypygiformes; family Rhynochetidae; genus Rhynochetos; species Rhynochetos jubatus. The sequence goes on along the minus strand of CM050650.1, from coordinate 79,251,016 downwards.
CTTTTTAATGTCATCCAATTTCTGTTATAATGAACAATACAGGTAGCTGAAATGATGTTTCTGAAGCAACGCAAATGGCACTTCATCACACTTTTGGGCCCAGCAGTGCAATGCTTCTAGGACTCCATAGGAAGGCATTTTCTTCCAGTTCCACAATCCTCACCAGTCAGGCACATTTTCCTGTTTGAAGTAGGGTGTTCAAGCATGTTTTTGGAAAGGTCATTACTTTTGACTGAAACACAGAAACAGCTAGGGAATCAATCATTTCCCTTTACACTTCGGGTTCTTTCAGGAGGACAATTGGAGGGCTGTAGCTTCACCTGAGTGAATCTTCACATACTATATCACTGTGAATGACTCCTCACACAATTCATGTGACTTTGCTGGACTGGTTTTCTAATTCTGGATCAGCCTGTCCATCAATGACACTACTAGGTCTGTTTCTTTTGCCTCTGTAATTAATCTTTCTCACTGTTTAAATGTTCTTGTTGTTGCAAATTTAACTGTGTACAAGTTCAGTTTCTAGCATTTTTTTAGATTATGTTTTCCACTGTTAGCAAATACATTTCTCCTCATACACTTTAATCAAGATGTCTCAAAATTTTTTGAACTTCAGTTCCTTCAGAATCCATTATAAAAGCAGCAAGAAAAATTACTTAAATGGAAGAGGGAAAACCTTCTTAGTAGTTCTTTAGCATGTGTGTATTCCAGTATGTCTATATGTATACAATGGCAGACAGAAATAATTCTGTCAGCCTCAGAAATGTACCTGCTTCTGGAGTCAACAAAAGAGGAAAATTAATAGCTTCTGGGAATAATCAGAATCAGAAATGAAGAATATGCTGAATTTCTCTTTACATAGCAAATCTAAATATGAAAAGACAAAGTATGTCACCCACCTTTACTGCTACACAGGGACAATAGCCCTTACCTAGCTTTGACTAAGTGAAATGTAAATATAAAACACTTTGAGAAAAAAAACAGATTTTCTTCTTTTTAATGCCTGAAGCTAGAAAAGTGTTCCCAGAGAAATTAGGGCAATTTCTCTACATTAACTAAATTCTCTGCCTTGCTCTGTGTAAATAAGGACAACACTTTATGAGGGACAGCTGCCATTTAAAACATGCAGAGTATTTTTTTGTTACTGTGTAATTACTTGGAGTAAAGGTTATCCAATTAGATCAAAGTTCATTGTTATCAGTACTAGAAATCATTATTTTTACTGAGAATAAGACACACCTGATTCCAGGAAAGGAAATATTAGTAACACATGCGGGAAGAGCACTACTGTCTGTCATATGAAAATAGCATCATTAGTATTTCATTTCTACGACAGAATCACAGAACCTTTGAGGTTGGAAGTGACCTCTGCAGGCTGTCTGGTCCAACCCCACTTCTCAAGCAGGGCCACTAAAGAAAGCTGTCCAGGACCACATCTAGATGGCTTTTGAGTATTTCCACTGATGGAAATATTCTGACTACACTCGGTCTCTTGACCTGTTATTCTACTCATGGTTGGACTAGATGATCTCATACACCTTTTCCAACGTTAGTGATTCTGTGATTTTACTATTATGATTTCAAAAAATATTTTTTTCTGAAGTATATTCTTTCATTTAGTTGAAGATGTAAAACAGAAAGATGGAATTAGGCAATCAGAGAATTTTGGTTTTAGTTTGTTCTGTTGTGGTTTTTTTTGTTTCCCTTTTTTTAATTTTTTTTTTCTTAATATCCATTCTGAAAGTGGTATTTCTCTTTGCTAATGTCCAGAGTATGAAAGTTATCTAAGAGGAAAAATGAACATATATATATATCTTCATTTTAAGAGAGAGAAAGATGATCTGAGCATGCCCATGCAGTTAAACTGCTTGGTGTCACTTCAGTGGTTTAGAACTACTGCAAAATTCATTAACCAGATGGGTCTCAGATTTCTATCTGCTTTGTACTGTGACACTGTGGAGAGAAACTAGACAGGCAGTGTTATTTGGACAATATATTTTTACAGGTTTTAGTTCTGGAAAGAACATACTAGGCAAAATACATTATGAACCACTAAAAGCACAGGAAAATGTATTCACATGTGGATTAGAAGTCTGCAAAGGTATTTACACTGTATTTTTTTACATTGTGTCTTTTTTCTGAGTTCAGAAATAATTTAGGACAAAAATATATGATAGATGTGTTGGGAATAGCCATTTTATTATTAGTTTTGTTATACTATCAAGAGTGTTACTTGACATCAGATCTCAAAAGTACAGAAATTGTCCAGAAGCATTAAAAATTCTTTGAAAGCCTACTTACAGTTGCAATCTGAATTGAGAAAGGGAAGTAGAAGATGAATGGAAAAATAAGATATTATCTGAGGTTTACATTTAAACATTTAAATGTATTGAGACTGAAAAGTAAATCTAGCTAGGATTTAGGATTTGAAAACCATAAATGAAAGTGCTTAGCTTTTGGTCACTCAAATCTCAGGTATTATGGCTAGGTAAACCCCTCAGAGTGGGATCAACTCCACCCTGTAAATTAGGTGTAGGTCCAAATTTAGCCACTCAGTCTGCATCTACAAACACTCTTCCCAATACATGGGGAAAGCATACTATTTCCTTTTCCTTCTTTTATGTAAATCCTTAATCATTGTAACAGTCACAGAGGAGGTGAGAAACCCATGTTCACTGCCTGTCCCTGGCTCAGGAGATCCCAGTCTATGTTTCCCATCACTCTGGAGTGTGCTATCAGCACAGACAGGTTTTTTTGTGGAGACACTCTCCACCTTCCCAGCATCCAATGCAGGAAAAGAAGAGAGGTATGTCATAGTTTGGGATTGACGCAGCCATTTGAGAGTCTGGAGATTTCATCCTTTTTCCAACATGAGTTCTGTGTTTTATCTTTTGAACAGGTGCAAGCTACTCTGTTAAAGACTAATGAAATTAATAATATTATTGTTGTATCTTCCTCTGGCAGTCATGTATGAAAGAATAAGCGGTTCTGACAGTTAAGTAGTAAAACCAATCATGTGAATGCATTTCAGGAACATTATAATGGATTAGGTCTTTCAGGAGCCAGCAAAGGGATACCTCATTTCTGACATCAATAACAAGTTACTGGCATCGAGATGCTGAAACTGAGGTATTTGAAGTGATGCAGGTCTCAAAAAACAGGGAATTTTAAACCTAACCAGAGAGATCCAGGAAATTTAGCTGCTTTGTTAAGACAACTGCTAAGCAAATGGTAAAGGACAGGCATTACTGCAAGTGGGTTCTTTGGTGTCCTGAAAGTTCATTTTGAATTCATTTAATTGAATCTCACTCTGACTATCTTGGTCCAAAATTACAAAGGAAATTTGAGGAAGAATGGAGAATTAAATTTGCAGTGTTCATGTCCCTTTCTAGTGTTTAATTCGTGGGTATGTTCTGCCTCAAGAGAGAGCAGGAAATCAGACAACAGAAACAGCATAAATGATAGGGAAAACTGAGGATGCTAGTTAGAACAAGAGATAGAAGTAGAGAAAGAAGATGCAAGTTATAGTTTTCCTTTTTTTATGCAGCAACTCACTGTTAGAGCTTAGCTGACCATTTATGCAACAACTTTGCAGGTCATTGCATGCACAATGAATCTTGCATAGCATAAACAAAAGAGAAAACCTAGCAAAAATATTTACTGGTTTAGGTATAAACTATATCCCAACATGTAATGATAAACACTGTTTTCTGCTGTTCATGTTCTTTTTAAACAAAGAAGATTGAGCCAGCTAGTTGCCTAGATTCTGATCTGTTATTTAAAATGTTTACAGAGACCCTCCAGAGAAGTTCTGTAGAGATCAATGAGCTAAATGAGGTTGTTTTGGAGGTTCTTTCTCTTTTTCCCAAAGGCTTTCAAATTAAAAAGAAATCATATTTAGAACACTATGATTTACTATGTAACAATGACTCTGAAAGAGACAGATTAAAAACACCTACAGAGAATTTTAAAGTTAAAGGAAGAAGAGCATAGTAACTCACCAATTTTGGAATCTGAGACTTAAAAAGAGGTTTTATAATTTATAGTGGCAGAAGTGGTATGGTCAACCATACCATAAACAATGGTCCTAATAAGACAACTCGGTTGTTCAGCCATGTTTTAACAGAAAAACATTTGCCTGGATCATACTTATTTCATATTATAAGTCAAGAAGTTATGTAATGTAAGTCAGCATAGTCCAGTTGCAGCCAGCAGATTAAATCTATTCCATGAATACTTCCATTCATCCAGTTGCTTATTTTGTAGGAGAAAGAGTAGAATTGTTCAAGCAAGGCACAGCCCTGACAACTAATTTCTCATACTTGCTAGGACTCCAGACTAAAAAAATCAGACTGTTACCAGTAATGCAGCTGTAAATTAAGGTTATTGAGATTTATTACCTTGCTTCCACAGGGGAGGTCCTCCAGTAATCACTGCTGGGTAATGTGAGACAGCACAAAGTTCAGTTCCCAAATCTGTTTCATGCCTTTGCAGGTTCGAAGGCTGGATCTTACTGAAATTTAAAAAAACTCCCAAACCTGTATTATGAACAAAGGGGTAAAAGACCTCTGCAGACCTTACAGGTTTTCTTCTTTAAAGGATAGGTGTTGTGGTTTAACTCCAATAGGAAGACAAATATCACACAGCTGCTTGTTGACTCCCTTGTAGTGGGATGGGGAGAGAATTAGAACGGTAAAAGTGAAAAGAAAAAAAAAAAAATGGGTTGAGATAAAGACAACTTGATATGTAAACAAAAATATATGTGCACACGCAAAGCAAAATAAGGACTTCATTCACTACTTCCCATTGTTAAGCAGGTGTCCAGCCATCTTCAGGAAAACAGGGATGCATCACGCATAATGATTACTTGGGAAGACAAACACCATAGCTCCAAATGTCACCCATTCCTCCTTCTTTCCCCCGGCTTTTATTGTTGAGCATGATGTCATATGGTGTGGAATAACCCTTCAGGTAGTTGGGGTCAGCTGTCCCAGCTGTGTCGCCTTGCAACTTCTTGTGCACCTCCTATCAACATTCTGATGGAGCAGTATGAAAAACAGTAAAGGCCTTGGTATTGTCTTAACACTGTTCAACAATAACTAAAACATCCCTGTGTTACCAACACTGTTTCCAGCACAAATCCAAAACAGATAATCATATGAGCTACTGTAAAAAAAATTAACTCTACACTAGTCAAACCCAGTACAATAGGCATGGGACCCCAGATTTGCTGGGGAAGAAGGTTAAGTTGCTAACAGTATAGTATTCAGGACATCCATGCCACTTAGTCTTTTCTCTATATATTCAGTTTTCTATGATGAAGATGTTTTATTGTAAGAGATCTAGGAATTGTACATTTTACGTACTTGTGCAATACTTGGATACTTGCCAGAATATATTTAGAATTTGTGTGGAAGTGCTAGGCTAACACACGTCTTATATAACATTGTGAATTGTCAAAAACTAGAATTCCAAATACGGGTAATAAGGTTTCAGGAGTTCTCACCAAATAAGAGTTTAACTGAAACATCCCTTTCTGAAGAATTTATTTTTTTTACCTATCCATTACAAACATGATGAAACAGAAACCCTGTATGAACTGGCACATTTCTCAGAGAAATATACAAGACGTAGAAATATGTAACAGATAACTATGAATATTTTTTATGCTCATGTTCCTTAACTACTTCTGGCTCTTGTCTCCAGATTTCTACCTCCATATAATGGCAGAAACCAAGCACACAGTCTCCATATTCATCCTCTTCACTCGAGAGGAATCTTAGGCATCCAGAAGAGAGATTAGATCAAGAAGACAAGATCTTTTGTACCTCGGTATACACCTTCCACATCGTCTGAAAATAGAACAGGACAGACTTCAGATTCGTATGTTTTTACTTCACTGTTGTAACAGAGTGCTTGTTCTGCAGGAGTAAAAAAAAATGGACAGGGAAATTACTGTTTTTAAAAGGTCAAAGGAGAATATTCCAGGTGGTCTGAACGATTCATAGGTCAGTTATGGGTAATGCTGCTGTAAGATCCCAAATCAAAATCAATTATGATCAACAAGAAGTAAAGTGAATGGTAGATTGCTGTCAATTTTAGCCTTCACAGTTTCAGCTTTTTGAAAGTTGCCTTCTGAACTGCACTCTTTGAAACTTGTTATCAATGGGATGAGCCCAAAATTGGAAAGCAAGAATTCATTTCTAATTGTTCTTACTTTGATTAAAAAAAAAAAAAAAAAAGAAAAAAGAAAAAAAAAAAGATAACAAGGCAACAATTTTATCTTCCTTTAGCAGACCTACTAGGCATGCTCTTCAAACTGGACATGTGTGTCCCATAGGATATAATGAAGATGCAATTACTATATAAAGGCATTATTAGATGTCAATGTTAATTGACTCTACAATTAATTGCTAACGATCTGCTGTGTATACTGCGGTAATAGGTCTAGGAGGACAATAATTTAAATACAGTGACAGTTGAATTTGGTAAGTAAAATAAACCCCTAATAACTCTAGATCTAGAAGTGAAGGCAAAAGTGTTAGCTTTTTTCTTTTTTTTTTTTTAACGAGATGGGGTTAATAAGCATTACAATAAAGTTTAAAGGAATAGGCTTATATCAAAGAATAGGTGTAAACACCACTGTGATGAGCAAAAATACATAAGTAGATAAGTCTTGCACATATATGTGATATAGAGTTCCAAGAATCAGCTTTTGACATCCATGTTAAGCAATGAGGTGAAAGAAAACAGCTCCAGAATATTTTACCATCTCATGCTAATACTGAATTCTTTGTACCACCGTAAGTCATAAGCATTCAGGACTCTGAGTGCCCTGCCAGAATCCAAGAGGATTTTGAGTTCAGGGTAGTATCACCCAAAATAATTGTAATACTTTCAATGCTGGTTTGGTCCATGATATTCTGTAACTCGTGTAACTTTCTGATATGACACCCTGAAAAATTTAGAAAACCATTTTCATCTCAGTTTCTTCAAAATGAACATTTGACCTTTTGGTTTGAATGAAAACTCTAGAGAATATGCTTTAGCACATTTTCTTGGATTTGATTTTGATTTCTGTTGAACTTTGTGAGAGTGTTTGCCAAGGGAAGCTTCACAAATGAACAAAGAAAGATAAGAATGATGTAATTGTCAATATCATGGCTGGAATATAAAAACTGAGAGCAACTGTTAGATTAGGCAATAAGCACCATTTATTATTCGCCTTGTCGGTTACTCATAATAAACCCTGTGATCACTTATAATTGCAGCAATTTTAAACAGTAGAGTTAGGTTAAAATTTGAATGTCATTTGCCTCAATCTGAGTAATTTCTGAAGTTTCTGTAATAATTTATGCATTTCTGCTGCAGGTAATATTTATTTTTTATATTTTTTAAAAATATAGTCACTTAAATATCAACAAGCACCTATTCACATGAGAATTTACATCATGGACTTGAAGACATCCCACTGGCGAGGGGGAGGAGTGAGCAACTGTCTGTGTGTTGCTTAGTTGAAAGATGGGCTTAAACCATGACACTAGTGTCTATAAAAATCCGGCACAATCTTAGAATAAATAGCTAGCTTTACAATATTTTGTCACACATTCATCTGTAGTAAGTCTTAGGCATGAGGACAAAACCCAGTCTGCTTCTGAGGAGTCTATCTGGGTCCTCTTTAGAATCAGTTGAGACAGCTAATACAATCTCTTTCTCTAGGAACAGATTCATTTCATCCTGAAGTCAGCATTTGAACAGAGGACAGAGTGATTAAAAATCTATATTTCATAGAGTGGGAGTGGAAATCGTACTTAAGATATTTATATTGTATCTCACTTGTAGAAGGTGGGATGAATTCAGTCTAGCATTCAGTAGAATGAACCCTGCTGTAAGACAAAAACTTATGGGGGTAGGTCAGGTGAATCCTACCATAAAGGTTAATTTGTCATACAATGGATATGAGGGAATAAATAAATGCATATCAAGAAAGAATATAAATCACTAATTTCGTCTTTGCGTTTTTGAGAGATTCGTTCATGTTCTTTCTTCTAGAATATAAGGAAAGAGGAAGATTATCAGCAGATGCTGTTAATAACTTCAGTGATGATAACATTTTAATATACCCATTAAAATATTTTCAAGAAAAAGATATTAGTTTAAATATACTCTTGTGTTACAGCTTCATCTAATCATGACACATTTAATATATGTGAAGTTGTGAACTGGAAAGTTGCTTCCTCTTGATCCTGTTGTATAAGCTTAATTTTTCTGCTGTACTGGTATCCTGCCCTTTTGTTGTTTTTTGCAAGTAAAGAGTGCTGCTAAATCAAAGATCGGAGGACAAAGAATTACGAAATGTATTATTCAGCTCAAGGAGATATTTTAATGTTCTTTTCCATCACTTCATGAGGAACACAAATATCCTTCTTTCATGCATGGTTTCATTCAAAATTAGCTTTTATCATCCTTTCATTAGCTGAGTGCCATAACTAGTCTTTTTTATAAGGAGAAGATATTACTGTTTAGCATATTTTAATTATCTTTCTCCATGTGGAAAATTCATAAACAATCTTTAAAATAGAATTTTGACTTTTTTTCTTCCTTCAAGCTAACATCTAAGATATTACTCTAGTTTTGCCTTAATCTAACAGGACACGAATTTATCTTTTAAATAAATGGAAACATTTCACTTTTTTCTGTAAAAAGCTTTTCAGTATCAATATATTTTCATTTAATCTACTAATCTGTTTATTTATGACAAAATTAGTCTAAGAGACTCCTAAAGTAGACATTAAAGAAAACATGGTCCTTTTCAAGAACTTCTGGAGAGCTTTCTTGTCTTTCTTATTTCATCAAAAAGTTTCTTAAGAATGACTAGATAAATACTTCCCAGTAAACAAAAATATTTTTTATTTTTGAATAGCTTTCATTAGTAAACATTACACCAAATAACTTTACTTCCTTGTTCACACACAGTCTCACTCTGTGCGTGAAAGTGAAAGTTCTATGTTCATCACTCCTCAGCCATACAATTACACTGCTAAGTTAATAGACATTGTAGATCCATGATGTTTAAATCCTTGATAGTGTTTTTAAACTGGAGTTTTAAATGAACTTTTTTTTTAAACCAATAATCTATAAACCTTTGACCTAATGTTAACCTTGTCACTCATATTTAGTCTTTTTTTAACTCATAAGTACAGAATTACAGAAAAAATAACACTATGCTAAGATAATGCTTGATAAAAGCCCATTTTTATGATATGTACATCTACCTTTATTGATGTTAGTAATAACAATACATAAATTTTGTTAATGAAAGAACAGACATGATTTTTTTTTAGATAAAGTATAAAATCACCAGTTAGAAATAGTGTACAGGTATGTCAGTAGGAGAACTGGGATCAATATACTTTTGAGGCTAACTTAAAGGTGTTAAATGATAAGGGAAGAACAACCAATGTCTTCTGCCGGGACTTGTGCAAAATATTTGACACTGTCCTACCCAACATCCTTGTCTCTAACTTGGAGAAACATGGATTTGACAGATGGATGACTCAGTGGATAAGAAATTGGTTGGATGGTCATACTCAAAGAGTTGTGGTCAATGGTTCGATGCTTGAGTGGAGACCATTGACAAGTGGAGTTCCTCAGGGGTCAGTATAGGGACTGGTGCTGTTTAACATCTTTGTCAATGACATGGACAGTGGGACTGAGTGCACCCTCAGCAAGTTTGCTGACACCAAGCTCTGTGGGGCAGTTGACACACTGGGGGGACCTTGACAGGCTGGAGAGTTGGGCCTGTTCCAACTGCATGAGGTTCAACAAGGCCAAGTGCAAGGTCCTGCACATTGGTTGAGGCAATCCCAAGGTGGGCAGAGAATGGATCGACAGCAGCCCTGAGGAGAAGAACTTGGGAGTACTGGTGGATGAAAAGCTGGACATGAACTGACAGTGTGAGCTGGCAGCCCAGAAAGCCAGCCATACCCTGGTCTGTATCCAGGGAAGTGTGGCCAGCAGGTCAAGGGAGGTGATTCTCCCCCTCTACTCTGCTCTCATGAGACCCCACCTTGAGTATTGTGTCCAGCTCTGGAGCCCTCAACATGAGAAGGATATCGACCAGTTGGAATGAGTCCAGAGGAGGGTCAGGAAGATGACCAGAGGGCTGGGGCACCTCTGCTATGGGGACAGGCTGAGAGAGTTGGGCTTGTTCAGCCTGGAGAAGAGAAGGTTCCGGGGAGACCTTATTGCAGCCTTCCAGTACCTGGAGGGGGCCTACAAGGAAGCTGGGGGGACTTTTTACAAGGGCCTGTAGTGACAGGACAAGGGGTAATGGGTTTAAATTGAAAACAAGGAGATTTAGATTAGATATCAGGAAGAAATTGCTCACGAAGGGGTTGGTGAAGCATTGGAACAATTTGCCCAGAGGAGCTGTGGATGTCCCATCCCTGGCTGTCTTCAAGGTCAGGCTGGATGAGGCTTTGAGCAACCTGGTCTAGTAGAAGGGGTTCCTACCCATGGCACAGGGGCTGGAAGTAGATGATCTTTAAGGTCCCTTTCAACCCAAACTACTCTATGTTTCTATGATGTTTCCTCCCTAAAGTGCTTTAGTGTTTCTTGTTATCCAGGAGTGAATTTCTTTGTCATTTAATATATCATACTGAAGTTCCTTCAAGGAAATTAATTTCTTTATTTTTGATATGACTCTGTAATTAAGTTTTAAAATCAAATGAGAATATGCTTTTCTTCCCCTCCTCCCCCCCTCCCCCACCCCACCCCCACCCCACCCCACCCTCTTTTAGACGTGCTTTTCTCACTCAGCTTTGCTTTGCTCAATTCTTACCCTATCCCTGTACTCTGAGTCACTGTATTACTATTTCTCTATTCTTAGGAGAGAAAATAAATAAATTATTATAACTTACATGGATTTCCAAGACATAACCAATAAAATTTAAATGTTATTATTAGCACACTGCTAAAGTCTCTGCAGGAAATAATATAAAATATCTCTCTTTAATGCTCAGTTTCAGAAAAGTGTCTGTGGTGTGAAAATTGACTTCAAAGCCAGAACTGTGATGGATGAATTTTGTTTTGTCAAATTTGCTTTCCAGAGCAGTGTATTTCTGATTTCTACTATTTCTGATTTCTACTTGCTCTGCAAGAGCAATGCATTTTAAAAACACCTATCTTACATCAGGTAAGAGTCCCTAACTACTCAAAGTTAGAGGTGCTGATACTGCAGCTACATTCCCCCTGGTTTTTGTACCATACCATACATCTTTTTACTGGTAATAAAAAAAGGTGTCCTTCCCAATTTACAAATCCATCTGATCTATTGTGGATAGTATGATTAGAAACTGGCTTTCATTGCAGCTCCTTAAACAACGAAGGATTTTACAATCATCCCAGACAGGACAGCAGTCTGCGCTTTAGGAAAATGTGCCGTGTCGAAATCTGGAATCAAGTAATTTTATTTTAAAATACAATTTTGCTTTTATGACCATATTTTCAGCAGAATTCCTGACCTTTTATTGTTTGATTTGGAATTTGATTTACTTCATGGTAATTCAAATTGGGAGTTTTACGAGTGTACTAGAGGATGAAGGCTTGATTGTCTTTCAAGAGAGGAAGTGAAAGTAAAATTAGCAATGGTCATCTTAGGAATCACTTTCTTGATGAATTGTGCTGTTTGTTTTAAAAACATTTTTCAAGAAATCCTGACACAAAGGAATAATTTATAGACATCTAGTTTAGGTTATGAATGGTTTTCTCTCAATTTGAAGTAACATGATGATTAGCTAATACAGGGGGAAAAAAAGAAATTAGAAATACATACCATTTTCAGGATGTACAGTTTCAGGCTGTATGCCTCATTATGAGTGCAGTAAGTTCACCAAAGTGCATTTTAATTGTATAATGACCTTATCTCCTCAGGCATAAGACATATCTTGTTCTGTGAATCTCTTCCAGTCAAAGGTGATATGTAAAATATAATATCAGAACAAATACATATTTAAAATTAAGAGAAAAAAAGGAAAGAGTTGTTAGAATACTTTTCTATTGAGAAAATAGAGTCAAGCTGAGAAGATAAAATTTAGCTTTACGTGAATCAAGAAAGCTATTTGAACAACCCAACTTTCAGTAAACTATGGTTGCTTATAGGCCTCAGTTCTGTCAATAGGGCAGATGAAGAAATGCTATTATATATATACGATATATATGTGTTATATGAGGTATCATTGCTAATATGACTGACATCGTTTCAGGTTTTGGGTCCATACGAACTTTACCTAAGTAGACATCTCATTTCTTTCATCTGCTAACATCATGTAATAAAATAAATAATATATATCTGTACAACATATAATAAAATAACTTTAAATTCTAAGTACATAAAACATATTGCAACACATTTTGGTAGCAATATTTAGGTTAATAATTTCAAATTGCACCTGTTCTTGACATGTTCACATGAATTAAGCCTATCAAGGTCACAGAATAATATGATCTAGGCATGTGAAATTTTATCAGAGAAGTAACAAGATAGAATATCCAAAACAATTGTGTAGGACTTTTCATTTATTTTAGGACAAACAAAGGCACTCTTAGATGCTCATCATCCTTTTTTCATCAATGACAACAAGTAACAATTGAGAAAGTATATGTTCAGAAGCTACCTTCTGGTGTATCTTGTGTATATGGTGTTCTATATACTGGAAAAACTAAACTGGTTTAATCTGCATTTAACAACAACCTAAGATTTTGGATTTCCTATGAACTGAACTGGGGGCTTCGATAATCATATTGTAGTTTAGGAACTTTTCTAAGTGTCTCCCTGTTCCTAAGTTTTGATATGTGGAAGATATCAAAAGTAAGGTCAAATAACATAGCACTGCAGAAATATGTGGACAAATTTTGGCTCAGATGTAACTCATGATAACTTTCAGGCTAAAACTGCATTATTTACTGAGATCTACCAAAGAAGAGAAGCATCTTGAAAAACAGTCTTTTTGGGTTTTTTTTTCTCTCATTGTGGGTTTCAAATTGAGATTTAAAAAAGTATGTCACAGACATGGTTTTTATCTGTATAACACAGATTCCCTTTTACTTTGGAAAAACTCAGATTCAGACCTAAAGATTTAACAGCCCACTATGGAATTCTTTTTTAAAATATAGTATATAAATCTATTTAAAATATTAATATCATAATAGTAGTATATATTTGTTGACTTGCTTAAAATTAAGGATTTAGACTTCACTATTGTAAAGTCTTATACAAATAGAGTTTTTCATTATTCTGATTATTTGAGCAAGGACTAGATTTTAGTAATACTCTGGGAAGTTGAAACATTCCAACAAGTATTAGGAATTATAGTTTCTTTTTCTTTTGTGACTTTTGTATCTTTCATGATATCTAAGAAAATAAACTTTACAGGAATTTTTTGAGTAGCGATCCACAGTATGAGTTTGTATTTGTCATTATTTTTATGCAGAAAAAGGTGCTGTAATAACTGAGCAGGATGATGACAGAAAATTACACTACTGGGTTACACTGCTAGAGTGAGATATGAATGGGTCATAAGGTGTAAAAATGTGAGATTAAGAGTCCTGTATTAGGGTGAACCCATGGCTAAATGCCAGAATGTGCTATCAAATATTTTCTTTATTTATGTTAATGTTTTAGTGAGAACCCCATTTGATTTTAAAACTACACACTGTTGTACAAAGGCCATAAGTTCTCCAGACTTGCAGATCCCAGCTATTTCCACTCTTTTGCTTCAGGTTAGCTCTGTTCAGGCAAGTCAGGTGTAATTCAAACATAAATCAAATGTGATGTTAGAATGGAGGTGGATTTGACTATACATCTTTACCTTAAAATGTGAAGACAACAGAAATATTTGTACATTGAAGTAATACTGTTGATGTTGATTTCTATCTATTTAGGGAGCTGAATTAGTCCTTAAAATAATGCTAGTGTGTTATAAATGATTGTCTACAAATGAAGGTGAAAAACGATGGTGCAGAAATTTCTTCTTCTACTCCTAAAAAACAAAATAATATTTATTTGTAAAAAATGCTTCTCTTGGAACATGTTATGATTCATGTGCTCAACTTCACTAAGATTGTGTAATAGTCTTAATCCATCAATATAAGAAGAGCAACAATTTATAAATAACAATTTATAAACTGGTAACAGATCTCTGATGGTCAGCTAAAGGTCTCATTCCTGACTTCAGCATTTGCTATACACAGGTGAAGTCAGTCTTGATAAACAAGCATCTTAAAAAGTTTTAAACTACATATGTTTATCTTAACATTGAAACAGTGATGCTAAAAGGACAAAATAATGACTAATAAAATACTTATTATCATACCAATTACGTTGAAAATACAGACTATTAAAGTTTTAGACAACTTAAATTTTATTTGATTCATTGAATAATCTGACAAAATATTCTGCATCAGCAGGAGATTAGAGGAAAGTTATTTGATGGAATACCATGCCAACCTCTTGATAATTGGCTTTATTGACCTCCAAGACATTTAAACCAGGTCTAAAAGCTACAGCATATGAAGTAGAATGTATTTTTCCTTTTTTTCCTTCTTTCTCTAAAAGTGTTCTAAATACACTGTACTTACATCTGTATTAATTCTTGCTCAAGTAATTATGTACAATATGAAACATAAGACATGCATAAGGAAATAAATGACTTTGAAAACATGAAAAAACTTTATATAAATATTTTCTACAGAAACAGGATAAAGCCATTAAACATAAAACCAATATCTGGAAAAATAAATGTTTTGCTTGAAAAGCCTTTGAAGGTCTTTCACAGAGATCATGACACATACGATGACCCTGTATTGCTGTTGTCACCAGCTATTGCTGAATCCCTCATATAAATAAAGAGAAGCAGAGAGACAAACAGATTTGGGTTTGAACTGAATAAAATAATGAAACTAATAATACTAACAATCATCATTTAAATGGAAAAAAAGAGGACCAAGGGAACTGTAGGCCAGTCAGTCTCACCTCTGTACCTGGCAAGATCATGTAGTATATCCTCCTGGAAATCATTCTAAGGCACACGTAAAATGAGGAGGTGACTGTTGACAGCCAACATGGCTTCCCCAAGGGAAGATCATGCCTGACTAACATAGGGGCCTTTTATTATGGGGTCACAACCTTGTTGGATAGAAGGCAAACAACGTAATTTGCCTGGAAGTGTGGCCAGCAGGTCAAGGGAGGTGATTCTCTCCCTCTAGTCGGCTCTCATGAGACCCCACCTGGAGTACTGTGTCCAGCTGTGGAGCCCTCAACATAAGAAGGATATAAACCGGTTGGAGTGAGGCCAGAGGAGGCCACGAAGATTATCGGAGGCTAGAGCACCTCTCCTCTGGGGACAGGCTGAGAGAGTTGGGCTTCTTCAGCATAGAGAAGAGAAGGCTGCAGGGAGACCTTCCAGTACCTGAAGGGGCCTAGCAGAAAGTTGAGGGGATACTTTTTACAAGGGCCTGTAGTGACAGGACAAGGGGTAACGGGTTTAAATTGAAAGTAGGGAGAATTAGATTAGGTATCAGGAAGAAGTTCTTCCTGGAGAGGGTGGTAAAGCACTGGAAGAGGTTGCCAAGATAAGTTGTGGATGCCCTGTCTCTGGCTGTCTTCCAGGCCAGGCTGGATGAGACTTTGAGCAGCCTGGTCTAGTGGAAGGTGTTGCTGCCCATGGCAGGGGGCTTTAAGGTCCCTTTCAACCCAAACCATTTTATGATTCTAAGATTCTATAACAATACTAATAATACTAAAAATTTTACTAATAATATATAATTAAAATAATACTCCCAATAATAATATGTAATTAAATTAATGGAAAAAAGTATAATTGTTCACCATCCATTGAGCTATACCCAGCCAGGTCCGGAGAAGTGAGAGGCAGAGGCAAAAAGCCCGAGAGCCAATGCAACATAGTCCAGGCGAGCCCCACAAATGAGAGCGTGACTGAGAAAGCCAACTAACAATGAAGGTCCCTGGACCACCCTCCAACATATAAGCATGACATTCTATGGAATGAAATACTCCTTCGGTTAGTTTGAGTTAGCTGTCTGGACTGTATACCCTCCCCACTGCTTGTAGTGATAAAGTTAGGAATACAGGAGCAATATCAGAAGCTGAAAATGTCCTTGAATTGGTACAAACACTCCTTAGTGACAACTAAAACCACCAGTTTTATCAGTACTCTGAGCACAAATCTAAAACATGGCCTCATACAAGCTACTGTGAAGAAATTATCTTTCCCAACTAAAACCAGCACAGATACGAAAGCTAAAGAATGGATATAAATTTCTTAAACTTGAAAGCCAAAGTCTGTAACAAGTTTTCAGATGTTCTGTTACACTAAAGATCTTTATTGTGAAATGTGAAAAATAGATATTTTCTGTAAATGAGAAATCACCTCTATATTACAAAATTATCTAAGTACCACAGATATTAACATTATAGGTGGGGCTCATTACAATTTTAGTTAACATTAAGTGAAAGTGTTGCTTAACATTTTTCACTGTAATCAGACAATGTTTAGTATATAATAAAGATTTTTTTTTAAAAGACAGAGAGAGGTTCAAAGCTCATCTAATTGGCTATACTAGTCATATGTGATAGAATGCTTTCAGCAGCAAATCTACTAATGTATACTTTGTGCGAAAAGCTGTCCTGTTATGGACACCTTGAAGACTATCCCTAAAAGTTGCAGGCACTGTTATATAGAGCAGTGAGCAATATAGTAATGTGTACCATTAATATAATTAATTAAAGTGAATATAGAGAGTCAATATTAACATGTAGAAGAAGCAGATTAATCATACTAGAGTGTTTTGAATTTGGTTAACATGTGGAGGTCAGCTTGACAACCCATGAGCAAAAAGTGAGAACTTTTGTTTCTATGATGCTTTATATACGATTCGTGCCCTTTGAATTTCCAATGTTGCCACAACAGAATTTCTGTTCCCACAATTCTCTTCCCCATTCATTACTGACTTTCTGATTTCTACAGCAATAAGTAGGTAAAGATGAGAGTGACTGTAAAAAGTAACCTCATTTACTATAAAACCTTGATCAATTTCCAGACCAGAATGTCTTTTGGTTGCACAAAGAGGTACAGTTCTGTGACTCCATTCATTTATCCAGATCTCAGGCTAAAATAAATATTTCAAGAAGAAGTTCTCTATTGTTCTTGAAACCCTAGAGAAAAAATGTCAGTCTGAGGGAGGAGTGAATCTGTAAGCTAATGCAAGGCAGAATTAGTGCAGGTGAATACAGAAACTTAGAAATAACTAAACAAAAATATTTATGGAATATATGTAAAATTAAATTTCTTTTCAAATGCTCAAAATGGTTTGGATGTAGCAGATCTTGCATATGTCAGGGAATCCTAGAATGCGCATTCATGCTGCTGCCCTATCAGATACTGCATGTATACAAATCCCAATAATTATTTTCATTAAATGTAATCTGTAATTGCTTGTCAGGCTTGCTGCAGCTGTCAGCAAGGACACAATAAGATAGAATACACCTAAAGGACTGCAGACACAAAGCATCATTTGGACTGTAAATTCACCATATTAGAAATTAAATGATAGGAATAAAAAAGAAAAGTTTTGTATTGGAAATACCATATTCATAGTAAATATATTTTGCAGGGGATTGAGAATGAGCACTGATATTGACAAATAAATCAACTGGATTGGAGATACTTTCATTCTATCTGCATAACGAAGGACAGTGTGTGATGTAGGCTATTCTACCAATAGAGGTGCAACAGTTGTACACAAGCCATGGATCATCTGCGAATTTTTTTTAAATTTCATGCGAATTTACCAGTATTACCCTGAACAGTGAGTTACATAATATAATACACCTGCTTTGGGAAAAAAAGTGTGGAAAAAAATAAGAACGTCTGTTATGAAAAAGGAAATTATAAAGCTAAAATGGTATATTTATAGAATGGTTTGTATTAGAAACAACCTGCAAAGATCATCTAGTCCAAAATCCTGCCATGGGCAGGGATATCTTTTATTAGATCAGGTTGTTCAAAACCACATCTGAACTGACCTTGAACATTTCCAATGATGGGGCATCCACAACTTCTCTGGGCAACCTGTTCCAGTGTCTCACCACCTTCATAGTAAAGAATATGTTTCTGTGCTTGTTCCAGGCAGGGATGAGCTGCTCTTCTGGGGCCAGTCCACAAGATTTTGTTTCATTCCATAATATACCAAGCTGAGTGGTCACTGCCAGCCCCATACTTGTGGCAATGGGAGCCGGCTGGGGCTGGGGGGGGAGCTTTGCAAGGCATGACCCTGAAGGTGGTGGTGGGGGTCATCTAGGAGGTTACTGCCAGAAGCACCTTTTTTTTACTGTCAGCATGGGGGTTTTTTGCTTGGCAGCACAGTTTTTGTTCAGACCTTCTGGTGGGTGATTAGCAGAGAAGTAGCGACTTCTGTCAGAGAAATTGCTCTGGGAAAAGAGGGATTGGAAGTTTCTTTCTCCCTGCTCTCTGCTCCTAGGTTCAGGGAGAAGGTTTTCTCCTTTTGCTTTTGGGGCTCGGGGTTTTGGATGTATTTTTTGCCTTGTTGATCTGGAACCTGGCTCTGTCCATCCACAGGTGGTGAGATCCTATATAATTTGTTCTATTTTTCTGTTCTTTTAATTACTTATTAGCAGTAGTATTGTTAGTAAACCCATAAGTTTCATTTATATAATTAAATAGTTCTTATCTCAACTTTTACAAGCCCCTTGTTTTTCCTCTGACCCTTCCTCACTTCTAGGGAGAAGGGGAGACAGGGGACAGAGTGACTGGTGGTGCTTAATTGCCAGACAGGGAAAACCCACAACTCTCTTATGTCGAATATAAATCTACATTTTTCTAGTTTAAAACCGTGGCCTATCACACCAGTCCTTGGTAAAAAGTCTCTCTCCATCTTTCTTATAAGTAGGTACTTTAGGTACTGAAAGGCCACAATAAGGCCTTCCTGAAGCCTTCTCTTCATACAACCCCAACTCTCTCAGCCTTTCTTCATAGGAGTGGTATTCTGACCCCCTAATCACTTTCATGGCCCTCCTTTGGACATTTTCTAACAGGTTCATATCTTTCTTGTACTGGGGACCCTTGAGCTGCATGCAGGACCCCAGTTAGGGTTTCACAAGAGCAGAGTGGAGGGATAGAATCCCCTCCCTCAATCTGCTGGCCACATTTCTTTGTACACCGCCCAGAATATGATTGGATTTTTGGACTACAAGCACACATAGCTGGCTCATATCTAATTTTTCATCTACCAATATCTTGAAGTCCTTGGCATGGCTCATCCCATTCCATTCATTCCCCTGTCTGTACTGTTATTGGGGATTTCCCCAAGCGAGGTAAGGGACCTCGCACCTGGCCTTGTTGAACTTCATGAGGTTCACATGGACTCATTTCTCAAGCCTATCAAGGTCAGCCTGGTTCCTTACATAAGTAAGACAGGTAAGGTAAATTATGACAACGCCCACTGACATAGATATGATATTGCTATGAAAAAAGATGAGGTCTTTTCAGTAAAAATAAAGCATATCATTGCCACTTGTATCCACAGCATTACATGTAACAATAGGTTCATCAACATAAGTCTATTGATAGATATAAACATAACTATATTTACATAAAAAGAGGTGTCAAAATTCTGAGGTTGTTTTTTTTTTTAATAGATTAAACTAAAGTCAATTTTCAGTTTAGTCTAATCCAGATGTTAAGAAGAAATGGATATGAGAATTCATGACAGAAGAGGCATTTAACAGGAACATTTCCACCAATGTGTTCTAGACTTGTCCTCCTGCTTTTTCTAAATGTTCAATTTAAGATTAACCTCATATTACATTCACATTTTTAGGGACTTCCAAGACCATAGAATGATAGAATGGTTTGGTTTGGAAGGCACCTGTCATGGTCCAGCTAGCAGAATACCATGAAGACCATCTCACAAATCCCCCGTCCACTCCTCCAATGGAGGGGAAGAATCAGAGGAAAAAGAAATAAGGAAGCTCATAAAATTGAAATAAGAACTATTTACTAATTAAATCTAAATTAATATATACAAATACTACTAATAATTAGTAATTAAAATAATAGAAAATAAAACATGATACAATATGATACAATTATGATACAGTTTCTCACCACACACTGACCAATGCACAAACAGCTGCTGAGTAGTGAGAGTCAGAGCCAGAGAGCCTGAGAGCCACAGCCCAAGAGTGAATGCAGCTCAAGAGCTGCAGTCTCAGGGCCGGAGCCCAAAAGCTATCGCAGCAGATTCTGAGTGAACCCTATCAGCAATAGCATGACCAGGAAAACTAAACAAACCCAACTACCTCACGAACAAGTCATCACAGAAGTTAGCTAAGCAGCTAACGCAGGAGTCAAGGTGAGTGTTAGCCAGTGCCAGGAAGTAAATGAGCAAGAGAGTAAGCGAGAGAGTAATGGCTTCTGCAACCCCTCCTCACCTATACCCTGGGCATGATGTACTGTGGAATGAAATACTTCCTTGGTCAGTTTGGGTCAACTGCCTGAACTGTGTGTCCCATACACTGCCTGTAGCAAGACAGCAAGAGCTGGGAATTCAGCTGCAGTATCAGAAGCAGAGAAAGACCTTGAATTTGGTACAGGCACTCCCCAGCACCAGCTAAGACCTTATCAGTACTTCTCTCAGCATCCAGGAACACAGCTTCATGGTAAAGGGAGTTAACTCTTTCCTGAGTGAATCCAGCACTGGACCTTAAAGATCACCTAGTTCCAACCCTGCTGCCATGGGCAGGGACACATTCCACTAGACCAGGTTGCTCAAAGCCTCATCCAGCCTGGCCTTGAAGACAGCCAGGGATGGGTCATCCACAGCTTTTCTGGGCAACCCGTTCCAGTGCCTCACTACCTTCCCTGGGAAGAATTTTTTCCTGATATCTAATTTAAATCTCCCCTCTTTCAATAGAAACCCATTACCCATTGTGTATAAAAGGGGGTTATTACATGTCCTTGTAAAAAGGATGTAGGCCCCCTTCAGGTAGTGTAGGCCATTTTACTCACCAGTCTGAATTCAAACATCTCAATGAAATAAAGTTTCTAAAATGGTTTTAACATAAAATTACAATAACTCCAGCACCAGTTTGATTCATATGGAATTCTTACATGTCATGACCCACAGTTCTCTGGCTTTTCTTTATTTTTCAGTTTCTATCTGTTTGCATAAGAGCTTAAGATGTTTAAAATTATTTTTTCTTTGCTATCCAAGTTTTTAATTTTGTTTTTGTATAGGGAACATTTCCAAATCATCCACATTTATTGCATGATGGGCCATTTGCCATGCCACTATGTTGACAGAACATGGAACACAATGACTGCATTCCAAAGTGGAGCTGTTTGTATCCATATGACATTCTTTAGGTTACAAAACTTCTTATTTTGTCTGGAAGGATAAATCTAGTCAGCCTCTGATTTAATGGTTAACTTGTTATCTTTCTTCTTCAATATATTTGCCTACTACAGAGAATAAAAATATAACTGGATTTTTAGTAAACAAACAAACACAGTAACACAATCTCCCTTAAGTGAGGTTCCTGTCAAAGAACTCATTATATCAACATGTCATGAAATCAAGGAATTCAACAAGTATGTTGAGATATTTGACAATCCTCTATTTTATTTTTTTCCTAGCAGTAAGATCATCATCTTCTAATAAAAAACCAAAATTATTATGCAGCTAAGCAGACTCTACAAATGAATATATCTCCTTTATTATAGACAAGCTAAAGACAACGCACAAGAAAATTCAGAGATTAATTTGTGGTGTATGACCTGTCATATTTCCCTCTGACAAAGACATATTCATGCACACACGCACAGGCATAAACACAGAAATGCACACACATACCTGCATGCATCTACATGAGAAAACAGAATTCAGATTAGTCTCTCCTTTGAAAACCACAATTATTTCAGCACTTGATGACATTAAGCTTGTTTTAGTCTGGTCTCTTGATGTGTTTTAAGTGCTGCTGAATGCATTCCACAGATTATAATTTTGGTACTATAAAAATTTTGGTACCATTAAGCAAAATGACAGAGCTTTTTGCAAGCTATCTACCACCTACGCTGCTCTTTCCTCTTTGTTACCATTCCAGAATGCTCAAACTAAGGTTATATAATTTTCTGTCTATTATAACCCCAAGAACTCTATCAAGAGAGTTTCTTCTTTCAAGGGTATGCATTATTTTCTTATTTCTGACATATTTCTTAGCAAATATCAAGGTGAGTCCAGCTGATATTCTTGAAACTATGTTAAGTAATTAGCAGTTTACTAAACTGTTTCTCTGTTTCTTAACAGTAAAACATATTAAATCTGGTCAGCTTATGGGTTGTCCATCTTTTCTTTTGGAAAAAGTAATTTTTTTTTTCCATTAAATTTCCCTTCAGCTAAAATGCATATGAAAATATTAAAATGCCATTATAAGAATTTTGACAGGTTATGACTTCTTGCTTATGAGTTTAAAATCCTGTCAGTTATGAAAAAAAACCCCACCATTACTAACCTTGGCTTGCCTGAAGTTTTTATTACCATTTAATAAATATTTTTCTGCATGACTTTTGTTAGCTCTCTGTTACTACCCTCTGTGAGGCTATGTTCAGCTAAAATGTAATGACTTATAATCAGGGATTAAACTACCTTTTCTTTTTTTAGCTTTCAAAAAAATAAGGTTCTAAGGAAAAATTGTATATGTACAGAGGTGTAATGAAGTAATTCTGGAGATAATTCATGGTTAGCATTAAGGTGATGATGTAATTTCATTGTAATTTAACACATATCTAAATGTGCCCCAAAATAAGCATATGATCTGAATGTAGGTTTCTACGTATAGTGAAGTTTTTGGTTATATTTACAACACATTAGAAGAAGTAATTGAAGATTGTATTCTTCATCATAACTCTTTTTTTTATGAGTAGTCATAATCCAATGAATTGTCTTGATTTATGCAGTCTCTTTC
Source organism: Rhynochetos jubatus (assembly GCA_027574665.1). Classification (NCBI taxonomy): domain Eukaryota; kingdom Metazoa; phylum Chordata; class Aves; order Eurypygiformes; family Rhynochetidae; genus Rhynochetos; species Rhynochetos jubatus. Next base: position 79,227,951 of record CM050650.1, on the reverse strand, counting down.
ATGAAAGACTGTATGAATCAACTAATTGTATAAATTAACACAAATCCAACAGAATAATTTTAAACAGTGCTGTTATTCCACAAGGAAGTTCAGGATCAATTAGGCTCTGTGCTGTGCAAACAGAAAACAGTTTCATTCGTAAGTGAACCAAGAAGGAGAAAGGCAGAAAAAGGGTTTAGATTTTTTCTTTTTATACAAAATGAAACAAACCAGGTCCTCCTTAAGAAAGGACACCAAATTTCCACAATAAATATGTTTATTATATACACATAAAATACTTGTTTCTGTATTCAGGCAGTTATTTCTGAAATTACCAATAACAATCGTTTCTTTGCTGATAATATGGATGCACTGCATACTGGTGAGAAGTTTTATCTTTGTTTATTTGTTCAAGCTACAACATTTTAGAAAGGTTTTTGCATCATTGTAGACTTTGCTCTTATTTTAAATATACTTAGTATATTTCTACCTTTTCTTTAATATAGCTCCAGGTTCTCTATGTATTCGAGAACTGTACAACCATAGTAAAAAGGATTCAACTTGTGTTTTATGATTATCTGCATGTGAAAACATCAGAGCTGAGAACTCATGTGTAGTTTTATTTTATTTCTTTGTATAGAATCAAATTAAAGCCCACTGTTTTGTGGAAATCAATTCTGCCTAAAGATCAATTAATAGTTTTCCTTCTTTCACCCACATCTATACCAGAGGTGACATTGTGTATGTCATTTGCATATACAGCTGAGAAAATAAAAAATAAAGTGATTAAAAGTAAATTAAGTAAACAGTCCACTCTGGACTCCTGGGTAATTAAGAAACATTGTTTTTGATAGTTATATATTATGCTTGTGCATGTACTGAATTTTAATGCCAATTATAATGTGTTCACTATTTAAATTTTACTTTGTGTTGCATATTTATTTTAAAACATGAGAATACACACTGGTGAGCACAAACTGCTCAACTGTGCTTTCAAAGAAAAGACAAAACAAGGAAAGAAAATGAATAGATTTCTTGTTAAATATACCTGCCTAATCTTATTCCTAGTTTTAACTCTTTCCAAACTGCTTTCATTGCTGCAGTCTTTATAGGAATATCACAGGAGTCTGCTATTTTCACACACAGTCTGCCAGCAAGCAAACAATCAGCAAAAATAATAATAGTGGATAGTCCTTAAAGAGCCTTTTAGAAGTTCTTGAAGTTTGGTATGACTCCAGAATCTCCTGTTCTGATTTTCAAATGTTATATCTGGAATTAAATGCATGACTAAGTAACAGTTAATCCACTAGAAAGATTAAATTCAATGGCTGTTCTATTCAATAGGTTAAAACATTAAATCCTCTGGATTAGTTTGCAATAAATTTAAAAAACAAAACAAAATCTTGAAAATAATTAATAAAGCTTACTCAATAAATTATTCTTTTGCCTAAAGAAGCATTTCTGTTCCAGTATCATTTTAGTTTGGTAAAAGAAATCTGACCTTAATGTGAATTATCTGCAATGCCTAAGCCGAAATGTGTTTTCCAGAACAAACTGTCTCTACTTTTATCACTTCTTCCTCAGCACTCCTTGTCTTTCTGCAAATCATAGAACCTTTGATGTGTGAAGTCTCCGATAGGTTTAAAGATAGAAATGTAAAAACATTGATGCAAATCTTTTGAAGTATTCATAAACAATTAATTTTATATAGGCTCCTGCTCTTCACTGTGAGAAGTGGGTCACCTGAAGCAGAATTAAAGGAGCTGAACAGGAGTTCAACTGCATGCTTTTATTTAGACTTCCTTTAATGGAAATAAATTGCAGGTTTTGGAGAGCAATTGATTTAGTGGTAAGATAGATGTCTAACGTCTTTGGCATAAATAATCTGTTTTTTTCTCTCCATTCATGATAGAGATAGCTTGGATGAGTAACTCAGACTATTTGCTTAACTTCTTTGGAAGGTTAAACTCCGGTGATATAAATTCTAGCCTTATATCTAGCATTATAGATTGATAATGAATACAGATATACAATTTACTTACCCGATAAATTATAAAGTGGTTTAGTTATTACACAGTGGTCAAAATGTTTTTGCTTGAGAAGAACATTCCTCTGTTGTGCTTACATATGGATTTTCTTAAATCTGTGTGATGACAAGAATTTTAAGACTCATGGCTTCTTTGGTTCATTCATATTCTGAACACCTATAATTAACTCTATTGAGTGATCACACTAATGTAACACAAATCACTTCTCAAATACGTACAGTGAGATAAGGTACAATATGTTGAGAAAATATTTAACAGCTAAAAATATGGCATAACTTCAAGTCATAAAATGGAAGGGTACAAGCACTAAGACAAACCAGAAGAATGAATTAATCAGTTATTCATTTTGAATCTTGTCATCACTCCTCACAAATCATTTCTTGACAGCATTTTTGGGAGGCAAGCTCTGTTCTGAAGTTTATTTTATGGTGTGTGTTCTCTCCTCTCTCCTCTTCTGTTCCCAGGCAGCTCTTAAGTACCTGTGGGGAGATGTCATTGACAGATTCTCCTTTGCCTGATGGGAACTCAAGGGATGTATTGAAATATTTGTCTAAAAAATAACAAAATATAATAATAATGATATAAAAAGGAGAATAGAAAAAAAAATCCAGTAAAATAACATTTAATCTCTTCACTAAATATCTCAAGTAATTTTAGTGTACTTTTTAGATGGTCTGTCTCTTAATCTTATGCATAAATAACATCCAAAATTTTTCCCACGTGCTGTCATACACACTGACTGGTTAAGATGTCAAGAAATGTGTTCAGAAGTGAGTTCAAAGTCTTCCCATTCTATCCCAAACTACATGAATTGTCCTTAAGGATGAAGGCTGTACATCCATGTCAAATATTCATTAGCAATGGGGCTGAGGAATGATGACTAGAAGTAGCTGAATTAGTTTGACTCCTGTTGGGTAGCAAAACTGTATTCCTCTTGTTCTAATCTCAAGTCTGTGTAGTCAGACTCTGGCTCTTCCACATTTTCATAATATGTCTGACTGTTCAATTTCAATGTCTCACAAAGTTTTTTTTTTTGTTTCACAGATTGAAGTAATGATTACTTACAGTTAATATATATAAATATATTAATATTCTGAACTTAAAATGCAACCTGTAGCTTGAACAAAATAAAAACCCAAACCAAAACCAACAAGGAATCTTATGGATAAAAACAGAATTCAGATTTTAAAAGTATAGACAAATGCAGCTGCATCTGGAAAGTTTTCTTTTTAATTACTAGACACCACAGACTGTCCCTTTTTCATGTTCAGGCTAGTTCACCTTGCAATGGAAGTGTTTCTTTCCTAACACTTAATTCATGTTCCTCCAAATTTATTTATATTCTTTTTACTTAAGGAGAGAAAAGGGTCATAGAGGTTGAAATGACAAAAGAAAGTGTTAGATTTCTTCTCTAAAACTAATATAATTTGGAGAAAGACACAAATAGAAAAAGTCTCGATGAAATATGCAACGTGACTAGTTTTTAAGCACTTTCCCCACTGTACCCACCTATTGGATGTTTAGTTTCTGCATTTATTGTTCCATGTATTCAGCAGAAAGATTGCTAATAAAAGTCTGATACTTGACTATTTCCAATTGAAATCAGTGCCCTCAAGTATATTCTTGAATCTTGTAATATTTCACAAAAAATAGCATTATATTTCTGTAAAAAGCAATGAAAATTTTTGAAGTTATGTAGTGTATTGAGTTCTGTTTACTGTAAAATAGACAAGACTAAGGTTTTCTATTTCTATTTTCTATTTCCAGCTTTTCAGTTTGTATTTTACAAAAATTTGGATCTTTCTTCTGAAAGTTATTAATATTAACCACAAGGGCAGAACACTGAAGTGAAAAAGACACAAGCACAACTAGAGAGCAAAAAAAACCCACACAAGGAAATGAGATTGAATTAGAGCCTGAAAACTGAAATTACTCCCCCCTTGTTAACCAGTATTGTGGATGTTCATGATATTAATAAACAGTGCAGACACTATACATCCAGGAATTCAAGGGCCAGTTCAGCAAGTACAGCCTAATTTCCACGTTGTTCCAATGCATAAATAATTGGTCTGATGGTCCAGTTCCCGGAAACATGTTGACCAAGCCCTCACAGAAATAGAAGAGCATGCCTTGCAGACCAGTAGATGGTGCACATTAAAGATCTGTGGAAGGTGTGGAAGCCAGGTTCCCTCTGACAAGAACATTCTGGAATTCAGTTCCTGCTGTTTTCTTTTGTGTATAAATCTTCTGAACTGTAATAAAAAAAGGAATATGCTCGCTGCTTTATATAAAAGATATGCTACTGACGCAGAGGAAGGTACCATCAGTGCATAAATTTGAAATTAAAAAAAAAAGACTAAAACTGGGTTTGGTAAAATTAGGCAACTTGACATTTGTTTAGTTCCCTGTATATGTCATGGGAATAGCTGTTTAATTAATTTGGAATGGATCATCTTTTTTTGTGTGTGTCTTCAGAGGTGTATACTTGTCTCCAGCTACTTTCATTAAGTGCCCATTACAGGAGAAATTGATTTAATTTCATTTCCTTCTCTGTCAGAGCAAGGTTTTTAAAATTTAGGTAGGGCATAACACCAAAAGATTTACATGATTGCCTATTTTAGTGTAAAAACACAGAACTTCCTGAATCCATTTTTCCTGGGAGCCTGTAGACTTTGAAGCCAGTGTGGACTCAGTTAATATTATTGTCTGCACACTGGTGAAGAACTAAAGTGAGATTCCTGAATTAGTTCTTTGTATAGTCAGTCATCTATACTGTCTGTACCATTCCTCCATCTGTACATTTTACCTTTGTTTCTTTCAAGGGAAATTCTCATAACCACTTCATGATTAATAGCAGACTCCCATATCATAGCATCTCAACAGACAGAGAGCCAAATTTTACAATATTCAAGGAAAGGAAAGGAAAGAAGGAAAGGAAAGGAAAGGAAAGGAAAGGAAAGGAAAGGAAAGGAAAGGAAAGGAAAGGAAAGGAAAGGAAAGGAAAGGAAAGGAAAGGAAAGGAAAGGAAAGGAAAGGAAAGGAAAGGAAAGGAAAGGAAAGGAAAGGAAAGGAAAGGAAAGGAAAGGAAAGGAAAGGAAAGGAAAGGAAAGGAAAGGAAAGGAAAGGAAAGGAAAGGAAAGGAAAGGAAAGGAAAGGAAAGGAAAGGAAAGGAAAGGAAAGGAAAGGAAAGGAAAGGAAAGGAAAGGAAAGGAAAGGAAAGGAAAGGAAAGGAAAGGAAAGGAAAGGAAAGGAAAGGAAAGGAAAGGAAAGGAAAGGAAAGGAAAGGAAAGGAAAGGAAAGGAAAGGAAAGGAAAAGTCATCTTTATAGAGAACTGAACTGAAATTCTGATTAAATAGAAATAGCAGACTTGGTAGTGATAACGTTACACAGTAGTATAAATGTCATTCATACTAATATCCTACTACCATGACTAATGTGACACTGCTTTAATCTGCTCATAGTGAACTATGTTGAAAAGAGGAAAGAGAACATTTTCTATGGTCTTTGCTTTTCACACTTCTTTCTTGAAGTGAGATAGAGAGATATGCCAAAATTCATTATGCTTTAATCTGGACACTGTCTTTGCTTAAAACATTAGCAGTCCCTTGTAAGCTAATGTATGCATATGAATGCTTTTATTTCCCAAATCGTAAATACCACTTGGGAGGTTGCCCTTTGCTCCTGCTAAAATAATCATAGTCTGCAACATATCCTTTATCCCCAGATGAGGTCTTCTCCTTTGTATTTTTCATGTCTTACTATAAAACACACCATATTTCTGAGTAGATTTAGTGAGTGCAGCTATATATTAGAAGGATTTTGATTAACATCACAGCAATGCTATTATTATTGTTATCTTATTGTTCTATCCCACAGAGGTATTGGTCTTCTCAGGCCTAGAAAGAGTTACAATAATGTCTGATCTCCACTCAGAATTCTAAGAACTGAACAGACTTATATCAAGAAGCAAATCTTATTGGAAAGGTATCTGATTTGTTGTTTTGATCTCCTGAGCATTTTACCTCTTCTAAAACAAAACAAAACAAAACAAAACAAAACAAATACACTACATATAACAAAGTCCTTTTCTATGTGTAATAGTGAAGAAAAACTCATTCTTGGTCACTCATTCAGTCTTCTCTTAAATATGTGTATGACAACCAATTGAATCTATGTTTCATATCATAAACAGAATAGTTAAAGAACTGTGTTTCTTTTCCAGGTATTGGAAAACCTGTGATACATTCTACATCAATAAAGACACTCTTGCAGTAGAAATCAGTCTGAATAGTAATAATAATAACAACAACAACAACTTTTTAAACTTAATTTAAGAACTTGGAAAAGAAGTCTTTAAAACTATTATTTAAAGTTTGAATTTGGGTACAAAAGGGGCCAATGAGATGCATTTATGATGTATCATTTTTTAAATATGTAATGAACATATAAAGAAAATAATGACAATTTGCCTTCTACACTTGAATTAATGTCATATTTTTCACCTAACTATTCAACAAGATTGAAACTAAGATTTCTGTTTCTAAAGCTTAAAGAAAATTAAAATATGAAAAGAAAAAGAAAAAGTTTTAAAAAAGAAGCTAGAACAGCTTAAAGAATACTTAATCAAAAGCTGATTTAGAACTTTTTATTCTATCCAGTAGAAAATCAGGCCTAACATAAGCCTTTCACTTTATCTTCCATAAACACATGCCTTTGTATAAAGGCATGAAGGCATGTTGCGTAGACAAAAACCAAAAATGATACTCTAATGTTTTGGCCACTGCTTTGGTAAAAAAAAAAAAAAAAAAAAAAAAAATCGGTTGTGCAAACACTGAATCCAGATATTTTGGCTATATCTTGATTAACTGGTTTTGAAGATACTCAGACTAATAGACCAGAAAACTACTAGAGTTTGGAAGAGAATCTGGCTTTCCTACATCCTCAAATCATACTGTAATAATGGGTGTTGGGTTTCTGTGTTGGGGGGATTGATAGCGGGCAAAGCGCCACAGGGATGGCTCTTGTGAGAAGCTTTGATGAAAGCTCCCCCTGACCCAAGTTGGACGATGCCTCTGGCCATGGCTGAGCCAGTCTGAACCTCTGTGAATTAACATATTTAAGAGGGGAAAAGACAAAAATAGAAGTAACAGCCGAAGTGGAAATGGAGTGGAGAAGGTCTAGAGGTTCCCCTGAAGCCCATGGTGAGAGGGCAGGCTGTGCCCTTGCAGCCAGAGAGGGTCACGGGGGAGCAGAGCCCACAGAGGACCCCACGCTGGAGCAGGCAGCTGCACCCGAAGAGCCTGCGAGTCTCCGGGGTGCCGGCACTGGAGCTGTCTGCTCCCGAAGGACTGCACCTGTGCAAGGGTCTCGCACTGGAGCAGTTAGAGGAGAGAACTGCAGCCCGTGGGAGGACCCATGGCAGGGAGGTTGGTGGAGGACTCTCTCCCATGGGAGAGACCTCACACCGGATCGGGGGAAGAGTGTGAGGAGTTGTCCCCCGTGAGGAGGGGAAGGAGCAGCAGAGACAATGTGTGATTCACTGACTGGGAACCCCCCATTGCCCTCCTCCTGTGCCACTGTGAGGGGAGGACATAGCCTGGAAAGAAGACAGCGGATGGGCAGAAGGTTTTTAAGATCTGGGTTCTTTTTTCCCCTCATCGTCTTACTTTGATCTTGATTGGTAACTGACTAAATTGATTTTTTTTCCCCAAGTCAAGTCTGTTTTGCCTGTGACCATAATGGGTGAGTGATCCTGTCTTTGCCTCAGACCACAAACTTTTCCTTCTATTTTCTCCTGGCCATCCCACCTGGTGGGGGTGTGAACAAGCAGCCATGTGGTCTTTTGTTCCTAACTGGGCCTAATCCATGACATCATGAAATTATGAATGAGATTTTTTCCTCCAAGGCTTACGTGAATTTAGCCTGCATATTTCCGTTATGTCATGGTAAAAGAAAGAGAGTTTCTTGTTTTTCTTTAATAAATAAAAAGACTTTCCACATGAAACCATTGACAATGTCTGGTCTCGGGGAAAAAAAAAAAAAAAAAAAAAAACCAAAAAAAAACCAGTTAAAAAGTTGCCTTGATGCCTCTGAGTACTTACATCTAGTCTTTGTTCAGACAGTTAGTACTCCTATTACTTTCAACAGGGAGGAGTTTATTTTTGATTATAAACTCTGCATTACTGTGAAATCTATTTGGAATTTTTCTTTGTATTATGCACACAATGTATTTGCTACACAATGTATGTTATTCAATAAGGTAATAGTTATTGTTCCCTTCAAAAAAAGAGTTAGAAGGTTTTCATCTCCAACGCATTCTACATGTAATTCCTAAAAGCATATTATTACTTCTGGAAAACAGTTTGTCTCAGATTTTTTTTCTAAAATGTAAGATGAGGACATTGTTTTATTTATTTATACAAAGCAACAAGTTTCCACTTCTGTGATGATAGCAGGTTATTATCAAAACTGTATCACATGCTGAACTGTATTTTCCACATCATGTAGCAGGACATTTAAAGGTGTTTCAAAATTTCTATGATGAGGGTACTGAGGGAGCCGGCAGAATTGCTCACCAAACCACATTCCATCATCTGTCAACAGTTCTGGCTAACCAGGAAGGTCCCAATTGGCTAGAGGTTAGCCAATGTGATGCCCGTCACATGTGCTGAGAACACATGATGTGAGAACAACTAGTACTCATAGTAGTTGATTCCTGTATGTGTGTACCATGAGTTAGATTAGCTAAGTATTCAAGCTATCTGAGAAGCTTGGTTTGTACTGTGCATGGTCAGCAACTTTGAGAGGTTTAATGTCTTCAATCTTGCTTGATTCATATTATGAATGGTTCTATTACTCAAAATGCTCAACTCCTATCACTTCAGGCTTCAATAATTCTGGTGTTACACAGCTCCTGTTTTCTGGGAAATGTCATCATTTGTTGACAGAAAACTTTGCTCCTGACACATATATCACATTCCCCACTTTACCTGCCTGACTCACTAAGGGCTATTTATCAAAATTACAGATTCGCCTAAGTTACTTCATGCAGTGTTTATTATGAGAAATAAACAAGCAGTGACTTAATATTTCTACCTTGAGATTTTATCACCTTTATTATCTTAATTCACAAATCCATTATTATCAATGGTTGACAGGTATTTTCTTCCTGATTCTGAATTGTGTAGTACAAGGAAATTTCTGTTTCTCTCCTATTGTAGATATATGAACATAGTATTGAAACTACATTTCCATGGAATTACTAGCAGCATTTTCAGCCTCATAGAATAAATGACACAGAGCAAAAATAAAATCATATTACTTGTTCTATATTAAACAGTAAAATAAAACTCAAGACCCCATTTTTTTATTGTGGAGTCATAAATACTTACAATTAAATATGTTTTCTGCCTTTCTTAGAATAGTGGGTGACACTAGTTAAAAATTTTGCAGCATACAGCAGTAAAGGAAGGTGTTAATTTTAACAATAGCTATTAGAGTAGATCACAGAGGAACAAGCCCAGGCATCTTTTGAAAGTCTCCAGAGAAGGAGACTCCACCACCTCTCTGGGCAGCCTGTTCCAGTGCTCTGGCACCCTCACAGGCAAGAAGGGTTTCCTCAGGTTCAGTTTCAACCTTCTGTTTTCCAGTTGATGGCTATTGCCCCTAGTCCTGCCACTGGACACCACTGAGAAGAGCCTGGCCCCATCCTCCTGACGCCCACCCTTCAGATATTTACAAGCATTTTAGTTACGTCACAGCTGTGTCACAAAGAAAATGTATTTACCTGGTTAAGACAAGTTATTTTTTGGGTTTTGGTGGGGTAGTTCATTTTTTTTCAGAAAGATGAATACAGAAAGAACAAATAGCATAGACGAAGTTATGGCAGAAGACATGGTAGATGGTGGAAGACTAAAAGGCTGAAAAGAGGGTGACGTAGCAGTCTAAAACTTGTACTGTCAAAAACCTAAATGTTTTCCTGTTTTGAAACAGTGGAAACACCGGAAACACCTGAGCATCCATGTCTGCTGTCAGTTCTTTGGAAGTTTAGTTGGATTATATAATCATGGAAGCTGTCCTGAACAAAGTGCATGCAAAATTATGTTATATAATATATGTATTATATAGCTATTATAATATTAATATTGTCTATAATAAAAATATGCAATTATACCTATTATAATGTTATATTACATACAGTAATTATTATATAAAGTTACATAATGACCTTAAGTCACAACACTAATACAAAAATACTCAGAAAACAAGACAAAGTAGAACTGAAAGGGAAAGGGTAGGTGTTCTGAGTAAAACCAGCACAGTAGTATAGGAGAATAAGCACTTATGCTAACATTATAATTCCAGGCGGTCTAATCTTAGCAATTAATTATTAGCAAATAATGATAGAAATTGTTGCAGGAACTCTACTAATAAACATGTCACAACAAATCTATGGAATATATTTAATTTTGTCCAGCACGTAATCTGACCATCTTCCTTAGTTCTTAATTTTTATTACAATTACTCATGTGAGGAATGAAATACCATTTTTTTTTACAGTAAATCAGTTTTTAGCATTTTATTATTTAATATTTATTTATACCACCTCTCTCTTTTCCAAATCTTTTTTCCAAACCACTATGGTTCCATTTTAGTTCTTATTTCTCTGAGTTTGGAAAGAAAGTTTCTGGAAGACATTTAGGGCAGAGAAACCTACTTTATCATGAAAATACCCTGAAATAAAGAGCCAAAACCAACCAAAACAAAAAGCACAAACAAAAAAATTAAAAACATAAAAATAATCTTTAGATGTTCGCTGTCTTCACAAAAAACCAAAAAATGTTTAGGACCATATTGGTACCTTTTATATTAAATCTGACTTAATTACAGTATCTATCAAAAATAATCCATTAATATGTCCTGGTTTATAAATCAAAATTTAGAAAGTGTTAGTAGCAGGAAATACTCTCGGGAATTACAGTTTGCTAATGTATATTTTGTGGGTTTGTGGAGAATATTAGACAGCATTTTCAATATGTATCCCATATTACTTTAATTTCCCTAACATCACAAGTACTGACCTTCATGTTCTACTGCGGCATTTTCAGTAGGAGGCTGGAAATCAGTCTGTCAAGAACAAACTAAGAACATTTCTCATAATTCTAACCACTGGCCTTCCTTCTGTGCCTTACTATTGCTTTGCAGTTCTTTTTGTTTACAGAACTCAGATGCTGCTTCTTTAGAACTACTAGCTAAATAAGTTCTGTTAACTCTGGTATCGTCTCTAAGATTGCTCATCACTGTTTTTGCAGAGCCTAATTTAAACTGAACTGAGGAATAAAGTGTCACATTACTTACAGGCTCTCATTATTTATGCTGAAGGTATGTCAGTTGTTCTCTGAAGGAAGTATTAATAGTCACCTATTCATATTTTTCAGATACCCTGACAGTGTTTACAGATTAGTCCTACGTCTTATTCCGTTCCTAAACTAATTAATTGTGGTGAACACTGAAGACTGCAGTAAATCCTTCCCCAGATCTACCAGAGAGTTACAACTAACATTCATATTTTTCAACAGACTGGGGGTGGACAAGTTGTCTCAAAAAACCAAACAATCCACCTCAAAAGTCATGCATGATTTATATGTGGGTGAACCTACTTGCATGTTAAACAACTACCTTTTAACAAGCTATGCAGTGCCTTGTGGCAGTGGATAGCCTTTGGGTGCTGCCATCTGGAGCTCCTTGTAAGAGCTGCCGTTACATACACATCCACAGCCTGGTATCTTTTCTAGTATGTCAGGCTGCTAGGGTAAGTAAGGTGTTCAGGAGTTGCATCATAATGGTGACTAGATAGAAACAGATGGGACTCAAGAACTGACCAGATACAATTCTTGGTTAAAGGAACTAAATATTTTTCAGGTCATGGTCCTGCTCTTACAAAGATCTGTCATAGCATGTTCATCAGCTGTGCCAGTTTGCTTACTAGTCAACATATAATTAAAAAAATAACTGTTTGTATCACTGACAGGAAAATCAGATGACATTACAGAGCTGTACTTTTCAGTAAAAAACAACAAGGAGGGATTCCTCACAATTAAACCCACTGTAGCGTAAACTCGAACAAACAAGCCCTAAGGAATACTGCAGCTGTGAAGAAATTTGCTGCTGAATTGTATTTGCTTGCAAAAGTTAATGATTGGCAGCCTGTTATACCAAAAATGTACAAAATCAATACAGATATAAAACTCAAGAACCAGTTCTCTCAAAAGACTCCTATGAAACCAAAAAACCAGGATTATTTAGTATTATTATATGTATGCCACTATCCCCCAAATGCAAGACATGAACCTATTGACATTGAAATGCCTCAGAACATCAGGCAATAAGCTGTGAGTGACATAAAAATATTCATTCCAATTCTAAACACAGCAGATGATGGAGGTGGAAAATTTGGCAGCTCTCTCATACCATTTCTGTCACTGGAACTCCTTGGAATTCAGAAAAGTTAACCAAAGCATAAACCTAGTGTAAACAGGTACAGACAATATGCAAGTTAAATCCAGAATGCTAAACCACCTCTTTTAAACTAAGTGTGACTATACATTAAGAAAGCAGAGGGAGTGATAGTGAAGAGTTATTGATAAAGAAAAAAAAAAAAAAAAGAAAAAAAAATATCCCAAACTTTGACAGCATTAAGCCTGAATTGATTCCCAGAAACTAGTCAGGATTGGTGCTGCTTTGTAGCTCCTGAACTGAAGGCAGTGGAGTGGTGTCCTCAAATGAATTTCTGTTAATAGCATTGACTCTTCTGTTCAATGAGAAAATAACTGGAAATTATTTTTTATGCCAATAAACTATTCCGAATTTTATTACCAACAAGAAAGAGAGCACATATCTACTACTGAATGCTACAGATAAAATATTGAAGTGTCAAGTCATGTAAATCAAATTTTCTCAGCTAAAATGAACTAAGTAAAATCGAACTCTTAAAGACATAGGGCTCAATTTTTTTTTTTTTTTTTTTTTTTTTAAGAGATTTCTGGTAGCAGGATATTTTAGAAAATATTGAAGATAAAAATAATGAGACAGTTTCTGCTTACATGCATTTTCTGTGGAGAAACATAATAAATTTGATTAAATCTTCCATGGGAAAAAATCTGCAGCACAGAATCAGATGACCATGGCAAAAGATTGGTTATTCTTTTCCTTTTTACTGACCTTTTCACGTTCCTGGACTTCTGAATAATTTGCAGGTAATGGTCCTCCCTTGTCAAGATCTGAGCAGAAAGATGAATGTGCATTTTCCACTTGACTATCCCCTTAACTAGTCTATGAGTTATTTCTGTGTTACTCCTACTTGCCTTTCTAGAAAACACCTTAAGACGATTTGATAAATTATAACATTTTTAACATCTAAAAAAAATTAGAGTTGAAAAAATATATCAAATCTATGCATAATAAAAAATGAACATACTTTATCTAAAATAATATAACTCAAGTTGTCCAAAGTGCTGGACATATTGACTGATTGGTCTTTTCTCCTTAGCTGTGATGGTGATAGGCAGTAGACTTCAACTCTAAATTTGTTGTTATCTTCAGATGCTAAATAGACCCCAAGATTATTTCTCTGTCTGGGATATTCCTGCCTCTCCTAAACACATGTGAAAATATACTAGTAACTGCTCTAGAGCCTTAATCAAGGTGTTGGGAAAAAGTAATTATTTCACAGACTCAGCATAGGGGAGATAGCGTAGCCACAGTTCTCATTTCTGTATGAGAGGAGAACAAACAGGTCATGTATTCCTTCAGGACTTCATTTTTCAGATAAGATTTCCTTCATTGCTGGAGAATAAAAGGATAGTTCAGACTCTAGAGGACCTCAGGAGATCATCTGCTCAAACCACGATCAGCTATGAGGCTCAATGCTGACTCATGCCCAGTGCACTGTCTTAGACAAACCACAGGGCCTTTTCTTGCAGAGCTACATTCCAGAAAAGCAGGCAGTTCCCAGTTCATATCCTCCCAGGTGGAGGACTTGGCATTTGTCATTTTTGCTTTTCATATGGTTCCTTTTGGTTCATTCCTTCAGTCTGTCTGGGTCCCTTTAGTTGACAATCTGCCTTTAAGCAGATCAATTATCCCCCCTACTTTGACATCATCTGCAGGCTTGATGGTAGTGCAATTTGTTGCCACTTCTGTTATTGATAAAAACATTAAGTAGGATAGGTCTCAGGATAGGTCCCTGCAGTACTCCACTTCTTGCCAGCCTCCATGTAGAATATAACCCATTAAATACAATTGTCCGATCCCAACCATATAAACTGGTTTTTACTTACCCAGACCACATACAAAAAACATAGCACTATAGCATCCTCACTTGGATGCAAGAATATTGTGGTAGTGCTGAAAACCTTGCTACAGTCAAGGCAGATAATATCCACTGATCTGCCATAATCATAGAATTTTATCACAGAAGGCAATTAGGTTGGGCAGGTGTGATCTACCCTTGGTAAATCCATGTTAACTGCTCCCAATCACCACCTTCTCCATCACGTGCCCAGATACATGTTGCAAGATGACTTACCCCATGATTTTTCCAGGCAGTGAAGTGAGATTGCAGTTTCCCAGATTATCCATTTGGCCCTTTATGAGGACAGGTGCTATCCCCACTTTGTCTACTGTTTTCAGGGATCTCCCCCAGTCTCCAGAATTTTTCAAAGATGACAGAGAGTAACCTTGTAGGAACACTGGCCAGCTCTCTCAAAACCCTTTGATACAGTCCATCTGGTCTCAAAAACATGTATGGCTTGATTTCTTGCAAATAATCCCTGACTCAGCCCCTATGTGACACATGTAGGTCCTCCCAAACCCTGCCCCTAAGCACAGAGGCCTGGGAGACCTGATGGAGCTTCAGGCAAAGAAGACCGTGAGTACCTCAGCTGTGTCTGTGATCACTACTCTGTCCAACAGTAAGCCAACATTTTCTTGTTTCAGTCTTTTACTGCTTGATGTAGCAATAAAGGTCTTCTTGTTGCCCTCCATGTCTTTTGCCAATCTTAGCTTTAGATGAGCTTTCACTTCCTAACACCATCCGTACATTGCCAGGAAATGTTTCTGAATTCCTCCTAAAACCAAGTTAACGAAGAAAGATATCAAATAGTATTTTTTCTGTTTAAAAGTATGTTAGTTATGAGTGCCTAAGGTCCAAGATGTTAATTCAAGCAATTTTCATTCTTCCTAAAATCCCACCCTTCCAAAAACATACTTTGGAAAAATGTTCGGCTGGAGTGTTCCATTTTGAAGCAAGTATATCAGGGCGAAACGTCTGTCTCAGACTTGCTTGCTTACCGTCCAAACATTAAAGAAAAATGCCTCTCTAAATATATATATATAATTATATTTTTAATATTCTGTCCAGTTTTTATATCAAAAAAGGAAATATTTATATTATAATATAATTTTAACTCTTGAGTGCTCAAAGAACCTGGAAGAACCAGTGTTCTTCCATGGTATAAGGAAGTCCCAGGAAAAGAAGATATATTTGAAATTCCTTTAACACTTGAAGAACAATGGAAAATAACAACAATTCAAAGAAATCTCCGACTGTAAATTTCCGAGTGTAAACTAATCATAAGAACCACTATAACTACCATCAGATATTACAAACCTGAATTAAAAACATTTAAAATATCCATGTATAATTCATCAGACGATTCAAAGCTACAGCAAAGAGGAGTCAAGAATGCAGAAATATATGTTCTGAGTACGTGGAAATTGTATTATTTAATAGAGAATTCTCAAGCCACATTTGCCTTTGAAGAAACTAATTACAAACAGAACTACGTTTTTCTCCAATGTATGAGACATCTAAATTGCATACTGGGACTTAAAAGGACATTAAAATACGCCCACTTTCAACCGCTGACTTTTAGACAACACTGATTCTGTCTGCATCTGCGCTCAATTCTTTTAAATGTAAAAGCTTTTTCTTTCAAAAGTGTTAAACTACCACATTACACAAAAATAAAACCCACCTAGGAAATAAGTGAGAAAAAAAAGTTCTCTAGAATTTTTATATGTTACTTTTTCCAAGTAGGCCTAATTTTTAGAGCACAGTTCACTGATCATTTGGGGATATTATAGCATTTCTTGGGGAATACTCAATAGTCATTTGGAAAAAGCAAAATCACCCAGTGTTGAGTCACTCCTTATTTCTAAGTGCTGCAGAGAAGTAAAAACAAATAGAAATATGTTTAAAGTTTTTTGTGTTTATCTGATTTAATTTTAAAGGAAATTTCAAAAAAAATTGAATACTGTGAAGTTGTTAGCCTAAATATTAGCCTGGGGAAGGTTTTTTATGTAAAAATACATGACTGAAGGTGCCAAAGGTACAGTAAATAGCTGTTGGTGAATCACGGATCTTCCATTTGTCTTCACTGTATTGAACAGATAACCACTCTAGTGTATGTTTAGAAGTGCTTTATAAGTGTTTTAATGTTCAGTTAGACATCTAAAAGTGTCTACTTTTCCACCTGCCCGGACCCTTTTTTCTATTTGTATGTTCAAGAATGCAGAAGTGCATGTCTGTGGCATGCCTGGGTTCATACTCTGTGCCTATGTTTACAAGCAAAACTGAATGTAAGATGTTTTTAGATGTAGTAATGAGTAAGTTTATTTTATTACAATCTCTCAACAGCTGTAGCAGATATGTAAGTGAAGATGAGTGTATTTGTATGCCTGCTTGCAATATTCCAGCAAGAGGGCCAGAAAATCTGAGGAAAATCAAGGTTGAATATTACTTTATATATAGAAAATTGAAAGATTTATTGCTCGTGATCTAGTTTTCTGATACATAGCTCTCAGATTCAGTACTAGTGCTGTAAAGCTGTGTTTGGGTTTGGTTTTTGCACAAGTACATTACATGCAATGAAGTTAGAACTATATGAATGGTACAATGTTTTGAAAATTATTTTTTAAAAAAGTAGAAAATAATTAGTCCTTTTTTTTTTTTTCTGGAGTAGATATAATTCCCTTTCCCTTTAATAGTTCTGTAAAATTACTGTTTTCTCGTAAACCACTACACTGAAAACAACTCTGTTACTGTTTTCCATGTAGTCATTTATAGTTGTTAATTAAGATGTTGTTTTCCTAATTATATTTTTGCAGATACTACAGCTTTGTTTCAGCATTATGACATTTAGTACGCTGTCCAATTAATCTTTCCCTGTTTTGGTTTAGTTAACCTAGATAATATAATACATTTAATCTTGTAGTAGACATAGATGTAACAGTGGAAAGCAGGGGAGGAATCTCAGTTGTTTGCAATGATGTTGTAACATACTCTCTCCTGTACCAGGTGACTTAGTGACAGCTTTATATCAGGAATGCATCTGGCACTCATTTGTAGTTAAAGTGAATTCTACTTAAAAAATGATGTCATACTCATTTATTTCCTGCCAGACTGATCTGTTATAACAAATACTGACCTCTAATATTGACTCTTTTTACAAGGGCCTGTAGTGACAGGACAAGGGGTAATGGGTTTAAATTGAAAGTGGGGAAATTCAGATTAGATATCAGGAAGAAATTCTACACAGAGAGGGTGGTGAGGCACTGGAACAGGTTGCCCAGAGAAGCTGTGGATGCCCCATCCTTGGAATTGTTCAAGACCAGGCTGGATGAGGCTTTGAGCACCCTGGTCTAGTGGAGGGTGTCCCTGCCCATGGCAGCAGGGTTGAAACTAGATGATCTTTAAGGTCCCTTCCATCCCTAACCTTTCTATGATTCTATGATTCTAATCTGTCTTCTCCAAGGCATAGGATCTTTTAGGTTGGAAAAGACCCTTTAAGTTCAACTGTTAACCTAACACTGTTAATAGCACCACTAAACCATGTCGTTCAGTACCTTGTCCAGACATCTTGTAAATACCTCCAGGGATGGTGACTCAACCACCTCCCGGTGCAGCCTGTTCCAATGCGTGAGAACCCTATAAGTGAAGAATTTTTTCCTAATATCCAATCTAAAACTCCCCTTTTTGTTTTTACTTCTCTGCAGCACTTAGAAATAAGAAGTGACTCAAGGCCATTTCCTCTTGTCCTGCCACTTATCACTTGGGAGAAGAGACCAACACCCACCTTTCTTCAGCCTCTTTTCAGGTAGCTGTAGAGAGTGATAAGGGTCCTGCTGGCCACACTGTTCCTGATGCAGGCCATCTTGGCCATCTGGGCACATTGCTGGCTCATATTTAGCTGACTGTAGACCAACACCCCCAGGTCCTTTTCCACTGGGCAGCTTTCAAACCACTCAACCCCAAACCTGTAGCATTGCAGGGGGTTGTTGTGACCCAGGTGCAGGAGCCAGCACTTAGCCATGTTGAATCTCATACAATTGGCCTCGGCCCATTGATCCAGCCAGTCCAGACCCCTCTGCTGAGTCTTCCTGCCCTCAAGCAGTTCAGCACTCCCACCCAAATTGGTGTCATCTGCAAAGTTCCTGAGGGTGCACTCGATTCCCCCATCTAGGTCATTCATAAAGGTATTAAAGAGAACTAGCCCCAGTACTGATCCTAGGGGTTGGCCACTTTGGGGAAAGCACAGGGTTTAAAACACCTTTTTATACACCAAAAGGGACCTTTATGGGACCTTTCCCTTTCAGTACTCTATTCAGAAATTTATTTTTCTGTGTCCGTCTGATACTTTCAGGGTAATTTTTTTCCCTAAGTACAAAGGATTAAGACTTACTATCAAGCTCAATACTGGACCAACTGCATTTTCTATTTTTGTCTTTTGTGTTATGTTGAAGGACACTTCAGACTGTCTGAAGCTAATAGCATGGTTCTGTGCTTGAAACATATGACGGCATAAGGTGCAAATTCTTCTTATATGTCTTTTATTATTTTCTCATATCAACACAGCAGATTTTAGATTGGATGTTCCTTTCCTATTTGAAACTATGCATGTGTATTTTAAAGTGTACTGAAATTTTGGTTTAGATATTGAAATTGTTAAGGAATTCACAAATGGTTTTCTCCCATTTTTTCCTAGGAGGTATAAATAATGAATAAAAAGAATTTCAGAAGTTTTTTGAGTCTTCCATGGACTCTAGGCTCCAGCCCATGAACAGAACTAGCTTAACCTCTCTTTATATTTAAGTGAGAGAGGACAGATCTTCTGAGACTGAACCAGTGCACACCACAGCTCAGGCAAGGGTCATGGCAGCCCAATTCTCTGAGAAGGGGAAGAGGGCAGGCTGCAAAATCCTCTGGTACATTCAGGGTTCTATCAGTATCAAATGAAGTATTACAATATTGCTTTACCATACATAATTCAAACAGAAAATACCGTGAGCTGGGGAAAATTAATCTATAAATTAAATGTCAGCCTGCTTCTTGAGATAGTTTGAAATTTTGGATGACAAACGAAAAAATTATACTTTATTTGACTAAGAAGTGAAATAATCAGCATAGACATTTACTAGTGAATTTATTTAAAATACCCCCTCTCAAAACAAAAAAAAAACAATCCACAAAACAAACAAACAAAACCCCAGAAAATGGGACAATTCAGAAATTATGAACTCCAGAACAAAACAAAACCCAAAACAACAAAAAAAAACCCCAAACAAACAAACAAACAAAAAAAACCAAACCAAAAAACCAAAAGATAGGTTACCAACAGATTGCCTTGCCAGATATAGGTGAACTATTATTGTCAAATTATGTCCTCAAAACAAATAATTTTCTGTGTTGCAGCTACGATTAGAAAATCTCAAGACATTGAAATGCTCAATGATCTCAACAGAAATTTAGTGTTCAATGCATCAGAAAGCAACAGGATAAATACAAGATAAAAACATTTGTCTACTTAACACTGATATATATGAGATGTGACTAGAATGTGTACTGTTGTTATTTATGTATAGGGAGATTCAAAGTAAAAACAGTGGTAAACAGACTTGCTGTACTAAGCTTCTGGTACAAACATTGTCAGAAAATGCATGTCAGTTGGAAGAAAAATGTCCATCCATCTGTTCTTATGAGAGTGTTAAGTTTAGCATTTACATTGCCAAAAAATATGAATCACTTCCTTTCCAAAAATTCATTGTTGGAGATATTGCACAGATAATGAGCACATAGCACATCAAGTCAGAGATAAGTCACATTAAGGTTGAAATATTAATTTTCAATATTTTTAAAGAAAAGAATAAAAATATATATTAAAAATATCTGGTTATTTAAAGCTTCAAAGAAACAAAACAGTAACCACGTGTGTAAGTAGATGAAACATTTACAAGAGTAACTTGAATGGAGTTCCACACCAGAGACCATAGATAACATTCAGCTAGATATAAGGACTCATAGATTTAGCTGTCTTTATATTTAGTCAGGTAAGTGTCCATGGACATATTATGTATAGTTCCTCACTGTAGCCAATGGAAAAGGAGTTACAGAGTCACAGAATCAGAAAATACTCAAGGTTAGAAGAATTTCCAGAGATCATCTGGTCCAACACCTTTCTCACCTTTAGCATGGTTGGTTAAAGCAGGTTGTCAGGGCTGTGTCCATTCATGTTTTGAATACCTCCAAGAACAGGGACTCTACAGCTCCCATTGGCAACATGTTCACTGTTCAACTAACCTCAAAACAAATAATCTCTTTGGGTTTTCTTTTTTTAAATTAACTATTTCCTCTATTACAATTTGTGCTTATTGTCCCTTGTCCTTTCACTGGGCACCACTGGTAAAGGCTATACTCTTTTTACCTCCCTTCTGCCTCTAACAGGTATTTATGCATATTGATCAGTTCCCCCTAAGCCTTCTCTTCTCTAGACTGAGCAACCCCAGCTCTCTCAGTTTCTCCTTGCATGACAGGTGTTCCAATCCCTTAATCATCTGTGTGGCCCTTCACTGGACTCCAGTACCCTCTTGTAGTAATGAGCCCAGGACTCCAGATGTGTCTCACCAGGGCTGAACAGAGGGGGAAGGATGACCTCCCTCACTCTGCTGGCAACATTCCTCTAAATGCAGCCCAGGAAACCACTGGCACTACAAGGGCCCATCGCTGGTTCATGTTTAACATATTCACCAGGATACCAAGGTCTTTTTCTGCAAATCTGCTTTCCAGCCAATCACCCTCAGCCTGTGCTGCTGTATGAGGTTGTTCTTCCCCAAGTACAACACTTTGCAATTCCCTTTGCTGAACTTTTGGAGATTCTTCTGAACCTTGTTTATTTCATTCTGATCCAGAAGTTACTGAGTTTATCCATAGGAAGACCATTTTTAAAAATAATTAAAATATTTACAACTGTAGAAGGGATTATGTTGACAATAAATTATGGCCAGAACTCAACTTCCTACCTCTTATTATGTAGTCAGCAGTTCACAAACCAGGACTGCTCTCTACCTATCCCATAACATGTTACAAATCAAAATACACCTTTCAAATAATTTTAATATAGAATGAGAACATTTTTTTCAACACAAGAATTATAATATTTGTGAAGAAAGAGAGGTAGAAGGCAATACATTTCATCTTCTCTGTACTCTTCTTTAGAGGGAAAAAGCAGGAGAACATAAAATGGTTTCAAAAAAGTAGAGTATAATCTGAATTCAACACAATTAATGGAAAGTAAGTGTATGGGAATAGAAATTGCAGTTCATTTAAGCTACAGCAGCAGTTAAGTATGCCAGATCAATACAGGTAGATGACTGGTTAGTTTACTCTTTCAGATGTTGCAGACCTATTGAAATATCCCTCAAGGGTGAGACATAAGGTTACCACTAAGATATCTGCAGAAGTATTATCATTTATGACAAAACACTAATCATTTTTTTGCCTTAAAGAGGTCTTACCCACCAAATAATTCTTATGCAGCATTTCCCTTTTTATGTATCATAACATCAGGTATCCAAACCAATCATCACATTAACCACGTTATAGCATATTTTCAACAAAATCTGATAAGTCTTCAGGCAGGAAGAACTGAATTGCTAGCTATGTACTCTAAAGTTCTGCTAATTTCTTTCCCTTCCAAGTCTCTCATGTTAGTATTTGAAAAAAGAGATAATGTTTTCTGGTTTGAATATAAGTGATATCTTAGTTGTCTACTTTAGCTCATTCTGTTAATCTAGGAGGAAGCCAACAGGAACAAAGAAATCTTTATTATTGTTGCATACTATTATTCGTTTTCAGTTTTCAAGTTGCTGATGAAAAATCTGTATTTCTTGGACTATGTGTGCCTGGGGAGCTATGTTAACATACAAAAATCCCACTACTTCAACTATATATGATTACAGTGAACATAAATTGTTTTGAGGAAAGGTTTCACTGACATCTTTTACTGATAATACCATGTGATGAAGGGTAATTAAAAATGAAAAAGTGTAGGTAGATATTTGCTCAAGAGAGAACTTTTAAGGTTCAAAGCTAAAATAAGGTATGAATGATGTTTACTTGCACAAGGGCAAAGGAATATATAATTTAACAGTAGAAGGTCTATTTCAAATAGCATCTTACTCTATGAAATGCATTCAGGTTTCCTGGAGACTTCTGATGTGCTAGGTATACCATAACATGGGTTTTTACTGATATGACGACTTGGAAGGGTAGTTTGGATCAGTTAAATCAATTACAGGAGACATGGTAGGGTATTGAAGGATGAGGGGACCAAGGAAGAAGAATGAAGAAACATTAATGCCTTTCTCTTGGTGGTATATTCCTCTTGACCCCTGGAAGATATATCTATAACACTGTATTTGAACTTAGATCTCTAATTTTCAACAATACTGCCATCAATATCTTAATTTCAAATAAATACAATATATCTGTTTGTTAGATTAAAACTATATATTTACATGCCTTCAGAAAAAGTGAAGTAGAACAAGAAAGCCTTGATGAGGCAAGTTGTGCTTAGTCAAGATTAGTAGCCCCTTCTCAGATTAATTTGGTTTCAGGACTGAAATAAATTATTTGTTTTAAAGACACTGAAGTAATTAAACCTTTATTTGCTTATCATTTTTATTTATTCTTAGGTAGTAACTTACACTAGTTTCCAGTTTTCAGCTTTTTTTCTAAGTTAACAGTCCTTACCTCAAGGGAAGGTGAAAGCAAACCTGTGACAGTCAACAAACTAGGAAATTCCTGATGTGTCACACATCACTGACAGCCTGTGCAGAAGCTCGGGAGGATCTGATGCAGAAATACGACCCATTAGCAGACTTCATATGTTGTCAGTATTCTCCTGGATGGGCCAGGGTATAAAACTATCCAGGCAATACAACAGACTGCAAGCCTACCACCTTGAGAAGCTTCACCTTCCAGAAGCGCCCAGGAAGGGGTGATGTTACTTTGAATGTGTTATCGTTTCAGTGCAGCAGCTGGTGGCCCAAAGCAGCTGGGGCAGTGGCAGTGTGGTAACTGCTGGCTCAAAAGGAGGAGGACAGTGTGCGGGAAGGCAGAGGAATGGGACTATTTTGTTTTGTTTGCAGAAATGTGAGCTGTACACTAATTAGATAGGAAAAGGGGTAATGGCTTTAAAATGAGAGAGGTCAGATTTAGATTAGATATCGGGAAGAAATTCTTCACTGGCACAGGTTGCCCAGAGAAGCTGTGGATGCCCCATCCCCAGAATGTTCAAGGCCAGGCTGGATGAGGTTTTGAGAAACCTAGTCTAGTGGAAGGTATCCCTGCCCATGGCAGGGGGGCTGGAACTAGATGATCTTTAAGGTCCCTTCCAACCCAAACCATTCTGTGAATCTGTGAACAAATGTGTAGGAGAAAGAATATTTTTAACTTAAATTATGTGTTTACTTACCAGCTATCCTTGTCATACATATTCTGCTTGCCCACCGCAGACCACTAAAGTTGGTTATCTGCCAAAGGAGATATATGGAGAAATACAACAACTAAATCTTGTAAAAGTTTCCTGTACTTAAGCTCAGTCTTTATCCTCAGTCATAAAACTAATGTCTAATGGGCTGATCAAAGATTAAAGTTGCAACTGAGTGCTCAAAAATGTGTGGTTTAACCATTAAACAATTTAAATTTTATTGAACACAAGAAAATAATGTTTCAGAAATCTGGAGACATATCTCGTGTTCTCTCTCTACTGTTCTTACCTCTATGGAATTGTGTTACTCGGGTAAAGCTGTGTAATTATTTTCACTCCAACACAGCCCTTCCTGACCAAGAATGTTCTCATGGTATCATGATGTCAATTTTCTAGGGACAATACAAAAAACTTTTTTTTTTTTTTTCAAATGTGATACTTATGAAATCTTTTTAAAAGGTTTAATTCAGGTTCAAAAAATACTTCTTATGACAGTAAATACATACCTTCTGAGTCAGAGTTACAGAATACAGTCAAGGCTACAATACTACTTGATGTTTGCTGAACTGTACGGATATTAATGCCTAGGATGTCTACTGATAGTCGATAAAGTAAAAATTCCATAATTACTGAAACTGCTCACTAGGCATAATTCTTAGCTGACTTTCTCCTATATGGTTGATCTTACAGAAAAAAAACCAAAAAAAACCCCACCAAAAAAAACCCACCCACAACCTTTGGATTATGCTTCCAAGCTAGACAAAATAAGATAACAGGAATACAATTCTTCTCATCTAGAATCCTAACATATATGTCTCAGTGTCAGAAAATCATAGAAACAACTTCCATAGACAATAGAAATAGATGTATCTGGACCACGAATCATCTCAACATAACTTAGCAGTCTAAAATAAATCAAATGCATCACAACAAAAATTTTCCATGGATACCTGTTATACTGCAACTATTGAAAGAGTTTAGAAAATTAGTTCAGATGCAAATTTTTTACACCGCTGATGCAGATGTCATTAAACTACATTAGGTGAGCTCCTTGGAGTCATCTCATTATTTCAGGAAACAGGTGAAAACACTATTGCATCCTTTTGTGATATTGTGAAAAGAACTGGATTAGAAAGATCAAGCAGGATTCTCTATATTGTTTTTCAATTAGTAATTTAATAATAAATGTTCAGTTAAGCCTCAGAAAGAAAGGCAGAATTGCAGGACTGTCAGCTTTCAGATGAATGCTCTCACCAGCGTTCTAAAAAGTCAGAATTCCCTTTCTGCCACAACCCACACGCTGGTGAATAGAGCACTTTCCTGGGAAAAGAGCAACGTGAAGCTCTTCACATTGCAATTTTGAGCTCAGAAGCTTAAATGTAACCGAAGTATTTGTGCTGGTTTTGGCTGGGTTATAGTTATTTTTATAGCAATACACCTGGGCTGGCAGATGGCTGGGACATTGCTTCTGTTTCTTTGTTGCTGTGCTGGACAAGCTGGAACTCCGTTGTGAACAGCAGTTGAAGGGACTCTAATTCAATTTTCCTGACCCTTTATAAATCATTTCACTTGTTCCATGTGTAAATAATTCTAATTGGGGTGGTGATATTTGGGGTGATTCTGATGACTATGAAGCAGGAAAAGATGATTTCTTGTTTCCCTTAGATTCCTCTGAGTATGAGACTAGATCCATGATTAAAGCAGACTACATTTTTATCTCAGTTGGTCTTCAACAAAAACTAATAAAATTCTTGATAGATAATTAACAGCTGCAGTACCTAATATTGCAATTATAATAGTCACATTTCCAGCAGCTGCGCACACGTGGATAACAACGCTAGATATAAAGGATATGCCCTTTATGGTCCCTTTACAAGAAAAGGATAAGGAGAAATTTGCTTTTACTTGAGCAGGTGTACAATGCACCTTTAATAGACTCTCATAGGGTTATAAACATTCACCCATGATTACTCATGCCGAGCTTGCTGAACTTTTATACAGTCTCACTCCCTCTAGATGTGAATATATATACTCATCCCTCAAGACATGCCAGTATATAGATGATATTCTACTTGTAGGGAACTCCCCTGAAATGGTGGGGGAAGCAGCAACAGCAGTGTGATAAGCACTGCACCAAGCAGAAGTTGAAGTCCCACATGAAAAATGTCAGGGACCAGCAGAGAAGTAAAATTTGTAGATTGCAGGTAGTGCAGCAATTCCACCAGACACCTTAAATAAAATAGAACTATTGCAGATGCTGCAATCTTGGAAAGGTGGTTTCCAACAACTGTTTTATGTGACTGAAATAAAATCCTTAAGAGAGAAGTTTTTCAGAAATTTACTTTATCTCAATTCCCTCCATGTATGTATTCAGTGTGATAATTGTGATGTAGTTATAGAGAAATAATTATCAAAATTTTCCACCAAATATATGTGTCAAGTTGAGATAACTCGTGCCTTTGTACTTGATTTTTAATATGTATTGACATTTACTGGGTTTAAAATTACTAAATACTAGCTGGGAGTTCCTGTGTTCCAAGCAACTTCCAGTGATTTCACTTGTAGCTTAAAAATTTACAAAATTAGCATGAACAAGAATCTAAGTTTTATTTTGAGTTAATAATCTGGAAAAAACAGAAAGCTTACAGTTAGTGATCATATATGAAAAGTATGTTTTGTAAAATGAAGTCACAGAAAAAAATTATTGTGCATCCAAGTTACCTCTGCTGGTGTCTCAACCATATGTATCTGTCAAATACATATATACTCATGACTCTTCTTTAAGACACTTTAATTCTGCCTTTGGTTGGCCTATCTTCATCCAAATTTTGACACAGCTTTTTGCATTCAAATACCAAGATCAGGGTAAACTGTGATAGAATTGTCAAACTTGAAATATTTTCAGACAATTTGATTGTGAGGATTAATCAACTATCAAATACTTTCTCAAGTTCTAAATTCTAGAAATACCCTTAAATGCAATCAAGAAGTATAGCATCCATGGTAACTGTCATGGTCATACATAAGCAATATCCAGATGTAATACCAAATCTCTTTTGTCTGTTTTCTCCTCTGCCACATATGGTATAAGAATCCGAACTTGCATATCTCCTTATAGATGATATTCTAGAATGAGAGTCTTATTAGTCTCATTTGCAGAAAATATTCCAGTGTGTCTAGTTCTGTTCATGCATCTCTGTGCATTAACTGGAGAACTATCTTGACACTAAGACACTTAAGAACACTGCATTGAGAAACCTAAAGTTGTTCCAGGTGAATGTACACTGTAACTGGTATAACTGCTATTGAGCATGAGCTGGTAAGCTGGGTTTGATTTGAACTGATTCTGTGAGTGAAATAATCTCCTTTGCATGACTTTCTGGCTGATTTAATAAGCATAACTAGAATTGCAGAGATCTGCACAGACATAGTTTTTTATGACCATTTCAAGTCCTTAGTCTACCTGCAAATTGGCTAAATTTTAGTAATGGTTTAGATAAACATTAGGCCAGCTAAATTCTTGTTATGTAAATAGCAAACAGTATATTATACCTTAAAATAATCCGTACCATATCTGCAGGGATGCACTGTCATTCAGATAGTTTTGAAAGCTCACATTAAAAATTCTGCTCCAGTAAGACTATAAAAGAAGAATTGATGAAGAAGCTCTCCTTTTAGAAGTGTGTAACTCATCTTGAACATAATATAGTGATAACACAAGCTACAAGAAAAAGTTCTGAAAATTATCACATTTACAAAAAAATGAAAAGTAAGGGTCTACTGTTAACGGTGAGTGTGACAAATCTTCTGAACAGATAGAAATCAGTTATGTGTAACAAAACTCATGATGAGTGCCTGATGGGATAGAAGGGCAAAAAGGAAAATAATAATGGAAAAGTTTATAGTTTAACAACACCAAGGAATAGCAATGGAACCTGAGAAACAGCATGAGAAAACAGATTCCCCTAAAGCTACATGTGAAATCTCATTAATTCTTTCTTGACTGTAGCTTTGTTATATGTTATAGTCACAGAAATAATGCGACCTCTCCAGTAGCAGTCAGCAAGAAAGTAATACTTCACATTATTGTCAGGTCACTGCATCACAGAATGGTTAAGGTTGGAAAAGTTCTCTGGAGGTCATCTGGTCCAACCCTTCTGATCAAGCAGGGCCACCTAGAGTCACTTGCTCATGGACCATGCCCAGATGGCTTTTAATTATCTCCAAGGATGGAGACTCCACAATGTCTCTGGACATCCTGTGTCAGTACTTGGCCACCCTCTAAGTAAAAAATATTTCCTTATGTTCAAAGGAACCAGCCTGTGTTTCAGTTTGTGCCTATTGCTTCTGTACTGTCACTGGGCACTACTAAAACTAGCTTGACTCTGTCCTCTTTGCACCTTCTCTTCAGGTATTTATATACATTTATAAGATTCCCTTTCTTTTCTCCAGGCTAGACAGTCCTGGCTCTCAGCCTTTCTCCATATGAGACAGCTTTCAATGTTTTAATAATTTTAGTGGTCCTTTAATGGATTCTCTTCAGGATTTCCATATCTGTCTCATACTGGGGAGCCCAGAACTGAACACAATACTCCAGGTGTGGCCTCAGCAGTGCTGAGTAGAAGTGAAGCCTGGTGACCCTTGACAATTCGGCAGTACTTTGTCTAATGCAGTAAGGGCACACTCCTGGCTCATGTTAACCTGGTATCCACCAGGACCCCTATGTTCGTTTCTGCCAAGTTGTTTTTCAGCTGTTTACCTCCCAGCATATATATGGGACTCTTCAAAGCAGATCTTTGAAGAGGCAAATGTCTGTTCTCCTGCATTTGAGTTTTGAAATTTAATTGTAAATGAGAATAACTACTCATCATTACAGTAGGAGTTCCCTTGACTGTTTCCTGTGTGCCAGTTCATGAGCAAACTGGAAGTATTCCTCAAACCGGTGGGTCCATTTGGATGGTGGCACTAGGGGCAACCTTGAGGTGTATCTAAATATTCACTCATAAATATTATTGTGCACACATGTTTGTTTGGCCAGTTCACATCTGAAAGAGTGAAAGTTAACTGTGTTAACTAGTAAAATCAAGGTCACTTAGTGATGAAACATACAAAAATTTTTCTCATAACCACAATCTAAACACACAGAAACAAAATGAGTGTTGGACATCCATCTATGGAAAAAAATTTCTAGAAAGACCATTCTTTAATACCTACCTCTTTTTATTTCCCAAAATCCAATTTAAATGTTAAAAAATATTTTTTGTGTATGACCTCATAATAAATTTATTTTCTATTGTCTCAACCTATTTTTTCAGCACATGCACCCTAATATTTGACTGTAAAATCTGGTTTACATCTGGGTCTCTGTGAAACAAAATGCTTCAGAAAGATCAACTTTTCCCTGCATATTCAGCCTCATCATGTTAAACTAATTCCTTTAAAGCTATTATAGCCATGCTTCTCCTTCCTATTTGCCTCAATTTCTAGTACTGTATCTCACACTTACCTAGATTATTTTTATTTTTTCATCTTAGACCATTTTCTCCAGTCTGCTCTTGTTATTTTTATACCTTTTGACAATCTTCATATCCATCTCCCACTTTGACCCTCTTCACTTACCCATATCCTACATGCTGGTTTGGTTTCTCTCCTTCTCCTTCCCTGCTGGGTCATTCTTCTTTATCCAAGCTTAATGTATTCTTTCAAAACCTCTCTAGCTTACAATGTCATTTTTCCTCTTTTCCCTGTCCTAGATCCTGTATATGTATCATTCCACTTTGACACATGTAATCTTGTAATGGATTTTGTTCTTATTCCATTACATAGTCATAGTTTCCTCTCAGATAGCTTCAGTCTTCCTAAAGTGCTGACATTCACATACATGCAGGTATTCACATTCTGAAATCTTCCCTAAAATATCACCCCTTCCTCCTTTCATTGCTATCTTACTTCGTGCTCCAAATTCAGATGCTCTAAGCTCATTCTAGACTGACTATATTCTACTGAAATATTTTTCTTACAAAATGAGAAAACAAACTGTTATTCAAAGTAATCTTTCTTTAGCTTTGTATAACTTCAAATAATATACAGAGATCCGTGCTAATGATTTTTTTTTAATGACATCCCTGTACTGCCTACAAGCAGTTTACATACTCCATAGTAAACAAATGAGTACCTTATTCTTCCAGATGCTGTGTCTGGTTTACTTCATTTATATAAATATACTGAGGTAAAATATAACATAAAAGAAAATGCATTTCAGCTGAAGATATTTTTGAGTTATTTCTAAGTGCCTATGTATTTTAAACTACAAAATAAATGCTTATATACTTTGTCTACAAAGTGAAGAAAAGATAGTGTTTTTAGAAAAACAGTGAGATATGAAATGACTGGGCAGCATACCATGAGGCTCAAATTGATTGGTTTCTGTTTCATATATTTTCAGTAATATTTTTGTATGGCTGAATGGTTTTTGTATACTTTTTCTATGCAAATTGTTCATTTATTTCCATTCATTGGGGCAGCACAAAACTATGTATGAAACTGAATTATTTTTTCTCCATTTGGTGCTAATATCTATTTTGAATGTCATATGAAGACCTGCACGCTATTAAAAATTCAAGTGAAAAGATGAAAAGATCCTTTTAAAAAGTAAAGCTGGAGTCACAAAAGACTATTTGAGAACTTTTTTTTTTTCCTCATCATTTTGCATTGTGATGGGTTCAGTCAGCAAAGAGTTAACTCTCTTTACCGTGGCTGCTAGGAAGGTGTGTTCCTGGATACTGAGAGAAGCACTGATAAGGTCTTAGCTGGCACTGGGGAGTGCCTGCACCAGATTCAAGGTCTTTCTCTGCTTCTGATACTGCAGCTACATTCCCAACTCTTGTTGTCTTGCTACAGGCAATGTAGGGGACACACAGTTCAGGCAGCTGACCCAAACTGGCCAAGGAAGTATTTCTTTCCATAGTATGTCACGTCTGGGGCATAAGCCAGGAGGGTGTCCGGGCGCCATTACTCTCTCTTTCTTTGTCTTCCATACTCTTCCTAACATTCTCCCTGACTCCTGCGTTAGCTGCTTTGCTAACTCCTGTGCTGGCTCATTCATGAGGGAGTTGGTGGGTTTGTTTAATTTACCCGGTCATGCTATTGCTGATAGGGTTCACTCGGAATCTGCTGCAACAGCTCCTGGGCTCCGGCCCTTGGACTGCGGCTCTTGCATTGCAACTCTCAGGATGCGATTGCTCTCGGGCTGCGGCTCTCGGGCTCTTTGTCTCTGACTCTCACTTCTCAGCACCTGGTTGTGCACTGGTTAGCAGGTGGTGAGCCACAGTATCATAATTGTATCATATTGTATCATATGTTTTATTTTCTATTATTTAAATTACTTAGTAGTAGTATTTGTATATATTCATTTAGATTCAATTAGTAAATAGTTCTTATCCCAATTTTATGAGCTACCTTACTTCTTTCTCCTCCAATTCTCCCTCTCTGCTGGCAGAGGGGAGGGGGGCATTTGTGCAAGAGGCTTCATGGCATTTTGCTAGCCAGAGTTAAACCACGACATGCAGAAGAAAACCTGAATACACATTTTTGCTAGTTTATTACTTCAAAGACAATGACTGTTCACAGGTACTTCAGTGGCAGTACATTGGAAGTAAGGGTATATTGATGAAGACCAGAAAATATGTTCCATGAAGCTATCAGAAAATTCATAGTTATTTCTAATGGGATTTCAATTAACTTTCCAGGAATTAAAACAAACAAACAAACAACCACAGAAAAAAACCCAAACAACTGAAAAATATTTGCTGGTTTAGATAACAGAGTATTTTTATTTTGTTTCTCTAGATTATAAGCTTCTCAGATCAGGATGTCAGTATGTTGAGAGCACCGGCCTTTTTCTAAGAACCTTGAAAATACTGGTTATGCTCCATTGTGTATAAAATACTTATTCTTTACTTTATTTAAAACTGTGATCTTGAGATGCTACTTATAGTAGTGAACAACTGAGTGTAGATGATATCCATTGGGCTCAATGATTCCCCTTTGTGTTCTTTATTCTAGAAACAGCTCTAGGTACAGACATCTTATGAATTTATCTTTCTGTGTTTCTTATTCATTAGTTTGTTCAAAAGTCCACTCCTTTGTCTTATTCTTTGTCTTCTCACTTTGTTGTACATTTTCAACTTTTACATTTAGGTACGTACTGAGCTCTGGGAAACTGATGTTAACAAATACATTGATTTTCTGTTTTACTGGAGGAGGCACATGTTAGGTTTCTCTCTAACTCTGATGAAAAGTAGCACTATGCAGCACATCATTCATGGACTGGGTTCCTAAAAATGCAAGTAATCTTGATGTTATTTCTGGATTTAGCACTACATCAGCTCAGATGCCAAGGAGGTAACAAAAGGCCTTTTGGCAAATGTACAAAGCCCACTTTGGACTGAGTTTAACTGCCTAATGTGGTCTGAGAGGATTTCTTCTGGCCTGATGACTTTTCTGTCACAGAAAAGCTAAGAATAGGAAAAGTTTGCAAAGGCAGTGCACATGGTTCAGGAACAGTATATTTCTGGCAACTTCTGAAGAGAGTGAGGTATTTTGACCCACAAGGCATTGCTACAATTTACACAAATGTGCATCTCAAAATTTACATACGGCACTCATCATAGAATTGATTGAGAATCCTTTTGTTATCCCAAGATGGGAATATGATTTTAAGACCACGTTACTAATGTATTTTAATGTTTCTGGAGCCCAGAACAGACTATGTTGTTCAAATTATAACACTGGAGAGCTTTATGCTCTTAGAAGAATTCAGCTGAACTGTAACAGTTCTTCTACTAGTAAGGTTAGGCTTCTAATAGTATATTCTAGTGTCAGTAAAAACCTGAAAGATTGCCAGCATGACAATTTTGTTTTAGTTATGTCAATTTCTCCACCTTGCTTACTCTAAATGATCTTGATAGATTCTGTAGGCATTAAAAATCTACTTGTTTCACTGAATTTTATTGTCTGTTCAGAATGTAGCCCACTTTAAAACATAAACATTTTATTCAACAGGCAAATAAAGAAAAATCAACAAAAAACTATTTGTCATAGAATCATAGCATCATAGAATGATTTGGGTTGGAAGGGACCTTAAAGATCATTTAGTTCCAACCCCCCTGCCATAGGCAGGGACACCCTCCACTAGACCAGATTGCTCAAAGCCTCATCCAGCCTGGCCTGGAACAATTCCAGGGACGGGACACCCACAGCTTCTCTGGGCAACCTGGGCCAGTGCTTCACCACTCTCTCTGGGAAGAACTTCTTCCTGATAGCTAATCTAAATCTCTCTGCTTTCAGTTTAAAACCATTACCCCTTGTCCTGTCGCTACAGGCCCTTGTAAAAAGGCCCCCCCAGCTTCCTTGTAGGTCCCCTTCAGGTACTGGAAGGCTGCAATAAGGTCTCCCCTGAGCCTTCTCTTCTCCAGGCTGAACAAGCCCAACTCTCTCAGCCTGTCCCCATAGGGGAGGTGCTTCAGCCTTCTGATCATCTTCGTGGCCCTCCTCTGGACTCATTCCAACTGGTCGATGTCCTTCTTATGCTGAAGGTTCCACAGCTGGACACAGTACTCCAGGTGGGGTCTCATGAGAGCAGAGTGGAGGGGGAGAATCACCTTCCTCGCCCTGCCG
Organism: Rhynochetos jubatus; assembly: GCA_027574665.1. NCBI lineage: Eukaryota > Metazoa > Chordata > Aves > Eurypygiformes > Rhynochetidae > Rhynochetos > Rhynochetos jubatus. Next base: position 79,194,418 of record CM050650.1, on the reverse strand, counting down.
GCCACAGTTCTCAGGATACAGCCCAGGATGCAGTTGGCTTTCTGGGCTGTCAGCGCACACTGCCAGCTCATATTCAACTTCTCATCCACCAGTACCCCCAGGTGCTTCTCCTCAGGACTGCTCTTGATCCATTCTTCACCCAGCCTGTACTTGTAGTTGGGATTGCCTCAGCCCAGGTGCAGGACCTTGCACTTGGCCTTGAACTTCATGAGGTTGTCAGAGGCCCACCTCTCCAGCCTGTCAAGGTCTCTCTGGATGGCATCCCTTCCTTCCAGTGTGTTGACCACACCACACAGCTTGCTGTCATCAGCAAACTTGCTGAGGGTGCACTCAATGCCATCGTCTGTGTCACTGACAAAGATGTTAAACAGGACCTGTCCCAACACCGACTCCCGTGGAACGCCACTTGTCACTGGTCTCCACTCAGACATTGGGCCATTGACCACAACTCTCTGAGTGCAACCAGCCAGCCAGTTCTCTATCCATCGAGTGGTCCATCTCTCAAATCCATGCCTCTCCAGTTTAGAGACAAGGATGTCGTGTGGGACAGTATGGAAGGCTTTGCACAAGTCCAGGTAGATGACATCAATTGGCTGTCTTCTATCCACCCAGGTCATGACCCCATCATAGAAGGCCATCAAATTCGTCAGGCATGATCTGCCCTTGGTGAAGCTGTGTTGGCTGTCACCAATCACCTCCTCATTCTCCGTGTGCCTTAGAATGATTTCCAGGAAGATCTGCTCCATGATCTTGCCAGGCACAGAGGTGAGACTGACTGGCCTGTAGTTCCCCAGATCCTCCTTTTTTCCCTTTTTAAAGATGGGGGTTATGGTTCCCCTTTTCCAGTTAGCGGGAACTTCACCAGTCTGCCGTGACTTTTCGAATATGATGGATAGAGGTTTCGCAGCCTCATTGGCCTGTTCTTTCAGGACCCGTGGATGTATTCCACCAGGTCCCATAGACTTGTGCACCATCAGGTTCCTGAGGTGTTCCTGAACCTGATCCTCACTGACCATGGGTGGCTATTCATTCTCCCAGTTCTTGCCCTTGTCTTCTGTGACTCTGAGGGTACGTCTTGTGCCCTTGACAGTGAAGACCGAGGCAAAAAAGGCATTGAGTATCTCAGCCTTGTCCATGTCCTGGCAAACCAGCTCTCCCGTTTCCTTACGCAGAGGGCTCACGTTTTCCCTGATTTTCTTTTTATCTTCAATGTACCTATAGAAGCCCTTCTTGTTGGCCTTCATGTACCTGGCCAGGCTTAATTCTGTCAGGGCTTTGGCTTTCCTAAACTGATCTCTGACCTCTCGGACAACTTCCCTGTAATCGTCCCAGGCTATCTGTCCTTGCTTCCACCCACTGTAGGCTGCTTTTTTTCTTTTTGTTTTACTTTGTCTAGGAGCTGCTTGTTCATCCACACAGGCCTCCAGGCACTTTTACCTGAATTCATCTTCATTGGGATGCATCGCTCCTGAGCTTGGAGTAGGTGGTCCTTGAATATTTGCCAGCCCTCTTCCCTCCAGGACTTTTTCCCAAGGAATCTTTCCAAACAGTTCCCTGAAGAGGCTAAAGTCTGCTCTCCTGAAGTCGAAGGTAGTGAGCTTGCTGTGCACCCTCCTCGCCTCCATAAGCATCTCAAACTCCACCTTTTCATGGTCACTGCAGCCAAGGCTGCCCTTGAGCTTCACATTCACCACCAGCCCCTCCCTGTTGGTGAGAACAAGATCCAGCATGGCACCCCTCCTTGTCGGCTCCTCTATCACTTGGAGAAGGAAGTTTTCATCAGTACATTCCAGGAACCTCCTGGCTAGCTTGTGCCCTACTGTGTTGTCCCTATGACAGATATAGGGGTGGTTGAAGTCCCCCATGAGGACCACGGTTTGTGACCGTGAGGCTGCTGTTATCTGCCTGTAGAGGGCCTCATCCACTCGTTCATCCTGGCCAGGTGGCCTGTAGCAAACTCTTACTACTGCTTTCCCTCTTCCTGCTCTCGCTTTAATCCTGACCCAAAAACTCTGGGTCAGCTCCTCATCCCTCCCCAGGTGGAGTTCCACACACTCCAGCTGGTCACTGATATAGAGAGCAACCCCCCCCCACACATCTCCCCTGCCTGTCCTTCCTAAAGATCCTGTACCCTTCCATTTTGACCCTCCAGTCATAGGAGCCATCCCACCACATCTCCACAATACCAATGTGGTCATAGCGCCTCATGCATGCGCACATCTCTAGGTCCTCTTGCTTATTCCCTATGCTCTGTGCATTCACATAGAGGCATTTAAGATTGGCCCTCGATGGAGTTGGCTTGCAGGCTGGAGCATCTAGAATTTCCCTGTTTTGCCTGCCAGGTATTCTCCTGGTGAGCAGTGATTTTTCTCCAAGCTCTGGGCATCTGTTGGTGTCCCTGCTGGTTTGGCCTCCCTCCCCCCTCCAACCTAGTTTAAAGCCTTATTGGTGAGCCCTGCTAATTCATGAGCTAGAATCCTTTTTCACCTTGGAGACAGTTGCCCCCCATCTGTCGCCAGCTGGTCTGGTACCATATAAACTTCCCCCTGTTCAAGGAACCCAAAGCTCAACCACTCACACCAGCCTCTGAGCTATGTGTTGATCAGTCGTGCTTTCTTGTTTCTCTCAGTTTTGTTTCCTGCTGCTAAAGGGATTGAGGAGAATACTGTTTGTGCCCCTGATCCTGCAACTATTTGCCCCAGTGCCCTGAAGTGTCTTTTGATGGCTTTTCGATTGCTCTCCTCGAGCTCATCACTGCCCACCTGCATTACCAATAGAGGGTAATAGTCCGAGGGCTTTACCAGATCAGGAAGTTTCCTGGTTATGTCCCTAATCCAGGCCCCAGGGAGGCAGTAGACTTGCCTGTGGGTTAGGTCTGGGTGGCACATCAGGCACTCTGTTCCCCTCAGAAGGGAATCACCTACCACAATGATCCTCCCCCTTTTTTTAATGGAGGCTGTTGTAATGTGTGGGGCTGACAGGGTTGTCCTAGGCAGCCCCCTGGAAGGACCTTCCTCTGCCAATTCCTGGCCGTCAAGTTCCAGAGCCTCTATTCTGCAGGGGCAACTGGGAAGAGGAGGGAGTGCAGGAGGGGGAGTGCCTCCCTCGCTGAGCAGTTACTTGTTTCCATTCTGCTCCCTCTCTTAGGTTCCCCCCCTCTGCCTGGTGGCAAGTGGATATGGGGTTAACTAAGAGTTGTGTGTCCCCCACCTCCTGCCTTTTCCTTTGAGGTGGTTGGCTGGTGGAGCGAGGACCTCTCTCCTTCTCACCCTTTCCCATATTCCCTCAGCCTCTCCACTTCCTCCTTCAGCTGGGCCACCATGCTGAGCAGATCATCCACCTGTTCACACCTCACACAGAGCCTGTGTCTGCTGCCCTCAGGTATGAGGGACAGGCTGAGGCATTCTCTGCAGCCAGACACCTGGACGGCAGCATCCCTGAGCAGGAGGACCAGCTGGGTTGCCACGTTCTTCTTAGCAGTGGCTCTTCTCCTAGTGGTCACCATGGCTGGGCCCTGCCCACTCGAACTGCCACGCCACGCCCTGTTCGCTGCGCCCCTGGTCCCTCGAGCTCCCTGGGCAGAGTTTAAATTCCCCTGTGCTTGCTCCCGGCAGCGCCCCCGCGTGACAGCAGCTGCTGTTGCAGGGGCTGCCGGTACCACGTGGGCTGCCCAGCTCCTTCTCTGCTCGCTGGGACCCAAGAACCCCTCTGACCGCCTCAATCAAGCGCCGAGCTATGGCAGGAGCTGCTGCGACCACTGTATCCCACGCTGACTGTCATAAAATGGATAATGTTGCAAAAATAATGTGCCATTATTTAAAATATCTTATAGCTACTTTTATGTCTTAAATAGTGTCATCCTATTATAATGTATCTTTTGTTGTATCAATCAGACATTTAAGAAAGATACTGTTAATGAATCTATCACAAGGAAGAAACTGCTTTCCTGTTTCCCTCTTTAAGATACATTACAGTACACCCAGTACCTCTACCACTAACTATTAAAGCAAATGGTACGGAAAAGAAATTACTCTGTCCATCCTTATGAACATTATATTTGATGAGAATTGGAAAAGTCTTCCTACAGAAGTATTGTTCTAGAATTAATTACCACTCTAGAAGCAAGCAAGAAACTTAGTCATTTAGAAAACAGTGCATGAAAATCTTGCTGGAAGTGCTAATATAAACTCCTTTCAAGACAGACATAGTTGAGGACAAATTAAGTTTGTTCTTGAATAAATGTAAATGAATACCCAACAGCAAAATCTATTTATTTTATGGTGATGTTATTTATAGATATTGGTTAAATATCTCCATCTTCCAGATTTTTTTCAGCCATTCACTCTTTCTGTGCTACCCTGCCTTATTTTCTGCACAAGTAATTGTTTTCTGTACATATCTGCTGGATTCTAATTCAGTCATAATTTCTCAGGACTCAGATGTTCTCATTTTGTCATTATAATAATTTGGCTTTCTGATTTAACCCTCACTGTGGTCATTCCTTTAACATCTGATCTGATCATACTTCTCCCATTCAAACTTTTTTTCACAATAACTCTGTGTATCCTACATTCTTTCTCTCCAATTTTCTTTCCTTAGGTAATACTTTTCTTTGTAATGATGCAATTTGTCTACTCCTTCTTGATCTCTACTCTTTCACTTGTCCTCTAATCTCTAATGTCTTTGATTTTTTAACATCTACTAATATTTAACATAGCCTAACTGAGCTAACACAATTATTTCTTTATTTATTGAAACTTCTTCTCTGTCTCCTCCTTTTTTATTCTGTTCACAATCTCCTTTCTTGTTTACTTTAGGAACATAAGTTTTCAATCCATCTTTTCCTTTGTGTGTCTTCAATCATAAAGAATAACAGCCAACACCTACTATTTTAGTTAATATATGTCAAATATTCTTCACAGTTTGAAGCATCTAGCTATTTTGCAGTACTGACCAGTTTGAGGTCACACCAAAATATTCCATTTGAAACCTCATCTTCTTGATCCAGGACCATTTATTGTAATACGTGCATGAAGTTTTCAACATTATTCTTCTCAGTTCCTTAGTCTACGCACCCAAGTCTTGATGTTCCTTATTTACAGTAGTTTATCTCTACATAATTAAAACTGTGTTTCTTACCAAAAGATAAAAGTACCAGGTGTTTTGTTTGTTTGGTTGGTTGGTTGGTTGGTTTGTTTTGTTTTGTTTTCTGTGACATTGTTTCATCCATCTTATCTAATCATCCATGAAAAAAACCAAACACTAGTGGTGGCAATATTCCCAAAATTTCCATGAAATTTAAACTTTGGGCATTTTGAGAAGAGCTCAGCAGTGTTTATTTATCATTGGACAATTCAACCAGGTCTAGTATTGTCGTGCATTTTCTGCAAATATATCAAAAAGCTGAGGTTCATGCTATGAAACTGAAAAGTAAAACTGATACTGCTTAGTTCAACTTTTCTAGAAATAAACTAGAAAATATGCAAGTACTGTAACAGGTAAAATATCATTAATTCTTTTGTTTATTATTTTATAGAATTATTTTACTTTTTACATAAGATATTATAAAATTATTTGGAAATTAAGTACATTATTTAAATGCTAACTCTTATTAGAAATAGAGTGATAATCAATCCTGAGGTTTTATAGACTATATAAAATTAATAACAAATGACAATGAACTTTTACATCTGGTAAGAAAAAGATCACAGTGTGATAAAGATCAGTCACATTAATTTATTACCATCTCAGAGTATATAGTCATATATAATTTTAAGCAACCTCTCTTAAAAAAACACAGTGTTATTCTTTTTATTTTATGGGTTTGCATCAAGTACTGCTTTCTGTAGAAACATGCTGATATAAAATACAAGTTCTAGTATGTGTAAAGATTATTGAAATTTGAATCTATCCTAGTAGAAGAAAAGTACCGTTTTCTTCACAGTGTCTTAACAAGTTTTCTTATAAGTGCTGATAGTTGAACATATCTAGTATCAATATCTGCGATAGTGCCAGGATTCTCAGTAAGATCAAACAACCAGTGAAGAGGAGTAAGAGGCAAGAAATAAATGCATCCTCCAAAGAAAGGGACATTGATGCTAACAAAATTTTGCTTTCTCAGCCATAAATTATTCTTGAATAATGTGAAGCCACACATTGAAGAGGGAGAGAACATTTATATATATTGACATGATAAATTTGTGTGAAGAATTTTAAGCAAGAATCAGGAGTACAAGGAAACAAAGCCTAAGAGGTGAACAAATGTAAAATTGTTTTAAAATGTTCTATTATATAGAAGTAGCATAGCCTCAGCCTTCAACAAGGAACAGAAAAGGAAAGAAGTACATGCTAAAATATTCAAATTGCCCCTATCTGATGAGGTTTGTGCAAAACTACTTAAGCAGTAGTCACTGAAATTCTAGTTATAATTGGCTATGTTTGAGAGATCACGCATGGAGGTACATCAAGATTTTGGATGATTTGAAGAGAATAAATGCAATGTTTATACATCAGTTAAGAGGAGAAAAGAAGTAGAGGTAGGAATAGGCCGGTAAGATTAATTTAGCATCAATACATTTGACTCTCTTCTGTGGAAGAACTGAACAACTGAAATTGAAAAAATGAACTAAAAATAGGATGAAATCCAACAGTGACAAGTATTCAAATCTGTACGTTAAATGGACTAATCATCTGCCTACATATGGCATAGGCAGTAATAACTGTGCAGGTAGAAGATTAGCAGGAAATAGATCTAGGGGAAGAATATTTGAAATACTTTTGTAGAATTTCCCCTGCTCAGTAACAGCAAGGCTGCATCTGATTTTTTTTTAGATCCTGAACTCCACAGAAGTTGTAAACTGATTGAAGTGTCCAAAAAAAATCTACATGAGAATCATCAGTAACATAAAAACATAATCTATCAAAACAAAATAAGGAAATAGGTGTTGCTTCTCTAGAAATTGAGAAAACTTGAAATTGTAAGTTTCAGAAAAAGGATTAGATTGGTTCTGATCCCTGAGACTCAAAAAAATAAGAAAGTTTATAAAAGTTAGCATGTTTCAGCAACAGAGGATCCTTTCTTTTAGAAGCAGCTTGATATGCAGGACAGGAAAGAAACTAGAAATCCTGAATGAGAAGTGTATCAGAAAGGTTTGTAAAGTCTAGAGATTTTTTTCCTGGAAGAGCACTGTACATCAAGGAGTTGATGATTTACAAGACAGTTGATTGGAGTATGCTCAGTATTATACTGTCCTGCATGTCCAGCATGGTCTCCAGATTGTGTTGCGCGACTCAAATCTCTTGGCCACAGGATGAGCTTAGTAACCTCACTGTAGCACAGGAGCCTGTGGGCAGCTCCCAAATGGCACCAGTAATCATGTCACCTGCATGGCCTTGCCTTTAACTAAAAGTGCAACAAGAAACTCTTATACAAACATAATTTCTGTTTGATTGGAGAAATGATGAGTAGAGTTGTTTCCTTGCAAGAAAATTCTGTTAAAAGCTCGAATGGCTGAAATTGGAGAATCTTTTCTATGGATAAGGTCTACCCAGTATGCTGCAGGTGGCCCACTCAATGTTTCACTTCCAAGGGTTTCCAACATCTAAAGGGACATAAGATTATCTATAGTAGTTTCTCTATACAGTGTTAACTCTAATAAATAGCATTTTCAAAGATACCATACAGAGTGTTTTTCTAGCTGTCATCAGAATAAATGAACACCTCTAGTGCAAAACAACATGTATATGAGAAACAAAGAGGAAACAATAGGAGTCAAAAAATACTTGCCAGATGCAATCTGGGATTAAGCACATGTGGATTTTTTTTTTAATTTTTATTTCCTCACCTGTGTCTTTTCCAGCACTCTGTTGCATGCTATAATCAATACAAACAGAAATGTGGTTTTGCATTTATCATAACTTGGTTTAGGCTACTATGGTATTTTTAAAAGCAATGTGTTTTCTTCCCTCAAGTTTATAGTAAATCCATGTATTGAGAACTAGGACACTTTTAAAGGGTCTTCAGCTCTCCGATGCATTCCCTAGAACATCCAGAAAAATATCATCTCACAGATAGTATTGCATAGACCGGTTTGATAACCAGTAAAATCAGGCAGCAGGGTATGAAGAAATGTCATCCAGTGAATATTAACCAGGGTAATCTTTGCCTGAATGCAAGGTGGTGAGGAGTTCACCAGAACTGCCTGCATAGTTGGTGTGCTTGTCATACCCTCTTTGGAGATCCTTACTCGCAAGCTTGACAAACAGGAGTCTGAAAGGGTACTGAAGAGTAAAGTACAGGGTGTGACCTTGTCGTGGGAGATGGTGTTGAATACTTTCTAAAGTCCTTTCCAGCCTTCAGATTGATTCTGTGATGTATACACTCATGTGTTTTATTTAAATCATACATAGACTGAAAAAATACTTTTTTCCTCTGTTTCTATACAATGTATCTCTAACTACTTTTATTGCATTGCCCATGACTGGATTCTCATAAACGCATTCTTTGCTTCTAGTTTTTCTCTGATGTTAAGAGCAAGTAGTTCAGAGTGACAGCTGAAAACCAAGCTGTGCTATTCTTCTGACAATGTATATTCTGATTGATTCTGGGCAATCTTAGGAGTAACCAGTAATCAAAAATAATTTTCATGGGCACCTGAAGAGTAGCAGAGTGTTTCTCTGCCAAACTGCATATGCAACAAGATCTTATTACAGTAGGATCAGTGAGGCAAAAATATCTTCTAGTGACTAACACTAACAATGAATACCAGATAAAACAGAAAAATTCAGGTTGAACCCCCTGAGAAGTTTCTCTGGTTGTGTTTTTTTAATCAAGTATTGTAAATATTAATTACACAATATATTCAGATGCTCAGAAAAAGACTGTTTTCATTATTTAACCACTTCTATATGTAAAGCCGCCAAGGTTTAAAAACATCAAAGAACCCCACAAAACTCGAAAGATTAGTGTGTATAGAGAACCTGTTTTTATTTTCTTTATTGTTGTTGGTTTATATGAGGAATTGTTCTCATTTCTCTTTTGTAAAACATTCTTTCCCTCCTAAATGAAATCAAATGTAATCTAGTTAAGAAGTTGTTTTCCCTTTGGATGTTCTCAATTTGTTTTCAATGGAACTGGAAGAGAACGGAATTTTTTCCTGTTTTTATATGTTAACGAGAATTCGCTTCTTTACATACACTGACATTGTTATGATTTTGCCTTTAAGGTGACTGCTGTTTGGAGAACACTTACACTGTTCAGAACTCTCCACTTCTATTATGCATAAATATAAAATTCTTTTGTGACTATGTCCTTCCTTTTGTCCTTCCTAAGCTTTCTGTTTCTGTAGATCTTGCTGATACTTTACCAAGTGGAGTTGCCTCTCTATTCTTTAGTTTAATATAACTTAAAATGATACATATTTGTTTATTATAAAGCTGTGGAGAGCTGGTTGTGGAAGCACATGGTGTTTCTACCTTAAAGAATTTCTATTGTGTTAATACTGATTTTTCCTAAAGCTTCCAGGAAGAATTTTTTTCTTCAGTATCATTTCAAAATTTAAGAAGGTGTTTGTTTGATGACTTGCCTGTACACTGCAATATTAGCCTTGATCTGTAGCTTCTCTTTCATGTCTTTTATATCTAATTTTATTTCCTTTGATCCTTCTTTCTTCATCTTTGCTGATATTTTCTTTGTTCTTTTGCTTACCCATCCCTGTGCTTTGCTCTTGTAAGACTCATTCACCTTAATTTTCATTTAATCCCTGCTTATGCCGCCACCTATATCTTTGTTGTCATAGTTCTGATGTCTCTCCACTGGTTATCTTTTTATCTGGCTATCTGATTTTGTTTAGCTTTTAGTCTTTAAATTCTCTCCATTGCTTGAGTCTCTTTTAATCTTCTCTTAGTATTTCTTCTTGTTACAGCTCTTGATCTTTCAGAGAGGAGTGACAAAGCTGACAGGGACCATCGCTTATTAAATTTAAATTTAAAACAAAATAAGTAGTCACTTTTTGCTGCTGAGCTGTTTAAAGTATGTGACCAGAATTAAAGATGTGCAGCACAGAAGCAGGGCCTTATTTCTGCACCTGAGGCATTCGGAGATTGCAATGGAGGCTCATGGCTACCCAGAATCAGTAAGGAGCAAACTTCTTGACAATGTGTGACCTCACTTCTGCCTTCCAATTAATCTGAGTGGGTTTATGCATGTAGGTAGTCATACATTTCTGAGGGAGGATTTAATCTGAGTGCAGGGGTTCTAGCCTATAAGATTTGGTGAATTATTAGGGCCTATTGGCCTGTGCAAAAGGCAGGCTTCAAACTCGGCTACTGCTTTCCTAAATCACTTGATAAATATGTTCTCCTCTAAGTTGATGAAACTAACATACATGCAAATGTCTACATTTTAATGTAGATATAAGAATAAAAACTAAGGAGAAGCATAAAAACAAACTTTTAGAATATCTGAAGTCCTACTTAAACTTCCTCAGTGTTTCTGACTGTGCTTATGTACATGGATTAAGTTGCTTTCTGATACAGGGATATAAAAAGTTTTACATCAGAAACCTTGCCTGCTCAATTTCTTTCTACTTTTTTACATGTCTGCGTGTATGAACATATGTGTAAAAACACACTTATGTATCCATAATCTAATTGGGATCATAATATTCATACATATGGAAATGCTGAGAGATATATATACTCTTTTATTTGTTTAAATTTAATTGCTTTTTAAATTTTGCTTTGAAATTCCAAAAGGATGAAAGAAACAAGTTTTTCAGCAGATTGATTAATATCAGGTTACTTTTGGCAATGTATAATTCATTTATCATCCTTTTGTCACACTATATTGACACCTGTTCAAGAAATTGCTGAAGTTAAAACCATGAATGTATTTTTTAAGTTTGCAAGTTCAAGAGTTTGCAAGTGCATGGAACTAATGTGCAAGTACATGAAATTAACAGATGGATGGAAATAAGGCATGTGGCTTTAGCGTCAGTTTTCCAAAACCAGGATTTATTTTTAACAACTATTAATGTTTATTATATATCATTATGAGAAAATTTGTGGTAGTATCATTTTTGCTTACAAAATTTTGTGTCAATACTGATATTGATATTTGGTGCCTCTTCTGTTCCTTATTATTCATATTCTTTGGAAAGAAAAATTTAGAAGATACCCAAAGACTACCATTTACAAGGCATTTGATGTGTGACACAACTTCTCCATAACTTAATGAGACTTATCTGGCTTATTCTAACATTTGATAAATAACATATTGACAGTTTTGTCACTTACACAACAGGACTTCATTAGCTGAAGAAATAGGAAGAACCTTACAATATGTCTACCATGCTGAACTTTGTAGATGTTCATGGAAGGTACCTTTTCTTCAATTTCAGGACAAATTCTCAAATTTGAAGGTTTGTTTTCAGTAAAATACTGTGGGTTTTTTTGCTTTACCTTATTTTGCAGGGTTCAGTTTGGTTTTGTTTGTTTGTTACCCCTTTGTATGTTTAGAAGAAAATATTTAGTTCTAGTCAAGGAGACTGACAAATAATATGTCAGTCCATATATTTATACACATAAACTCTGTTCCACTCATTTAGACAGTGGACAGGGCACAATATCTGGCAAGCGTCTAGACATCAGCAGTTTGGCACAAGCAGAAAACATGCCTGAAAGTGTGGTAATAAACATACACTATGCTGATACTGGTGAAACAGTGCTCCATATCATTCTCTGCCCCTTTAATTTATTTAAACAATATAGGTTCTAAAAATCAACAACTGGTGAGTCTTTCATAGCCACTTGTTCTCAAATATTTTATGCTTTGCCTAGTGTCGTCATTTCCATGAACTGTTTCCCTGTAAGCATTCCACAGTTCTATTTTAGAGATTAAAAAGAAAACATCCTTAGGAAAGCTGCAGAAATAAAATAAATTAAAAATATCAATACATTGATGCAGAAACTCCTGATATACAAATATGTATGCTTTATTAACATATACTATATATATATATATTCTATGTACATATGTAAACTTACAGTTCAAACAGATATCTGTTCTTCCAGGTGGACTTCATGGGATCCCTCCTTACTTTCATATTTTCAAACATCCCAGACATAAACTCATCTCACAGAAAACTATGTGCTAGTCTTCAGGTTTTTCTAAAGGGCATAGTGCATCATCAGAAACCTCCGAACGCAGAAAATGGTGTAATGTTGAATAAAAACCCATTCCCCCTCTTCACTACAGCTGTTAGCTACACCTATCCTTTCTCTGAAGTCATCATGGACCACCACTTAGAGACCATTTCATCACGTCATGGTTCCATTCTGAGTGATTAAGAAAATAAATAAATTTTAAAAATTGAACATACTTTAACTCTTCCTCCCTCTTTATTGTTGCTATCTGAGTAATTCAAGAACATCTTAAAACTTTTTCCAATATATTTTTCCAATTGGCTCTTCCTTGCCTGGAAAAGACCAGCCCTCTGTATTTCTGAAAGATAAAAGTAAATGTGAAACCTCAAAGAGATTATTTATTTATTTATTTAAATTCTGCATACCACAGGCTTGTTGATATTTATTGTTTAAAATCTGTATACCATAACATTGCTGAGAAGTTTTTATAAATTCTGATTAAATGCAGCTATGCACAGTTATCAATGATCTGCTTCTATTCCTGGGGAACTCCCTCTCTTGTTCTCAGATTTTCTTCACAGGGGTCCTGAGCCAATCCAGTCTGTTTTAATTGCTGTTTCTCTGCACACCTGATAGCACTGCAGGAAAACAGTGGGTGGACAGCTCAGCATTGACTTACAGTTTTAGTGAAGGTGATGGCATGACGGATTAAAGCATTACTGCGTATGGCACATTGACACAGAAAGAGACAGATGAGTGTAAGAAAAGTCCTCATCTACTTCATTTTATTCTGAAATCTGAGTTGTATGAATACTAGGTAGGTATATGACCTCTACTCCCTTCTTTTTCTGGCATTTATAAAGTTTGTGGAAATTAAACTTGTTTTAAAAGTATAACATCTCATTCACAATCAAGTGCAGTTCTGAGGAGACCTGAGACATTAAACATTTAGGTGAAAACTCTAATTGCTTTTTCTCACATTAATAAATAATCTAGTGGGGTTTAACTTGCCGTTCAAGTAATAATATATTCTCCTCACCTAAATATTTCAAGGCATCTGGTTTACACCTAATCAAATAAAAAGCTGTGGTTTTTTAGACTTAAACATAAGTTTGCATCTCATTCCATTTTAACTTGTATAAGAATGCTTTCCTTTGTAGCTACAATGGTTCAGCTGTGTTGTCAGCAGCTACATTTAAAAAGTATTCAGAGACACCTCACCGTTACTGAAAAGCAAAAGAAGTTGATATCCAAAAAAAGTATTTAAACACCAGTTGTAACAAACCAAGAAATGGGAAAAGAAACAAAAGAAGAAAAAATTATGTGACAAGGATATCTGAAACAAAAAGAAAGTCCAATTGGTTTCAATTTTCTATCACTGAATTATCCTAACAAAGCCAGAAACTTCACCTATGCTAAGCTATAGTTGTATTATGACTGAAAATCTCTTAGCACTGCAAGTATTGCAAAGAGACATCCGACTGTGACTTAATTGGTACTTGGGAAGCAAGGTAACACAAATGTGGGCATTTGGGCTTAAGAGCTCAAAAAAGTATCAGAAAAATCTCAGTTTCCAAAACATGCTGCATAAGACTGTTTCTACTGTCTCATACAGGCAGGTGAGATAAAACAGGGTAAAGAGAACAGCCTCTCAGAAGACATCAACATTGCCTCTTGGGGTAAATTTACAAGAACACCCATAGCATTCATTTGGCCAGAAAACATGGAAGGGTGGGTCCGTGGTGGTAGGTAAGAAGTACCCTTCCAGAGCACAAAGGACTCTGGTTGCAAACGTATACCTAACAACACCTTGTTACTGTGGCACCCAGTGACTTCACACCTTCTGAGTCCACCTGCAGGCCCTTTTTTTTTCTATCAGTCTGACATTTATGTAGGCTTACGGTGAGACCTCCATGTAGGCAGTGGATCTGTCAGGTAGATCACTTAAAATAAGCATGAGCGCAGCTGAAGTAACTTAGATCTAAACACCTACTGGGAATTTCAAGAGCATTGACATGCTTATTATTTTGTGAAATTTAGCTGTCTTCAGTCAGCTTATAAATTTCAGTATTACTTTGTTGATTTCAGCACGTTGTTCATGCAGGAGATGTTACAATTTCATGTGCTACAAGCTAAAGCTGTATCCTTTGCAGAAAAATTAATTGTTATCTGTTTTATCATTGGGATAATTATGATTAATTCATGGATGATGTACCTTTTTCTACCCATTCTTGCAAAATAGTGATTAGGATAGTTGAGAATTCCACCTAATTTTAAAAAGAATAAACCACAAATGTAGTATACTTGACAGTAAGGATATCTCAGAGATAAAATCTTGATAACTTAATTCTATTGTGCTGGGTTCAGTCAGGAAAGGGTTAACTCCCTTTACTGCGGTTACTAGGAAGTTGTTAAGAAAAACATTGATAAGGCCTGAGCTGATGCTGGGGATGGCCTGTACTGAATTCAAGGTCTTTTGTCCGCTTTGGATACTGTAGCTGACCCAAACTGACCCAAGGAAACATTTAATTCCATAGTATGTCATGTTCCGGTTCTCTTGAGCGGGGAAGGGGGTCTGCTAGTAATGTAATGTTAGCCATTACTCTTCCCATTACTCTCTCCCTTACTCCCAGGAACTTGCTAACCCTCCTGCGTTAGCTGCTTTGCTAACTCCTGTGCTGACTCGTTCGTGTGGGAGATGGTGGGTTGTTTAGAGTTTATGGCTCTGCTATCGCTGATAGGGTTCGCTCGGAATCTGCTGCGTAGGCTCCCGGGCTCCGGCCCTCAGGCTGCGGCTCTCGGGCTGTGATCACTCTTGGGCTGTGGTTCTCGGGCTCTCTGGGTCTGACTTTCATCCCTCAACATCTGGGTGTGCATTGATCAGTGGGTGGTGGGAAATTGTACCATATTGTATCATATTGTATATATTGTATTATATGTTTTATATTCTACTGTTTTATTTATTTAGTAGTAGTAGTATTTGTATATATTGATTTAAATTTAATTAGTAAATAGTTCCTGTCTCAATTTTATGATCTTCCTTACTTCTTTTTCCTCCGATTCTTCCCCTCCACTGGAGGAGGGGAGGGGGATTTTTGAGACGGGCTTCGTGGTATTTTGCTAGCCGGAGTTAAACTACAACACCTATTCAAAATTAAAAAAACCTTTAAAATATATAATACATTGAGTGGGAAAGAGGAGCTAATATTCTTATTAGTGACAGTTTGAAAGAAACTATTTACTCCTTGACAGAAATTTCTTGAGGGGATTCTTAGATGAAAAAAGCACGTTTAATTTATTGTGCTAGAATCGATATAGGGAAAAACAACAGTTGTGTTCTTTGAGTCAAAATAGGTATAGAGAAAGCTCTTAAAGATACAGACCTAGTATCTTTACAATAAAAATGGCACATCAGAACAAGAATGTTGCACTCCAGAAGTTATAGAGGAAGCTTGTTCAGAATACGAAGCATGGTAACACACTGTATAGCAGATTTTCATTTCTCACTAGGTGGAGTAGAAGCAGGTCTACAGGGAAATGTTTGGATTAATTATTTTTACAAGACACACATCAATATTATATTTATAAAAAAGGGTAATAAAAAATAATAAAAAATTATTTTCTTTTTCTATTAAGTCCTTGTGATGAGTAAACATACAAATAAATTTAAGATAAAAGAAGATTTTAAGGACAGTGATCTAGTCTCTAAACAACAAAATAATTTCAGGGCACTTAATACATACCACCTGAATAACAGATGTGTTAGGTTTAAATTGAAGTTTCATTATTTTGGATGAAGAATCTGCACTCTGTTCTCACTAAATTGTTATTCTTAGTTATATAAAATGTTGCTAGATCCACCTTAGAGGTTATTTAGATGTAGAGTTATGGGACGCCTAACATAACTTTGATCCTGATCCTGCCAAACCTTTCCTGGAAATTTCTCTATCAAAATCTGTGTAGTAGCACCATAGGAACCATGTGCTAAATAGCAAAGCTGAGCTGAGTACTGCTGAAACAGTTGTTCACCAACTTAGATCAGTCTCATGGGTTTATTCTAGTAGTAGGGATTAACAGTTTCCAAAATCAATCTGCTTTGTAGGCATGAAAATTGCTCTGGCCTAAGATGGACCTGAGAGTGGACTGCTATGCTGCTGATAAAATTAGCTTTTTTAGGTTTTGCATGTCTGGAGGAAACAGCCAATTAAGAATATTTTGCCCCTGATGCTCAAAGCCAGAAAGCGTGACACGCTCTATGGTCAGTTTGGCAGGGCTTTCACTGCAGGGATCTATCGGGAAACCTTTCAGTCCTGAGAAATAAATTCTGAAAGCTCATCCTTATGGCTGGGACAACTGGCCAGCATTCAAGATAGTATGAGAGACTGTCACATAAGCATCACAAATTCATACATCTGGATGTAGGGAACAGTGGTTTTAGAATGTCAGTGAGACCTCAAGAAAGTTACATCTTTACGTGTAGCAATATTGAGGCCTTCGGAGTTCATAAGATATGGATGGCAACAGACTGAGACCAAACCCACTGAATCTGATACTTGTCCACTTCTGCAAACAGGGATGTGTGTAGTTTTTTGTCCCCAGATCTTATGTTTTGATGTAACCTTGTAACTTAGTGTGACAAAAAAGTTGAATATGAAGTAAATAAGAAGGATATTGACTGGTTGGGGTGAGTACAGAGGAGGGCCATGAAGATGATCAGAGGGCTGGAGCACCTCTCCTATGAAGAAAGGCTGAGAGAATTGGACTTGTTTAGCCTGGAGAAGAGAAGGCCTTATAACACCTTGCACCTTACAGTACCTGAAGGTGCTTACAAGGAAGCCGAAGGGGGGGGAGGGGGGAGCTTTTTACAAGGGCCTGTAGAGACAGAACAAGGGATAACAGGTTTAAACCCAAAGAGAGTAGATTTAAATTGGACATCAGGAAGAAATCCTTCCTGGAGAGGGTGGTGAGGCACCGGAACAGGTTGCCCAGAGAAGCTGTGGGTGCCCCATCCCTGGCAGTGTTCAAGGCCAGGCTGGATGAGGCTTTGAGCAACCTGGCCTAGGGGAGGGTGTCCCTGCCCATGGCATGGGGGTTGGAACTAGATGCTCTTTAAGGTCCCTTCCAAACCAAACCATTCTATGATTCTATAAATTTAGAATTAAAAAGCAGCCTATCTGCAGAATGCATTACCAACAGTGAGAAACTGGGAGCTCTGAGTTTGTATGGCCACTGCACTGCAAGTGCAGATCTTGAGAGACTTCTGCTATGGTGTATAATTTATGAAATTCCCAGGAATCAGTTCCACAGAGCATTCCCAGACCCCAGAAAGCTCATCGCATCTGAGAAATTCAGTTTTTCCCTTGTATAACACTCCTTCACTAGGTGATTGTTACATGTTTTAAGCATTTTTTCTACTAAATCGTTTCATCATAATTCATAGAATCATTGAATGTTTTAGGTCTCATTTCAGTTCAGTCTCATTGTGAAATTAATACTGTCCTCATCATTTCTCTTTTAATTAAATCCTAATTGATGGACAAATAAAAGTGTAAAAGTAATATATATGCAACTCACACTTGTTACTGACCAATTATATCAAGCATCTAATCAACCAAAATTAAGGTTTAAAAGTCTGACACCAATGAACAGTCAGAAAAAGGTCAGCAGTGTAAATACTCTGTATAAATGTAGGCTTCTAAGTTCACTTCAAACAAGAAATTGATATCTCAGATATTATAATTTCATGTCTGTAATTCAAAATTTTAAGAAGAATCTCATGAAGCTACCTCCCCAAAAAAAGAAAACTGTGAACAATTTTATTTTATGCCATGCATTTACATTTCACAATAGTAGAAACAATATTTTAAGCCCTTGGGTTTGTTCAAATGGCAATTTCACAATGGATAACTCAAGCTGACACTCCTCCAGGCATCTGACAAGCTGACATTGACAGTATTGTAAGCTGCAATATTGCAAATGTCTGCATAAAGGCAAGGCAGTATCTGCAAAGCTGGCTTTGCTCTAGCTTTCAGTGTCAGACCCACTCATCCTATACTAAACAAGTTTATTTATTAAAGCTATTGCAAGAAAAGTATTATCTCCAATTGTTCACAGACAAAAACAAATTTGCCAAATGAATGTGAATTTAATGGCTGTGGAAACACCAGGTTCTTATTAAATCTGCCTTGTTCAGCAGACCAACTCATGTCTCATGACAGTAGTATTTACTTGGCTGTACAATCTACATCTTGGGCAGCATCTTATTAATTGATATCAGTAACTTTTAGTTAAAAACTAGTGTAAGGATATTGCAAGTATCCAAGAAAACATTTTAAAAGCAGACAGTCCAGAGTTCAGGTTAAGCACAACAGAAAACAACACATTTAAAACAGATAAGTATACAATAGGGACATGTAGAATTTCAGATTTTCTTTTCATGCTTCTGCATTATAACAACCATACGAACATACTTAGCTCATAAAAAAATGTTTGTAGGTCTGGATTGGATGAAAACTATCTTAAGAGCATGTTAAAGTTTATGGTTTCAAGTTTTTTGTTGCTGACATTTATTTTACTTTATTTCTGTGCAACATCTTTAAGAGTTGAATTAATGATATTTTTTGTTAATTAATTTCATGACACAGTTTTACTTTAGGAATATAATACTCTTAGAGAAAAATAGGAATCTATGTATCTTCCATCTTTCATATAACATACAAAATTAATTATGTTCTCACTAGCTATAGTAATCAAGGCTCTTGTGGCACATGTAAAAAGAATAGAGTTGTTAATTCCAGTGTCTTGGTTAAATTATATTTTGGGTAAATCAGTTTACTTTCCAATTCCAGTTAGACATTTGTAGTCTTCATAACTTCTTCTATATTACTATAAATCAGCACATTCCAAGTGCCTAAACTTCAGTGGAAGAGATAAATTTCCATGTGTCTGGCCCACAAATTGATTTAGGGTTCTCTGAAATAACAGTAGTAAAAATCATGAAGTCAAGGACTAAAATTCCACCATGGGGTACAACTTGTTCATTGAGCTAAACGAATTGTGGTTGTTTGGTTTGGGTTTTTTTGGGGTTTTTTTTTTGTTTTTAAATATAAGGAAGGAATTTAGCCAATGCTGAGTGGAATTTCTATGTCTTAAATATGTTTAAATAAAAGGATTTGGATTCTTAATTCCAGAGAAAATAGTATCCTTTCCAAAACTCTTTGTCTCCTTCCACTACAAATCATTAGGTATGAGGCTCAGTCTCTCCTGAATTAATTTTCACTGGTCTGAAAAATAAAAGGTGAAATGAATTTTATCACTTCATGGTGTGACATGACGTGTCAAATTAAAAATAATAATAAAACTATTTGGACTTGTCAGTACCTTCTTTGTTGATTTTCGTTCAGTATTTCATCAAGTATTTTTAACAATATGCTCCAGCTTTAATTATCTCTATGCTTGAGTAAAAATAATGCAAAATCACGGTTGTTCAGTGCAAGAATGAATTATATATGGATTATTTCTCTGGAGTTAAAATAGAATTCTTTCGTTGCGCAGCTGAAGCAAAAAGAATCATGGAAGTACTATGAAGAACATTACATCTGAATGATTATGTTTTTATTTGTTATATTTTTAGTTGTGTCATAGTAGGCCATTAAAACTAAGAAAATGAAAAAAAAAATTCTCTATATGCATCTGAACGTTACACTTTTTTTTTTTTCCTTAATGGCCTAATTTTTTTTTTTTCTTCCTGGTAGATATCTAGTAAAAAGTAATATTGTATGTTCATTTGTCAAGGGAAGTGAGATTTTTTGTTTTTACCTAGACAAAGACATCTCGGATACATAGTTTATTTCTAAAACTATCCATGTAGCACTTCGGTGTTGGTGTCTTTATTAGTTTTATATCATGAATTATTTAAGTATTTTTAAAATACAGTTTTATCAGAGTCATAACGCAAAAACATTCCACACCCCAATGAGAAAAAAACCCCAAACCAAACCAAAACAAAAAAACCAAACCCAAACCCAACAAACAAACAAACAACCCAGACCATAAAACACCCCAACACCAAAAAAAGAAGAAAAATTCAACAGTTCTTTCCCATATCTGTTTAAATGACTTAAAAATCTTCTATGGTCCTCTGATTCAGAGCTAAAGATGTTTATAATTTGTATAGGTGTGGTTCCTGGCTTTCTTTGTTGCCTTACAGGTGCCTAGATTTTTCCCTCTCCCCCTCTTTATAGATAATGTTTAGGTAAATAATTTAGATAATTATTTAGATAAATAATTACTAGCAGTTCCATTTTTGTGCTTCCCAAATGAATTTCATACAATGTAATATTTAATCTCTCACAAGTTAGAATTTTCAGGTGAAAATTTTGCTTTATTTTTTTTATTTTGCTTTTACTTCAAGCAACTCCTACATTGCTATTGCAAATTAATAGCTATCAAACATGTTCTGTTTCACACATACGTTGCAAGCAATCTGACAGGTGATCCCAAACACCTGTAATGGTCAAATGCCATTAAAATTCATTAACCAGCAAGTGTTTCTGGTGAGGGTGTATATATTACGGCAATGCTTAATCACAGGATTTAACAGATGCCTCAGAATGTGGAAATCTACAGCTTTTGAAAGTGATTGCTTTTGTTTGGTTGGTTTTCTTTTCCATTCATGTATAGTATGTGGTTGTTAATACTTGGTTTGTTGTAGCCTAAAAGAAACTTGCTAAACCAGACCTAAGAACTTGGAGGAATTGCCTGAAACTAATTTTCTTACACTCTTTCACAACATTTTTAGAAAAAATTCTCTGTTAGAATTTAGAAATCATGGTTCTTGGGTTTTTTCCTTCCTCATTCATAGAGAGACATTATAATTACAAAATCATAAGTCAGTTCTTCAAAACAGTGTATTTTCAACTTTTCAGTTTCAAGTAGTTTCTACGTAGATATTTCCTGTTGTCTCTTACTTCACTGTATATGTAGGGGTAATTTCTTCTTTTGTAATGTGTAACTAGTGTAAGAATATCCTAAAGCAGAAATCCAAACTGAATATTTTCTCCATTTTCCACATCCCTAATAATAACTATAGCAGACTTCACATAATTAGACTATTTCAGTAACCTCATCCAGCATATGATATCAACTCTGTAAAAAATGGTGGTGTCGCTGGATACAGGAAAATAAACAGCAACAACTAATCTGTCATCCTCGCAAAGTTGAGACTTACTGATCAGAAGTACAGGTCTCATTCTTGTAGATATGTGCTCTGTGCAAAGTAAACCAAAAAAAACCCTCATTCTTATCAGAAAAACAAGAAATTAATTTTTTAATAATTCGTATATTGAGATAATTACAAAATATTTAAGATAAATTCTTACATTTACATTGCATTATAAACTATCACTTATCAGGAAAACTTAAAATTTATTTCCAGAAATATACAAATCTTACCTGATATAATGGTTTTAAAGGCCTTCATTCATTACTGAACAAATAATGAGATTCTGTCCTTCCAAACAGCTACTAACCTAAATGAAATGCATGGACGCAAACTGACTTAGAAATGTACTCGTGTAAGCTATCTACCTATCAGTAGTATCAGTTTGAATGCCAGGGAAGATGTTACCTAGTCTCTGAAAGGCAAAATGCTATTCTGAGGAGAAGAGATCATACCTCTTGTTTTCACATGCCTTGTTCCCAGTTCATTGGCGTCATGACAATGAGACAGTTCTTTGGCCTTTGAAATGCTGAATTCTACGATTAATTTTATGTGGTTAAAAAGGGTAGGGTAGGGTGAAACATGCACAATTTTATGAAGGATTTGGGGAAAGAAATCTTTTTGAGTGTATTTTTCTGCACTGTTTGCACAACAGGATTCTGACACGTGGCTGTATCCTTCAGATAAATCTTCTATATAAAATGACAATAATAATCAGGAAAAGCAGCAGGAGATACTTTGGGTTTTTTCTACCCTATACTCAGGAAAATACTTTCTATCCTGTCATTCATGTTATGCACGAAAGATAGGTGTTTATCAGCACTGACTCTTGGTGATATAGTAGAGGGAGTAGATGAATAAAGCGGTTGCTATTACAATCCTTGGACTTCATCTTTTTACCAAACATTTTTCTTATCTTTAAAGATGTATTTCCTGTGTTAATAAGAAATAAAATAGTTATTTAGACCCCCTGATCACATGCTCACTTTTCAGGCTAACTTATTATAACAGAATTTTTTCAAGGCATGCCTCGAGGATGACATTAAGTAGAATCTCTAGAGCAGTAAGTTGTCCCTGTTAGAGGTTTTATTGTCAACTAAGAGAGATTACACCCAGATGCTCTGAGATCTTCTTCATTCTTCATTCTGGTTGAGTCCTGCTGTTGAAGACAGAGAGAATAATTTTTTTGGTGTGAGTCAGTAAGCCTTGCATAATAATTTGAATATTTTTGGTTAAGGTCATTCTTCACCTTTACTTAAAAATCAGATCAAACCAAGAAGAAAAACACACACACACACAACCCAAAACCCAAAACGTATCTTCAAGCCTTAGAAAGGAAGCTTAGTCAAATAATTTCAATGAACTATTCTTACAGCTTCAGCTGACTGCTAGCAAGTCTCTGCTATGCAAGACCCACTGTGTATGAGGATATTCATGAAAATCATGCCTTATGAAGAAAGGTAAGACAAACTTTTATTGCATTGGACAACTCTTCGTTGCTTGCACCAACTGTATTTTCTTTGTGGATGTATAGGACTTAAGCTAAATCCAAGATATGCCAAACAAGGGTACAGACCACAGAATAAAAGCAAGATGACTAATCAAATAATGCCTAGAGATCCCTCTACATGGATTAGAATTGCTTTTTTTTTTTTTTTTTTTAATGTGAATCGTTCTTTCCAGCGAGGAAGTAGAAGAAAAAAAGTGATTGTCACAGAAGAGAAATTGAAGAGTCAGTGCAGAGAATAAGGCAAAAGGAAGTTGTGACTTTGTGTGTTGAGCAGGAAACAAAAAGCATGAATAGATGGATAGAACCTACAGAATTAACCAAGCTAACAGTCAAGTTATATGTAAGAGGGCTTGTAGAAGTGAAATCAGAGGGCAAAAATATTGCTTAGGTGATCAAAAGATGTTATTTTTATACAGGGAGTGATTAAAATGAGGAAACCAGATAGGATTAGAATAGAGGT
Organism: Rhynochetos jubatus; assembly: GCA_027574665.1. Taxonomy (NCBI): domain Eukaryota; kingdom Metazoa; phylum Chordata; class Aves; order Eurypygiformes; family Rhynochetidae; genus Rhynochetos; species Rhynochetos jubatus. Next base: position 79,171,084 of record CM050650.1, on the reverse strand, counting down.
GATAATTAGAACAGGCTGTTCATTTTCCATTAACTCATATACCAAAGATGTCCTGATTTGCAAGTTTATGAATTTCTAGATTTTTGACTCAGATTCTTCATAGCCAATTTGCTCACATTTCATCTAGAAGCCATTAGTAGACTCCACAGGTGGAAGTGCTTTGTGCCTGCTATATGATATTGCTTTTACAGGTCTGAAAAGAATCCAGCTTTTCATCATTTTTGGTTCATGACATCAACGAGCTATACATATAACACAAAGGTGCATTTATATAAATACTGAAAAGCTGAATTCCTGCTGACAATTAAATTAGTATTCAATTATTGTAGCTAAAGAAACTATGATAGGTTTCCCTGGTGAAAACAAATAAGGAATTTTTTGAAGAAATAGTTTTCACTCTGTTTTATCAAAAAAACCCTTGTGACTCTGCATAATACTTTTAGGGGGGACTTAGAGGTGGTGGTTTTGTAACAGGAGTAATTAATCTAGATTAAAACACATATTCATATTGATGCACTATGTACTAAATAGATTAATAGTTTCAGGGAGGAAAAAGGGGACAAAAAAGAAACAGACTTAATTATTTTACTATTATTCCTGTAAAAGTATTGTAATTTATTTCAACATTTGTCCTTTTCTAAAGCTGTTAAAACCCTCAAGTGACTAACTGGAGGTTCAGTCAGTCTTCAATAAGTCTAAAAAAATATGAATAAATACAAAAAAACCTAAAAATATCCACAAATAATATCCAGTCAGTACTTATTTTTAAATTTAGGTCTTCTAGTTACCAAACAAATCAATAATTAACCCAGTCCTGAATATGCGGGCTGTGAAGGAGGTTAGGAAGGAATGTTCGGTTGCACCCTCCAGGTTCTCCTGTCCATCTTAGATAGATAGCTGCAAGCATCCCCTCACCAGTGCCCAGGGAGGTCACACCAGGTCCTTCCTGACTACAGGAACAAGTCAGACAAAAGCAGGAAAAATGTCCAAATTATGGTGGTCAAGCACAGAACTACTTTATATGTACCCCTGAATGACACTGATTACACAATTTGCTTTATGTCTCCTTTTCTCTTGCTTTCCCCACCCAGGTCCTTCTGCAGTTATTAACCTTTGCCCCTCCCAAATAAAAAAACCTGTTCCTGCTTGTTCTTAACCCATTTACCTCAGTGTGCTGTCATGATACCCCTCTTTTAGTATTTATGATAGGATTAACATGGTAATCCCTCTTCAGTCATCAATCTGCAAAGTCACAGTTCTATTTTTCATAGAATCATAGAATGGTTTTGGTTGGAAGGGACCTCAAAAGGTCATCTAGTTCCAACCCCTCTGCCATGGGCAGGGACACCCTCCACTAGTCCAGGTTGCTCAAAGCCTCATCCACCGTGGCCTTGAAGACAGTCTGCAATAGGGCCTCCACAGCTTCTCTGGGCAACCTGTTCCAGTCCCTCAGCACCCTCTCTTCTGTGTTATCTACAAGGTATTTTTCACAGCACTGTCTTGTTCTTGTAACCATAAATCAGGGTTAACCATCTGGTTAGACTTTACTTTCTCTTTGATTTAAGGGACATTCAGCAATTTCTCATGTTGCTGTCCTATTAATATAATTATATGGCCAGAATAAGTAATTTATCTGCAAAGCTCAGCAACATCAGCTTCCATTTCCAAACATATACCTTATCTCCTCGAACAGAAAAGACTTTGTATTGGTCCTTTCCAAGGTGTGGGATTCATTACAAGTAATTTTGCTAATTTAAAAGGTGAGTACAAACTTGATCAGTTGATCTACTACAGTGAATGCAGAGATGTCTGAGGCAACTTATGCTAAAAAAGGATGGAAAAAATAGCCTTATCCTTTTGATCTCAGTAGTTAACTACTAACCCAGGCCCACTTAGTTTGCAGAACCGGATTGTGTGTGTGTACGTGTGTAAGCCAGACTCACCCTACTCATTGTTTCATCACACCTGTAGGACCAATTCCTAGGTTTAAAGTATCCAAAACCTAATCAATATTTAAAGAACTTATGAAGATAATTCTAGAAGTTGCTACTGACAGGAGATATACACTTAAAACTTCTAGCAAGGAGCAAGTGGAAACCTATGGGTGAAAGAAACAGATTTGTCTCCACAGACACAACACTACTTAAGCCTGTAAATTAAAACATAGCTACAGGATTCTATGCAATTCTTCCAGGTTTTACTTAGATTCAATTCAGTAAGAAAAACATAGTCAATTATAAGGCAGAATACTTGCACATGGAAGCAATGAAGCATACTGAAAAGCTTACTGAAGACTACTAAGTTGTTTCTTTTTTTTTTTTTACAAAATACCTCTTTTGTCCCACTAAATATTTTACTTTGTTACACTATGTAATGTTAATATGAAGAAAATAGTTTTTGTTTCTTCCCTCATTTTTTCTCCCCCTGACCCCTTTTTATATTTCTTTTTATGTGTACTCTTTTTATATTTCATAATTTTTTTTTCTTTATCTTGCACTCTTATTCTAACTTATTGTTTTCTATAGTGGTCTTTTCCCTTCTAGGGAAGTTCTCCATTTCTAGGAGCATGGGTTGTGGAGTTCGTTTTTTGTGGGGTTGTTTTTGTGGTTGGGGTGGGTTGGTGTTTTTTTTTTTGTTGGTTGGTTGGTTGGTTTTTGTTTTGTTTGTTTGTTTTTCCCAGTGGGAACAAATAAATAGATTTTTTTAAAACATTCTAAGCTTATTTTATTTTCTCTGTATTGCTGACATATTACTCAAGAATCTAACAATAACATTTATGGAAAGTAAAGAGGTATTTACTTACCTAAGGAGCTTCCCCATCTGTCTGTAAATGGAATGGAAGCATACTGCCAACACAGGAGTAAAGAATTAAAGGAAGCTGTGCATAATGATTACAAAAAAGCTGTTCCTATGACTATTCCATGATCCAATTTATGTATTTAATCAAACAGCATGGAATTAACAAAAGAGAAGGAGAAGGGATAAGGAGAGATTTCATAAACTTGTAATAAACACACACTGATCAAAATCTTCTAAATTTGCCCTTATTTTATTTATCCTCTAATGCAATACAGTAAATCTCAAAAGCACATTTTCTTTCACCAAAAATCCACAGTGCTGGAAACAGAACCTGCACACAGTCTCTCCTGACTTTATAAACTTATGTTGCAACATACTGTGAAAGAATGACAAGGTAGCTTGTAATTAGAATCTAGGTTTGTTCCAACACGCACTTCATAGGGCTGTCAGTAAATTAGAAGAGAATGCAATAAAGAAAAAAAAATAAAAGGCTATTCAGTGTTTGAACTGCTTTTGCGGAAACCTTACAAAGCTCTTAAGCCTTAGAAAACTGTTTGTTGGGTTTTTTTCTGGTGTAAAAACAAACAAACAAAAAGAACATAATAAATTTTAATGTTCTTGGAAACATTTTGATTTTTCTTCCCAAATGTTTTAAGATTAGCGTGAAATCTACACATAGGAAATCATTCACCACAGTCTATAGAGGGGAAAATATATATATATTCCCAGACTTAAGTTTTCAGAAATGAACTTTCTTGTGAGTTCATCCTTCTTGCAACAGAAAAAAAAATGCTTATCCTTCAATCTAATACTCTAGGTATTTACACTCTATTCAGAATATAAAAATGCAGTTAATTTCCAGTATAGGAGTGTGTTGAAAATCTACTTACACAAAAAGGAACATTTTAACAGATACTAATTCCATAAGAGCATGTGATTGACATCTACAGAGAGGCATGTTGATGCCAGTACTTAGACTCTAAGTACTGGACTTCCTGTTTGCCTGCCCCGGAGGACAAAAGTTGTACACTCTATTTGCCTTCTTTTACAAGACAAGCCTCAGAAAACAGCTTTTCTCTTGCTTTTATCACAGTAAGCTGCCAGACTCCAGTCACTACAAGAGCTATGCTATCCACCTGCTTAATTCAGCAATCATGCTGGTTATTGCATCCCAGGTCAAGAAGCAGATAAAAGTTCAGACCATACATTATCTTTAGCTGACAAAATCTTTTGCCCTGTGTGCCCATAGAGAATAGTACTGCAGTAACTACATTAGATATCGTGCATGAGAATTCACCTTATCTAGCTTTAACTGTCTAAAATCAGGTAACTAATCCATATCATCACCTAGTATCCCTCTAGGCACTTTAAAGACAGTGATTCACTCTCTCCAACAATGTATGTCCAAAATAGTAAGGAAGAATTGTCAGGTGGAGTCTTTCTCTCTCCACTGGCAGTCATGGAAACCTTCCTTCCCTAAAATCGGCACCTAATTTTAGATGGAGCTAATAAAGTGAGATAAATCGACTCCCACAGCAGACAATATGAGCATAGTAATATGAATATGAATAACATTTCCTAAATTCTTGGAGTCTTGATTTAAGACTGACCAATTTGTTACATATTATATTTTATTTTCTATTCATTTTCAACAAGCCATATGTAATATCCACAAGTCGCACTAGTCAGTGCAGCCATTTACAAACAGCTGGTGTTGCTGGGCTGGAAAACCTATGGATGACAGCATTAGGTCAAGGACTTTCTTGAGAACACAGAAACTGAAGTTTACAGAAATATGAAAGTAAAAACTTAGAATAAAAATACCAAACGCACCTGCCTTAGAAATCCAACCATAAAATTTGAATGACTGGAACATAATTATACCACTGAGACTAATCTCCTGTTTGCATACTTGATTATTTCAATTATAATAGGTACCCATTCAATTATTAAATGTTACCTCCATATGAAGTCATACCAATAAAACATAAGCTGCATAAACAGTAGAGTTAAAACTCTTGGAGACCTTGAATCCTTCAATGTAAACTCTTCTTTATATGCCTACAAGTCAAAAAGGCAACTCTGTAGAATATGCTAAAATTTTTTTACAAAATTAGCCTGTGGAAGACAAGAAGAATATAAGAAAAACACTGTAAAAGAGGGACAAATATCAAAAGATGGCATGTTCACTGACAAGACTGAGTCAGTATGTGTCAAGCGAGCATATGGCTGGAATATTAACTGCTTAATAGTGGTGTAAAAAATCTGAGTGGTTGAAAGAAAGAGGTTACTGGCAGAGTTGAAAGCTAATTTTTCTACTGAAGAAAACAGGACAATTTCTCTTCCTCAGGGGCCAAAAGTAAACCACACCATATAAACCCTCCAATTTAACAAGTTTTTTCTGACATTGTGAGCTGATAGGTTGACTTCATGTCTAGATGGCTGTCTTTCAGAAAGGTCAAACATACTACTTAAAATTTAATTTAAGAGATTGCCATGCAAATAACTTCACATAAGCTGGGTTTTCCATAACACAAAATTTTAGAATGTTCGTCACTCTCGGAGAAAAAATGTCTATCAGTGTGAAACCCTTCTAAACAGTGATTTGAAGCATACCAGCTGGTAAATAACCTGGTTTTCTTTAAGTCCTCCAAAATAGGTGTTGAACTGTTCAGGGTTCATACCTCGCATTTAAACACATAAGGAAATGTGTCCTATTCTAGAATCCTAAACCCAGGAGGTATTGGCTTATATCCATGATGGAGGCCCAAAGGCATCCAGGTTATCTGAGTTTTATTTTATGAAAGAGCATCACAAATGCACCTAGTGTGAGCCACAAGCAAAGAGTGACTGTGGAGCTGCTGTTGGCTCAGTAAATCCAAGCCCATCAAATGTAGGCTTTATGTAAATATAGCTGTAAAGGACTCAGATAAGGCAGATGATATGCAAAACAATGGCATGGTTAGAGAGAGTAGAAATAGCTACTGTAGGCTGGAGACAAATTACAGTGTAAGAATAAGATTATTTATTATATTATTATCCCCCAATCTTTGTAAATTTGGGGAAAAAGGATTTCTCTGAAGTCATCTGGACTTCTGTTTACATCCATGGGTTCAAGGATCTGTTCTAGGTGCTTTAGTGCTTTATAAGATTTTAAAATATATTTTTAAAATAGCAAGTTTATCTCTAAGAAGCTAGAACTATACATGGTTTTTTGTCATCACTTTGTTTAAATAGTACTTGTTTCTACAGGTATTTTATCTGACATATGCAAATACCACATGTCCATCATTCTTCTTTTATTATTGTAGTTGAAACTGGTTTTGTTTGTACATCTGAGAACTTTTCAACAATGTGGTTTAAGGAGTTTAGTCAATATTAGGTGGTCTTGCATACTGCTTTCATTTCATGCTGACTTTTAATTGACCTTGGGATTACTAAACCAGTAACTGTATCTAACAAGGGAAGATAATGTTACCTAAAGGAAATTATTTTTATCTTTATATCTTGTTATATTTAAATAGGGAAATTTATGTTGTTTTTATATCTCTACAAATGTATGCAGCATGTAATGATAAGCAAGGACAAGCCATCCTTTCCAGTCTGCTGAAGTTTGTGTAGATGTATAATTCCAGGCTTCAGATGTTCCGAACAGTTCTGGACATCTCAGAGTTAAAGATTACAGAATGATTTTTAACTTCCTTGTTACAGCTGTAGACTAAGAATATGACCTCTTTATAATCTATTCTTACCAGAAAAGGTCTTACAACTGAAACAGAAAAATTAGAAGCATCAAAAAAACCAGCATTTAAGATGCTGTAGTCCTGGTAGGCCGCTCAGTCCCACATAGCTGCTCCCTCATTCCCCCCACTGTGCGATGGGGGAGAGAATAGAAAGGGTAAAAGGGAAAACTCATGGGCTGAGACAAAGATAGTTTAATAGGGAAAGCAAAAGCTGTGTGCACAAAGCAAAATGAGGACTTCATTCATGGTCAGTTCCCCGTTAGCATAAGACTAAACGAGTTTTCAAATCTGATGCATCCTTAGGTGCTAAAACGCTGTTTCTCTAATTTTTAAAATGTTCTTTGTTTTGTCCTCTGCAGAATGAAATCTCAGCTTCATTTTTTGTCCTTTGGAAGAATTTTTTTATTTTTTCTGGGTAATGATATTCAGATACGCTGTTAGCTTCTAAATTTGCTGCAATATCTTGACAAATGGATGGGTTATCATCAGCATTATGCTGATTGACAACATCTGCTTATGTAGCTAAACAAGGAAAAACATTTTCAATGTATAAAATCTGCACAAGAGAATAAGATTAAAGATTATAACTGTACCAGAAAATCAGTGCAAATGCTCTCACATGCAGCATATGATATGTTTTGAACATCATATAAGTCAAAAGCTGTATGGCTTTATTACAGCTGTGGGTCTCTGACTAAATTTTAGTAGGGTAACAATTTTTATCAAGCAGATGAAAGATTCCTTTCTCCTACTTTTTTAAGATGATATTTCAAACTTTATAAATTGAGTTAAAATAAATAGCCCGTTTGTTGTAGTTATTGGTCCTAATCTGTTCCATCTTTCATATGCTAAATCTTAATTATCTAGAAAAATTATACAGTTTCTTTCTTTCCTTTCAGCTCAGATCCTCACATCTGACGTTTCCAATGACCAAGTGAACAGAATGCACTTTATTCAAACAAGTTCAGAACCCAAGATAACTGAAGTTTCACACATCAAGAGGAATAAAATGTGGGTTTAGTAGTCATACTGCAATAGTGAAGCAAAGCAGAACTTACTCCCAGACCTGAATTTTTCGCTTGTCAACAGGAAACAGAATCCCTCAAGTAGTGAAATTTAGAAATCTGCATAATCCATCTTCCTTTAGTATCCACTATTTCCTTCCTTCCATTGTAGTTCTCTAATGGTCTTCAGGAAGAAGCAATCATGATATTAAAAAACAAATATAAAATTTACTATCAATTTCTCTGCTCTTCATAGATTTTGGTAAATTTAAAACTGACTGATAGTCTGATGTTTTATTGCACTTCTTTCTAAGATAAAGTTCAGTCATAGAGGTATACACTTTTCAAATGAGAAGTAAAAAAATCTTTACATGATTCAGCTATTTTATAATATGTTTTCATTCTCAGATAACGTGAAAAGGCAGGTACAATGTTGAATAAATTCATATTAGCATATTGCCTGAAGTATTACTGTCTTGCAGATGTCAAATTATCAGTGACATTAGTCAACAGTGCATGACTCAAGACGATGTATAGAAAATGTTGGTGTTTAACTCAGTATAACTTCATTTATGAATCTTACTCAAGGAAGAAAAGCATGCCTTTTCTGTAGAAGAATTTGTATTCACTCTTGTAAAACTGTTCATGGCAGAGTTATGTTACCAAAACACACAGAAAAATGAATCCTTGACAAAAATGGCTAAATTCACAGAGAACTTAAGGGAGTCATAATACAGAAGCATTTTGAAAGTTTCAGGTCAGAAAGAAAATAAAATAAAAACATATTCGTGCCTTACATTACATTTGTGGCCAGTTCAACAGGTGCGGACTGCTGACTTCCACCATGGCTTCTTGATCACAAAATAAATCAAGCACCGAAAACGAAGACTATTCTTTGTTGCCATGTAGGAACAAAGTCTGTATGTTTGATACTGTTATCACATGATAAAAAGCGAATTGACTATGTTTGAGCAAAGACAAAGTATACAATGCTAGTGTTTAAAATTCTTTGGCAGTAAGAGAATCAGTAAAGTATAAATACAATGTTACCTTTGGAAGATAACAGGATATGGAAGCTAACAGGATATTAAGGATATGCTATTGAAACAGGATTAAAAAAAAAAAAAACCAAACAAAACACACACAACAATTTTAGAAGGTATAAGATAATTTTTTGTTACTCCTTTGGGGAAATTACTTGCTATTATGCTAATGAATTATTTTATGTCTGTCTGAACAAGGACATGAAGAAAATAGCTTGGAGCTGACAAAGCTATCTCTTCCTTGTTAACTGGGACAGATTCCAGCTTTTAGCTTACCCATCAGCCTAGTCATGTCTCTTCCCAAACATTCATAATTAACCTATAATCATATCTTTCTTGTCTAAAACAAAAAAAAAAAAAAAAAAAAAAAAGAAAAAAGTGTGACTCCACACATATCCAAGGTCATTATATCTTATTAATCTTTTGTTTTAAAGGACATGTCTGGAAAGTTACACTGCCAGCTCTGAGTCTGACATAATGAGAATACCCAACCAGTACTTGCAGTCACACTGAATCCAGCTCTGTATTGCCTGTGTCCCAAGTCCAGGCAGGCATTATGAACTGGAGAATCATACTGAGACACTAATGGCAAAAAGCTCACAAATGCAAAGCTGGCTTCATTATAAAGAGTGAGACCATTCATTTGGCTAACTGTTTCCAATCGCTGATCATGTTAATTAGGAGAATGAGGCATGAAACAGGAATAGGCTAGAGATCTTGCCAATGCATTTTATTTCTGTGCATAGGTATATGTGAGGCTGGGCAGAAGCTGTTTTAAGACTGCCATCAGACCATTCTGCTGTACTTCCTCCTGGCAGAAAAGGGAGTTATGGGCTGGGAAGAGATACATGCACTTTTTCAACTGCTCTCTTATCATGTTTCTTCTCCCTTCCTGTGTTGGGCTTGTGTGGTGGGTGGTTTTGGTACTGGGGCAAGAGGCCACAAGGATCTCTCCTTTGAGAGGCTGCTAGAAGCTCCCTCAGCTCCAAGTCAGACCCACCTCTGGCCATGGTCAAGCCAGTCAGCACCTCTGAGATTAATATATTTAAGAGGGGAAAAATAAAAAGAGAAGCAGCACCTGAAGTGGAAGCAGTGGAGAGAGGAGTAGGAGTGAGATATGAGACAAGGCAGATGCCAAGGTCAGTGCAGAAAGGCAGGGGAGGAGGTGTTCCAGAGCAGAGACTCACCTGCACACCTGGTAGGACTCCACGCCAGAGCAGACAGCTGTGTCCCAAGGAGGCTGTGACTCGGTGGGAAGCCTGTGCTGAAGCAGGCTGATCCTGAAGGACTGCACTCTACAGAAGGGACCCACATAGGAGTAGTTTATGAAGAAAACTGCAGCCCATGGGAAGGACTCACACTGAAGAAGTTGGTGAAGCACTGGGTCCTGTGGGAGGGACCCCACTCTGGAGCAGGGGAAGAGTGTGAGGAGTCCTCCCCATGAAGAGGAAGGAACAGCAGAGACAAGGTGTGATGAACTGACTGCAACCCTCATTCCCTGTTCCCTTGCACTGCTCGGTGGGGAGGAGATAGATAAATTGAGAGCAAAGCTGAGCCCAGGAAGAAAGGAGGGGTGGGAGGAAGGTTTTTAAAAACAGTTTTGTTCTATCTCTCATTGTCCTACTCTGATTTTATTGGTAACTAATTAAATTGATTTTTTTTTTCCCCAAAGTCAAATCTGTTTTGCCCAGAACCAAGATGGGTGAATGATCCCATCCTTGTCTCAACCCAAGAGCCTTTCCTTGTATTTCCTCCTTCCCATCCCACAGGAAGGGAGGAGTGAGTGAGTGGCCGCCTGATCTATTGTTGCCAGCTGTCTCTAAACAACAACAATATGTAAAGATCTCCTTATTTTAACTTATGTTTGATTAAATACACAATCTTGTACCCATTTACACTCAAAGAACTGTCTTACCACCAGATGACGGAATGAATTGAGTAGTGGTCTTTGTACAGTTGATAATACACTCTATGGACAGAAATAATGTAGCAATGAAAAAGGAGAGAATAACGCACTGATAAGAATTCTGGTCCTTTGCTCTTGTGTAGTTGTAGACATCTCTTCAGATTGTAATGACAAAGTAGGTCCTAACCTGCAACTGTTTATGTAGGCAACTGTTCATGTAGGCAACTGTTTGTAGGACTCAAGTCCGACTCATGGACTCTAAAGACTACCAGCTCAGCCTCTAAATTTCACGTTTGGGAGAAAAACCTTTTAAAGCTCTGTTTGAATTTGTCATGAAGTTCTCTGATCCTCAGCACAAGCAAGGACAGCAGCCTGGTCCTTATGTCTGCTGCTGAGCTGTAACTTATATAAATACATAAAGGCACAGGGGAAGCTCCTAAATCTACTATCACTTTTCTTTTCCTGACTTTGAGCAAACCACATAGGAGTACATTCCTTTGATGTTTAGGTGTCAGTTAATAATAACTTGTGCTAGTATTTTGATGCACTCATTTAGCTGTTGTCTGATATTGTCTGTGAAAAGTGACAGTGAAGGAAACTGGATCAAATTAGCACCACATGTTCCTCTCTTCAGTTCTCTAGAGCCAGCTTTAGTCTTCTAGACCAGAAGTTCTCAAGCAGAAAGTATTTTCTTGCTGCAAAGGCAAGCTAGCAGAAAAACAGGCCACCAGAGAGACCTTTTAGTAAATCTATTACTACCACTCTGTACTACAGTGAAGCATTCATGTACCAAAAAAAAGCTTGAAATGAAAAGACACTCAGATATATTTTTGAAGATTTAAAATGCTGACAATTGATCAGTCTTTGTAAAACAGTTAAGTATGTCAGAACTGTAAAGGTTTACTTTCAAAGCATTATCTGGGGTTTTGACTTTGATTCCATGGCTTTAGTGACAAATGTGAGCAAAAGTCCATTTAAAGATAACCCTCTGGTTTCATTACAAAAATCTGATGATGGTTTCCACACTGTTGCCAGACCATAGCATTCACGCTTTTAAGGGCTAGTGAATTTTGGCACTTGCTGTCAGTACTGTGATGTAGCAGCTGCTTTCTCTTGATGAGACTGTGAGTCATGCGAATTAAAATCTATTCTTAACTGCTATTGTAGAGTATCTCATTAAATACACAATGAATTGTTAATTCCTTGAATTTGGAGTCAGGTCCTTACAAAAATCTACATGGCTGCTATCAGTGTCACTGTGCTCCAGAGTAAACGGGGAAAATTAAGATGTTTATGAATTTCTTTGTGCCATAATATTCAAAAGTGTTTGTTACATACTTAATTCACTTATACCATCTCCATTTAAAAATAATAGCATTCAGTATTATTATTTTTTGAGTCAGGAAAAGAGCGATGGCCTTTCTTTGGAACCAGAAAATGTTTTTATATAGATCAGAAAAATATTTAAAAGAAAAAATGAAGGAAAATGAGAATATTTCATACTTGAAGAATCCTTGCCAATATGTTTCTAGATAGTGCTGCTGCAAATATTTTCCAGGTCAGCAGTAAAAAACTTTTGAAAATTATTATTTTTCATGTAGGCAATAGTATATTTCTTTGCCACTTGATTTTTAACTGAAGACATGCCAGAAGCAATGTGGTTTCACAGCCTAGGCTAGGCATCACATCTTTGTTTGGAGGCCTGTACTAGATCAGCCTTGTGCAAAACTAGTGTCTTAAAAAGTACAACCATGTAACTCAGGGATTCAGATAGACTTTCTTGCAAAATATATGTTCACAGAATTCACATGACTTGAATCAGAGTCACAGTGGCTGTGAGAATTCATATGCAAAGTATATCTATTTCAGCATTATTTTTCTTGGAAATCACATGATTGTGCTTCAAAATATGTTCTTTTGGAAAATTATATCTTTGAGTGTTGCTAATATTCTGGTGACAGGACAGAAAAATGTGAAAAAATACACACACAGCAGATTACAAACAGTGGAAAAATATATTTATGAATTCTTTAACTGAGAAATAGCATAGAAACCATAACCACAGTAATTGATATGTCTAGAAATTGTGCTAAAACTGTAATTACACATAAATTGTTTCATTTTTTTAATTAAATCAAACAAAAACTTGTTTCTGCAATAATTTATTTGTTTTAAACTGGGAAATCCATTAACATATCTAAAGGGAATTTAAGAATTTACTGTACTAGTATTTAATTTAAATATTTCCAAAAATTGCTTTAATACATGCTGTTAGAAACAAAAAGAAATCTAAATATAAGCTCTCTAATTTTGTCTCTTATTATTTACATTTTAAAAATGTAAATTTTGAAATAAAATTTAAAACATTTTATTTTTTCCTTTTTTTTTTTTTTTTTTTTTTTTTAAGTATTCAGGCTGAAATATTCCCTTCTATGTTCATAAGTAAAAACATGGATACTTCAGGACACAGAGACTGAAACTTCATTCTGGGACTTTCTTGCCTTAGCTTCACAGTTAAGTAGAAACAAACCATTGCTATCACATACCCCTTCCTAATCAAAAAGCACACCCAGTGGCTCTTGAGTGCTTTGAAATGTTTATTATTAATCAAGCAGATCGCTGGAGCCAATAGATTTTTTTCCATCGAGTTCATAGGAAAATCTGACTGTCTGTCTTTTCAGAGAACAGACATATACACATAAGATCTTGGATATTTTTCAAAAGTTGTAGAGAAATAAAGTAATATTTCAAATTTCTCACTAAGTCTACCACCAGTGTAAGTAGTGTCATCAAATTCTCTAGTCAATTAAATTTCTACTGCTGGGAATACACCATTTTAAATTAGCCGGTAGTCAATTAGTCCATGCAACTGCACAGGCATTGCTAAAGATATCCAAGATTGCAAGATTAAATCTAGATCTGGAAATAAAATTCAGCCTGATTAAATAGTAAACAGAAAATGTATCCTGAAAAAATATCTTCAGCTATCTCTTCACCCACTATTCCCGTTCATGTAATATTTTGTTAAGGCTTCTGTCTTCTCTTGTGGTCTGTATAGGAAATCTCACAGCCTAACTTGGACCTGTAGAGCATCAAGGAGCTTGAGTTTCATGCTCAGTACAAAGTTAAACCATAATTGAATATATATGAGGTGATGAATCTGCTCCTTAAGACCTAAATCCAGCTAAGCAGCTCTGGCCTTGCCCTCATTTGATATCATGCAAAATCAAATGTTCCTCAGAGTTTTTTCTCCACTCTGCTCTCCTTCTACCTCCTGAACACTGGGTACATGGACCAGAAATAAGCTGGGATGTTCTCCCATCAGGCCCTTAAATTGGTTATGTTGTGAAGCCAACTTACTACTTAACGTAGACTGGATCCCTTAAAGATTAATCCTCTACCCCTGAAACCAGTAGATAAAATTAATTTCTTTCCTTAGTGCACAAGGAGAAACCCAATGAGTTCTATATAGTAACTATGGATGTGTCCCTCTCTGCGACTAGAAATACTGTCAAGTTCACTTCTTAGTATATCTCAGAATAAAAGGTGTGAGTGTTCCTTTGATACATATGGTTTTCTGCCCACCAAGAAAAATGAATATTTTATTACACACTATGATATTTTGTAGCAGCATAAGCATGAAATCACTGTATCTATAATGCACAAAATTCATCTAAAGATTTATCCATAAATAAGGCTAACAAATGAGGTGTTAATAAAGATTATGAAGTGCTTTCTGTGAAACAACTCACAAGCCATCATCTCCCAGAATATTTACATATTTTAGCCCCACTGTACTTCACTGCAATATCTGTATGACAGAGGGAGTTCAGACAGACATAACTTACAAAGCTTCTATAATAACTTGTGCTGCTCTGTTTTGAACCCAAAGGAAGTCATGTTCCTACTACTGCTAATCAAAACAAACTTGCTCATATGCAATTATAACATCCTGACCTTTTTAATCTGTATTTTAAGTATTTCAAAGCATGCAGTGCTAGTGAGTGTTGTGGGGTACTCTTACCATTAGCTTCATGAATTCACATGAATACAAATTGACTATCAGAAAAACATCTAAGAAAATTAATTTAACATTTCCCCTCAATCTTTGGGCAAAGTAATGTCTTCCTACACTAGTCTTTTCGAATTAGTGTTTAGAAATATATTTGCTATTAGGCTTCCTATGTGTGTGCACACACATACACATGTATACGTGTTTTCATATATATGAGTATACATATATAAAAAATATATCATAGTCAGTGGAAGTACTCACATGCACATATATGCACAGGCACACACAAACCATTCAAGAGTACAAGGAAGATACTCTTAACACAAAAATCTTTATGTTGTACGTGAGGTTCAGCAGCTTCTGCAAACATTCATTAACAGCAGTGTGAGTTGCTGTGTAACAAAAAACACACGGTGTCACACAGAAAGAAAATTAGACAATTTTCAAATATATGTACCTCAGCATGGTTCCAAGTTTTGCAGTTTACTGGCTACTTTTAAACAATTTCATTAGGATATTTCAGATGAAAGACTGCATTTTCCAGTATATCTGGGCACATAAACCGGAGATGAGGTGATGCAGCTTACATGCCTTGTCAGTGCATTTCCCAGTCTACCATAGTAGTGTGCGGTTATCAACAATTTAAAGGCATTTATTTACCTGCCAGACAGAACTTCTGCTCGGTTCACTACTCCCTACAGCTGAGGTGCACAATGGTTATTTGGATTGATAGTATCATCTCCACCCTAGCAGGACTAAAGCTGCTATATTAGCCTCTAGAATTGAGCTTAGTTCAGGTTCTTAAAATAGCCCAACATACCTGGAATGAATGTTTTGTCCTCTACCACTTTCTTGCTAGCATTTACAAAAGCACCAAAGATAGATATCTCAGTGGAGTTTAAAAACAATTAAAATTCCTAAATCACCAAGACTTCTTTGAAAATCACCTTTGATATCATCTGGATTTTTTGGTGCCTGAGCACTTTAAAATCTGACATCAGGAGGATTCTCAAGAACACGAAGGTGAGAAATCAGACTGGAACACAGCAGTTCTTGTTTCAGTGCTGAGCTTGTAACATTTATATCCTTGCAATCCTGTATTTATTTAAGATGGGAAGATTTAGGGTAGAATAAAGATGATAGAAGAAATATATCTGAATTCTAATTATATTTGTGCAGGAGTGGGCATGGGCAGGTGTCCTTAATAAATAATTTTTTAGTGCTAATTTTTAAGAAAACTTTAAAAAAATCAGTATTGAAACAAGACAAATATTTAACTTGTTCAATCTATATATTCAATTTAAACAAAATTTTAAATCATCCAGGTTTTCCAGATTTCATTTTTTGTATGGGACAAATAAAGGTCAAAAAATTAAAGTAATTGTCACAGTTAAACAACGTGTAAAGGTCAATTTTTAAAAGACAGCTGATGTTGAACATATGATTCAAGACTTTGCTAATTTATTCTCAAGAAGTAACAGATCAGATATGTGAGCTAAATCACATTTCTACAACTTCTTTTTAATTTTTTATTCTCTCTTACACCCCATATTATGCTGACAAGAATTTTTCGACACTTTTCCATATGTGAAAATTATATAGTTGATATAGTATCTCAAGATGGTATTTAAAAACTATTTGTGCTTTTGTAAGTTCAAAAAAAAAAAAAAAAAGACATTTAAGATCTGAGTGAGATGCAGAAGAAATATATATAATAGGCATGAAAACAACATTGTCTAAAAGATAGGAAAATTGGATGCTACACTTTCAGTAATACACGTTGTGATCTGGGATGGTCTTTTTTCTTTGCCATATGATTTACTCCTCTACTAAAGTAAACAAATAGAGGCTAGGTCTGGTAGATCTCCTGTAAGGGAACACTTCTCAAGATTCTCCGCATTTTACCCTTCATGCATATTTGGTGTTCATGAAGAGTGTGATGCATCCCTCCCAGAGGAGAAAGAAGCATCAGGAAGGAGCAGCAGAGACAATGTGTGATGAACTGAGCACAACCCTGATTCCCTGTTCCCCTGTGCTGCTGAGGGGAGAGGATGTAGAGAAATTGGGAGCCAAGCTGAACCCAGGATAAAGGGAGGGGTGAAGAGAAGGTTTTTAATACTAGTTTTGTTTTGTCTCTCGTTGTCCCACTCTGATTTGATTAGTAACTAATTAAACTGATTTTTCTTCCCCAAGTCAAGTCTGTTTTGCCTGTGACCATATAATGGGTGAGTGACCCCTCCTTGTCCTTGTCTCAACCAACAGGCCTTTCCTTGTATTTTCTCTTCCCTATCTCACTACGGGGGAGGAGTGAGCAAGGGACTCTGTGGTGCTTAATTGCCACCTGGGCCTAAACCATGACAATTGTTTTTCCCTGCTGTCAGGTCTTCTGCTATATACATGGAGAAAGTTAGCTTTACCTTGTCATCTCATTAATTCTGTAAATTGGTAGGCACCCAAGCCAAAATGTTCTCTGCTCTTCTTTCATATGGAGCACACCAGGCACAGTTTTTGCAACATAAAGCTGAATCTATGTACCTGATGGTTTACGGAAGAGAGAAACTTAGTAAGACTTAATGAAAATTCATTGGCTGTAGAAATACAGATTTCCCCAACTGTTCTACCTAGAAGAGTGGTGGCTTCTCTCTTACTTCAAAACCAGCTGAATTCTGCTGCTGTATTAAGCAGATGTTAATCACTTTGCCAAGTACTTGAACGGAAAGAAGCAAGACATAGAGGAAGGAATTAGTGGACAAGAATAAAGATTTATGTGTGTCCTCAGTTGGACATTTGGCCATGTAGTGACATATGGGTAGGGGTAGGGTGGGAGTCAAAGTGCCAGTAAATATGATTGTACTATGAAGGAAGAGCTGGAGAATAAGAAAATAACATTAGGCAAGACAACTAGAGATGTTGCTAAGATGGTGGCAGTAGTTTAGTGCTTGGCACTAAGACAGCAATGGAAACAATGTTTGGCAGGTTAGAATCACGTGGATTGTCTAAGAATCACAGACATGACCACATTATTTTACACAAAGTTAGCAAATAAGTGTAATGTAACAACATTCGGTCATTGCAACTGAAAACCAGGTTCCTTCATAAAAATAATCTGCATGTTTATATTTTTATGAGTATGGGACTCTTAGTGTGATATGTTATGATATGCCTGTGCATTACTGGAAATTGTGTCATTGCCAGTTTAATGGATTTATTAGATTATTCCCTGCATGGCTTTATATGTTTAATTTGTTTATTTTCTTCTGCTTTCAAAGAAACGAAATATCCTCATAGGCAATACATATAATTGAATTTCCATTCTGGAATCAATGTAAGCTTTAAATGTTCAAGCATAATTCCCCAAATAGCATAGATTGTTTGGCTTTTTCCTGAATCAGACAGCTTGATAGAACAGCTCCTCTGATTCTAGTGGGCTAGGCAGATAAACAATAATAAATATCTAATGCTATTCCAAAAATATAGAAGAAAATAATAAAAATATAAATTCCTTTTAACAGCAAAATTTATTTTCATTTCACCATAATCTGCTGTATTCTCTACTACTGATATTCACCTACAAAAACTGTTCAGTGAATTTATTTAGGGATCTTAGCTTTACTGAAGGATGGTGACAGGTGTTGCCTAGTCAGTTAATTGTTTTACAAGGGAGAATTTGGAATGTCATGAGAGAATAGTATTTTATGTCATTCACCATTTTAGTTGTCCCTGTGTAAATCTTTTCCCACAGAATAGGTGAAAAAAATTCACTTCATTGTCATGGATCAACCTATCGGCATCCTGGACAGGTAACTGTTGATCTGATTGAATGTGGAAGTTAACAAGAAGATGGCAAAGGCAAATGCTAGAGTGAGTAGCAACCCAGAGCTGATGACACTCAGAAATGAGTAAATCTAGAAATCTTGTGAAGAAAAAAAGTACAAAACTAGATCAAAGTCAAAGATCAAATAAAAGCACTTCTTATCCTTTCTACACATAAAGCCCATGTACCTTTGGCAAAACCTTACTGATGATGTATACAACTATGTTTCTTCAGCCACTGCATGTAGATGGATAAAGGTAAATCATAGAGTTCAAAAGGTTTAATATTTTTCTTTATGTTTTCTGCGACCTACGTTAAACTCATTTAGTTTTAGTTATATGTCAAAATTCCATTCAAAAAATTTCTCTAAAATCTATGAATTATTCAAAATGGCTCTGAAATGTTATATACTAGGGTGTGTGGTAAGCATTCTGGGTTTGGCAACACTTCAGAAAGGATTTTCCAGCACAACATGTTCTGCAAAATAGGTCAAAAATGCCAACAAAAAAGCCCACCAAAAATATGTCAAAAAAAAAAAAAAAAAAAATCTCAGGTTACCATATTATTTTCATACTTTAGCATACATACATCCAGGGTAGAAAATACATCCTTCACAGTGTTTAAAATTGTTTCACTTTTTTTTTTTTTTCAGTTAATGAATGTACTAACAAAAAGTCAGCCTCATGAAGGAGCTTGCATCTTAATAAATGTCTTTAGAAGACTAGAAAGCAGGCTGTCCAATTACCCTAACTTCTAAGACAGAAGTTTCAGAAGTTACATAAAGTCTATTGTCTACCAGATACAAAATTAGTAGTTCATTTGCAGAAGCAATTAAATATATTCTTCAGTTTTACCATTCAGAAATATTACATTAAATCATCTGTAATTGCTAAAAGCAAATTATTTCTAGAGGGAGAGGAGTGATGAAAAAATATATCACAGTAGATATTATGCAAAAGCCTATGCAGATAAATACTTGTAATTTTACGTGTCAAATTATATTCACAGACAATTTTACTTTCCATCGGCATCACACAGTAATAAAAATGTCACAGTGAAAACATTTTAAAAAACCTAGATCACTTACAGGACCCAATAATCATCCTAGAGACTTGTGAGAATATTTTTTAAATAACAGGCACTGCATTACAAAAGGTAGTTTTCAAATAAACTCTGTCGGTAAACGAAAAATCAAATCCCAGTCAAATAAAACACACAAATACTTTGAAACTGGCTTTAGAAGAGATGACATGTAACAGTTTACCTGAATCTTTTTCAAAGATGTTGAGAAAGTTTCTCTGTTTTCTGAAGATTATAAATGGCAAGAAAATTATTTTTACAAAAGTTTTGCAAAATTAGGACATCATTTAGCATTCGTTATTCACACTACTTTTTCATACTCCTATCACTACCTGTATAAAGTACTGTATTTTTAATAGAGCATTCCACTAAAATTTTCCTTTCCTTCTCACTGCTTCTCTTTGCTATAAAAGTTAATTTTAATTTTAACATTTTTAATTTTCACAAGCAAAGAAGAATTATTCAAAGACAGGCATCAGGATGCTGAAAAGTTAAGTGTATATGACATGGTGCACATGTGGCAACATTTAGTAACTGTTCTATCTTTGCCCCCCAAAAATCTTGATCTTTCTTATTTTTACTTTTCATCTAAGTTATTCTAGAGGTTAGTATAATAAATTACCTTAACTTTGTCTTGTAGTGTTCTAGTTGTAGGCTATGATAGCCCCTTATATGAGGGGTTAGCATGTATTAATTTTAATACAATTTTGAACTGCTTTCCTCTTTTATGTTTCTAATACATTGACTTTAATTTTAGAATCAGGTCTGTGAAAAAAATAAATATATAATAATCAGCAGTGACCTAATCAGTACCCATGGCAGGTTGTGTTATCCTCCTTTGAACTATTATTAAAGAACACAATATATGGATGAACAACAGCTGTGAAGACTATTTCTGCCTGTGGCTTTTAGTCCCCTTGGATAGATTTCATCTTACAAAAGTTGGATGTCTATAGCACAGAGCTAGTCACTCTAAAAGAAATCTTTGAGTGAAAGTAAGGAACATTGCTATGTTGTAGGTCTTCTCATCCGAAATCACACATTTTAAACTGAACAGCTCTCTTTTCAAAGAGCTTATTTTTCTCAGTTCTTTCTAAAGACAGCTTTAGTGGTATCCCAGTCTTGAATCCTGAAAAATCATGACAATTATGTTCAACAGACAGCAAGACTACACAGAAGGTTGTTGTCCTGTTAGCTACAGATACCTGGCAGAGAACTCAGTATATTTTTCTTACAGAAAGCTGTAATTTTAATCTTATATTAATTATCTATTTTTCTATATGTTGGCTTGGATGGTGGTTTTCAGAGAAGCAGCTGCTTCAGGAGTCTCCAGTTCAAGAAACCACCAACTACTAAATTCCTAAAAGTTGGAAACTAGCTTTCAATAATGAAGAAAAACAATGTGCTCCTTTGGAAATGATATTTTGAATTCTTCTTTGGTTTTACAGAAACTGAAAGTACTGGTACTGAGCAGGACAGAAGATGGCTTTTTTTCCGTTTGTCATTGTGAAGAATCTGTACATACCTGCATAAATTCAGTGTGTCCATTTTGTTACCCTCTTATAGAAAACTGGGATTCTGGAAACAATAGAATTAAAACCAGGTAATTAAAATGCAAAGAAAGAATGCCATTTTTTCAGTTTCTTTTTGATGAATTGTAGTATTAATCTACTCAAGAGACAAAATGCAAAAATCATCATTTGGATTCTGAGTTGCTGCTAGTGCTAACAGGACTTCTTTTTGCCTAAACTTTTTTTGCTTTGGGTGTCACAAATATAAACCATCTGGCTTGCCAGCTGCCTGTGTTTCTTTTTACATATACAGCAAGAGTTGGTGGAAAGGCTCCAAAATTGCAGGCATTATCCTTCTTCTGCTTATCATCATCATCATCATCATTATAATCCTCTTAGCATTTTAATATAGGAGTTTGCTTCTTTGTGGCCCCTCAGATTTGTCAATATGCTGTAGAACTGAGTTTTGTTTTGCTTCCTGTGAGTACCCTGTATGTTTTAAGGGGGGCAGAAATCTGGAACATATATTACTATGAATATGCTCTTCACCAGTTGCGATAATTTTATTCCACATGTTAAGGTAAATTTGATTACTATATTTATCCACCTGTCTGTTTTTAGAAAAGTTGCATTTTTCAGTACAAAACCATTTTAAATACACTTAAAGAGTGTATTAAGTCTAACATGAGATTGAGATTTTTTCTCTGCATTAAATTTCACTTACAGAGTTTTGCCAGTTTCTCAAGGTTTTGTCTTCTGCTAGGTTTCTAACAGTGTAATAATTTAATTACACCTTAGCTACAGTTTATCACCCTTCTGCCTGAGAAAAGTAAAAAACATTATTAGGAGTCAAAGGTGAATATCGTGCTCATATAAGCAAGCTGTTCCATGCACAGTTTCACTTAGTTTAAAGGATTGCTGGTCCATCATTCTCAATATTTGTCCAAACAATTAATCAAAGTTTTTTCCAGGCAATTTTTGAGAAGCCATTTTTTCCTCTATATAGCATAAAGCTATTATATTCAACATAACCGCTCATGTACATGCCAGGGAAAAAAAAAAATCCAGATGGACACCCCTGTCTAAATGGGGTCTGTGAATCTGGAGGGGCATCAGGCACTTAAAATGTGAAGATTTGTTCCACAGGCAGTTATTCCATATCTGGGAGTATTATGTGGAAAGAACTAAATGAGCACCACACTAGTCCTTCCTTCAGGAAATCTACGTGCTCCTGAGGTCAGCCAAGGAAGCATGATATGACTGCACATCAAAAGCAAAATATGAGTTAATCAGCCTTATTACTAAAAATCAATGTAATAGTATTCATGAAGCAAAACCTGCTAGGATTTTGTACTGTGCTTGTGTACTTACAATCTTGTTAAACTTCTCTGCTTGGCAGAACTAGATAATTCAATTAATCAATCAATGAATCAATGAATCAATTCAATCAAGCTGTAGAAAAATCTTTCTGTACGATTTGTAGAAAAAGCTCTATAAAGGCAGAAATACACAATGAAAATGTTACTTATATAGTATAATCGTCTTGTTTTGTGAATAGTTGAGTGTGGTCCTGTTCTAAAGAAACATGTTTAACTATTTGGTTCAGCAAGACAGTTACCTCCAGTTCCTTCTGAAAACTGAATGGTGAAAACTTGCCTGAATAGGCAGCCATGCCTATCAGTTCCTGGGAGTCAGGCCCACTGCTGCCACAGGGGCAGTCAGATAATAACTAGTCTATGTACAAGGCAGTGTCTCTGATGGTCACAGAAACTCACCAAGTTTCTGTCCATCACGAAGATACAAAATATAATTGAAGGCAATAATTTGTGTTCCATACCTTTCTAAGAAAGGACTTTTTGATGCTTCAGCTATCAGTACAGAATGACAAAAGATGAGATGTATGGAACAAAAACCCACTTTGATTTTTCTTCCCTATCGTTACTCTAATTCTTCTACCAGTATCCTAACACCAGCCCCAAATGTATACTATAGCCTCTCTTAAGGAACAGCAGGATTGGAGAAGTGTGGGAATTTGGGAAAGGGTTGATTGACTAATGAAACTCACAAAAAGTGATATATAAAACATTCTGAAATGTTATCAGGAAGAATTGCACTTGTTATGCAAAGGAAGAAAAAGAAAAAGCATAGCTTGTAACATGCAACACATAAAATTATATAGATGTGACAACATGTCATTTTGCAGTGACCAGATGTAATCTTCCAATTCAATTGTGCGTTACAAATGAAGCAACTTCAGCTTGTTATATTTACCTGCTTGAATATGAAAGTAACCCTGTTGGTAATGGAATAAAACTGGTTACAACTCTGCAAGAAAACAATCACTTGATAAATGTTGTAATTGTTGCATAAACTCCACCATACAAACATGTGCCTTTAATGATGACAACTGGAGTTTATCTTTTGAAGGTTAAACCCTTCATATTACTTTTTCTGTTCTATGAACAAAATAGCACTTACAGGAGTCTTGTTAGATAAACTAGACTCTTGTAAATGAGAGGTGAAAAGGATGGATGCAGATGATGACAACTGCACATTTACAGCTTACTCCATGGCTCACTATTGAATATTGTTCACATGCTGTTCTTAATACAGACATTTGGGACTGAGATTATGGTGATGTCTTGTTATAAGAAGTTGTTTCTAAGGAGATAATTAGTGATAAAATGCTAGCACTTCTGACGGGGAGAAAAGGTTTGTGGCCAGCTCAGGATTCACATGTGATTTTACACTATATCTATAAGCTAACCTGCCCTGGGAGACCCTAAAAGTTTTGTGGATTTGTTTAAGAGAGTGGGTTTGTTTAAAAATTAATGAAGGCAATTTTCAGAATGGCTGGAGAACTGCTGAAGATAACCGTTAAAATGCAGCAATGAAGGGGAAAAAATGGGCAAGGTTTGCTAAAAGAAGAACTTTCTCCTCGTTTACACTGACAGGAATTGCCAGGATTTGGTTTCCAGTACTTCTCCTCTGTCACATTAATATGAAGTTATTTTTAATAAAAGACCAGGTCTATGACATAATAGAATTCTATTTTTCTTAGGTGTATGCTCAAAAGTTTTTAGATTCTCAATTTATTACTATAACAGGACGATGCTCCACATCACCTGTGCCCAAGAAAAGAAACAGGGATTTTATTCCAAGTCTGATAAAAGATCAGTTTTAAAGAACAGCACAGGATAGTTTGATGGAAAACCTGACAAAAATGCCAACATTACAAATGCTAAATCATTTAATAATACTGCAGTAGCCAACACTTATCCTTGTGATGAAATACTGTTTCTTGAAGTCACCATAGGCAGAGCTGACAGAAGCATCTATTCAGTTTCTTGACTTCCTAAAGTAAAACATATATTCCTATTACCTATATTTGTAACAAATATTTCAATTATTTGCTTTATGAAATTTGAGAAAAATATTTGATTTAACTATGTTAATACTTCTGACAGCCTACCTGCTTCCCAGTATCAGTAGAAGTATTTTACTTAATTTTCTTCGAATACTGATCTTCATTTGTAAATAAAGATAATACTGTCTCCATGCCACAGAAAGGACTGCAAAAAGAAAATTATCAGTAGCACCGAACTGCTAAGGTACTTCAGTTTTGTGTTCCACAAGAAATGATGTGAGGCTATATTTGCTCTGTGTAGAAGATATTTCTTAATGTTTCATTTTTGCTCTGTCTGTCACTGATTGAAAGCCAGGTTCACAAAAAATAAGCATTGAATGGCATAATTACACAACAGTTTCCAGTGGCAAACTAAAATTGCTTAGCTTAATTGCTTAATCTAAACTTTTGGCATTTCTTATCTACCAAGAACTTTGCCTTGCAATGTCAAAAATACTGTATTCATTACTTAGTATATTTTTGCTTGTCTATATAGTTTATCTTTTCAGTGTTATTTTAAATCGATTGTTCTTTGAATTTAATGAAAGTTTTCATTGTATTTTTGAAATCTGTTTTTTCCTTATACCATTTTAAATTAATGCCTTCTTAAATGTTTGTCATCTAAACTTTTACATATCCTGATTTAATTGATGAATGATTGTCTCTGTAGCTGAAAGATGCAAAGAACATATTATAAAGAATATTGCAGGTTATCATCTTCTCATTTCAGCTGTGCTGTAGACTGGTTCTTGTGCAAGGATGCACCCAGTTATTTGAATATTCTTCCATTGACAAGCGTTGCTTCACAAAGAATTAAATTTCAAAGCACTTGACAACTCTTCAAATTGTTGATGCTTTTCTTTTTACCATGGTTATATTCATGCTTCATCTGCCTTTACAGAAAATATAAGAAAGTCAACAACGAAATATTGAAAAAAAAAATGAAGAAAGGGAAGACATCAGTAGTTGTGATGGCCTGCTTGATGGGTAAATATAATATTACTAGGGCCTATCTTCACTAGAGAAATGCTGGTTTAAGAACATGTAAACTTGTATAGTTTATATGATCACAATGCGGAAAATCAGGGCTTTTTTCTCTACACTACCTGGTTCTTTGGACCCTTGTGGCCAAATTGAAAATGTAGCCATTAAAACATAATGCAGAAAACTGTTTCTGCTTGACTTTAACACACAAAGAAAAGAGTAACTGCAATGAAAGAAAAGTCAGACTATTATTTTTTCTTCCTATATAGACCATGAAAATAACTTTATCTCACTCTAATTCATGTGTTAGACCTTGAGTTGATATGCTATTCATAAACTGTGAGGTACTAAGGAGAAAAGTAGAGTTCATATCTAAGAAGAGCAGAGGAAGGCCTTTCTGTTCATTGACAGATTCCATCTTAAATACAGGAATATTTTGTTATGGTAGAGGAAGTCTAACAGGTAGGCAGTAAAGCACTTGTCACTTGTATTCTCATTTAATTTACTTGTTAGATAACGCATTTGACAAAACTGTTTTCCTGGAATAGAGAAACACAGGGGCTTTATATTATTAACATTGTTAATACCCAAATTCTGATGATTCCCAGAAATAATAATTCTCTCTGAATAAAAGAACAACTTAATATCTTAAAGTAGAGCAACCTATGACCCTGAGACAAAAATTGTCTGACAAAAAATGTTCATTTGATAATAAATCAGTCCCTTGAATGAAATCACCAATGAAAGAAAAAAAAATAGGTTTATTTGACTCATTTAACTGTATTCTTGTTAACAGCTTTTGTTGTCATTCCTTTTAGTCATTTTAGTTAAAGGGGATTTTTGGACTAAGAACCAATAAAAACATATTCATAAAATAAGTGAACAGGAATGAGGAAGTAAAAGATCTAACACAAAATGGTTTGCATATACAATTAAGGCAGACATATTAGTTTATTTCAGATCATATTTGTGAATGTTGGGACCACAACTTGGAGTTAATCCAGGAAGGATGTTAGACACTTAAGAGGAAAACAGGGTGTGAATGGGATATACAAATCAAAAAGCTGTGAGGAATAAGACCAGCAATGGAAGCTGAAGTAAATTGGACTATGCCTTTGTGCAGCTGCTTAAATCTGAGTTAGGAGAGAGGGGATTGCCTAACTTTGGAAAACTAAGTTTTGGATCTGAATTAGAAAACTGTTCTTAATACTACAGTGTGAATGAGACAGAAACTCTGACTTCTCCACTGGAAGAGCATGGTTTCGCATACCGCTACGCTATCTAGCATCTAGCTGCTTTGCTTCACGTACCTGCTCTCCTGCTTCCTTAATGTTGGCATTGACATTTGTCTGCAGCTCAATGAGCTGGGTCAGAGCAGAGGACTCATTCAACAAACAAGTAAATAGTTTTATACCAGCTTACCTCCTGAACAAGAGCACTGATTAGGGTCAGACAAATGTCAGTGCTGACACAGGGAAAGACAGGGAAGATGGCTAAACCACTCCTTTAGGCAGATTTGATGAGGTTAGCTGTATCATCAACTTCCACTGACAAATTCTGGCTCTACATCAACCTCTGATGGAGGTTTTTTGCTCTTTTTTCTGTCTTTCTCTCTTCTAGCTAAGTAAGAACACTATGGAAATGAACATCCTAGTTTAAATATCTGATTTTAGGCCTAAAATTAGACAATGTAAACATACACACATAAACGTACATCTATTTTATGGCTTTATAGGTTTAGCATTTAAGACACAGCTCGTGCAGTGATGAATTTGCCATCTTGTACTTAGTTGCAATGGTCCCATGTCACCCTCTTTCAATTCACCTGCTAAGTTCAATCAGCCATTAAGCAATAAATCTTTAAAGCCATGTAAGGGGCATGTGTGCACAAATCAAATTATTTATTAACAATATACCTCAGCAAAATGTCTTTGTGGACTCAAGACCTCCTGCACACCACTTTAAAAATAAGCTCCCTGGAGGCCAACCCAAAGAAAATGATTGAGTGCACTAATGTATTCTCATGTATTTCTCTTGATGTTGAATTTATCTCATGCATGAAAGACTTTGCAGGACATTATACAAGTTCCTTATTCCTTGCTCTTGAAGGTGCTAAGCTAAGAGTTTCCAAGTATACCTAAGCATGTGTAAAAAGCACCTCTTTGCAAATATTTCTCAAAAAAAAAACCCCACATAGTGTCTGGTGTGAACCCTTGCTATTTTTCCATATTTGCTTGAATAGGTCAGAACTATTGAGTTTACACTGCAAAAGAACTTATCACACCGTGGCTCCCACTACCTGAGGTGAATACAAAAGTGAGGACTTTACATGGCTACCAAAATTTGTTTTGTTTGTTCCACTTGAACACATCCCCCAGTCTAGTTTGCCATTTTGATGTCATTTCTGTTCAAAGTGATTTCCCTGGATTTTCTCCTTTTATTTCTGCATCTCTTATTCTTTCCACCATGTTAGCCATTTCCCTTCCCTTCAGTCTCTAATTTGCTGTAGTATCTTTGTGTCTTTTGTGACAAGGAAATGACAAAAGCATAACCTGGTATCTAGTTAAGAAAAAATATTTGAAATTAAACTTGAATTAACAATCCATAACTGGGTAGCTTTATTTATCCAAATAACAGGCTTTTCAGAGTGATGTATCTTTATGGTATATGATTCTATATGTTTACATAAGCATTAATATGGCTTGGCAGTATGTCACAAGAATGAGTAGGCATAGATTATGTTAAAATCTCCCCAAACAATGCCTACAAGCAAACACTGAGGCAAGCATTAATTAGGCAGCATTTGTACAGTTCAGCTTTGCCAAACACTTTGACTGAATTTCACAAGGCAAGACATACGGTAGATGACATTGTGTCTGTCCTAATATAAGAAATGTGATTCGGTTTTCATGTAAACCTATTCTGAAAATTTCCTTATGTGATTTACATACATATTTTGTATCAAACTAGTTACCCTGAAGCAAATGCTGTGGGTTGTACACTATAATTCTATCAGCAAGTGGAATGCAAAGATAATAAAACTCATCAGTTTCATGTTTATATTAGAATGCCCCTGTAAGCATAACTTTTAGACACTAGTTAATATTTTATTTACTTTATAAACTTTATGGTGATGGATTTTATTTAACTTTGCTACAATATACTTGCAGCATAGTTAAGAGAAATGAATGTAGCTTTTTAGTAAAACTCTATTTTAGTCAACAAATTACTATGAGAATCCTTGTTTGTTCCTATGCCGTGAATATTTATAATATTTTTGCTTCCACATTAAAAATATAAATACTGATAAGACAGCACAATGAAAAAATAATGGTTATCAGGTATTTACAGAAAATAACATAATTTCTATAGCACAAATTTTAGAACTCTGTAATTGCTCATCTATGACCTGGGAAGGCTGGTGGTTCACAGCAGAAATTGTGAAGTTTGTTAAAATCACCATTGCTCAATAAGCTAACAAGATTTATATTAAATAAATTTAATAAAATGAAACTAATCTTTCTGTTAAATTTATTTTAAGCCAATGTAGTGAAAAGCTTTTGTCCACTTTTTTTTTTTTTTTTTTTCCTTTATGGAATTGGAATGATAAAATGAACCTACTCAGTTTTTCATAAGAAGTAAAGTATTTAAGGACAGTGGGGTTCTCCTCAGAGAGAGTATACTTCAGTTTCCCAATCTCCACCACCCTGATTTTTTTTTTTGTTGTTGTTGTTTTCTCATTTTAATATAATTTCTTCTCAATACTTCAGTCAAACAACCAGTCAGTCCCTCAAAACTCAGCTGATTCCTCAATTTTCCTATACTATTGAGCAGCTTTTTTTTTAAGGACATAAGTAGAAAAAACTAATTAATGTGGGTCTACTGTACACAGCTTCCTCTACAGGAACCAGAAAATTATTTCATAATCCTTCAAGGAAGCAGGAGTCTGGGGTGAGGCATCTTCCTCTCTCCACAAAGGTTCCTGATCAGTAGTGAACCTCTGGTAGCGTTTAGCAACAGCATTTGGATTTCCTCGTGATGCACATGAAATTCCACTCTGTCTTTCACATTTAAGAAAGATTAATTTCTAAATCTTTTTGATTCACAGTAAATTAAAACCCCAGGCATTAATGCATTTGTATAAGGGTAGACTGTGCAATTCATATGGTTTGAGTTCACAGTCCTTTGAATGTTTTCAGCACTTTAAAACAGCATCTGCACCAAGTTTTCTAAAACCCAGTATGTCCATTTGCAGAAATTTAGATCATGAATGATTTATAAAATTAAAAACTAAATAAAACTGTAATTTAATAACTATATTTTTGTGAAAAGTACACTCCAATATAACTTCAGATTTCCACATGAAATTCAGCACAGTTTTCATATTTCTTAAAGACTTCACTAAAAAACTGTTGAATGTTGAAAGAAATCAATATGTCTGGGATCATATCCTAGAAACCTTTCAGCAGAATGCTGAGGAACTTAATCAAGTATGTGCTTAAGTCCTCATCACTTTTCTGGAACTCAGATGAATGATTTGTTCAAATATCTATTGTCTTGTAATTAAGCTATGGATGATTTCAGCAATGCTTGATTGTTGGATATAAATAAAGCTGTCTACCCCAGAAGTGCCTTTCATGTATAATTCTTTTATGTTTGTTATTGAAGTGTCAGGGAGAGTAGTCACTATTGCAAGAGCAGTATTTGAAAAATAGCCTCACTAATAATTTATTGCGTTTTTAAAAAGTCAATTTATTTTAAGAAAGTCGTTTATCTCTTTATCACTGTTCACTTACTACGAATGGAAAGAGTTGGGTTTCCGAGGTAATTATTGACTGCCTTGTCTCATTCTACAAAAAGAATTCTAGAAAATTTACATCATTGTGCTCTACAAAAAAAAAAAAAGAAAAAAAAAAGAAAAAAAAAAGAAACCACCAAAACAAGCAAACGAAACAAACCCCTCTGAAATAGTTGATAATATAGTAGGTGTTAATATAGTCCAGTAGGATGACAGAAAGGGTGGAATTCTTCTGATACAAAATACAAATACATGACTCATGTCTGAAAGGAACACTGAAGGTCATTTAGTCCAATCACCTCTCAAAGTGGAACTATTTTCACTGTAAGGAATATGTCCAAACACAGGTGACAGGAATCCCATACTTCAATCATCTTTAAGTGAAATGAGCTCAAACAGAATAACTTTTAAGCTAAATATAATTTCAAAATTCCTACATAAATTTATTTTAAATTGCCTCAAGCTATAGCGAACAGTTACATTTTCTCTTAAAAAAACCCTGACAGTACTGTTTATCCTAAGCAACTTTTACATCTACTCCTTCAATTGTCATTGAAATCTGATTGTCATCAACCATAATAAGAGCAAAATTAACATGAAGAATCAAGATTTCAGTTTTTGTAACAGCTGTTACAGAACAAAAAGCCTGTCTAAACAGATCCTATTATATGCAAAGTAGAACATGAATATTGCCTGAAATTTTGTCCCTTAAAAATTCAAACTTTTAATCATTTAATTTGCTAGATATAATTAAAAACACCACAGCTATGAAATGGATGAATTAAAGTTGATCAATGATGTTTTACTACAGAAATCTTAAGATAGATGAGGGTGAGAAGACAAATTTTCTTCCTGTAGCGTTTTTGAGGTGTGCTATGCAGAGAAGATCACAAAAGGAGGTTCAAATAACCAAAATACATGTATTAACATTAAACCAGAATATGAAGTGGTGATTAAAACCATTTCCTGCATTGTATGAGCAGCTTACATCTTCAATATTATGTCTAATTGTAAAAATTAATAAATCAGATAGAAGTAGTACACCTTACAAGTCCTGAAAAGACTTACTGTAGTCAACAGTGAGAATATTTCAGAATTGCACTTCCAACTTAAACTTAGTTGTTTGTCTCACTGGTATGTTGGTAAAACACACATGCTGACTGTGGCTATTGTAGGCTGGAGATTGTAGAAAATAATGACAAGTTATGACTGTTTGTTTCATCAGAATAAATCTTATCAGCAACTATATATATACATATATATTTATGCTTCTATACATAAGCATATACGTACATATGGTCTATGTTATGTGTAAGAACAAAATAATCAGGTATTCTCATTTAATATATATCCTAAAACTGTGGAAAAGTTTCTATAATTTCAAAAAAGACACTTGTTTTTCAAGAAGAAATCAAACATTTAAATGAGAACTAAATCTTAAGGAAACCTGGAAGCTTAAGCCAGTCCATTGTCTGCAACAGAAATGTTCACTTTCAGTCCAATAAGAAATATCCAACTTTCTAATATAGGGGCTATGATGTAGTATCCCATATGATAAATCAACTCCTCCTTACAGGTACTAATACCATTGAATGTTCCCTCCTTAGGCAATCTTGCCAAGACAAAGGTTAATTCTGAGGTATGGTGGTATTCATTACCTATTCAAACAGTCTTATTTTATGTTTTTTATATTTTTTTAATTTATGTTAAGAAAGATTTATGTTTCTAGAATTTGGCTGAAATGTAAGTTAAGGTCTACTTTTCTGATTCAGAAGGAAAAAAAAAATATGTACAGCTGTCTATTTGAGTAGTCATAATTATAATAAGAGAAAAATCTTAAAGCACAAATGTACTTAGGATGGCTGATTTAGTATTATTTCAAGCTCCTAAGGCCTCTTCTCTTACCCTAACACATTTCAGATATGATGATGAAATACAACTTGATTTGATTTGAGGGAAGTTCTAAGATGATTGTTTTCTGTTTTCCATTTTTTCACACCAACAACTGCTACATTTTTTTAGGAAAATTATTACTTTAATCCTAAATTAATTATTCTTTGCTTGATGTATGATATAATAGAATAATTATGCTAAGAAGAATAATACAACTTTCAGATTTGATTGCTTTTACATTATTTAGATTTATTCTGCAGAACATCAATTCACAATGATCTACTTGCCAGTATTTTTTTTAAATGCTTATGCTGTGCATTTCCCGAACTGTAGGAAAATCAGATTTTTTAGTTATTTCCCTCTATTCAACACTTTTGAAATACTCCATATTTGGTACTCTGAATCAGTATTAAAACAGAAGGATCTTAATCCTTAATAGATGAGAATTCATGGAAAAAAATGGGTATGTGAACTCTGGAGTATATATGGCATCTTTTGGACATTATCGCTCTTTGGGATACAACTTCTTACTGGAAGGACCTTTC
The DNA here is from genome assembly GCA_027574665.1 of Rhynochetos jubatus. Lineage (NCBI taxonomy): Eukaryota > Metazoa > Chordata > Aves > Eurypygiformes > Rhynochetidae > Rhynochetos > Rhynochetos jubatus. Next base: position 79,138,543 of record CM050650.1, on the reverse strand, counting down.
TGATGTGAGGGAAGAACTAGCTTCCTTTAATTTTGTTTGGACTTTCTTCCGATTACAACAGCAGTCTTGAGCTCATTGGAAACTCAATGTGGTATTAATACTATTGTCCTCTTGGGTTCTAAGATGTGAAAGCTGTTGGATGAGGACTTAATGGTCTTTAGACTCAAGTGACAGTCTTTATACCATGTTTCTCAGCTTGGCATCTGTGATTGCATCTGTACTGATACACTACATAGTGTCAAGGGGTTATCCTTTGTCTCTGAAGTTAAATAGCAGTGTCAAGTCACACTAGTGAACTCTCTTAGCTGCTAAATAGGTAAGTCACATACACAGTAACCTGCTAGAACTTTTCTTGCCACTCCTAACTATGTCCAGTAATGTGTGGGAAAACAAGAGAGAGCCAAGACTATCACAGCTGTACCCTGACCCTGTTTAGTATTGTCTTCTGCTATTGTGGTTTTGGATTTTTTTCAGCAGCAGCTTCATAAGCAAAAGTAACCATATCAGAAAATACATAGCAGAGGGATTATACATACAATTGTCTGATTTGCTCTTCTCCATTTCAAAGTAGCTCTATAAAACCTTAATTATTAGTTATGTATGAAACTATTTAAAATCTTTCCTATGAAATTCTTCTGAGAGTATCAGTGGATTTTTGGCCCTTAACAGTAATTTTTTCTTGACACTAAATTTATCTTACTATGTCTTACTGTGTCTTAATGCTTCCAGTTGCCAGTACAAGTCTGTCATAAGAACATAAAACACTCTATTGTTAAAGTATTTTCTCTTTTTTTTAAATACCTTTCAGTTATAATTGATTTTTATGGGTTTGAAACACATTCATTTTATTACCATGAATAATATATATCAAGTCAGAAATTGAAACAATTTACAAAGCAGCATAGAGAGAAAGAGATGGAGGAGTTGACTAGAGCACAACCACACTGTGAACAGTTACGCTGTCCACCTTGCAGATGGGATTCCTGCTGGACCATGGTAAACTTTGAAAACTTACTTCCTCCTATATATGGAGGACAAATCATTGCAATTATGTCTACATAAACAGCTATACTTAATTATGTTTAACAACAAAACTTTACTTAGCAAAACTAAGGTGGGTACCTAGTGTAAAGCAAGCACATAAATATTTCTGAATTATCCCAAACTACACATCAGATAGGTAATTTGAAGTACAGAGTGGCTTAAAATACTTCAAGAGCAGATATTACACTTGCAGCACTTATCCACAGAGATGAGCTTCTAGAGAGGAGTGGGTGTGAAGCTGTGAAGAAAAGCAATTCCATTCTCAGTAGGCTACCACAGTACATTTTCAGAAGATTCTAATTGAAGATATGCTTCATTTGCCTTAGCTATAAAGGAAGTCACATTTACTCATGATTATGTCTGTAAATGACCTCATAAAAAGCAGTCCTGGAAAAAAAAATTCCAAACAAAAAAAAAAAACCAAACCAGTACTAAACCAAAACAAAAGTAACATTTGGAAAACATTTTTAATTATGTGAAATTGTACACTTATTTTCTGTATAATCTATCCAACATCAAGAGAGTTAAAATCCATTAAACTCACTAATTTAAAACTATTTTGATTGTAGGTATATTATCTGTGTAAGGAATATCATTCATTCTAAAATGAAAATGTCTTGTATTAAGGCTCTCAAAAACAATATATGAATACTGTGACTAATGTATTAGTCATAGTCAATACATACACTGGATCCCTCAGAATGTTGTGGTGCAAGTTTTTAATAAGCTAACACAAGTCTGTCATGAAACATGCAAGCAAAACCAAGAATTGTGTTATACAAAATATATTGACCTCAGTGACATCTAATTCTACTTTAATATGAGGGCCAGAGTGCTTTTAATGTAATAGCCTACCAAAGTATGCATAATCTCATATTTAAGACTGTCAACCATACTTGACCACACAGAACACAGAGATTTATTGTTCAAACTATTAAAATTGCTTATAATTATAGACCTTTAGATTATTTAGTGTTTGGGTTTCGTGTGTTCATTTTGTAACTAGACTAAGAGAAAATAGTAATCAATATATTTTAAGCAGAAGTTTCACATCCTAGAAAAAAATCAAGAGGTATTAAAAACCTTGTGATTAGTCTGCATAACTTAACTTCTGGGAAAGTATAAGAAAATGGTAAATTAATTTGTACAAGTTTGTTTCCATTTTTTACATGAATACGATGTGCCTGGAAAATCCTTCTACTCAGAACTCTAGTCCAGCTAGTCTTAAAGTGAGACTGACCTTGCTTAATTTTATATTTCTAATATAAACTAATCAGATTAACTCCTTTAGTTGTCAATGGTGAAAAATAGTTGTTTCTGAAATGCTTATAATAGGTAAAGGTAGATATAAAGAAATACAAAGGTATGTTTTTTTCTAAAATATGCATTCCTTTCTACTGATTATAAAGTTTGCTTTAGGGCCAAGAAGATATGTGATATGGGCAAGAAGTGTATTGTTTGCAGACTTAACAGATTTGTACACTTACTTGGCCAAGCACTGCTGGATAAAGCAGTCAGTGAGAGCATTAGCTCATCTAGATGGTCACACCTTGGCCTTTTACGTAGGGTTTTCAGTCAATCCAACCAGAATAAAACACTGCAAAGCCTACATAGAAGCTCGTTATGCTCCAAACTAATGAAGTAGGACAACATGAATTTAATTTCATTTCATTCATAAAATTTTTCATATTTTATGATGGGAAAAGAGTAACTGTTTCCTGACTTGGATCAGAAATAAATAATGAAATATAAGTGAATTGAATACCAGTTCAAACCACATTAATTATCTTTTCTTTCAAAGTTCTAATTTTTAATTTCTATATGGAAATCCACCAGGAATGTAGATACTGTGCTGTAAAAACTCTCTCAGAAGTAAAATTTGCTGAACATAAAGCAGCATAGTGCAGAGCTGGTGGTTTTGTCCTACATTCCATCACTCCCTCATCTGTCTCAGCACCTCAAAAGGATCACTATTAGCTACTGAACTTTATTTCAGCAAACAGTATGTATATTTTTGCAAACATAAGTACCTCTCTGCAACCGTGATTTAGAAGTCAATTTATGGTCTATTCTCTGTGCTTAGAAAAAGAAGGAAAATAAACATGGTATTATCTCTGTTCTTGCTAGAATAAAAGAAAACATGCTATATCATATTTTCTATCAGACAATTGTTCACATAACTATGCTCTAGGATTTTTTCCTACAGAGTTTACATTAATGTTGTTTCTTTTTGAATTTTATTTGAACACGCTCAGTATTTCGCAAAACTTTTTAAAGAGATGCATGAGAAAAATCATAAATTATTAATTAAGCCCATTTTCATTATTTGATCACTTTTTTCCTGTGGAGAAAATTTACCTTCCTTTGGCAACAATTAATTGAAAATATTCTGATAGTTACCAACTCATATATTTGAACAATGAAGGGTATTGAACCTAAGGGAGTTTGTATGCATATGTAGTGTGCAGGTGTATCACTAAGTATAGTTATCATGATATACTGCATTTCTACATAACTGTCACATTTTTGAGCTGGTTGAACTGAGACACAAAAATTGAATTTGGTAAGTATTGGAGTCTGATGGTTTATTTCACTGGCAGTTTTAGTAAGATAGTTCATGAAGTTTATGGGCACTTTTCCTTATTTATTTAATTATGGATATCCAACAGGCCAACATATGCAATTTAATGGTGCAATTTACAGAAGTTACAAATAGCAAGTTCCCTGCTGAAAATTTAAAGAGGGAGCATACATATTTTCTGCTTCTATTACTTCATATAACAGCTTCCCAGACGAGACAGAATGGCAAACAAACAAAATGCTGATGATGCATGACTTACACCAACTGCTTGTGAATTGGAAGCAGATGTGGACAGTGGGAGGCTGGCCATCTCTAAACACAATAAAAGTAACAGGGGAAAAAGAAAAGGTAAAATCTATCAATGGTGTTCAAGAATGTATTTCATAGTTAAAATCTGTCTCCTTTTAAGCAGGCAGTCAGAGTGACAGTCATGGCAATAACAAGAAGGAAATTGTGTCAAATATATAATGTAATTAAATATTAATTATAAATACAATGTAAATCAATAAAGCACAGTGGCATCACTGTGATCACGTATGTTGCTATGTATCTATAAGATCCATTAGATTTTTACAATAAAAAACATCAGTAATATTCAAACCTGAACACCTGTAAGTATCACTGACATTACACTGTAATAAATCCACTATTTTGTACAGAAAAAAAAATCTTTATTAAAAAAGATGCACATGACACACACATTGTTTGTAAGTATACTCTTGAATATAGATACACGCTCTGAAAATGGGAGAACCAACCAGACTTGACTCCACCAGCACAAATTCCTGAGTCAGTACACTACTCCTTATATTACATACATGTAGCAATAAGACAAGGGGTAATGGCTGGAAACTGAACAAGGGTAGATTTAGATTAGACATCAGGAAGAAGTTCTTCCCGGGGAGGGTGGTGAGGCACAGGAAGAGGTTGCCCAGAGAAGCTGCGGATGCCCCATCCCTGGGAGTGTTCAAGGCCAGGCTGGATGAGTTACATGACAGGGAGGTTGGAACTAGGTGATCTCTAAGATCCCTTCCAACCCAATCCATTCTATGATTCATTACCTATATTTTCATTACAAGTTCTATTTTTAACTACTCCTTATCGTAGTACTCTGATAACTTCAATTCTTTACCTTCCCAGGTGCACTATACTTCTCTTTTATCGACCCTTGCACAAATCAACTTTATTTACTGGTCTTTGGGGTTCTATAATATTAAAACTTTCACTAAAAGCAAAATATGCTAAGGAATATTCATAGCTTTTATCTCAGCAATTCTTTTTGGTATCTAAACAAGATAACCTCTTTCATACATTCAATTTATTAGACTTCTTTATGAAACATCAATGCAAAATATCCTTAACTAATGTCAAAGCTCTCCTAGTGTTTTCAGGCTGTACCTTATTCAAGTTTATATTCAGTATACTGTAGTGAAGGTTATTGGTCTTATGAGACTATTTTACCAGAGACACATTAAATCACTTTGTACATACTGTGACAACATTTAACTTTCTCTACTCACATTATTTTTTCAGCTCTCAATAAGTTTTGGGATATACTACTAAGAGATGGTCTTTTTTTTTCTTTCTGCTCACTTTAGATTAAAGCTCCATTTGGCTTGGGCATTTTGGCAGCTGTCAGAGGGTGAGACCATTAATCCAGGTTTGATCCTCATTTCAACTCCATATTTTTTCTTTCTTCCTTTGAAATTTATGTCTTTTTCTGGAATATGAAACTTATCCTCCTTTCCTAATGCTACAGTTAAAAACTTATATGACATATTTGCGTCAGCTGATTCACATTTCAATACATTCCTAGCTTCATTTTTTAGAAGCCATACAAGTTCAACCAATAACTTATGGCCCTTAAAAAAAACTTAAGGGAAACATATCTATTTGTTTCTATTAATCTTCAGAGCCATTTTCTTTGCACACATTATCTCTAGTGGTTTTCTTAACAAATTATTATTCTAGTCACATTTGCACTGTGATTTTTCTACTCTGCCAATCAGTTCCTTGATTGGTTCCTCCTCTAAGCAGGTTCCATATCTCTCTCTCTCAGCTTCTTTTCCTTAAACTGTGGTGAAAATTTTGGATACTATTAATGTGCCTAGAAAATTTGCCGCAGACTTCAATGGATGCAGAATAAGGCCCAGAAAGTTCTTGTAAAATTCTTGACACATAAGTGTTGTAATTTTTACAAACTCTTGAAATCAATCTTGCCCTATCACTGTTAATCAGTGGGATCCTTAAGTGAAGGAATGACATCACTTGTGACTGTTCAGCATTACTTAAAAACAAAACCCATTTTGTACATGGGAGAAAAAAAAAGGAAGTTGTATTTTCAAAGCTAACTAAGCTAAGAAAAGACTGAAGAGAAACTCCATAAGAAGTTCTTGAAATATGTAAGGAGAAATATGTTTGAGAGGCAGATTGTCCTTCAGGATTAAAGATCTCAGTAGAAATATGGCTGCTTTCCAGTCCTCTTTGTAGTATATGTAGACTACTAATGGAGGATAAGATAGAATGTTAAGAATTTTGTGATTTCCATGGCAAAAGAGAATTCATTTTTACAATATAGAAGCAAAGGACTACAGACCTTCCTGAGCAGGTAAACTATATTTTACGGGTGACTGTAATTCATGCTGTATTTAGGTGTGTGTTCAAACTTATCACATATGAGACAGTGTTGAATTTTGAAGGATATGGGATACCACAATAATAATAAGACTAAACACTCTGTATCTACCTGTATGGTTCTGTATTCATCCATTTGTACATCCCAGGCATTTCTGAGTAGTTCATTTCCAGCCTTGCCAGAAAATCCTACTTCTCAAAAAAAGCCAGGATTCAGTAACACTGGCCCACACTGCCTGGCTTCATTGACCACAGACAATCGTACAAAGAGGAAATGGGCTTAATGAGTAGTCACAATGCCCTCCACATTAAGGGCATCCATCCCTGGTTCAGATTATTAGATTACCCACAGTATGACTGAAAACAGTAAAGTTCTTACCTTTATTTTTAATGCCTTTTGATTTATTTACTTGAATAAAAATCACAAGGAGGAACATTAAGACAGAGTTTACATCAAAATTTTATATAATTTGTATTTCCATTATGCATACAGGGTTATAAATAGTTGTACACAGATATTCAACACAAGAATACAGGGCACAAGGCTCAAGATCTCTTGGTCTGAGAGATACATCTCCCTTCTTTTGATTATCTCTTCAAATCTGTCTTGATGGTTCCAGACAGACTGTATCTGTTAGCTCTGCTGGACCATAGCCCACAGAAGGCTGGTATTTAGAAAACTGGATGTTTTTAAATGAATACAATAATAGAATTTTAAAATAATACTTTAATACCTGTACAGGATACAGGAAAATAATTTACCATAACATGTTTTGCAGATAAGAGATTTAATTAGAAAAATATCATTGCATGTAGTTAGCAAAACAGCTTACCAGTTCTGGTCACTTTATTCTCTAAGATTTCAGGACTGGTATATATCATTATCGCACTCTTAGTTTGTATGCACAGCCTACAAATTGCTTTCCTTCTCTTTCATTCCCGCTTGGTTTCTGAAGTTTGAGCAAACTAGTCATTGAATTGATCTACTCAGATAACTTAGAATAAAGAAAATGTTCTCTCTACACCTGCAGAAGGAGCAGATGCTGTCAGAAGTGGTTTAGCACTTCAACAGACTGCTTCTGTTTGCATAGCCAGTGGCTTTTGCTAGTTCAGTAGTCTGATTTCCTTAAAGCTTTGGCAGCAAATATGTTCTACTTCATACTTTTGCCTTTTAAATGAAATGTAATACACTCTAATGAGCTTAGGCCTGACTGTCACAGTAATCATCTCAAATTAAAGGCTTTAAATATATGAAATAAGTACAACCAGTAATTTAAACAAACTGTTCTGCATCTCTTTTGGTACATCGTTGCATTTAAAAACAACATCACAGTTGGTCTGGTCTGTGGTTTGTTTGAGATTGCTTAGGAGTATTTTTTTTCAGATAACAAGCTGTGTGAAACACAGTGGATCTTTGTTGATCAATGTCCTTATCATCCTTACTTGTCTTCCATGTAAAGTATTGCTTGTAATCCCTTCTCAGTGAGGTAGGCTGTCCTCACATCCAAGAGCACAAGAGTAAAGAATGACAGGATGATCATTTGGCTCTCTCTCCATTCCCAGAAGAGACGGGCCTGTCTAGTCTCCCAGAATACATGGCTCCACATTTCTATGTCATCTTTTTTGCTTCTTTTAAAAGTTTGTCCGTCTTTATCCTATAGATTGCAGGAAGGACTTGCTAATTTTTACTCAGTTCCATTACAGTTCAGCTAGATGAGCCAACACACCTGTCTAGTACTGTGTCTTGTAATTCAAATCTTTGTACTGTACTCCTTTGCTCACAGTAGACATGATCGGCATCCTTACAGCACATCACAGAAGGTACTTAGATATCTAATCCCCATTAGTCTCACTGAGATTTATGGCCTAGGTCCTCAGCTGCATGCAGACATTTCCAAACTCTGATTCTGCAGCAACAAGGTTAAGAAGTTTTTCATCAGTGAGTTATCTGACAGTAGAATTGGGTATGAAATATGACTGTAATTAATTAATAGGAAAACATGAATACAGGCTTACCATAACATACTTACTCAAGGTGTCAGAAAAATGGAAAATTTACACGTACTCTTCTTAATTCAAACTAATTTTTTTTAACATTTTTCTGAGTCATTGCATAAATGGATATATTAATCACCCTGTAAATTCAGAGTAATAAACAGTCCTAATTTTTGCTCATGTTGTGAAAATGAGTTATTCAAAATGGCATTGTTGAAATAAGGGGAAGTATTGTGCAGTGCAGAAGTGCTCATCACTTGTGAAATGAGATCTGTTTGAAAGGTTCTTCAGAATTAAGTTTTAAATTGCATCAAGCTTGCGGTTATTTTTCTGCTCTTTTATCTAATTATGCTTTAACTTTGAGCAAACTGCTTCTCAATACCTTTTTTTGTACTGAAAGAAAGCCCTCTAGAAATCAAAGAAGCTTATCTCCATCACTGTGGCTTATGCACTTATCTTCATCTTACAGGAATGTATGATGTACTCCCTATCTCACTGGTGCCTCTGTGAATGACAATTGGATGTTTATATTTCCAGTCCATAACTGATGGATTAAATGTATCTAAAACTTCTGCTATGTCTGTTTTTTGAGATGTGTACATTAATACATGTGTGACCATACTAACTTACATAAATCTTAATTACTGACACAGTCATACATTATCCATTTATATTCATAAGTACTGACCATACTTATCAGCTTGGGTTCCTACTTTCAGTTAAAACTCTTTAAAATGCCCTAAATATGCATTTGAATATTTAGACTCCATATAATGAATTCAATATATTTCATGCAAATTCACCCCTTTTTCTAGATTCTGCTTAACATATGCTTTCAAGAATGAAGTTATGATCTTGAATATGCATACTGTTGATTTACAACTGGATGGTGTACGTGGTCAGCTGGACTTTGTCCTATGATACAGTGTGTAAAGCCTACCTTTGAGGTAGTCATCTTGAAAAATATTGTTTTTCTATATGGCATGAGATTTTATAGAAGTTAATATATTATAATTTTTTAAAAAACTTAATCCCATGCAGTAGACTGATATAGCTATCTAAATCTGAATTTCAGATATAGCAGAACTTCCCACTGTTGTTTGTTTTTTTTTTTTCTTTTACAAACAAAATTGTGTCACAAAAAGACAAATGAGTTTCAGGTTTTAATAGAGGCTTGCTTTTACCCTATGTTTTTTTTGTTTTGTTTTGTTTACAATCTGAACAGAAGAATGTGAAGTCACCTGTAATTGGTGCTATTACATTTTCAGGAAAATTTCCTTGTTCCAAATATTCCTGCTGAGAGCTATTCAAGAAATAAAATTTCAAACTCACAAATAGTTAATAGTGTATTTTGTATTTCAGGTGTAATTGAGATAGCTGAATAATGGTGCATACTACAATTCAGTGAGAATGCCTTTTACAAATCCCATAAATAATGCAAGAAAGATTATTGCAGTTTTAAAGGACAGTGGATGTTTGACTGGCATAGGTCCTGCAGGTAGTATGAGTGGGTATAAAGTTTATTACAAACAGTTTGAAAAAAAGCTTATTAATAAGTAATGTCTTAAGAAATACTTGTTTATTTTATTTTTTTTTTCTGCATTCTACTAATAAGATGATAGACTAAAGTGACTTGAAGGATTTTTCAAACAAAGTATAATCATTCAGCACAAAGAAAACTATATATATAAACCTTTACACTTACTTGCAGTCTATAAAAATGTTCTCCCAGAAACCTGAATGAGATAACACTTTGAGGCATATCTTCTAACAAACTAGATCTTTGTTTTTACCTTTGTCCTCCCCAACCCATGCCCTGACCCATTTATCATTGCCTGCAAATGATGAACTGAAAACAGATGTTTATTAAGAAACTATTTAATTTACCTTTGGATAAAGATGCATTATGAATTATTTAAGTTGTATGACAAAACATTTTTGATTTCCATTTTCTGCTTGTAAAGACCTGCAGTTTCACTGCCATGAGTCAATAGGTAATTCTCAATGAATTCACAGTATTACATTAATTTTAAATGAGAACAGCTGGGTAGTGTTAGGTTCCTTGGAAAGTTGGGAAATGTGATTTTTGACTTTCAATAGTTTCTATGGGACTTGAGAGGTTTTGCTCTTTGGGGTTTTTTTTTGGTGGTGTTAGTGGTGTTTTATTGGTTTTTTTGGGGGGTGGGGTGGGTTGTTTGTTTGTTTGTTTGTTCTTTAATTCTTGTTGACATGGTTGCCACCACTGATAATAAAGCCATAATTTACATGACAGCTGGTAGCCTAGTAACATTTTGAAACAAAGTTCCCTGATGAATCTTGCCTGAATTTTTGTGGTAACAATCCAAGAACACCTGGATATGTTCCAGCGAACTCACTCTGAAAATGTTTTTTAGGTAGACTGGTAACTGTTGCACACATTCTTGTAACTTATTTATGTTGATTATGGGGATAGAATATTTTACACCCTTTCTTCTGATATATTGAGATTGGGGATTTTTTTGTTTGGTGGGGGTTGTTTGCTTTTTTCTTTTTTAGATATCAATTACTCTAAAAAAGCTATTAGATATTTTGTTATAATTTGTTGTGCATTTTTATTATTATTATTAAAAATGGCAGAAGAAATTATGTTATTCCTTTAAAGACGATGTGTTTCTTGCTTTACACCGCAGAAATCCTCATGCGTATGGAAGATGATTGTAAACATATTCCTAGAATATGATTGATTCAGTACATGAATTTATATCAGCCTGAACATATGATTAGTTCAAAAGGAATAACAGACACAGCACTTGAAGATATCATTGTGAATTATTAAATACAATGAGATGTTGTGTAATTTCATTTATACTGTCAAATAATTATTCTTTTTTCTTTTATTATTGAGGTTTTGGCATAATTTCATGTGTTGGAAAAGGTGTACAAGATAGTCCAGAAATTTTAATTTTCCTTAGTTTCACATTCCTTAATCTAAGATTCTTTTACCTTTCTTATTAAGGTCTCACATCCAGCTAGGAATATATATGCTACATATCAGAAATACTCTGTCCCTAAGACATAGTCTGTAGGAGATGATTGCTGGTCAGCAGGAATAAATCAAAGTGAAGTAACTGTTGATTTAGAAAGAAAAAAACTAAGCACTGGCTACTGCATGTTGAAAGGGAAAACATTTGAAATAGGGTTATAGATGATGAAAATCCAAATTCTTAATACTTAATTAGTCCTGATAAGATCTAAAGCTTGTGCACCGTTATTTTTAATGCTGTACTAGCTAGAATTTGTATTGCACTAAAAATAGAGACAATGTATGCATACAGTGCCTGCCTCTTTTTCTTAAAAATGCTGTGTCACTGAGTTGGATGTGGTAATGTTCTGATTAAAAACCTACATAAATTGTTAATCCTGACACATCTTCAATATATCTGATCTCTTTCCAGGTAGTAAATTGTACTATTTTATATTCTTTGAGCCACTAGAGAAACCAAAATAGTTAGAAATACAGTACTCTATATTCTGACTTACTTTTTAGCTGGAAAAATTCCCAAGGCAGTACCTTTTCTTCTATGTATAAGAATTCCATTTTTCATAAATTAAGGCTACAAGACCTCATTCTCTTTCTACCCAAATTCCAGACTCAGAGCCTCTACATTCCTCCTCTGCCAGATTCACAGGAAAGGGGCAAATTGTATTTTCCCACTAAGTCTCTAACTTCCTGTTTCTTCCCTTACAAACTGCAACTGCATCGCCCACCACAAATATTACAAGGCCATTACATGTTTTTACTACAGTGATCTGTAAGTGCCTTCTGTAAAAGTGCTAGCCTTCAGGTAGAGGTGCAGAGTGTCCTTAAATCTTCTCTGAAGGCAATATGAGTCTTTCTCAAAGACAAGAATAATTCATCATTCCTCTTAATTGTGGAAAATCCAGTCAAACTACTCTAAAATGTTCAGCAAAGGATAGCAGTAGTAGCTCCACATAGGACCATGAGCTTGAGGTACTGGATGAAGGTTATTGCTGCAAAGTAGCAGCTTTCTGTTGAAATAACTGTGGCAATTTGCATTTCCTGGACCTGTTTTTTCAATTGCGTATAGGCTGGGACAGATTTATTTTAAATGGTTTCTGCACATCCACACAAGCTAACATGAAATATTGTTTTAATGAAAGTAAATATTTGATTTCCACTGTAGCTTAAGTGGGAAATTGTTTTCAAGTGACATCAATCTAAGATTTCAAATTTTTTGTCATTCTTTTAGGAGTTAAAAAAAAAAAAAAAAGTCTACAAATAATGGAACAAAAAATGAAAAGTTCAAAATTACAAGTACCACATAGATAAGTGTGTCACCAGAATAGCAGAGGACCAGATTTCTCAGATTTGTAAACTGCAAGTAAGGGGAACTGGAAGTTACCTCCTGAGTTCAATTCACTCCCTCTAAACAACATTCTGCTATACCTTGCTCATAGGGAAACTGTCTAACAAAATATTGTCTAAATTTCTTACAGAGCACTGGCACCTCTTCAGGCTCCTCAAAGTACATAAATAGTGTCACCATTAGCCTTTTTTTTCCCTGCAATGGATCTTAAATGAATTTTAATTCAGTTTTAATTTCTTGTTCTATGGATGAGAATAATTATTTCCATTTGCTTTGCATCAACTTCTTAAGTATTTGGTTATTATGTTTTTCCCCAAATTATGTAGCAATTAATCTTTAAATATTTTTTCTATATCATATTTTCTAAACTTGCAATTACTTTTGAGGCACTTTCGTGGTGTTCCTCATCTTTTACACCTACACTTTGTTTTTCCTATCCCAGAGAAGGGAACTCAATATGCCTTCAGACAAATACTGGTATAATGGCCATTCTGAGGCAGATCTTTTTAATCTCTCTTAATCTTTCTTAGTCTGAAGAAATAAATAATAATTGAAAAAACAATTGAATATGACTACCTAGATCTCAGGCTGATACCTGAAAATACACAAAACAGCAATTAAGAACATTTTCCTCCACATTTCCTAAAGACTGCTGCATTAGTGGGGAACTTTGGGGCTGGATATATATGTGTGTTCTTTGATTTTTTTTCCATTTAATTGACAAATTTCAAGCAGTCATCTTTTTCATGCAGGAATTTTGCGTATAGTGGTCTCTGTCACGTTATTATTTAAAGCAAATGTAAATCTGATTTCCAGGTATCTGCATTAAATGTAATGGCTAGCAAACAAGAAGATCATTAGTAATAGAACTAAGATTCTTTCAGTACTTTCTTGCAAAGTGGTTTTCATTAGATTTCTTGAACTATCCATTGTACAAGATTTTTGAAATACAGTCCTGAAATTATTTTCTATTTTTATTTTTCGGATCTCTACATAAGAAGAGTTTTAATGCATTTAAATATCTGTCATTCACACCTGCCAGGGGGATAGAGAATAATATTCACTATTTTGGGGCAACGTGCCAAAACCAGCACCAAAAGATACTTAAAGTTCTTCCAGTCAGCAAGGGGTGCCATTTCTGTAGGTAAAGATGAATACATTGCATGATATATGATGTGTAAAAAGGAATAAAGACTGTATTGTTTTAGCAAGAAGATCAGACAGTACATTTCCCAATTATCACTCTTGCTTCTCTGAGAAAAAAATAATCTTCAGCGTCCTTTACCAAAATTAGTCTTTAATAAAGTGAAAGATAAATAAATATATTCAACAATAAATTAACGAGTACATGAGTATTGCAAAGTTTCAACTCAACTTGTTAGTTTTTTATAAATTCATATTCAGTCATAAGTTATATTTATGCAATAATTTTTGCATAACACTTTTGCATTAATAGTTTTATGGGCTTTCTACACTCATCAATAGACTAGATTTTGATGACTATCTTAACTCACAGCACTCCACAGAAATACAAGCAATAATCTCTTTAATGCAGTTGATTTACCTTAACATGTTCAGATAATCTAGCATTTCGTATTACTGTCTTGTACTATCTGCTACCTGCCACTTTTTGTGTCCTTCAAAAAAGTAATAGAAAAGGAGACTGAATATCTAGCAGTGTTGCAATGGTAATTTAATAAGAAGAAAATATGAGTAGTAATACAGACTGTATCCATACTGGAGTAAGGATATTTTACATTTAATATCAAGCCAATAAGGTCTGGTTTTGTCACAGTTCTTCACTTGGAGTATTTACAATAAAGACTATAAAATTAGGTCACTTTGTGCCTTGAAGAAATTAATTCTTAGAAGTAGAAAACTTCATGATATTTCAAGGTATGTAAGAAATTAACATTTTGTATTTTATTTCAATATGAAATATTTATTTATTTTACAGGAGAGAATTAAAAATATCATGTTTCATTATTTTTAGGTGTCCATTTTAAAGTACATAGACACTCCCAAAACCAGACATGAATCTCATCATAGCAAGAAGAATACCTAAAAGAAAAGTATCATGGGCACATTCAAGCAGTTGCAATACATCAATAAACTACACTCCATAAAGTCTATTCAGTCTGAATTCAGTTTCAGTTCTGGTTTTAGCAACGTTTGAGGAAGAATTATTTCCATTTTCTAAGAAAATGTATTTTTTCTATTCCACCTACCTTGTTATGCATACACATACAAACAATAGTTTGCTAGTGAATACATTCAAAATTATATTGTAAGATTTACTAGATGGAGTATGTTAACCCTGAAAGATCCAAAGAGGGCTAATTTATAGAAGAAAAATGAAAAAAATGTTGTATGGTATATAGATCTTGTCAGATATTGATAATTCAGTGTGAATAAGTCTCAAGGACAAAGATTAAAAAAAAGAAATGCAGAAAATTGGGGAGAGGTTGTTATACACAGACAGCACTGGTGAGGTAATGTAGCTTTAAAAGATACGAGGTTTTTTTCTCCTTCCTTCTAGAACTCACAAGTTAACTACTTTCATTGGGAGGTTTTTGAAACAAAAATTATGTTTAGGAAAGATGGAAGAATGTAAGTTTTTCTCAAAAAGTGGGATAATTCAATAAGGAGATTAAGTTTGCTTGTATATTTGCAGTCAGCCATTCATACCTTTCTGATACCGCAAAACATTTCTAAATAATACAGGAAGTCCAAGCAAGTAGGGAATAATTAAAAATAATATATATATATATAAACTGTGTATGTTATTTAACACCATTTGGTGCTCTACTTTTTAATCTTTTTTTTTTTTAATTTGAAAATTTAAAATTTTCCTGCTTTGTACCATCTGAATAATTGCCTTTTATGAAGTTACTAACCAATCACTTAAAAAGACCAGTAATCCCTAAATAATCTCTCCATACAGTAAAGAATTTTCAGATACCTGAAGGTCCCTGAACCGGCAGTTTCTATCATCAGGGATGTTTGATTCCCCCACTGAGCAAACTGCATACCTTTTGCTGATTCTAAGGAAGGGATAAAATCTCTGCTGCTCTTTCACCGCTTTGTTCTGTATTCACAGTTGGTCTATACAGCCAAAGCTGTGACTCTTCACAACTATCATGCGATGCATAAACACATGTGCTAGTCTTTGAAACTTTTAGGGAGAAAGGACATCCATCACCACCAAAATGTTTCATGAAATGCACTTTGGATTGCTCTAATCCTATGGGATTTCTATCAGCAGGCAGGTGAAAGGATCAGTACATTTCACTGGAGGCCAAAATTTGGACACCCTTCTTTAACTCAGAGGAGGTGTTCTGTTTTGATTATAGTCATCCAGAGCATAATCATCAGTCCCTGAAATTTAAAATAGTGAGGTTTGTTATCCGCATGGAGATTAAACAGATTTAGAGTGTTATTTTTTGGAATTCTTAAATTTAGCAAGATGAATGTCTTCTTAACTACAGTAATGCCAGTAACATAGTAGTTTACCAAATGAAGCAGTTCAGTAAAATAATGACAGAATAGTTTTAAATCCCTAATTATTTTTAATAATGTGCTAAATTTCAGCATGTTATTTTATATTCTACGGTGGTTTTAGTTCTGGATTTTCTTTTGCTGCTGTTTCAGAGCAAAGAATACTTATATTTTCCGTTACCTGAAGGCCCACTATTATACCTTAGCTCAATCCCTGAGCTGTGCTAATTGGATGTATTCTTATAAAATTCTTGGAAGTCTAAACTATAAAATATGGACCAAATCAGTAAAGCACTGGTTTAGATAATTCATAGAAATGTTTGGAAAACAGTTCCACATAGAAGTATATTATTATGGAGTGTTCTTAAAAAGTTAAAATTTTATGAATATTCTAATAACAAAAAAGGAAGCAATTTATGTATTTATTTTAAGCTATTTCTTGCTTCTACATGCAGACCACTGTACCAGAAGGTATTACACCTTTTTTTTTTTTTTTTTACTGATCATTGTCAGTCAAAAACTTCAAGTTGATTGACATTTATTTTTTTAGTTTGCATTTACTTTTCTATGATAGCATCAGAATCCAAAACTATAACTACAGTTCTTGCCAACTTACAGAATATTCTATTAATTTATACTCAAATAACCCTGGATTAGCACTTTAATATTCAGAAACTGTGTAAATTATACATCTTCCAGTGCTCCTTCAGAGAGTACTCAGAATCATGTTATTCATCAGACAGCACTAAAAATTTCTGATATTTATACTTAAAACTTCTATTGATGAAATACATGTACTATAAATTGCAGAAAATTCACCAACATCATATTAATTATAGCAATAAGAGCCAATGTAAAACAAAAATTTTCATGCAATTTTCTTTTTATCAATAATCTTGAGAAAATATCGCATGAAGAAATATCCCACACAAGATTATCACTATCCTGTATAAATAAACCAGTCTGTCTCAAACCTATCTATATCTGCCTCATATGAACCCTTTGTCATCCTGGCTAATTAAAAACTCACAATTAGATTGAAGAATATGTCCAACAAAAGATGGAAAGCACTTATTTTTAATTCAGCATATCTTATGCAAGAGAGAATGATTCCAGCCATTCCTTGGTGTTTACCAGATGTCAAATATATATATATGTGCTGGAAATCTCTGGAACAGTTTTGTGCCCTAGTTTACTCCAGTGTTCTTGGACAACAATAGAAAAAGGACATAACAGCTCCTGGCCCTAACATTTCCAGTTCTTAAGGACTTTACCATAAATTATTGCAATAAACTCACAATTTTCTGCAAAATGGACATCTCTGTTGACTTGGAGATCACTCATTCCATTTCATGCCATTAAACATCATACTCAGTGTATAAATTGGGGGAGTTGGGGGAAGCTGAGTCGCTCCTCAGGAACTGGCTGTGTCAGTTGGCTGTTGATGAAAGTTTGTATCATTTTGGTTTGATCCCTTTTCACTTTTTTGTTATTATATGTTATCATCATTATTAGTAGCAGTAGTACTATTTTTATTACTTAGTATTAATATCAGTATTATTAGTATCATTATTTTATTTAATTTACTTTCAATTATTAAACTGTTCTTATCTCAACCCACAAGTTCTCTTTTTTTTTTTTCTTTTTTTTTTTTCCCCTCATCCTAATGGGTGAGGGAGGGAAGTGAGTGAGCAGCTGTGTGATACTTGGTCTCTGGCTGGGGCTAAATCACAACTTCATAACCAATTTTACTTATAACCAACTTTGTTGAAAGAATAGAACCTATCTTTAAGCTTTTGAAAGTATTATCACCAGTAAAAAACTGCAAATAATAGGCTTCATTTTTTCTTAATATGTATTTGGTGTGTGACATCACTGATACTGAAATGTCAGCAATTAAAATATTTTTTCTGATTTACAGTATTATAAAGTTCAGGGTGTATGAATCCATTCTCAACTAATAGAGTATCAATTACCTATTATAATTCTATGCTTCATGTATTTTCATCTCTATCTTTTCAACAGTTTTGAAAGATTGGAGGGTTATGAACCAAAAACGCTGAAAAAGTTTAAATTTCCTCTTTATCTTGCAAACAAAAAAATAAATATATGAAACTGTCCTTCAAAATATATACAGAGGATTTAAAACTGGTGACAATAAGCAAAGCGTAGCTCATATCACATAATTCTTGTTTTCTGACAGATTGGGTTTCTCTGATGGTTAAAAATAATGCTGTGAAGAAGAGTGTTATTAGTAAAGTTTGCAGTAAATATATTTTGAAGAAGCTGTGAAAAATGTAAAGACAATACAGAGTTCTCAAAAGAAAAATTAGCTGCCAAAATTAAAGTAGATATATTATTCAGTACTGAAAAAATGATTGTGTTTTGCTTTGCCTTGTTTTTCACTTTAGCTACTTGTTTAAAATTTAACATGTTGTCTAACTTGGAATAGAAAATAAAATGTGTATC
Organism: Rhynochetos jubatus; assembly: GCA_027574665.1. Taxonomy (NCBI): domain Eukaryota; kingdom Metazoa; phylum Chordata; class Aves; order Eurypygiformes; family Rhynochetidae; genus Rhynochetos; species Rhynochetos jubatus. Next base: position 79,119,955 of record CM050650.1, on the reverse strand, counting down.
TAAAATCGGCAAACATGAAGGCTGTTTCAGTATCATATGCCAGTGTTGAATTCTGAGAAAAGCAATTATGTTTTGTTGGTAGCATAACTAAAACCACGTAGTTGCCTTGTTTAAATACTCTGAGTAACTTTAAATCTGTGTTTAGGGGTGGATGCACTCATAAAATTTAAGGTGTAAACACTGAGGTTTTTCCTGTGGTTTGGGCATTGTTAAGGGTGTTCTACTGTGCAGACATTCTGGTCTTCAATGTGCTTTGACATAATGCTTAACCTTTATTTCTGTCTACATTTTCATGATATTATAATATACAATATTTTCAAATTTTTATCTTTCTGTAAAATTTGGTTGAAATTTGCCATGTTAAAATTTTTAAAAGTATACTTTTTTTTTTTTTTCATAAAAACACCTGAAATTAAATCCAGTAAAGACTGAAGAGGAACAGGGAGAAGGAGGAATGGGAGAAGAGAGTTTTTATTGCAATCATGTGGCATAGAATGTGGAAATATGGATTGATTTGTTCAGTGACCCTTCATCTTTTACAACTTAAAGGAAAGTTTTTAATCATTTTACTATCCTCTTTTAGTTACTTTTTTTCTGGATATTTTTGGAACCTTCAACACATAAGAACAAAAATGCCTCAAATTAAATTAGCAGCTTTTGTTTGGATGCAATACAGAATTTAAAATGCAGCCTTATTTTGCAATAATATAAAAATATTATCTCCTGTTGTTCAAGAAAAGGTTTCCTTATTCATGAAGTAGCTGATCAAAGTACAGTTACTACCCAATAAAATATTTTAAATATTTTTAAAATACTGCCTGGTGAGGGAAAAACCCAACTAAACAAAAAAAAATCCCACAAATATTGGAAGTGTACACCATTTCTCAGGAAAGGTTATGTGTCAATCATATATTATTATTCTTTATTGTAGCTCATGATCATTTATATTCCACTATAACTTAAAACATGAATTATGGCTTATCACTAAATATAAAACAAAATTATTTTCCTTCCTGTCAATATCTGTTGGTATAAGTAATTTATAGTTGAGGTGACAACTAGTGTGAAATCAAAACAATGTTTTAGAAACAAAGTCATCTTAAGGGTAGGAAAATATTTTATTCTGTCAAGTTACTGTTTCAGGGTTTTTTTTTCAAGACTGGCGTACCACCATGAGTGTTTCAATGCCAGTGTATTGAAACTATTTTGCATGAGTCCTTCTTACAATTCCTAGCAAAATACGGCAAAAGAATGTTGGTAGCATTTTGAGACAATTTTTTTGCTTTTTCTCTTGCTATAATCACTTAGCCATTTCTAATCTTTGTTTGAAATACTTAGTTTTTCACAGCATCCCAGAATGTTGGAGGCTGGAAGGGACCTCTGGAGGTCATCTGGTCCAATCCTCCTTACCATGAAGTGCGATGTAGAACCAATTACCCAGGCAGCTTTTGAATAATTCCAAGGATGGACACTCCATACCTCCTTGGTCAACCTGTGGCAGTGCTATAACTCTCACAGAAAAAAATTGTTTCCTGATATTTATATGGAACTTCCTGTTTCAGTTTGGTCCTGTTACTTCTTGTACTGTCAGTGAGCACCTCTGTAAAGAGCCTGACCCTGTCCTTTTTACACCCTCCCTTCAGGTATTTATATATATTGATGAGAGACCCCCTGTGCCTTCTCCAAGCTAAACAGTCTCAGATCAAGGTAATATCTCCCTTTCACACTGGGCTGCATGAACACTTCTGATGATAGTTGATTCTCAAGACTCAAACCATAGTCTGCCTGTAATCAGCTGGCTGTAGTGATTATGTCTTTAATATCATCAGCGTTATTAACTTTTCACAAGTAATACAAAGAAACTTATACTCCTATGAAAGTGTCAATATACATCGTTTTGATCCAAGAGAAGGAGAAATTTTCATCACCATTTAACAAAATGAGATGATGCCTCTGCAATTTCACATAGTAATCAGTACTTGCATATAAAAGTTTCTAAAATCAGTAAGTGGAGTGTAACATAACCTTACATCCATTACAAACAAATTGAGATCTGCTAAGAGCTTTGCATTTAAGGCTAGGAACGTAAAGGCAGGTGCTTTGTGCAGCTGATATTGGTGAGGTTTTTTTCTTCATTTTAATTTTTATAAGTAGAAAAAAAATCATTCCAGAAAAAAACCAAAAAGCAGACATTAAAAAAAATCTGTTTTGTAGTTAATGTCTGCTTTTACAAAATAATTAAATAATATAGTTCTTCCTTTTTATTCCTCTTCGGGAATGTACGGGATGTAGTGAGAAAGAAAATTAGTCTTTGTGATGAAATCTGAATACATCTCAACTTCCAGAAGTGTTGGCACTATGGTTCATTTGTAGGTAAAGACAATGTATTTTCATCAGATATATATGTGTATGCTTGGATAAATAGACAGGATTCAGATATGAAATAGAAGCATCAGACTCTGAAACAGGTAGGAAAAATACTGCACATTATCACCTTTTTCTCTCTTTCCCCCTTCTGAGAGCTACTTTAGGTCCCATTATCAGATGTGTTTCCTTTCAGAGGTGGCCCAGTGCATAACTAAAGGTGCTCTAAACAATTTTTTGAGACTTAATAAAGCTTTGGAAACTGCTGCTTCTATTTCAGATATGAAGAACGGTTTGGGTGTCTGAATGTGTGGCTAATATTCTCATCTACAGCAGCTAGTGAAAATTTCTAGATGCAAATCTACTGTCAGAAATTTTAAACCACCAAAACCACGTAAAATTACTAGCATTGTTCCACAATGAAAATCAGTCCCTGACACTTACACAATCACAACAATCTCATGTTGATGTTTTAACACTTTACATCATAAAGTACTAAGCTTTTCACTGAGGCAACAAAAAGTGACTACACATATGAAATGTAACTGAAAATTTTTCTCTCCACAAGATGTTTCACCTTTTCCCCATTTTATCTTTCCTGCTTCCTAACTTCAAGAAAACAGACATCTATTTCCAGGATGCTGCTATCAGGGGGTTAGTCTGCGGAGAAGGAGATAAATTTTTGTTAGGTTATGTAGTGGTTTAGCCTGGAATAGAGTTAATTTTCTTTATAGTAGCTCATACAGGGATATGTTTTGGATTTATGATGAAACAAATATTTCAAACATTGAGATATTAATTATTGCTGAACTGTGCTTGCAAAACATTAAGGACTTTTCTGCTTCTCATACCACCCCACCAGCAAGTAGACGGGGGTGCACAAGATGCTGGGGTGGAAAATGGCCAGGACAGCTGACCCTAACTAATCAAAGGGACATCCCACACTGTATGAGGTCATACTCAGCATATAAAGCTGGGGGAAGAAGAAGGAAGGGAGAAACACATTCAGAGTTACAATGTTTGTCTTCCCAATTAATCATGATGCATGATAGAACCCTGCTTTCCTGCAGGTGGCTAAACACTTGACTACTGAAGGGAAGCAGTGAATGAGTTTCTTATTTTCCTGTTTCTGTGTGTGGCTTTTGCTTTACCTCTTAAACTGTCTGTATCTCATGCATTCTCTCACTTTCACCCTTCTGATTCCTCCATCCTATTCTGGGGAAATGTGCAAGCGGCTGTGTGGGTCTGAGCTGCATTCCCTGGTTAAACCACAGCAAGCTATTAATACTGCAGGGACAGAAAACCAGAATATTAGTAGGTGGCCTAAAAACTCAAGGAAAAATTGTATTTTCTGAGCTTCAGGTGTGTAGTGAAGTCACAACACCTGTTTCATCCTTGTTGGACACTGAACTAAAATTACAGAAAATTTTATTTTCTTCAAGTAGTCTGAAAAGATTTTGACCTTTGGTATTGCATGAGATAACACATGACCCACTTCAATTCCAAGTTTAAAATTGCCTTTAATATTTACCATTTTCACAGCACAGAATTAAGGGGGTTATATGATATTAGATAAATGATTATACATTTCTATTGTACACATCTTTGGGAAATGGTGTTTATACAAAGATATTGGATGGATTAATAAATCCTGATGTGTTTGAAATAAAAATGGTTGGGTTGCTAGCCAATACACCAGAGTTTATAAAACAGCTGAAATTAATGGCAAAAAAGACCTACACAGTCACCTAGCACAATCTGTTCTCTAACTGAGATGAGCTTTGTATAGCCTCTTTTAAATGAGGGTCAAATGATGGTCATGGTATTTCACTTGGGTGGCTTTTCACAATCTAATAAATTTAAAAATTCAGAATCCATGTATGACTTTTTCACCTGTAACTCCTCTCCCCACACATCCTCTTTTATCATATTTCTAGTTAGCAATTACCATGCTTAATGTTGGAATACTGGTTCAATATTTATTTTAGATAATTTTTAATGATTCACCTTGTTGTTGCATACATTTTTGAACGTGTCAACCAAAACTCTTTTTTTTTTTTTTTTTGTCTATTTCACTGCAGGACAGAATCTTATTTTCAAATGTAAAACTTCTGCCAAGATGAAATAACCTTGAGCAGCTAAGAAAAAATACTCGTAGGCTACTGTTCATCCATTAGTTTGGCTTCAACAGGAACTGAAGCACTTACAGGCTGACTTGTAACTTGTTTCCCATCACTTGAGGCACAGCTAAATAATTCCTGGTTTTGTTGTTGTTTTTTTTTCTTTTTAAATTTTCACAGGTATTCTTTCCTGAACCTGTGAACATCTGAAGGTTTCTCATTACCTTTGAAAAGTGCTTGAAAAGACTAGTTTAGAAAGTAGTTTTGTCTTGTCTTATCTTATCTTATCTTATCTTATCTTATCTTATCACAAGTAATCAATTCTCATTATTTTCCTAAGGTCATTCTCATTATTGACATTTTTAAGAAACATTATGCAAATTAATTTGAGAGGAAGATAAAAAGATGTGGGAGTGAAGGCACGGACCCTGGCATGATGTGCACCAAGCGAGATCGTTTATTGTTTGACAACATGGGTTTTTATAGACAGATTCAGTAATTTTCCACAGCCTAAACCCCTCCCAGTGTTTTGCAAAAGCTGAGGCTGACAACTCTCGTAAACTTGGCTCTGCAGGTGCCTTACAGTTAGCTTATCAAGCTCGTGACTGGAAGCCCTTTGGTGTCAACATCCTAGTCCAGTACTTTTAATTCCTCAAGTATCTTGTGAGATCATGACCTTCAGCTCTTTGTGCGGTTCGTGAGAACCTGGTCGTGAGAACCTGGTCGTGAGAACCTGACCTGTCCAGCTGGTCCGTAACATCTCCCCCTTTCTTGTCATGCCAGCCACAGGATGCTTGGCCTGCTCTCCCCTCCTGGATGGCCCTCTTATAACAGAGGAAGCCATCCCTCACATTAAGGTCTGGTATGGCATGTGTCTCCACCGCTCAATGCCTGCTGGGTTGCAGCCAACAGCAGAGCTAAAAGACCTTCTTGGTGGCAAACACAGAGGCCAGCCCAGTCTTGCCCTTGACTATGGTAGGAGGCACTTGGCCAGCCCCAGTCCTGTCACCTGGTTGCCAATGCAGAGCTTCACCTGCCTCATCCAGTAACAAATCAGTACCATGGTAAAGCACACACAGATTTGTATTAGCAGTATGACTACAATTAAAGGATTGATTAATAACATTTTTCTGATATCATTGTGAAACCAAAGCACAGGTAGCTGGTATCATGACAAAGTGGTCAGTATTAATAACAGAATGATTCTGTAAAACAATTATATATTCAGCCCATGCCGACCTATTTTGTATTTCTATGGCATTTATGCAATCCAAGATACTAAGTGTAGCAAAGGTTATATCACCACTACTGCTAAAATCACACAAACTGTAAGTATTACTACAACAACATTCATATGTCAGTCAGGGTGAGCATACATTAATAAGAGAAAGATTACAACATTTTATGGCACTAGCATTTGAAGAAGTTACATAATCAGCATTAGTTTGGTATTGTCTTCTGTAATTGAAGGATTGCCACGCAGTCACTCCAGGTGAAAAGGTCAAGTTCACTACTGAGCAACACTGATACACTTTACAGGTGTAATTATCTTGCTGTCGTGGACTATTTTCCCAATTCCAGTGTATGGAATTATTCATCTTTTCCAATTGCTTCCTGGGGTAATGACATTGCCCAAATGGACCATAATCAAAGGACAAAGATCGTGGTCATGATCTGAATCAGTTGTTTCTGCAAAACAAAACTAGATAATCAAAATATCATTCTCAAAGGTAACATTTATGAGCAGGAACATATTCCCATTTTTCCTGTCTGGATTTGATTACTAAACCAGTGTTATCTTTTTCTCGTAGCTATAACTTCTGCTGGTTCGGGAGGACCCTCAGGTCTGTCCACCCGTATTTGGTTCCATTGTTAAAAGCATTACCAGATCCAAATCCTTTGTCACTTCGTACCGTTGTTATCTGTGGGTCTTGTCCTTTAACCACCTTGGATTTCAGAACAAGTAAAATTTGGGCAATCCTAACTTGTGGCTGAATCAGTAGGTCTTGAACGCCACTATTTACCAATATAACTTTAATTTCTCCTCGATAATCAACATCAATTACTTCCTCTAATATTTTTATTCCTTTTCCATTTTGTGGTGTTGCAAAATCCAAAATTTTCTGTTTGGTTGTTGACAATATTTCTCTATGGCCTTGGTGCCACTGTGTTCCTAAAAATCTTACTGTTTGTGCCGGTGCTTGGATTTTGAAGTTACCTCTGGTTCAACTGAACACAGTATAATACAGAATTTAGAGGAATTTTCTTTTGTAACACAAATGAGTAATGTTTCAGTATAAAATTCTGCATCTTGACCATAAAACCAATCTGAATTATTCCGTAATGTGCCTAAGGGTGATATGCAGTGTCGTGGGTTTTATCACAACAGTAGTTGTGATAGTTGCAGTAGACTTCGTTGGGGTCAATGGATGCTCGTGGGTTGTTTGGGTCTTGGTAAACAATCTCCAGTACTGCCAGTTCTCTTAGGTACTGGATGCCTTTCTCCATGCTGGTCCACCTACATAGCTGTTGTGGCACATTCTCTCTGAAAGGGTACCTTTCCTTTACACTGGTCAGGAGTCGCTTCCAGAGGCTGACATTTTGTGGCTTATGCCCAATTGCTTTATCAATTCCTCGTTCTCCGGCAAGTGACCCCAGCTGTTTAGCCTCTCTCCCCTCTAGCTCCATACTACTGGCCCCATTATCCCAGCAGCGGAGCAGCCAGGTCATGATATGTTCACCCGGGCAGCAACTGTAGCCTCTACGGATGTTCCGTAGCTCCCTCAGGGATAAGGGCCGTGTGGTCACAGCAGCTTCATCCTCCGTCTCCGACTCTTGAGCTAGCCCTGCTCCCATTTCCTTATTGACAGTTTCTGTCTATTGGGATGGCCCTGCTACCTCACCATCCTCGACTATACGGACAGATTTACGTGCGTATTTCTTTTTCTGAACTGGGGCCACAGAGAGTGGTCCCCCCTGACAGTAACACACAAAAGACTGAGGGAGTGAGGCTGCTGCAGAAAGTGGGCTGGTTGGGGGAGAAGACAGACTGGCTGTAGCAGGAGGCATTGTTGTTGATGCAGGCATAGTGGAGGGTGATGAGGCAGGTTGCGGTGCAAGTGTTGAGGATGATGGTGCAGGCACTGAATGCATTGTTGCTGGTGTGCTGGGTTGTGATGCAGACACTGGAGACACCACGGACACTGGCGCTGCTGCAGGCATTGGGGCCACCGCAGACGCTGGGGCTGTGTGGGCTCAAGTTACGAGATTGGTCTTGGCATGGCTCCGTGCTGCCCCCTTGAGCATTAAGTCAGCTCGGGTGACTGCACAGACCCTGCGTCTGCCTCGGGCACTAGGACCAGTGGGGGCAGGGCTCCCAAACATTTCCTTAACTTTGCCCAAAGCCACTAAAACATTCACTAGCAAGCTGATCCCCAGCCACAGGTCACCCCAGCCACAAGAAAAATTTCCAAAAAACTCATATGCCTTTGCCATCAGACTGAGAGGAGAGGGGAAAAATTGAAAAAGTTTTTCCACGTGCCCCCCAGCACCAAATAACCTCTCCTCTATCGGCTGTGTCCCCGAGGGGAGAAAGGGAGAGGTGTAGTTGTGGAAAACCTCCAGCAGGTAAGTCGCGATGTACCAAGGAGCCAACAGAATTAAGCAGAGATAGAGACAGGGTATCCCTGCCAGCATCAGCAGCACACAGAACAGCCTGGCCAGCCCCCTCAGCCCACCTCGCACATAAAAAATCAGGATCATCACTAGCACATAGAGGAGCAGATCCTGTCGTTCGGTCAGCAGCTTGAAAAGCCCCGAACTCAGAGTCTTGAGCGGCCACAGGTACATTTTAAAGCAGGAGCTTATCACAGACTATGATCCGTTCCTTAACTCTTTCGAGCCCCACGTTGGGAGCCAAAAATAGACTGTCGTAGTTTGACGACAAGCCTTCTCTCCCACCCCGGCCCCCCCCCCCCACCTCCTCCCAGTGGGGAAGGGTCGGAGGAACAAACCAGGAAAAGCCCGTAGGAGTTGAGATAAGAACTATTTAATTATATAAATGAAACTTAGGGAGTTACTAACAATGCTAGTGCTAATGAGTGATTTAAGGAACAGAGGAAAAAGGTAGAACAAATGATACAGGATCTCACCCCGAGAAGGGAAAAAAAACCACAAAACCCACCCAAAGGGAGCAAACCCCCCAACGAAACCCCCCGGGGGCCGAGAGAGTAAGAGAGAAGAAAAATACTTTCAAACCCCGACTCCTAGACCGATCTGCCCGGCAAGACGCTGACTCTGCCCGGAGCACCAACCACTCGCCACGAGGTCCCCACAACAAACAAACCCCCAGACCCCTCGGCCGGAAGCCCCCTCAGACCCTTCCCCTTTCCAGAGTCGTACCCAACCATAACCCATTTCACCCGCATCCCCACCCCCTCTACCGGTCCTGCAGTGCCGTGGGCCCCGGGCTGGCACCACCTATCCAGCGTTATGTGTTATGGGGTGAAGCAAAACATAGACTAGCCGGTGCAAAGATAAGACATTCAGTGTCCCCCGGACCAACGTGTACTTGGGCTTGAGTTAAGGGAGGCACTGTAAGGAGACAGAAAAGCATCCTCAATTGATCAGAAATTATGGCAAAATAGACCAAAAATATGTTTATTACATCATTAGGTTCTGGCCCACATTTTCGCATCATACTACTTGCGATTTCATTAAGCTGTTTAGGTCGACCCCATGTCACGCCATCATATGTCCTCTTGCGCTTGTTGAGGTTGATCCTCAGGCGTTTCATATGGGGGACTGGATTTGTTGTCATGTCCTTCCAGCTCATAATACGGCTTAATGAGTCGGGCTGGAACCCAATGAAGACCTGAAGGTAACAGAACACAGGCATACGCTCTTCCCCACGTTAGCAATTCTGCAGGACCTTGCCAATTAGTATAACCAGGTAAATCCTTAAACCACACCTTTGGGTTTTGGGAATGCATCAGAGGACTACTGAAATGCCATTCTATTGCAGTTGTCTGTAAATGCTGAGAGGAGTGATTTAAAAAAATTTAAGGTATATGTTGCGTTTTCCAACTGTTCTTGTGGGGACATATTTCCCTTTTTTTTTAAAAAACATATGTTTGAGATTTCTATGACTGCCTGTCCAGTGGGTGAATGTGGAATGTCTGTTACATGTTGGACCCCCCATTGCTGAAGAAATGACACAAGGCCCTTCACAGTGTAAGCTGGGCCGTTACCAGTTTTAATTGTATGTGGTAGTCCCATGAGAGCAAAACAGTGTTACGCTAATTGATGGGGTTGGCAGAAAGAACACGGACACCAAGTTAAATTTGAAAACAGAAACTTATTTACTACAGTCTAAACCAGCATACTCCATAAGCAAGGTAACGCATCTATCATTACCACATAAAGTTACTAATAGTGATTAAGAAAGATACATCACCAATTGCCCTAATACTTCACCATCATCCAGATCCGCAGATCAGCTGGGGAGCCCCGGTCGCAGGATCTGGAGAACCTGTCCCAGCAATTGGGAAATCCTACGCAGTGCATCCACTCGTAGGTGAGGATCTCCAAAGTTGCTGCAAGAGGGTCCAGCTTTTATACAGTTGAATAAACAATCTTTGAGACTCCACATGCAGAGACATCTGATATTCCCCCCCTCTTCACTGGATTCCACCCGAGGCCTGACCAGGGCCCAGGGCAGAATCCAGAAGGGGCATCTCTATCTGTTTGGCTCAGACAAGGCTGGACATCTGGCTGTATGGCCTTGGTAGTCTGTCTCTAAATAGGTATTTCATTCATTGATCAAAATCTTGTTCGTTTAAGGGTAGATAAATTTCATCTGGATCCTTACCTGTCCGCATCTGTACTCATTCCCGAGCCTTAACAAGCAAAGTAATCAACAAATGTGTGGGTAGTAACTGTTCTGCACAGGCTGTGTGGTAAAAATACCCATTCCAACCTTTTTACCAAATTCTCACTAACATCATATTGTCCTGTAAGTGTAAGCGGCTGTCTCTTGCCATTAAGCAGATACAATGTAACTGGAAGGTGTGTACAAAAGCGATCTGCCGCTTGTTCTTGTCAACGATAGCTGTCTTTCTCCAGCGCCTGGGACCCATCGCACCTCTAACAATGTGAGTTTCATAACTTGTTCAAGTGCTTGGCGATTCATACCAGCTTGTGCTGTGGCTGTAATGTAGCATCCCTGACCAAGCAATTCATCTGAACCTATATTAACCTCCTGCGTGAGATTTTGCATTGCCTGCTCTGTCACTAAATCATGATATTCTGTTGCCCATATAGAATACTGTGCTGCTGTTAAAACACAGTTTGTAACAACAACTTCCAGTCATAAGGAGTCATTACATAACTACCCCCAATAGCTTCAAACAAGCCAGCAGTATATGCGCTTTGCAAGACATTCTCCTTTACAGTCTTTCGCAATTCTTTAATCATTTCATAAGGCAAGGCAGCATACTTTGGAGGTCTTTGCGGCCAATAAATTACAGGACATGCTCTAAATGTCTCTATATTCCCCTTAGCAAAAGCGACATCTTGACATTGCTGTATTAATGATTTTTCAGTCTGTGCCGTCTTATCAGGAGAGGTAAGATCAATCAAAGGCATACTCTGTAACAGGGGGGCAGAAGCGACCACAGGCTGACCCTGGGATAGTACTGTTTGGACAGAGGGTGCCAAATTAGCAATAACTTTTATGGGAGTGAGAGTTGGATATAAATCAAATACCCTCTCAGGATTTATTGGACCAGGATCAAAAGGATTATCAGGTTCAGAAGATGGAGCAGTCACATATTCATTTACTGAATCTCCTTCTTTCTTCCTTTGAAGCAAATTTTCAGCTGGCTCTAAGTTTTGCAGCACTGTAAACACTGCGTGCCAGGTTACGATAACCTCAGAAAATGTGAGCTGTAATTGTTTCTTACTTGTTATCTCTTTGCCTACTTTCATCCAGACCTTACTGCCATAGCTGCCTTGTGGAGGGAACCAGGTGCAATGTTCCTTTATCCAAAATAATAAATTAGCAAGCCTAATGGCTGAGATTTTAAAACCCTGTTTATTAAGGATTCGCTGCAAGATTTCCACTTGCAGTTTTTGTCCTTCGGTAGCTGATTGCCCCATGTTTTCCCCAGATCACTCACCTGTCTATCTAGCAGAAGGCAATGTGAACATGAAAATTGGCTTTTGTTCTTTTGAAACTGTGCTTCCCATCATTCCTAGCCGCTTACCTCCCTTAGTTGAGGTAATTCGTGTTACAGCTGCGCAGCTCCTTTTCTCCTTTCAACTAGGCTTCCCACCGGACTCGTCACTTACTCATGTCCCTGTTCGGGCACCATTTGTGGGAGTGAAGGCACGGACCCTGGCACCATGTGCACCAAGTGAGATCGTTTATTGTTTGACAGTGTGGGTTTTTATAGACAGATTCAGTAATTTTCCACAGCCTAAACCCCTCCCAGTGTTTTGCAAAAGCTGAGACTGACAACTCTCGTAAGCTTGGCTCTGCAGGTGCCTTACAGTTAGCTTATCAAGCTCGTGACTTGGGGCCCTTTGGTGCCAACATCCTAGTCCAGTACTTTTAATTCCTCAAGTATCTTGTGAGAACATGACCTTCAGCTCTTTGTGCGGTTCGTGAGAACCTGGTCGTGAGAACCTGACCTGTCCAGCTGGTGCGCAACAAAACAATTTTTTTAAAATATCCTTAAAATATTTTGAGTCTTTCACAAAGTTCAGAGGTTTATGTCCCCTATGAGAAATGAGTCAGTGAAATTAGATTATGTCTTTTCTTTATCCAAAATGCAAGGAAAAAAGCAACCAAATAAACAGAATTGATAGATGGAAATAAATTACACAATGCCATTTAAAAAAAAAATTGAATTTTCTTCTTTTAAAATGTGATTTAGTCAAATGTAACACTGTGTCCTATGCCTTTTGGTCCATGTTTTTTGGTTTCACATCTTAACATGGTTTATGATAGAAAGCTTTATTGACCTTTGTTTTTCATTTCACAGTATTTTGATCTTACTGCCTACAGTATCATTATGTTGCATTTTTTTAATCAGTGGATCACTGGGGAGGAAAAGACAGAAGGATAACATAATGCTGCTAAAATCTGATAATGCTATATGATCTAGGAATTTATTCATAAGCCCCAGTCTGTCTGTGCCTCACACCTCTCTATAACCAAGCTATACTGTGGAACAGTCTTGGAAATTCAAGAACAGTTTAGGTGTTTGTCTAGCTGAGACTATAACTGACCGAAGGGATATTCCATGCCATGTGACATCATACTCAGCATGTAAAGCTGGGGGAACAACAAGCAAGGGGGGCACATTTGTAGTGATAGTGTTTGTCTTCCCAATTAACCCTTATGTATGATGGAGCCCTGCTTTCCTGGAGATGACTGAACCCCTGTCTGCCAATAGGAAGTGGTGAATTAATTTCTTGTTTTCCTTTGCTTTCCATGTGTGGCTTTTGCTTTACCTAGTAAATTGTCTTTATCTCAACCCACGTGATTTCTCACTTTTACTTTTCTGATTCTCCCCCCATCCCACTGTGGGGAGGGGGTGTGAGCCAGCAGCTGTGTGGTGCTTTGTTGGCAGCTGGGCTTAAACCTTGACAGTCCTTTTTGTCTTCCAATATGGGGCTTGAAAGGATAATGATGGCTTTGACTGGAATGTGCTAGACTGAATTTATAGCTGTTACTGCTGTTTAGCTATTGACAGGCTCCTGTGCTTACCGTGAGGCTTGCTTGCCTCTCTGTATATTAGAGTCTAGTGCTAATTAGTGGCTGCTTTTTGCTTTTGCTGTTTGCTGTAGTGCTGTACTGCTCATCATCTTACTTTGCTGCACCTGGGAACATTTCCATAACAGCAGTGGCCATGCATCTGGTCTGACAGAGGTCCAGGGCATTGCTGCTGTTCCTGTGCTGCTTTACTGGGCAGGCTGGAACTCCAGTGTGAACTCAAGTCAAAGGGACTGTGGATGAGTTAGCTGGGAACAGGACACCCTGAAGCGTCTGTGGCCATGATTAAGTCTACATTAGAGCAGGTACATTTTGAAGCATCTCTAGCCATGGTTATGTCTGTGACACAGCAGGTATATCTCTGAGGGGACTGTGGCCCAAGGATAAGCCCACTCTTGACAAGGTACACCTGAAAGCCTCTCTGGTTGTGGATAAATCCATGCTGCAAGGTACAACTTGAAGCATCAGTGGCTGTGCATGAAATCACGCTGGAGCATCTTAAAGCGTGTGGCCATGGATAAGCCCATGACAGAGCAGGTACACCCCTGGAGGGACTGCAGCTATGGGTAAGGCCATGTTGCAGCAGGTTCACTTCTGAAGGGCCCGTGGCTGTGGATGAGGCCCTGATGGAGCAGGTACATCTCTGAAGACATTGTGGCCCATAGAGAAGTCCATGCAGGAGCACCTTGAAGTGACTGCGGCTGTGGATAAATCTATGCCACAGCCTGTCTCTCCCTGGGGAGACTGTTGCTCATGGATAAGGCTCCACTTGGAGCAGGTACACCCCTAAGGGACTGCAGTCTGTGGGTAAGTCCAAGCTGGAGCAGGGGCAAGGGGAGGAATTCATTACAATGTTAAACCCTATGATCTAGTCCAAAGGGACAAGGCATGGGGATTGTAATGGAAATACCTTTAAATTGTTGTAGCCCATTATTTGAGTTGCATGCTATAGGAATTACTATAGCAGAAACCAACCGAACCAATGCAGGACAAGCCTTACAAGAAGCAGTGTGGGTGCAGCAGTGTCATGAGCTGAGCTGGTTTTGGTGCCCAGTAACCCCACATAAAACACCACCTCCTCTGTCTCCTGAGTGCCACCACAACAGATGGAGTCCAAAGTCATGGACTACATAAACTCAGTGAACATTTGTGGACATTTTAAAGACATTTTAGAGGGGTAGTCCATAGATTAAGGGAATGATATATGTGTATTATATAAAAGTACAAGAAAAAGGGTGATGGTTAATGAGTTGTATTGGATAGTGTGTGACCTGACCATAATGTACATGGCATGGAGTAGGAGTTAGAGAATGTGCTGGTTTTGGCTAGGATAAAGTTAATTTTCTTTACAGTAGCTAATATGGAACTATGCTTTGGATTTGTGCTGAAAACAGTGTTGATAACACAGGGATGTTTTTGTTACTGCTGAACAGTGCTTACACAGGGTCAAGGCCTTTTCTGCCTCTCATCCCACCCCACCAGCGAGGAGGCTGGGGATGCACAAGAAGCTGGGAGGGGGCACAGGAGACCCCAATGAACCAAATAGATGTTCCAGAACATATGACATCATGCCCAATATATAAAACTGTGGGAAGAAGAAGGCAGGGGTGGACACACACATTTGGAGCGATGGCATTTGTCTTCCCAACTTATCACTATGTGTGATGGAGCCCTGCTTTCCTGGAGGTGGCTGAATACCTGCCTGCTGGTGATGGTGAATGAATTCCTTAATTTGCTTTGCTTGTGTGCGTGGCTTTTGCTTTACCTATTAAACTGTTTTTGTCTCAACACACGAGTTTTCTTATTTTTACATATCTGATTGTTTCCACCATACCTCTGTTGGGAAAATGAGCAAGTGCCTGTGTGGTGCTCCATTGCCAGCTGGAGTTAAAACACAATAAGGTGCTTGATTCTCAGTCAGATATCCTTAGTGTATCCTCATTCCACTTTCAGATAATATGTTGCTAAGCACCATAATCTGTTAAACCCTTGTATGCTGGGGTTTTAAATTTTCTTTTCTCTTCTTTTTTTTGTTTGGTTTTGGTTTTTTTGAAGGTTGTTTTGTTTTGTAAGAAAACCAGGACCTGTACAGAGATACTTAAGTGCTGAATATAGCAGTCTGGATAATTATTGGATCAGCACTCAGAAATATACGGCAGCTTGCATCTGCCCCAGAATTCAAACGTGTCCCAGTGGTGTATCCTTAAATCAAGACACTGGAACACAACTATTAAAAGGATATCATAACCTGGGTGTTTGCATTAGTGGTGCCATCATGAACCTTTATCTACCCAGCTCCTTTTCAAGCACTGAGCACACACATCCAGGATGTTGCCAGGACTATATTAGGTCACAGTCTGAAGGGAAAAATATAGTTATGCTCCAATTTTTTTCTACTAAGATAGCTACAGAACAGGGCTGGGAGTGCAGGAAACAGAGTTATGACTGCCTTTTACTGCAGTCAAGCGTTTTTGCAAGCTCAGCACTCAGAATGTGCTGGGAGAATAGTCTGGAAGAGTCATTTTGTCACCTGCGCTGTGCCAAGATAGACCCTGCATAGACCTGAAAAACCTGCACCGTGCGTATATCCCTCTGTCATTCTCTCTTTTTCTCTTTTTTGGATATGACTTTGTTAATGCTATCAGTATGTCAACAATGACAACTACAATTTTTTATTTCGCCATCTGCTTTGCAAAGACAGAAAGACATTTATTAATTTTTCTAGATACAATTTAAGACAGTTCATGGAAGTTTCGAATTTTTGGTCCTGTTTTTATAAGATTCATTTTTTTGACATACGTATTAAGTGGGAGGCCTCTGACCAAAAATATATCCACACTGCTTTCATATACATCTGAATTAGTCATCATAGCTTCTTGTTATAGTTAATGGAAGGAAATAAGCATTCCTAACACATGAATCACCTCATGCAAATGTCTAAAATAGGTCAGATGAATCATGTTCTAAAAATGTCCTTCTATTCATTGTCTGTAAAGACTGGCTAGCATTGTTAGTTCAGATGTAGATGACTAAGTTAAATTAGATGAATGTTCTCCAAGGAATGTTTTAAATAAAAAACTTTAAATGTCTGTGACTGCCTGCTTCCATATCTACCTTTCATCCATGATCCCAGATGAATGAAAACCTCATTTCCTCAACAATTGAGGCTTGCAAATCAGAAGTTTCTTTCCCATACCATTTACTTGTGCAAAGTGACACTTCACCATTCATCATTACCTGTTCTGAATTCATGATTCAGAAGAGAAATCAACCGGCAGTCGAGGCAAGGAAACAGATTTTTAATACCTAATTAAATGTATACAGAGTTTGTATATGGAAGTATTATAACGTAAGTATCCTATCCTATATGCTACTGAATTATGATTAGAGTATTCCCCATTATTGTTTTAGAACAAATTTATTGTAGTATGTTTTATGAAGACAGGTAGATATTTTCAAAAATGGAGTAAAATAGGCATCCAAAGAATATTCCTAAAATTACTTATCTTAAACAATGCATATTTTTAAAGCACAGGTATATGCTTTTCCATTGCCATCTCATATGTTACATAAGAACTTTCCACTATCAGCCCGCAAACCTTTAGGATATACACAGCTGAGAATGAATAAATGGAATGCTCTGTATGTCTTCACCCCCTCCAAAGAGTCCACGTTATGTACATAATTGTGATATATAGCTGATAGGAATGGAACTTAATGCCTTTAAAGAAATGAACTTCACTCCTGTAGACCTGGAGAAAATTACTTCAAAAGACACTTCTAGCAGAGAGCACTGTGGTGCCAGTCATTAAAAATGAAGTTCAAGGGATTAATAGGTGTTGTATATAAATGAAGATTACTTTATAGAATTATTTGATACATATTCCACAGAGGATGACCATAGGACATGAATAAGTGATTGCCAATCCTAACATTTCACTTTACTGGATTCATAGCTGTAATCCACCTGCTTCTTATCTACTTATGTATCATTTATGTGTTATTTATTTCAGTCACATTGGGGAGTTATAGCATTATTATAATATTCTTATTCTACCTCTGAGAAATATGATGTGTTTTAATTTGAGAAAAAGCCTATTAGTATATAGGTATTATTTTGTGCTCCGTACCTTTCTTAGTCACAGTAAGGAATTACCCACTGAAGCAGAAAACTAAAGCAATCTGGATTTGTTTTATAATAAATTATATCAGATTATGCCCAGAGGCCAGAGTAGAAAGAGTTTGTTCAATAATAAGGTCAGTTCATTAAACATTAGAGTATTGTGTTCTCTCCCAGAGCTGCAGGTTGATTTCATACAGAGTAATAGTGTTTGATTCTGTAAGGACATGTTTCTATAAGGCATGGAATTAGCATTTTATATACCACCATCAATACCAAAATGGGGGAAAAATACTCTTCCCTAAAAAAGTAATCTGTGCAACTCTAAGTACCTGTGAAGTACTAAATGACATATTCTGAACTCTAGAGGAGGAAAGGACAGGGGAAAAGATTAGTGTTGTTTATATCTGTGTTGTGACAGAGCATCAGCTAATACATGCAATTTGCAGAACCTATACCATCATTTTTATTCCCTTTTCAGGTTACGCAGCTTAAAAGTCTGATCTCAAACAGTTCACTGATTTTGAAATGAGGCTTCAGCTGGACATTTTTATACCCCTTTATTATTTACAGTTTGGGTTTGTTTTAGGGAGTTTTTTTTCATGCACTTTGAAGCAAATTATGGTCACTGCATATGCATGGATAACTAGCAGCATATTCAGCTCCATAGAATTATTCTGAGCAAACCACGAATTATTTTCACCTTATCTGAGAAGTGCTGGGCTTGATATATGGGCTGGATGTAGAAGGTGTTGAAATCCAGTGTTCTGTTCTTAGCTCACTGCTGATTAGCTCTAAAAATCAAATTTTCTTATCAACCTTTATCGAACAGCATTTCACACGTATTTCAGCTTCTTCTGCTGGTCTGCCACATACTAGTCTGACACTTTTTCTGTGAAGAATTGTTTTTATGATGTTCTTTACAAAGCGCTTTGAAAGCAGTATACAGTATATTTTAAATGTTAAATTTTCTAGATAACAGTTGCAGATATGTCACAACAAATTTTAGAATGACTGTACTAAATAAATAAGTCGCATAACAGCTAGCTATACTAGTTACAATATTAAGAAAAGAAAAATATACTAACATATATTTACTTTGTGGTGACTAAATACAATCAAAGTTCTAAAGCAATGGAACCGTTAACTTCAAACTTTGAAAGAATTCAGATTTTAAAAAAAAAGTCTGTAAAATTCTGTTTCAGAAATACCAGACCATATGTTGTTTTAAAATCAAAATATGTTACCCATGTAAGGCAAACTGGAGCATTTTCTGCCTCCTTCCTCGACAGTAATGAGCCAGCAGTCTTCATCTCATGGCTTGAGCTCAGGTTTTGAAGTATTCTAGGCTCAGGGTAACAGAAGCAAAAGCAGAGTTTCACACAGGATCAGTCATACTATTCTGAATGTCATTTACTCAGAACTTATTCCAACAGCCATACAGACTGTGACAACAAATGTGGACAGAGATAGCCAGAGCCTGTGTGAGCCTGCTTTGGTAGTAGTAGCATACCTACACAAGAAGACATAGAGAGAAGTGAGAGATGGATTAGTTTAGGGTATGATTAGAAAAATTTACAAGTTTGTTCTGCCTGTGACCTACCTCAACTTAGACAAAAACCATGTTTGTCTAAAAAACCCATGTGCTAAATGTTAAAATATAATTTTTGAGAAAACATGGAAGAGCAAACATGTATGCTCCAACACTTCAACCACACTCATAATTTTATTTCCATTGTGGAGAATCCTAGTCTTAGTAGAATTTTTCAACAGCTGTGCACAAAATCTTGGCTTTACACATCATGGAATGCATTGTTTTCAGCACTTTACTACCGACATACAACTGGACTGGGCTTTTCTCATTCAGCTTTAATTATTTAAAAATTGGTTGCCTGTCCCAAAATACTTGGCTAGGCTCTTTCTTCAGCCATATAGTAATGTTAAAGAGGTCATTTATCAGCCTAAGATTGATATGAAAACTGGGTGAGGTAAATTATCCTCTTCAATCACATATTTTTCTTCATTAATTTAAAGAAGCACTAGACAATACAACAGAACTTGCTGAGTATGAGCCTTTACTGTTGAACTAAATAGGACATATGGGGAAATGGGAACATACATAGAAACACATTTTACTGTTAGGGAGCAAGCTGATTTATCTAGATGGTTTTGCAATGGACTTGCAAAACAGTTTTTGTAAAAGAAAAGGTTGTCTGTAGGTGGGCAGTGGCACTAATTAATAGCAAACCAAGGACATATATAGGGATGTCTTATTTCAAAATTCTTCCACTCCTCCTTCAGTGGCTAACCAATCAAATATATTGCACTAGTGCTCCAAGATTTTTTGCATTGCTGTAATTTATGACATAGTTACCAGCAATTAACCTCAAGGCAAGGAACAAAACAATAGATTATTCTAATTCATAGAAGGTTTGAATGGAACTGTTTCCACTCTGACACAATTTATCTTAAGGCAGAAATATGAAAAAAGGGCTTGAAAAATATCCAGAAATATTTAAAAGGACAGCTTTTTTGAGTATGAATTGTCAGCTGTGGAAAAAATGAGAATGATTCATGTATAAAACAAGCTATTTTGGTAGAAATATTTCCACTATTTAAAAAGATTATTCACGTGATTAAAAGAGTCATAAACTTTTATTATTATTATTATTATTATTATTATACTTTGGAAAGTGTAATAATAAGGCCATTCAATCTGCTGTCTCAGTTGAGGTGGGGGATGGGGATGGTGATGCATCCACCTGGGGAAGAAATCAGGTCAACCAGGCTTGGCACCAAGGCTCCTTAGCTATCACCAAAGACAATGACAAAAAGGCAGACAATGCTGGGGCTGTGTATGACAAGGTATATCCTCCTGCTCTCCTCCAGGAAAACCTGCACGCTGAAATGCCTATACACTAACGCACACAGTATAGGGAACAAGCAGGAGGAACTAGAGAGCTGTGTGCGCTCTCAGGACCACGATCTCATTGCAATTACTGAGACCTGGTGGGACAGCTCACATGACTGGAACACTGTCATGGATGACTGTGTCCTTTTTAGGAAAGACAAGTCAGCAAGGTGAGGAGGTGGAGTTGCTCTTTCTGTGAGAGAGCAACTAGAATGTATTGAGCTATCCCTGGGAGTGGATGAAGAGTGAGCTGGATGCTTGTGGATAAGGAACAAGGGGCAGACTAATAGGGGAGACTAATAAGAGTTCTAATGAACACTTTTTGAATGTGCAGAGCAGGAAAATATTTTTAAATGTATTTTCAGAGAATTCAGTGAGTATTCTTGACCAGATTGAATGACTGGTAATACACAGTGTGTTTTGCCACAATACGGAAGACAAATCTTACAAGAAACATTCACATCTCATATAGCACTGTCTTAGTTTTGCACCAGCTAGTCTATGTTTTGCTTCACCCCACAGCACATCAAGCTGCATAGGTAGTGCCAGCCCAGGACCTGCGGCACGGCAGGACCGGCGGGGAGGGGGTGGGGATGTGGGTGGAAAGGCTTGTGGTTGGACAGGACCCTGGGAAGGGGAAGGGTCTGAGGGGGCTTCTGGCCGAGGGGGGGGCTGGGGATTTGTTTGTGGTGGGACCTCGTGGGGAGTGGTTGGCGCTCTGGGCAGAGACAGCTTCTTGCTGGGCAGCTCGGTCTGGGAGTCGGGGTTTGGAAGTTTTTTCTCTCTCTTACTCTCTCGGCCCCCGGGAGGTTTCGTGGGGGGTTTGCTCCCTTCGGGTGGGGTTTTCTTTCCTTTTTTCCCTTCTTGGGGTGGGATCCTGTATTATTTGTTCTACCCTCTTCCTCCGTTCCTTACATTACTCATTAGCGCTAGCATTGTTAGTAACTCCCTAAGTTTCATTTATATAATTAAATAGTTCTTATCTCAACTCCTACGGGCTTTTCCTGGTTTGTTCCCCTGACCCTTCCTCACCGGGAGGAGGTGTGTGTGTGGGGAGCACCAGGGTGGGAGAGAAGGCTTGTCGTCAAACTACGACAAGCACAACATGGTATAACATGAGGAGAGTTGTTTGTTGTACGTATGCCCCAGCAAAGAAGAAAAATATTCATGAGATTTCAAAGTGTGTGACACTCACCTAGAATAGAAATTTACTTTATTAGATCACTCAAAAAAACCCCAATGAAGTGGAAATAAGCACTTTCTAGTGATAATCAACCCATTTACTACATGGGAAGAAAGTATTTTAATTAATTTTTCCAAAATAATTATATGAAGAGACTTCAAAAGTCTTAGCTGAGTAAATTGTGCCCAGAACATCCTCTAAATGTAATAGAAGCAGACAACAGTACCCATTTTGTAAAAGCAATTACTAAATTAATTTTTAAATTCATGAAACCAAGCAACAATTTAATAAATCCTACCATGTACAGTCTAGCAGGCAAGAGGAGAGGAGTAACAGGCCATTAAGAAGTCACAAGGGGGATCTTTCAAAGGAACAGGAAAAGTGTGGGATAAAACTATTCCCTTGATCGTGATGGTCTTACAGACAGCACTTAGTATTTCCAGTGGACTTTATTCATTAGAAGTGATGGTGTGGAAATAAAATGAGGCTATTGAAAATGTGATATGTACCAGTATCTCATAATATTCAAGTGTTTAACAGAAAAGGGTTTTCTACAAAAGTTGAAGGGGGAACATTAAGAACACAAAATTACTGGCAAATACTTGTCCCTTCTCAGCACTTATCTGCAAAGAAGGTAATGGTAGAACATTTAGGGAATTATTTATTTCTCATTTTTAATAAATATACAGAACTTGGTTAAAGTTTATCTGAAACTTTCAGTTAGAGTTAAAAATAAACCCAATTTATCAGCAAAGATCTGAAATGAGGGCGAACAGAATCTAAAGTATATACAGTAGGACCTCTGAGAGTAGCAGTATCATTTAAAAAGCTATATTTAGTTGTAAAAAAAGAACAATTTCCATTACACTGGGTGTTGGGCAAGAAGAAGATGAAAATGCTAGGAAAGGAAAGTTGAAAACATTAAGAGTAATATAATCCAGGTGGAAAATGTATTATTTTTGAAAGGATGTATTAGCTAAGCCAAGTTTTCCAGTATGAAACCTAAGGGATTATGCTAAATAGGAATGGAATCATAGAATCGTTTAGGTTAGAAAAAACCCTTAAGATCATTGAATCCAACTGTTAACCTAACACTGCCAAGTCCACCACTGAACCATGTCCCTAAGCTCTACATCTACATATCTTTTAAATACCTCCAGGGATGGTGACTCAATCACCTCCCTTTGCAGACTGTTCCAATGCCTGAAAACCCTTTTAATGAAGAAATCTAAACCTCTCCTGGCACAACTTCAGGACGTTTCCTCTTCTCCTATTGCTTGTTACTTGGGAGAAGAGACCAACACCCACCTGGCTACAACCTCCTTTCAAATGTAGAGAGCGATAAGATCTTCCCCCTCAGACTCCCTTTCTCTGGGCTAAACAACCCCAGTTCCATCCAGCTCCTCACAGGACTTGTGCTCCAGACCTTTCATCAGCTTCGCTGCCCCTCTATGGACACACTCTAGCACCTCAATGTCTTTCTTGTAGTGAGGGTCCCAAAACTAAACACAGTATACGAGGTGCAGTCTCACCAGTTTTGTTGGGTTTGTGTGGTGGTAGGGTTTTGATAGCAGGGGCAGGGCCACATGGATGGTTCTTTTGAGAAGCTGCTAGAAGCTCCCCTGACTCTAAGTCAGATCTGCCTCTGACCAAAACCAAGTCCATTAGCATCTCTGTGACTAACATATTTAAGAGTGGAAAATAAAACAAGAACCAGTAGGGGAAGCAGAAACAGTGTGAAGAGTGGAAGGAGAGAGGCATGGGATGTGAGAGAGACAACCAGGCAGACACCCAGGTCAGCACAGGAAGGGTGAGAGGAGGTAGGCCGGAGCAGATATTCCCCAGCAGCCTGTGGTGAGAGAGCAGGCTGTGCCCCTGCAGCCATGGAGGGGAACAGGGGGGCAGAGACCCACCTGCAACCTGGGGAGGACTAGCCCATGCCTGAACAGTTTGCTCCTGAAGGACTGCACCTCATGGAAGGTGCCAGTGCTGGAGCAGTTAGTGAAGAAAACGGCAGCTGGTGGGAAGGACTCATGTCTGAGCAGTTCATGCAGGCCTGCTTCCTGTGGGAGGGACATCATGCAGCTGCAGGGGAAGAGTGTAAGTCATCTTCCTCCCCCAGGAGAAGGAGTGGCAGAAATGAGGTATGATGAATTCACTTTAACCCTCATTTCCTGTCCCCCCCTGTGCTGCTGCAGGGGGGAAGGGGTAGAGAATCTGGGAGTCAAGCTGAGTCCAGGAAGAAGGGAGGGGTGAGGGGATGGGTTTTAAGATTAGTTTTGGTTTGTCTCTCATTGTCCTCTGATATCATTGGTAACTCATTAAATTGATTTTTCTTACCAAAGTCAAGTTTGTTTTTCCTGTGACTATAATTATGGAGTGATCCCTCCCTGTCCTTGTCTCCATCCATGAGCCTTTCATTATATTTTCTCCTCCTCATCCCACCAAGGGGAGGACTGAGTGAGTGGCTGTGTGGGCCATTGTTGCTCATTCGGCCTAAACCATGACACCTCTGCTGAGTACAAAGGAGAACTAGAAAAAAGAATATTGAACAAGATTAATAATTATACTGATACATGTTAACTCAAAAGATATTATATTGTCTATTGATTCTTCTATTGCCACTTTAAAATTAAAATTTAATCTTATTAATTAGTGTTTATAATTATAACAGTATTCATAAAATGAATAATTTGGGCATCAGTGGGTATCAGTCTCCTATATCAAACTTATTTACTCTTGTGATTTGTCTTATTCAAGTGTAAATAATTAGTGAAATGTAATCAGAATGTTAGATGTTCATGTCATGGATGTATTTAATCATTGAAGTGGAACTTCTAGTGAAAGGTACTTTCTTAACTGAAAAATTCCAACAAGATATTGAAAGCAAAGATGATAGTTTTGCAAATCTTAGAGACCAAGTGTTCTCTGACAATAAATTAAGCATAACAAAAGACTCCTAGACATTTACAGGTTTATGGGGAAAAAAAACCACTTTAATTAGGAACAAGTAGGACTGCATACAGTTTCAAGAAAATACTGAGTGAAATTCAGGGTGAAAAATTAAAGTCTGAATATTTCATAGAAGAAACTGCTACTTATAAATCCTGATTGAAGAAAAGACAGTTCTGTTTTAAGGCTGTACATGGGTAACTTTTGTGGACAGTAAGTCATATGGAATTTGTAGGTAGTTGAAAATATCAAACAGATGGAGGAAAAATGGAGAGAAAAAATGATACCTAGAGAACTGACAGTTGTTAAAACCTCCAGACACTCATTATTGGCTCTGATATCAATCTACATTTCCTTCCCAACTTCTTTTCCTCCTCCTTCGACTTCTGGCAGAACTTACAGAGCTAAAGTCATAATTTGTTTTCGCAGTCTTCTATTGCATATTATTATAAATAGTAGTATTATAATATTATTATAATACCCACAAAGGGATGTAATAGTAAAGGTATATGCAATGATGATTGGATGTCATTAATTCAAATTGTAATTTCCCTGGTCATAAGGAGTAACAACAAGAAGAGTAGGAGACTCTGAGAAAGTTTTCATGACTGTACTGTCTGTAAGTGCAAGTACCACAGAAGTCCAGACCATCATACCAGCCTACCAGACAAGCTGGTAACAGTAGAGTGTCAAAAGTCTTGCAGAAGAGAAGATAACTTTTATTTCACTCTCCTCAGGTTGTTTACTGAGCTAGTCATTTAATTGTAGAAGGCTGTTAGGTTGGTCAAGCATGATTTCCTCTTCATAAATCCATATTGACTGTTCCAAATCACCTTCTTGTTCTTCTGTTTGGAAAAAAATTCTCTATTTATTCTGTCACTGTCCCAAGAACTGAGGTGAGTTTGACCAGTATGTAGTTCCCCCCATGCTCCTTCTTGCTCTTGTTGAAGGTAGGACTGACACTTGCTTTCTTCTAGTCCTCAGTCATTCCATGGGATTCTTAGAAGAAGTTACGTGAACAGGCCAAGGTTTTCTCTTCTGAAGTCCAGGGCTATGATCCTAGTTTGTCTTCTTCCCTCCCTTCAGGATCCTGAACTCCAACACGTTATAGTCGTGGAAGAAAAGGCTGCCCCCAACCTTCATATCCCAGACTACCTGGACTAAAAGAAAGCTTAGACTTCTTTTAAGTTAAGAAGTATTTCAGGTTATTGTGCATCTAACTAGATGATAGATAACTCAGTGTATCTCAAATAAAGCTTTGATTCTGTAATTTTAAAACAAGCTAATGTACAGTGCCCACAGGTACACTTGCAAACAAATACATGTTCACAGTGTCTATTACCCTCAGGAAATAGGATATCACTGTTAAGAAATGTATATGTATGGGGGAAAAAAAAGTATTAATGGATTGTGGCATTATTATTTACTGCTTTTAACACACTTATGATCCTTGCTGCATTCAATCTTGCACAAAAACTTTGGAAAACTTACTACAAAAATGCTGTGTATAATCAGCATTAGTATTATACTGAAAGAATGTGAATTATGGTTTATAAATATAAAGAAGTTATTTACATTTCTTACAAATATCTGGTCAAAACTTGTTGCATGTTTCATGAAATGATACTCCTTGACTTAGACTGGCCCATTAATTTATATTCCAGACATTCAATACTATATATCAGAATAATGACCCTGTTCTCTCTCCCTTTCAATCCTAGACTGAAGCATAAATTTATTTTGATTGAATCTGCTTTTTGTGGATAACATGTTCTAACCCTGCAGAACTTATTGTCAGAATTTAGTATAACCTTTAATGTAATTCTGGAATAATCAGAGAGACAGACATAGACTATTGTATTAAAATAAAATCTAATGAAGTCACAGTGGTTGCATTATTATGATGACTAACTGCTGGAGAAACAGGAAGAGAATGCTGGTTTTTTTAATATTGCGAATAGTATTTTCCTCTTAGTGTTTCCAGAACAGTAGAGGCCACAGACTTCATAAAACATTTCCAGTTTGATTTTGTTTAAAAATAAGCACAGACTAGAAGAGCAAAAATCTTCTACTGGTATTGTCAAGAAATATTTTTTTGTGTGTTTCTTTATGTAGCTAACATTTTTGAGGATATTGTGTTGTCTGCTATGGCATACTGTTGTGTTTTTTTGTGATATCTTTATTAATAAGTACTTATTCAGTGAGCACACCTTTATAGTGATCAAAGCCTTCTTGATGATGATGGTGTCAAAAACAACATTCCGGCAGATGCACTTATTGCTCATGTCAAGACAATTCAAGAGGTTTTTCATACCTTATCTCTGTCATGGCTTAAACTGCCCTTGCCCATAGCAGAAATAAGGTTGTCAAACTGAATTTTCAAATTTATCAGTTTAAAGCCTCTTTTTTAGGGCACTCAAAGTTATCTGTATTGAATTAATTACAAAACCACATAGATCTATGCTTTATCTGGAGTCTGAACAGACTGGGAGCAGGTGGATGAAGTGACTTGGTGACCTGTCAGTACATTCACTGAAACATTCCTAGGAAATAATTGACTTTCTTTTTTTTCCCCTCTCCCTTTCCTTCTCCAAACACTACGCATTTGGCCATTTAAACTTAAACCATTAAGTTTGACAAGGAAAAAGAGATTAACAAATATTTCAGAAAAGTTAAAATGCAGGTTTACTTTGAGAGGGCATTCCTTAACAGGAAAAGTAGAAAGAACAGCTTTCATATCATTTCAGATTCACTAAGCTTATTTGAGTAACACTGAAGTCTGGTATCTTTCCCATTAATTTTTACATAAATTAAGGTATTTTTGAGAACAATATATTTTGATATTCCAGCTCCACTTTAAGAGGTCCATGGAGGTTAGAGATGGTTAACTCCTACTTTGTATTTCAGTCCATCAAAAACTTCAATCACTCACCCTCCATGGGGATCAGTTCTCTTGAAAGCAATCTCTCTGCAAAAAGCTGTATAAAGGTAGCTTTTTAAATTAACATTATGGAATTTCACACTTCACCAGCTAAATGTAGTGAGACTCTAGTGATAACATGACAGAGGATTCGGCATTTTCCTTGCAGATATTTCATCTGTCATTAATTAGTGTTCTTGCTCTTTATGGGAGCTCACCACCCCCACCCCTCAGTAATGAAAAGGTATCATAGCCAGACAAAACTTTCAAAATCTTTCAGAATACATTGTTCTAGTAGACAACATAACCACCTCCAGTAATAAAGTTGTCTGTGCTCTGCTTTAATTTCTGATGTATGGCATCAGAAATTAGCAATATGATATCATCATGAGAAGAAGGAGAAAAGAGTAATTTCATAACCATATCCTATTTTCATTCCTGTCCTTGTCTTGGATCTGAATACCTTTGGTCCCCAGTTCTGCTCTTATTATAGTATAACCTTATAATTTTCATGATACTAGATAAACTCTCTGCCATTTTTCTTCATCTTTCACTGTGAAAGTAAATTATATATTATAATTTCCCATGAAAAATGTTTTAACACATATAGGAAAGCAGGAAAAAATAATTCTTCCAAAAGAGAAGATCATAAACACTAAGTTTTCTTGATTCATTAGACATGAAAGAAATTTAGCACAGGTGAAATGATGCTGTGGCAGCACCTTTGACAGCAAGCAGATGCCCACTCAGTCTCTTTCTCACTCCCACTCCTCAGCATGACAAGGAGAAAAATAGGATGGAAAAGCTTGTGGGCTTATAGAAAGACCCAGAGATTAATTAAAAATCACTATCACAACTAAAACAGACTTGATTTGGGGAAAAGTAATTTAATTTGATACCAATTAAAATAGAATAAGGTTATGAGAAACAAAGACAAAATCTAAATCACTTCCACCACACACATCCCTCTTCCAAGGCTCAACCTCCTTTCGTCCTCTCCTCTCCTCTCCTCTCCTCTCCTCTCCTCTCCTCTCCTCTCCTCTCCTCTCCTCTCCTCTCCTCTCCTCTCCTCTCCTCTTTCTCCCCTCTCAACCCCAAGTGGTGAAGAGAAGGTGGGGCATTAGGAGTTGCAGTTGGTCCGTAAGAGTTCCTCTCTGCAGCTGCTTCCTCCTCACACTTTTTCCCTGCTTCCATGTGAGGACCTCCACAACCTCCAGGGAAACACCTGCTCCACCATGACCTCTTCCAAGAAGTCCACAGGCTGTAAGGAAATTTCTGTTCCAGTGCCTGCAGCACCTGCTACCAAAACCTTGCCACCTATACCCAGTGCAGATGCAAACAAGATTTGTTTGACCATTGCTGTCTCCACCCACTGTTCTCAGAAGTCACAGTGATATCCTGGTTTTTGCACCATTCCCAGTGGGTAGTCAGGGATACATGCTTGTGCACTACGACATATAATGAGGAAAATCAAACAGATGCCTTTTCCATAGTCATGACAATATTGAACATAGTTCATATCATTCATAACAGTTTTCTTTTTCCTAATACTGACAATCTTGTCTCATTACATTAACTACACTGGTTGAATATGACTTATGAAAATGTCTTTAGTACAAAAATGATTACATTATCTCATCATAAGTGACACCATCAGCCTCAGAAGAACAAGGATAGTACTTAGGATGGCTGCATGCTTTCAGTAATAAAACTAGTTCTCTGTGTGATATTGAATGTAGACTTATAGCTAAGGGTTTACTCTGAGCTGCAAGCAGAACCTAGTTTTGTATCTCTGAATTAATTTGGTATAAAAGTGTAGCTGGACAGAGTTTGTTTCCTTGTAGTGAGAAACATTCACTGCTCTGTTTTACCAGAACAGGTGAACATTGTAGTGATTACATGACCATCACAGAAGTCAACCACAGAGCATCGTGCCATCAGTTAATGCTATGACTTTAGACTGTCCCAAATATAGAACCTTAATGGAAAATGGAATAGCATACTTAATTCAGGGCTATGGTCTGTGGTAGGAAAATACTAAAATTACCTCTTTACGTCTATACCATTTAGCCCATAATAAAGGTAATTTGTGAAATATTCATAAAATTTATTGGATATTCAAATATGCTAACTTAAGCCAAACTAGCCCACTTAAGGGTAGTTCTGAACTTATGCATGTGTTTTTACATGTAGAAAATATTCTTGTATTAATAGGTCTTAATATTGAACTATAATGACACCAAAATAAAAGGGCAAGTATCCAACTGGAGTTCTTCAGCACTTCAACAAGTTTTGCAGAGGTTCTTCCTAATGTAAAACCTCAAACACATATTTGTGGCATCTGGATATGTTTTAAGTGTTCCATTGATAGTAATATTTATGCCTTCAAGATAATAAAGTAAAGGTTATTTGACAATGGAATTCTATAAGTGTTTTATTATAGCAATTGAAAATAAAAGGCAATGATTCAAAAGCAGACTTAGCTTATTTATGAAGGATGTGAATATTATTTTTTTTCCTTTTTCTTGTTGATAGTAAAAAAATATATTTTTTCAAAAATATAAATTTTATGTCTTTTTCTCTAGCTGTTGAAAAGAATTAGTGCACTTTTTAAACCCTCTTCCAAAAGTGAAATCTGTGACTACATCTGATCTCCTCTGTATCAAATATCTGTAGTTCCTTCAGTATTTGCACATGGATAATATTTGCTACTCAGTACTTCCATATGGATAATGTTTTCTAAACATCTGATAATTTTAAGTCCTCTTTTCTGGACCCTGTCATTGGTTCAAATTCTCAAATTATGGTGCCCAAAATTTGATGCAGAATTTCTGTGCAGGATTTACCAGTAACTATCAAAGCAGAAACACTGAATGCATTAAAAACCTGTTTATACCTCCTAGTTTGGTGTTCATCTTTCTTGTAACTTTATGACAGTGCCAGCCAATGTTCACTTTTTTGTCTATTTTAGTTATAACACTTTTCTGCAGGATTGCACCTGGCCAGCCATTTCTCATCTTGGATTTATGTATGTAATTATATCCATATAAATACAGAATTTTTAATTTGTCTTGTTGTAGTGTGGCTTACTTTTTTTGACCATGTCTCCAATCTGTTAGGATCATTTAACATTTTAATACTGATATCCAAAATGTTTTAAGTCCATTTCAGGTGGGATTGTCTGCAAATAAAGAAGCATATTTTCTGATACTTCATCCATGTTGCTAATAAAAATATCAAATATTGCCAGACCCAGAAAGAACCTCTGGATCCTACTTGGTACATCTATCTGATATGAGAATTGACAGCTACAGACCAAGAACAAATTTTCAAATTTTCTTCTCCCATCTGAAATAGTGTAATCTCCCTATGTCACTTACTGAGACATCTGCTACTTCACATGTATCAACAAAGGTTTATAAGGTTTGATACTGCCTGCATTTCCTATGTACTTCCTTCTAGTATAGGCTCAATGCTTTTTTTTTTTTTTTTTTTCTGGTCTTCTAGAACCTTTTCCTGTCTTCCATAGTTTCCCAAAGGAAATTAATCTATTTTCTAGGAACTTCTGTGTGAATTTCACGAAACACAACTGATTTGCAAAGATCTAATTTATGTAAGCACTTTCTAAACTATTTTCCTGTTTTACCACTCTGACCTTGATACTGCTAGCCAGCTAATAACAGCTGACTTCTTTTGTGAAGACTGAATTAAGACATTAAACATGCTGGCTTCTCAGCACCAGCTTTCTTTTTCTGTTGAACAGCAAACCAACTTGTCTGCCATTTCTAGAGATATTTGTAAAGGAGTCATTTCTATATTACCAAGCCATTGGATCTTTGAAATATAATTTTTTTATTGTTCATTACATGACTTGACTTAACAAAGTTCATGTAATTCTTCTACACTTAGTCATCTCTCCATCTTAAGTTTTCAGTACTTCTCAATTTCGTAGGATTTTGTAATACAGCCCAGCGGATCTATCATGACCATCATAGCTTTATGCTGCTTGAAATAGTTTTTGCTTGTGCCTTTGATGTTGTTTAAAGAACTCTCAGTTGTCCTAAACTCTCATTTTCCCATGTATTTTTCCAATGGAATCTTCTCCACTGGTCGTCTTACTTCATTAATTTTGCTCCTGTGAAGTCTTTTTTTTTTTTTTTTAACTTGTTCCCCCTTCTTATGCTGCAGAAATGCAGACTCTGCATGGGCGTTGCCATCTCAGTTGTGTTCTGCTTTCACATTCTCACCAATACAGTAATGCCAGAAACATTTCTGAGGCTGGTTCCATACACTGACTTCAAAGGAACTATCATCTTGAGTGAATAGCTCTTCCAGGGCTAGGATCCAAGGTCTCTTACTATAGCTACAATACCAGTCTAGAGGACTCCTTCTGACATCGTATGTTTTAGTCATGGAAGCATCCTCTATGTACTTCCATTAAAGAAAAGGCATTTAATTTAGTGTTTCAAATTTACCTACATGTCTAAGCTTTTTGCCATAAAGATCGAATTTTCTTCTGCATTTTACAAGAAAGTTTTTCTGGCAAAATATAAATGTCTGATACTAAGTATGTCTAAATTTTTTTCCCTGAAAATTGAAGTCTTACAAATATAAATATTTTGTAAGTTTGAAGTGCTAGGACTTTTGCATTTGACAGCATCTCACATGCAGAAATGTTATTTTCAATACACATTCAGTTTTCAAAAATGGAAATAGACTAATAGAAAAACAGTTGCAAGTTGTTGACAAGGTTTCTGCTAAAATCACATGACAAAGTTTTCTCCATCATTTTACATTCCCAACTGTATTGTAAAAGTATTCACTAGAGAAAAATACTACAAATGTAAATTTTAAAGAACATCTCTTTATCTGAGAAGGAAAGTAAATTTTAATACACATTATTTTGCTTTGTTTGACCGAAGAGGGTTTTTCACCTTTTCTATCTCCCCCTTCTTTTCCAAAAATAATGAATAAGACTGGGGAATACTTTTTTTCACAGCTCAATCACACAAAGCACCTTCTTCACCATATTTTCAGAATCAAGTTAAATTTTTATCTACATGAGTGAAAAAACTCATTCCAGCCAAGACACTGGAAATTTCTATCATCTAAGTCCAAATTTAGATGAACAGAAGGTAGACACTGACAGCAAAGATCACCCTTGAGGATATTTATAAGAAAATCTATCATCTGTAAAACCAAAATGATAACAGCTATTAGCTACGAGAGATGTATTTTTTGTCATTTTCCAACAGACAAAATGCATTTGCTAAAAAGATAAATTGTGATGAAAGAAAAGAAAAGAAAAGAAAAAGAAAAGAAAAGAAAAAGAAAAAGAAAAAGAAAAAGAAAATGAAAAGAAAAGAAAAGAAAAAGAAAAGAAAAAGAAAAGAAAAGAAAAGAAAAAGAAAAGAAAAAGAAAAGAAAAGAAAAAGAAAAGAAAAAAAGAAAAAGAAAAGAAAAAAAGAAGAAGGAAAGGAAGGAAAGGAAAGGAAAGGAAGAAGGAAAGGAAGGAAGGAAGGAAAAGGAAAGGAAAGGAAAGGAAAGGTAAAGGAAAGGAAAGGAAGAAGGAAAGGAAGAAGGAAGAGAAAGGAAAGGAAAGGAAAGGAAAGGAAAGGAAGGAAAGGAAAGGAAAGGAAAGGAAAGGTAAAGGAAAGGAAAGGAAAGGAAAGGAAAGGAAAGGAAAGGAAAGGAAAGGAAAGGAAAGGAAAGGAAAGGAAAGGAAAGAAAGGAAAGGAAAGGAAGGAAAGGAAAGGAAAGGAAAAGGAAAGGAAAGGAAAGGAAAAGAAAAGGAAAGGAAAGGAAAGGAAAGGAAAGGAAAGGAAAGGAGGAAATAGAGGCACCATCCCCCCCACCCCCCCACCCCCAAACCTAAAAGATTAAGAAAAAAAATTCTTAGCACTGACAGGTTTAGTGACTAAGAAGATATTAACAGACTAGTGTAGTGAGACTGATAGCAATGCTATTGTGTACTGTGGTATAACCATCAATTTATGAAAGAGTTACCTTTTTTTCTTTTCCACTGTGAAAACAATTTAACATGTTTGTAGTCAGAAAGCTTCTGTTAAAAAAAAAAAAAAGTTTTGATGTCTCCAATAGTTACTATAGTAATCAGGACATTTCAAATCGATTGTTTTCACAAATCAGTATAATTCATTGTATAACAAAAGTTCTCAGGAAAGGTAAACATTCTCATTTCTGTTAATTGGTACCATGCTATTCTGTTGACCAATAACATATGTAAGAAATTATGTGATGGAACATATATATATATATATATATACAATTAACTCATATTAAATATTAATGTCTACTTTAATTCTCTATGTTCTAGTATGGTATTCAGTGATAGCATGAAATACTGGATGAAATAATGACCATCCCTATCCAAAGCAATTAACTTAAAACACCTCACTAAGCAAATACATTATATAGGTGTGTATGTGTATATATTTATACAATGTATATATAAAGAAGTAATGTTTAATGCAGCACCAACATTTATTTTCTTATATATTCCTGAACTTTTATTTAAATTGGGTAAGGCTCCAACTTACTCCATGAGACATTACACAAACACACAAAAAACAGTTGTATTCTTCTCAAATTTCTTATAGTCCACAAATAATAACAGGCAGGTGCTTCAAA